>JAOTQQ010000001.1:116796577-116812536 GCA_026546715.1 Gallinago undulata | reverse complement strand
GGAAGGGAAGGGAAGGGAAGGGAAGGGAAGGGACGGGAAGGGAAGGGAAGGGAAGGGAAGGGAAGGGAAGGGAAGGGGAAGGAAACCAGCACTGTAGATATCTGTTGCTTCTAGATCAGGATCTTGGGACAAAGGAGGAATGAGGCTGAGCCCGCATGACCTGTAATGCTGGATGAGACACTGCTGAATCATGCCATAGTACAGATTCGATGTGAGTTAAGCATAGGCTCATGACTGCTTTTCTGTCCAGATAGTCCCTGCATGTGATATGGAGTCTGTGCTGGCTTCCTGCCAGCTCTGGCAGGGCTGACAATACCTGTTTGGGAGCACAGCATGGTGTGAATACATGATATGGTATGAAGCCTGCCTGTACGAACATAACCTCCTGATGATGTTTCAGCAGATTTTAGCCGGGAGAGTGAATTTATATTGGATCAATGCTTTGCATTATGTGGCCACAGCATTTCTGCTCCTATGTTAGCAGCCCTGAAGTCAGATTTGCTGTATAGTCAAACCATGTCTTGAATTGGCATAGAAAGAAAAGTTATTTAAGGTCATGGTTGTGGCAGACTGCTGGGTCTGTCTTGAGCAGCTTGTGTAACTGCTCCACAAGCTCTACTGGCTCTAAGAATCGTGGTGTCTGAGTCTGTCACTGCATTTATTTCTGAAAAGGGAAAAATAGCTACAGAAGTACAAAGGGACCATGTTTCCACAGGTTGCCCTTGCTATACCAAAACTTCATCCAACTATAGCATGTGGTGAGGTTGTGGTTCAAGTGGGTTTTGCTCTTCAAGATCACATTTTATAAAGCCAAGACTTCTATTGCACACACACTTCTGTCTTTAAAGAGAGAGCATTATTCATTAAAATCAAACTCTCTGCTGCTGAGATGGAACTTTCCTGGGACTTAATTATATCAGGTTTAAAAGGACAACAGCCAAGGATGTTAGGCTTTCCCTCCCATGAGAAGAAGTTCCATTTCCATAATTTTAAACTCCCTTTAAAAATAAGAGCTGAGGGAAAGTCTTTGTAATATTTCTTTTCCTGGTTGGGAATTAGAAATGAATAGATCTGAATTGTTGCATGAATGCCAGTGAAAAATGGGTCGCAAAGTTTATAAACTGCTCTGTTGTCTAGTAAAGGAAGAGGACACCAGCTCCCTAGATTTCATCTAAATGCTTCAGGGAAGAGGTCTTTCAGTCTAGACAGACATTAGCCCTTCTTTGCTGAATGTAAAACATTATGGTGACTAGGGAGAATAATTACTGAAATACTTTAAGTTAGACTAAAATATTGGACGTGCCATCATAGGTATATTTTTATATGAACTTTTCCACACAGAGACTTTTTTCCAATTGATATCATTTTGCCACCTGTGTCTGGACATGACATCTACCAAAGATCCAAGGGCGAGACAGACTTGCCTGACATCCTTTCTCTCCCAAACACAGCATGAAAGTAGGCCACTATTTTGAAAAGTAGCTTGCATGTTTACAACTGTAGAATAGTTGCATATTTAGTATAAAGAATATCCTGAAGTATCTAAAAATGCATAGTCTTTATTATTATGGCAGAAAATACTAAAATGATTTTTCAAAGTCTAGTGGGACCAGTCTAGCAGATGTCTTCAAGTCATGCACCAGTGCTTAACTTGCATTACACTTGTACCACATAGAAAGAGCAGTTGGGAGGTGCCGGTGGCAGAAAGCAAAGAGTGGGAGAGGACAATAAGACACAACTTCTCCAGGTTTGCTGTAATTCAGGCTGGTGATCCTCTAATCAGACTGGATATGTATCACCTGCAGGAGAATCAAACATCAAGTCCTGCAAGGACACATTTTCTTACTTTGTTGAAAAGACCATACATATCGGGAATCCTTCCAACATGGCATAAAACTTCTCATCCTATAGCTAACAGTCAATCAGTCCTATGCCATTTTAAAATGCAGAAGCGTCTTAGGACTAAGGAATTTAGTATAAGAATAATTAATTAAACCAGCTTCCTCTAATGTAGGCAGGGCTACTTTTAGTATCTTTCGCTGAAAGTCCGTTTTGAAATGAACTGACTTAAAAAAATCGGTATTAAAAATGTACAGCCCTCCTTTGTCACTTTGTGGAATAAAATGACAGCAAAGGCTGAGACTGTTGATTTAAAATGCAAAGAAGAAATGTGCTCTGCAGGAATTATGACCTCCTCTGTGTAGACACAGAACCTAGGGGGGGATTTCGTTCTCTTTTAAAGTTGACACTTAAAGAACACTAACTTAATAGATCACTTCATTAAGTACTTTGTCTTTTTTCCTCAAAGAAGCAGGTAAATGGAAAAAAAGCCCCAACAACTCGCCACCAAATGCATCTTAAACATTTGCAGTTCCATAATATCTGGAAATACACATTCATTTCATTCCAGCATTTAGCATAGTAATAGCATTCTGGAGTGAGAGAAAAAAAAAAAAGTTCTTATGCTAGTGTGATGTTATGCCTTGACACGATCACATTTAAAAATAACTACTTCACTTTGGCTATGGACAGACAATGTCTTCCATGTTGAACTTTGCTGGTGAAAAAGAATGTTCACCCCAGCCTGTCCTCAGTGTCTTGACACTACCTCGCAGCTAGAGGCTATTGCTCTGTATCTGCCAGCACAGGCACTCGTGTGAACACTCCCTATCTTGCTTCAGTCCAAAAGGGACCGGCTAGCTGAAAGAAATCAAGTGGCAGGTGTGCGTTCATAGAGGTCATTTTGACTAAATTGCTTAGGGAGCAATCAGAAATGCAGCTCTGCTAACAGGTAGCAAAAAACTGGACGTGAATGGGGATGATAACCTTACCACCAGCACAGCTGCTTGAAAACAAATGTTTTTCTGTCCTGTGTGGGGCAGATGGCAAGTTTCCTTACCTGACTACAATATAAATTGGATGTGAAACTATGTGAATGGGAAGAGGAGAAAAGCTTGCTGTTGAGTACTAAGTAGTATAAATAATTTACAAGTATTCGCTCACGAGTATTTGTTTTGAGAAGTTTTACAGATTTGTCCTTTGTTTTTTTTTTACAGAATATGTTTGATTAATTAATTGATCATGACAGAAGATGTTTCAGGGAGGTACTGTTAAGCACATCTTCCCACATTTAAATGGCAAATGTCTTCCTGATAAAGAACATTCATGATTAGATTTGATGGCATAACTTCCCATGGACCAAAATCCCCTTCAATGAAACTTAGCTGAAGTCAGAAAAGATAAGGCAGCAAAGAATATGACATTCACTGTGTTTTACACCAAATGTAAGCAATCCCAAACATGAAACCAGCATGTCAGTAGGTACATTTGACTAGTTCAGCGAATGGTGCAGGAGAAACATAAATGCACATGGAGAATTTAAACGCTTCAACTTTTGGATCTCAGGTTACACCTATGGCTGCATCTCTGTCTAGGAAGTTTAATTTACCTGGAGCTGTTGGTGCTGAGACCAAGCAATACAACATGGCCCACGTCCATGACATACCTTCTCTTATCCTCTAAAATTACTTTTTTGGAGTGGTCCCTGGCTCTTGTCTGGACACTCCTTGGGAGAGTGCTGGCTGGTCCAAGCTAGAACTGTACCAGGGACTGCACTGTCCCAGCCTGGTAGAGATGCTTGAGTCTCAGTGTCCAGGGACAGTTTGGCATTGTTTAATAAACTAGCACAGATGTAGCTCGGGTATTTCACTGGCCCAGCCATCATTTACGGCAGTGGTTCACTGCAGGTTATTCTATACCACATAACACACGATGCTTGAGATCTTGTCAGTTTCTGTGATACAATTATAAAAGTGAAACCTAGAATGTATATAAGGTCGTAATGTTACCTGGAAGAGAGTCAGGGCTGGTTTTCAGAGCTATAGCTAAAAATGATATTTATGTGTACCTTGTTATTTTCTGTATGGAATCTCAGCACTCCACAAAGTCTTTAAGGGAAAGATTTTGCGTCCTTGCTCCTTTTCTCTGGAGGAAGGGTCAGAAAGCCCCTAGGACTGTTACTGTGATACTGACAGTACTTCATACTGTCATTTTGTTGTTGGTACTTTGAAGGAATTAAGAACTGTAGCTGAACATTAATCTCCTTTTGAAGTAAATAGTAATGAGTCATTTTAGTTATTACTGCCCCATAGAACCTCACTGACCCCTACTAAAGCTTGCTTTGGGCTACCTCCTGTGCCACTGTACCTTGAAATAATTTTGATTTCCCAGAACAAATAGGTAACTAGTAAATGGCAAGGGTGAAGAAGTCTCAGGGAGTGATAACTGTTGGCAGAGGAACCATCCAGGGTGGTCTATAGATTGCTGTCAGAGTTTCCCTTCCTGATAATTCAGAAACACTTAAGGAATTCACGTTGATCAATTCTGCTATCATTTGTCCTACTTTTTGAAGCTGTGATTTCTGTTATCTCAAACATGCTGAAGGAGACAGCAAATGTTCAGTCCCATTTTATTCCTCAGCTTGAAAAATCAAAAGACAAAGAAGATGTTGATCTGATGCTTAAATAGGATCGGGTACTTCAAAGACAAACTATTTTTCTCCTTAGGTGTTCAAGAAATTTCTCCTCCAAAAAAACCCCTTCTTTGTTCCTATGTTTTAGAATATAGAAAATATGCATTACTAAGTCTTGGCCCCCTTTTTCATACATCTTGCTAGAAATCAAAGTACCACAGAGGAGGTGGAAGTTTAAAACTATGTTCTCTCCTACCATTAAAAGATGTCTTTTGTATTCAGTTTCAGCTGCTTTGAATGCGAAAAACGAAAGAATCTATTTCTAAAAAATTATTCCCTATCAAATGTAATTATAAACCAATTAAACTCTCCAGAAGCTTGCTTTTTACCTGTAAGAAGTAAGAACCCACAAAGATCTTCCACAAAGAAAAACTTAAAAAACCTTTATATATATTTATTTTTATACAGGCACATATACTTCAAACTTTAAATGATATTGCCCAGTTAACTAATCTGCTAGATGCATTAAGCGTAATTTCGATTGCAGTCACAAATTTAGCAAGACAGTAAAAGCCAACCAATTCACTGAACTGGACAACAAAATCCTAAAACTTGCCTGGGGCCAAGGTAATTTACTTTTTATAATTTTTAAGTGTAAATTTTAGTGCCAAATTTACCCATCTGTGTTTTTCTATCAGTGTCTTCCTCTTCCTGGGTCCATTTTGAAAATTACTCCTAAGATAAATATGAATGTTTTTTGTTTGTTTTTTGTTTTTTTTTTTTAAATGAAAACAAATAAAGCTTCAGTTCTCAATGTTTATTTAGAAAAAGTATTTTGGTCAGTACTACAAAAGAATTTGGTCAGTAATACTGAAGGAAGTTAACACAAAGCATAGTCACACATTGTAGATACAATCTTGATTAAGTTTCAGGTGGCTTTTCTGAATAGCTCCATGGATCAACAGGATCTAAACTAAGGAGATGAAGCCCAGGAAGACCTCAGTTGCCATAACCATACACAGCACTTCATGGTCTTGTCCCCTTTTGATTCAGAAACCTTCTCTAACTGTTTATCTTGTGCAGTGAAATGAGATCTGCTTTTCAAAGGGGGTGTGGGGAGGGGTGTAGTGTTGTCACTTAACGTACTTATTTACCTGTTTGTTTCTGTCTAGCCTCTGCAAAACAGTTTGAGGGGAATTCCCAAGATCTCTGGATGTTTCCACTGTGCCAATATCAGGTAATTGCCACCACCAGCGGTACCCAGACTTCAAACTCCTGCTCAAAAACTGGAGCAGTAAAAGCCTTTCTCATGGGCACACACAGTTTTCCAGCTGATCTTGATGGGACTTGCATGGGCACATACTGATGGCATTTGGGCAGCACCTCAGAGATCCAGATCTTCAGTTTCTGTCTCAACTTGTAGAGGAATAAGCACTTTCTTAGCTGTCGCTCTGCGGAAGTGTGACAGGTTGTAAATGAGACACTGAAAATGAGGAAAGGATTTCCATGTAGTTGTTAATGTAAGTACCTTCCCCCCCCCGCCCCATATTTGCATAACACATCAGATAGGCAATCAAATTAAAGGAGGGCTGCATTAAAGGTGCCAGACTCCCTCAGCTACCACGTGCGTTACACAGTTGTGCAACACATGCACATACAAAGTAGTTCCGCTGTGCTTGCTGCACATGCACCATAAACCTGACTCAGCTGACAATGAATTTATGGGACTTCTGCCTAAAACCGTGCTGAATTAAAGCAAGCTACAAGCTGTTAGATGAATGGATTCTCATTAATGATGTAAACTGCCTGTATCATGGCATCAAAGACACTGACCTGAGGAAAGGATTGTGCTGCAAGCCTGGACCTGACTCTAGATCTATGCTGCTGCCTGAATGTCAGGTATCCCACAAGGCTGGTGGAGAGGGGGAGGGGAAGCTCAGAAAGTTGGCACACCAAGAGCTTTTTGTATTTTTCTGATCCTGACTTAAAACAAGTGGAGAATGTTCATGTTTGAGGGTAAGTATGGTTCAGCAGAGTTCCCCCCAAACTCCTCTGTAGATCTGCAGCAGGAAATTTACATGTAAGTGAAATATTTGAAGAATTTTTTTCTCAGCTTGAAGTCATACTATGAGCAATCACTCATCAGAGTGTCTGCCTGTCATCCCTTCACACTGATATGCGGTCTGTACTTGCCATCCAAAGAGGAGATCTGTTGGGAGAACTGTCAGTGGGAAACTTTGCATCCTCTCTTCCCTCCTTCTCCTTCTCCTTCTCCTTCTCCTTCTCCTTCTCCTTCTCCTTCTCCTTCTCCTTCTCCTTCTCCTTCCCCTTCCCCTTCCCCTTCTTCTTCTTTGCTGCTTTATAAGGCCAGCAGTCTGCTGCATTGCTCTAAGTTATTTTCTATGGATCTGTCTACATCAGATGTTACAAGCATTTTGCTTTCACTGACGTTTTTCTCTAGAGGTCAAGCTGCACTGATGAGATTTTGTCTGGGGGAGGAAAATCCCTCACACCAAAAATATCACTTGATTGTCCCCAGATACGGTGTTTTGTTTAATGATAGAGTTGGTGTGTTTGGATTGTGCCCATTTTTACCCTTGCACTGCCTATGTAGCAATGGCCAATAGTTACTGCCTCTGTGTTTGTTATTTTTGTTGTTTGCAAATGTTGTCTTCCCCTGTACAGCTGCATTGCGGACCTTATCTCCACCACAATCAACATCAAATCCAGATGATGATTCATTTTGCCAAATAGGTTTAAGGTTTTCAGCAACTGCTGTTTTTTTCCGGGAGATAATATGGTAAAAAGACTTGGAGTATTTTTTAACATAATTTATCTTTGGGGAATTATTATTGTTCATGTTTGTCCCATTTCTGCCTCCATGGATTATCTGCATTACTTGGAATATAGTCAGAAGAGCAGCTCAAAACATAGTAAGATTTGTAGGACCATACCTGCTGACTTCCCCTGGTTCATCTTGAGTAGTAGAGGAGCATATGGAAAGTTGTTTGCTACTGATAGATTTCTTTCATGTTCTGTGTGTTATTGCTCTTTCTTTCTCTTGGCTTGATTTTTCTTTGTATTCTTCTGTGGAATATTTTTTTGCTTTTCACGTTTGCCTGGATGCATTTTTGGCATCAGTTCTCCTTTTGTAAGAACCCCAACCGATCCTGCTCCTTTCCATCCTCCTCTCCCCTCAGAGAGACACCAGGTGAGATCACACTTCCACAAATTCATATTAGGTGCAAATATTTTCCCAAAGATTACACGCCAGATAAATCCCTCCATTTCAGCACATGGTTTATTACCGAATATATTGTCTGCCTACACATGCGGGGACAGATAACCAGTGATTTATATTTTTATAATGACTACTGCAGTGATTCATTAACTTTGTGGTATATTGGTGTCAAAGTAAATAATTTATATAAAAGGGGAGAGAGATCAAGGAATGGATGGCAATATAAAGTGACACAAAAAGGAAAAGAGGGTAAGATAAAATCTGGACAAACATGGATACTCCAATGACCCAAGGAAAGTTGTGGCAAGAGTTTTGTTGTTCCTGCTGCTTTTTGTCACCTTCTCCCTGTTTCACTTTCTGGATTTCCTGCTCTACAAAAGTATGTTCCTCATGCCCAGAAGAGCCAAATCTTCCTCCCTCAGGAAGTTAATTTGAGTGCCAGCATGGCATGGAATTTGGAGTCATGTAATGTGCTCACTAATATTCCTGCTTCAAACCAGACACTGCTCAGGGCAACTCCTGACCCCTGAGCTGAAAGCTGGAGGGACTTATGGGAACAGCTAACTGCAGGCGTGTGGCTTGTCAAATTGGCTTAGGTCAGAGCTGTGCTACACATCACTTCAGAATAAGCTGTTGGTAATGTTTCCACACATGTGAACAACATACTTTGAATTTTAGCTGTCCTTAAGAATCCTTCCTTGGTGTTGAAAATTTGCTATATATTTTACAAGTGCTTTTTGCATGGCATCAGGTGTGTTTGCACATCGATTGGTTGCTTTTCAGGTCGGACATATACTTTGTGTTATTTGGGATTTTCTTCCCATTCCTGATGAAACCATGATGAGTTTAGCCTTTTCACTTGCTTTACTTGGGGGTAATCCTGTAGCTAGTTATTTTGACAGACCTTTAAAATACATGCCCCGGGAAGGCACTATTAATGTGCTTAGGACATTACACAAGTGGCAGTTCACAGTCACCTCTACCACGAGAATCATAACTGAAGTTGGTAAGAACTGCCATAGCCAAATCTTTCATAAGCGCTCTTTACAAGGGTGCCTAATTTGGTGCAGATCAGCTGTTGGCTGATAGTTACATATATGTGAATCTTTGTTTATTCAGGCAAAGAAATGATGTTGTGGACTCTTGTACAAGGCTGTGCATGAGTGTGTGCATCAGGAATGGGAAGTCTTGCATGGGTTTATGGAATCAGAAGATAGTGACTTATCCAAATAAAGAAAAACACATAGCAAATGCTCAAAATTAAGATCCTATGAATACATGCTATGCAGACTGAATGATTAATTGAAAAGCACTTGGCAATAACCACATTTGTGAATGCTAAATGTATTCAGCAGTACTTGCAAATGAAAAACGAGGCTAGGGTTATGAATAAATTGCTCAGTGTTTGTACTTCTAACTCTGGAATATTTGCTGACAGCATTGTTGAAATCAGGGAAGAAATTTATGTGGTAATACTGAATAGGTTAAAGAAGAGATAACATCAAGACACAGTGTATTCTGAAAGAACCTCCTATCATTAGGCGAAATAGTGATTTTCTCCCTATAACTTTTGTCATAACTGCCTTTCAGTAGTACCAAGAAAATCAGCTTTTTTTTTGTTGGTTACACGTGAGCTGAGACTTGCTGTATCTACTGATTCAGAAATACTTAGTGGCAGAAAGCATGTCACAGCCAGACTTCAGTAATTTTTATTTCAAAGAAAAATTCAGCTTTTAGTTAACATAAAGCTATTCATGAATTAATGGAAAAACTTGGTAAGTGATTTCTGGTAAAAGTAAAATATTTCACTTAAACATTTTCATTTTCTTGGGTTTTCTCATTTAATGTGGGTATTTAAAATGGATTTTACCTACAGCTTATTTAACTTTTAAAAAAGTAAAATTAAAGAAATAAACCAGAGGGTGTATGTGTGTGTGTGTAAGAAAAAAATTATAAAGCATAGCCTCATCTTTGCCTCATCTCCCATCATGTTGATGAAAGCCAGTTGAATTGTTTTTTGGCTAGCAAACTATCTTATCTGTTATCTGCCTATCTTTAGCTACCCCAGTCATGGAGCGAGGAGGCTGCTCTTTGCCTTTCAAATTACCGGGGTTCTTCTACACCCACTGCCAAAGTGGTGGGGGACAGGTTTTACGTTTTGCAACTTGCAATGTTGCACAATGGCAGAGGAATTCTGGATGGTAGGCTGGGGATGGCTTTTCATGGGAAGTCAGGCAGGTTTTACACCACTACCTTGTCCTGAAGGAATTTCTTGAGGAAGAGATGTGTTTCACCCTGTCGTCAAAGCTTCCCTAATGAAGTCAGCATCCTCCCCTGGCTTGCATCAGGAATGCCGTGGGGCAGGGCTGCTCCAGGTCTCTGGCAGGCGAGAGTTTGCTCTTGCCTGCATCCAGCTCTTTTCAGGCTTTCCATTCCTGGGCTCTGAATCTTGTTGCCTGCCCAGAGGACAAACTAGACATATTATAGCAGTTCAGGCAATTATGTATTAAAGTGAATGTAGGCAGTCACAAAGACATCAACTGTGAGCTTTTCCTGTTGTACCTGGCCAACCCCTCTTATTACCTGCACTAAAAATGGAAAGTTTTTCTTGTCTTTATCCCATCAGATGAGCTACAGGACACAGGCAGGAGGGGTTCCAGCGAAACAGTATGGTATGTATCATTTACCAGTGAGCTGTCAGAGCTGGAAGGCACAAGGAAGAAGAGCTGAGCAGTGACTTTCAGCCTTCCAGAAAACAAAGCAACAATTGCTCAGCCCAAACTAAACCACTAGAAATAGTGCGGATATTTTTAAAACCTGCAGATTGTCTTCACACTGCCCAAGTACACTTTCACTCGAGCAGTAAGAATTAAGCATATTATTGTTTTTGTCAGAAAGCAGGTTGAATGTGGTTTAAATGGCTTACAGACCAGTGCAAATGATGTGAAGGCCCTCCTAAGGAACTGCCGATGCATGGGATTAGAATCCCTTAAACCACCCTTTGCTCACACTTCTCTTTGTGTCGTCTCCTTTGGTAACGGGAATACAGGGAAAAGAAAGCACAGTCAAATCTGATTCGGTACTGAAGCAAGGGGAAATAAGTTCGTGGAACTGGATATAACTGCAAGCAAATCCAAATCCCAAAGCACAAAATGGGACCCTTCTAATATGCTTCTTTCCTGATCATTATCTCCTTCCCCCTCTAATCAGCAGCTGACGAGGACCAATAAATGCTAGCATAACAACTCTTCAGAGAGATGTATTGGCATCATTTTGCCTGTGGGAACTAGATGGAATTGCAGCATATCTGGACTGTTATTTTTCCTACTTTTAAATATTCATATGAATACTTCTGAAGTTTTCTTTTGCCCACTGCCTTGAATAAAGGATAGCAAATGTCATTTGGTGTTAATATTTCTGCCAAGAAAAAATAGTTTCATTTTAGCCAGGGTTCTGTTGTTTATAAACTGGCTGATGGAGAAGCACAACTGCCTGTGAAATGTAGACAATGGCCATCTCCATTCTAAAGGGAATTTTCCGCTCTCTGAAATAAGTGTTGTACTGCATGGAGGAAAACAGAAGCCACAGGCAAAACAAGGGACATCTAAGTCAAAACAATCCTGTCCCCTTCATTTCCCCTCAAACAAACAGAAGACACTGGTCATAGGCATGAGCAATTTTTGGTTTTGGTTGTAATTTTTTCCAACCCCAACTTCTACTACTCCCTGCTTTATTTCACTGAATCCTTCTCCTTCCTGCTTACTCTGTCTTTTTTCTCTCCAGTGGCTCCATTTGCTTCATGTTCTTAAATTCACTCACCTGGAGAGTTTCTCATGAGATCTCTTCATTCCTTTATCCTCTCAATCTCTTCCCTTCTCCCACCAGACAAGGCATGATCCAAATCCATACTGTATTTAGTGTGCGCCTGTTTTTGCCTTTGATAACCTTTCTCTCACCTTTTTCCTCCCTCCAACCCATCTTTTCCATGTCTCCTCTCCATGTCCTTTGCCTACTGCATGCCACTGCATTCCTCTTTTGACTGCCATTCCCCACTTCATGTTCCTGCTTCTCCTTGTCTCTCCTTTGTTGTCCATGATATGTCTGAAAAGACTACAACAAAAAAATAATAAAATAATAAATATAAAAAACATCTGAGTGTTTTGTTTGACTTTTGGTGCTTATGGACCTGGATCCCTTTGACTAACTTTTTCTCTGCAGAAGTCCTCTACTTCGTACAAAGTCCCCATCTTGCTGCTAAGTCTGGTGGTTTGATGCTCACCTCTCCTGGGAGGAAGTCCACTGACTCTTCTCTTCTTCTCTGCTGCTGTATTGATGTTATTTATCACTGTCCTTTTACCTGTCTCCTCCAATTTAGCCTTATTGCCAAAATGTCGCTCCTGGTCCTAGCCATTCCCCTCGTTATCTGCTGTCATGTTCATCTTACATAACTTCAGTGGAGAGCGTGCAGACTCTTCTGACTCTTTACCTGTGCTCAACTGACTTCTGCTCGGGGTTTAAATCCTGTATCAAAGAAAGGATAAATATCTTTTTTGAAGAAAGGACTTCAACCACTGCTATCTATTTCTGATCCCACTGACTGTAACTTCATTTCTCTAACCATGTAAAATTCATGCTTCATTTTGCTGCCTTAAGCTTACTGCAGTTGTCATGATTTTTACAGTCATGCCTACATCCATGCCTCCAGATTCTCATCTGGAATCATACATTCAAATTTGCATGCCAGCCACCCTGTTGTGCCAGGTTTTGTTGTCCTCCTGACACTTGCTTCTTTCTTGTCCATTTTACCTAGGAAGAGTTTCCAGAAATCTCAGACAGCATGTTGAAATTCTCCTTTTCCGTTGGTGTCCATTAGAAGGAGTACTATTTAGGCTGCACTGTTTATTAGTCTTTCATTTCTATTTGATGTTCACCCATCTGTTTCCACCTAACAAGTGTCACTCCTATTGAGGCAGGCTCTCTTCTTTTGTTCAGAGTCTGTACCGTACCTACGTCCATAAGGTCTGGGTCCATGACAGGTGATGCTTGATGTACTGCCAGTGCAAACACTGAGGAGTATGACTAAAAATATTGATAGCAACTGTATGACTCCTGTCCTCTATATCACTCAATTTTACATATCTTGAAATCAGTTTAAGACATTTGGGAAGGTAATCAGGAACAAGATCCATCATGTGGCTTTTTTTATTTGAAGGGTATGTTGATTTCTGCTCTACTTCTTGTTGAGACTCAAGCTTCATCTGAAGCTTCAAGTTTTTAGGTCATTATTATCACTCAGCCTCCTTACTGTCCAAGTCCAAATGTTCATGAGCAGAAGCCATAAATCCTAAAGCTATAGTTATTTTAAACACATTTGAAACATCAGGTATTACCAAGGGCATTTCTGCTATGAAAACTGATGAAATCAGATTAAATTCAATAAGATCAGTCAGAAAAAAACCCTCCTTTTAATTGGTTGCTGGAATTTAAAGTAATCTAAATAATTAGATATTAATCAACACTGTGGGGAAATTTGATAAATTTTCTCCTCAGTGATGTCTGATAAAATGCATAGTTGCTCTGTTAGTTATTTGAAAACAGCCCCCCCATCATAAGAGTGAAACTCTTCATATTTTTTTCTGAAGAGTTTATCTCAGATTTTTATTTTCTATCAGAAGTGTTTTCAGTAATTTCTAGATTGATTTAAAACAGCTGAAAATTAAGAAGAAACTCCAATTTTGACAGAAAAATCTTAAAATCTCATTACTATCATACCTCTCACATCACTTCCTGTGCAGAGAGATAATGTCTTCAACTGTGGTATTAGCAGAAGGAATGGTAGGACACTTGAAAGAAACAACTTGTCTAAATGGCTCCACAGTAGACAACATAATACAGAACAATAGAAAGTATGGAAATGCGTCATTGTGCTTCGCTAATGCTTCCTTTTAGCTATAAGGAACCCAGCAGGTTTGGTAGCCTTTGGAAGCCTTTTAACTGAGCCCCATCTGCCTGCGAATTGCGAATGCTACATGCCTTGCATGGAAAGCTGCTCTCAGAAAATGGTTCTTGACGCATGTGGAACAAGCACCCCTCAGATTTCACTTCTGTGCAAGAGCCTCAAATGGAGAAAAAAACCTGCCATGGTGAAAAAGAATTTCCTAAATCAGTGAGCAGCACCGGGACTGTTTTTTCCTGTTGCCTTCTTCACCTTGCAAGGACTTAATCCCTACCTTGTCTAAAGTTTAAGGGAGATTATGTAGCATAATGATTATTTAGCCAATGTTAAGGTATTTCCAGAAGGAATCTAAAGGAAGGCAGGAATATGCACTCTCTTTCTTTGTTAATCCATATGGTTAACTATACTTCTTTTCGAAAACTGTGTTACCCTCCAAGGAAATGTCTAGATAATCCATTCAAAATTGAATATTGATGGATGTTTGTTCAGTTTGCCAAGCACACTCCCATACACTAGATAATGTCTCCCATTCTCCTGTTCAACGGTGTCTTTCCCTAAAGCTAAGAGTGAGCTCAGAAATCTACCTGCTTACTCTCATAAACTGCTGCCATGTTGTTTTTGACAATAACACACAGACAGTGTGAAAGTTTAAAGGATACTCAGGGCTCACACAGTCAGGGCTCCCCAGCCAGATCTCCACCTCTACAGGGACAGATGAGCTCATTTCTCCTGACCATCACTGGGTATGACAGTTGAAGGGAGGACCTCAAACAGCTCAGCGGGTTTACAAAATGAGGTAGATGAGGGGACTTGGTGATCACTAGTCAGGCTGCAGGTCACATCATCAATATCTGTAAGTAAAAGACAGGAGAAAGGCTTGGGGACATCCCATAAAGGCTTCTGGCTGCCTCAGCCCAGTGTTTCTTTGTGCATTAGTGCTGGTTCTGAACTGAGGTTTTGGACAACAGTAGCTTAGTTGGCCATTCTCTTGAAAGCAGGATGCTGTGATTTGCCAGACACTCCAAAGTCATCCATGATGCTAGCTAGACTTTATGGTAAACACAAAATAATTGAGTATACCATACTTAAGAGAGCGAGTAAGGTATGTTACGGACAGATATAGAGAAAAAGGTGAAAAGAGAGAAACCATTTTTTATAGATATCTATACTTTTTCTAGCTTGAGATAGTCTATATCAATACCATTCAACTGAAAACCTATTTGGCAGTTTCCACATCTGTCACATGGGAACTAATTCTCTGACAAGGTCGGTCTGCAGAATTACTTTTCCCAAAAAGGCTACTGAGATGGAGTTCTTCTCCCATGTTCTTTTTCTCCCTCAGATTCTGTTCCGACTTGTCCCCTGGAGAGTTTGTTAAAATTCATACTCTTGATACTTAATGAAGATCTCAGGTTTTAATACTTTCCACAAAGGATCATTGATTTCTAAAGATACTCTGGAAATGCTTGTGTCCCTTGGGCCAAGTAATATGGAATTACTACCTGGGTAGACAGTAAATAAACAGTTTACCAAGGTGAAAGCAACATGTAGTGAAAGACCTGATATCTAAGGTATAAATATATCCCTTGTCCATTACTAGTGCAATTTTGCCTGCAGTCAAATAAAGCAGATTTTAGATTTCTACAGTAATTTATGTACCTTTATAACCTATTCAATGAAAAATGCACTTTAAACAGTCATACAGAAGAGAACTAGAAATGTGGCTTCTTGATGAGTCATGGTGGAGACTAGACATGACATTAAAGAAAAGTAAAATCTTCTGCAAAAGCCTGCCCGAGTCAAGTGACTTCTAAAATGGCTTTCCAGATACAAGACAACCAAGCTAAAGTGCATTATCATACCCCGAAGGTTTTCATGCAAAGGCAACAATCTCAAATGATTAAAATTGTTTTGAAATGGCAGAATTAGAAGGCTTTTAAAAATAATAGTTTTCTTTCAGTTGTTTAGTAGATCTTCAGAACATGCATAATTTTTTTAATGGCTAGCAGTTGTAACTGTATTGCTTAGAAGTTGCTGAGATCATGAGATCAATCAACAAAACCAGTCTGCAGCCTTAGTGCTTATTGATTCAGTTGCTTTTCCCCAGCAAAACCAATTACTGCTGTGTTATAAAAGCTAACTATTCACTGTTTAGTATGTGCACCATTTTTTACCATTCACAAAATAATTGATTCAGTCTAGAAATTTCAGGGAGTTGGAGCACCTCTGCTATGAGGACAGGCTGAAGGAGCTGGGGTTGTTCAGCCTGGAGAAGAGGAGGCTCCGGGGAG
>JAOTQQ010000001.1:116706248-116796477 GCA_026546715.1 Gallinago undulata | reverse complement strand
GGAGAAGAGCAGATTTAGATTAGACATTAGGAATAAGTTCTTTCCAATGAGGGTGGTGGAGCACTGGAACAGGTTGCTCAGGGAGGTGGTTGAGGCCTCATCCCTGGAGACATTCAAGGTGAGGCTTGATGAGGCCCTGGGCAGCCTGGTCTAGTTGGGGGTGTCCCTGTTGACTGCGGGGGGTCAGACTAGATGACCTTTGGAGGTCCCTTGCGGCCCAGATGATTCTATGATTCTATTTCATCACTTTGTGTATCACTTTTTAAGCCAATATATGTAGCTATATTTTTTCATCACTTTTGCACAAATGATTCAGGATGGCGTACCTGAGGGTAAGTTATGAATGCAAAGATTGCCTTGAAAGAAAGGAAGGGGGAAGATTAAATGGATGTTGATATTACATGCCTGTGGAAATATCTCGAAAATTTAGATTACAATGATGGTATAATGTACTGTCAAATTATCAGAAAGCTCTTTTTGTTAATGGCTGAGATGAAACAAGAAGCTACAATACTGTTTTATACTGGTATGGCTGTTTTTTTTTAACTCCTGAGAAACAGGAAAGAAGTGGTAAGGAGATGAGCAGGTCAACATATTCTGTATAAACAGAAAACAAGAAACAGCATCAGCCCATAGACAGCAACGCCCAGATTTCAGTCTCTGAAATAGTTTAAACTTAGTCAGTTTGCTGTGTTGCTAGAAAAGGTAACTTAAAGAACAAAACCCATATGCGTTTAAACAGTGCACCATTCTGTTGTGCATTGGTTGCTGCTCCTTGGGTGAGTGTTCCTGACTTCTGCGATGCCACTCAGCTCCATTCAACTTTATGAAAATCCCTATAAGGTTATTATTTCCACAAATTATCAATAGACATAGCATAATGCACAGGCAGACCTCCCAGAGCTAGGGTATTTAACCCTTTTTCTCATAGAGAGCAGCTGGCTACAGCAAAATGAGACCCACCATTGGAGGTCACAGTGCCCACCCATACTGATTGAGCACACAGCGTATGGAAGTTGCATCACTTTGAAGGTGCCCACCTCTATGGCAGTGTGCATATCGGCCTGGGAACCCCCCAGTATAAACACCCAGGAACATCTGCCTAAACAGACTTCTTCCACCCCACCTGACCTGATCTGCAGCATACATTCATTTTTAAGCCAGGTTTTGGGTACTGCACAGTCAGGGCCTAAAACCCTTTGCCTGTCTCTTGGATAACAGATGAAAGGCAGCCATACTCCAAAGCCCAGACAAAAATGGGACAGTATATTTTTTACACGAAAATATTTTTTTTCAACATTAAACATGTGTAAATGCATGTTGAAATAAAATTACTGCAGCGTTCCCCTGTGACAGAGAAGAGAACCCAACCCTGTCTGAATGCAACTTGCCAGAACCATAAATAAATCAATCAGTGCATTGACCTAAAAGAATAAAAGTTAAAAAAAAATAAAAATAAATCTGCCGAAGTCGGCTTTTTGGGATACTAGATGAAAGATTTTCATGGGCTCTGTACCATGTTTTATATCTCCTCCTATCGCTTGTACTCATCTCTGCTGTTTGGTGCCAGAGTAAACAAAATAAAAGTTAAAACAATGTTGCAAGCATGCCAGTAGATTTCATGCCAGCTCATCCGCTAGGTACAGAGGTATTTCTTTTACTCTTTTCCAGTCTGTTTGCATATAAAAGTAATAAGAGAATACCAAGCATTTATTTGGAACATGTGGACAACAAAATTCCACCTACATTCCTGAAGAATTGCGTCATTTACTCATCAAAATCAGGGGTAAAGTATGATAGTAAGCAGGTATTTACAGTGCAGAAATTACAGAACAAACAGTCTGTTGAACTTTTGAGGCCTGATTAATATATTATGTCATAAATAAATCTGTGCAAATACCTGTATTTTCAAGAACTGAAAAAATGGGGAAGGACATAGAGTTTAAATTTACCCAATAGTTTTCAGTTTTTGCACTTCAGAAAAAAAGTGGTTTTTTATTGAGTCCAACAAGGCATTTGCTTTTGAATCAGGCAAAAGGGTTTGTTTCTGTGCTACATTTTTTCATCCATTTGAATATTATTTGAGGGTAAATTTCAAAATGAAATGTCATTGTGAAATGCTGGATAGATGTGTAATCAAATATTTCAATATTTTCTGTAAAAATTAAAAAATCACAGTAGTTTTGGCCAAAGCAGTTGGAGGAATTTGACAACTTACATACGTATATTTTGAGTGAAGAAAGTTGCATCATCCTGTTGTTGTAAGAGGTTGATGGAAATGTGTGATAGTAAAACTTGTACCCTTTCCTTGTTTTGTATTCTTTAGGTTTTGTGTTTTTTTTACTGCTGTTGTGTTTCAAAATTAGATCTATGTGATTTGTGAATCAATGCCCTTTGTTACTGAAGTCTTCATGATTTGCTCTTTGCCACTCCTCTTTTCTTTATCTGTCTTTATCCCAACAATTACTGCTTAAACATTTCAAGAGAGAAATAAGTGACCACTAAGACTATGAATAGGACCACCTCTGCTAAACGAGCAGTATGGAGAAAAAATAATGCAGGCTCAGCTGATGACACTGTAGTTGATACAAATAAGTGCGTCCCTGCAACTGCCTTCCAGCTTTTTTGATATCAGATCTATAAATCAGTCTAAGAATCAATTTGAACTTGACTGCATAGATAGATATAAAGATGGAGAAGATTGGTTGTTCTTCAGCTATTAATACTGAGGACACAATTTCTGTAATAGTCAACTCTGTATTTTTATTTGATGTCCAGCTTTTTAATATATTATACTTCAAAAAGGCTGCCTAGCAAGTGGTAAATGTGCTTGTCCTGCACATGAGGCTAATAAAGAGATTTTCAGGCCTCTTAGTTTATTTCTATCACCCCTAAGAAAAATCTTTTCATAAGGCAGTAAGTACATCAGCACTCAGTTCTTTTCTAAGAATGCTAATTATATGCTTACTGTATGAATTAATTCTAATTCTTTTTGACTGTGGTGATATTGTTTAGAGAAATTATGTCTCAGGTCAGATGAAAAGGTTTTACTTTGTGTGACACATCTGAGTGATTTGTTCTCCACTGTGACATCAGTATTCCTTAGCGGGAACTTCATGAAGAATTAAAACCAAATTAAACTGAGAAAGGGGCCCCTCTCTACTGACTTCTTAATTTAAAACATGATATAGGGAAGTTCCTCCATGATCTGTCATGTACAACTGAAGAATGAAAGAGAATTATCCTTCTTCACAGCAGCATCAAGGCATGTGTTTCCTGAACGTACTTTGCTGTGGTATGGTTACACTGGCAACAAATTAAGATTCGGGTGCAGGTGGGAGTTATCAGTAGAGCTGCACTTGCTTAGCCTGGTTCTGAAATTCCTTCAGACGTGTTAGAAACTGAAATGCAGCCTTCATATGCACACGTATTTGCAGAGAGTGTGCAATCTGCAGGAAAAAGCATGAGGGTCAAACCTCTGCTGAGTTCTTCATTGCTGGCTCAGAGGAAAGAACTCTAGGAACTAAGGCACAAGGTTTCAGATGGTTTCCAGTTTCTCAAAGAGCAAAAGAAAAGCAGATGGATCTTCTGGGTTGCAACTGCCTTACTCCTGAGCTTCCCAGGATGTGGTCCACTTCGAAGCTGAAGCAGCATCTTGAACCTGGCTTCTAAGAGCTGGACCTGGATTTAGGCTGCTTGTAAATGCTCCGTGGCTGTAGGTGACTTCAGAGCCTTGTAGAAAAGCTGAGCCACTTTGTGTGTGTCACACTGATTATGTGGCATCATGAAAAAGCAGATGGGCCCAGGAGAGTGGGCCAGACAAAGAGCCCTAGCACCTGTCCACAGCAAGTTCATCCACAAGGGCTTTCTAACACTTTGGGGGGGATCCAGTAGCTACATGCTCTGGCTACTACTAGTGAGGCCCAGCGGGGTGCTCTGCAGGACATTAGTATGACAGGTTAGTGAATTTGGCCTTGAAACTGCTTTTGCTTACATGTCTTATTGCTGCTTACCTTGCAACTCACATGAGAGGGCCATAAGCAGTCCAGTCGTAGTTATTTTTATCGTCCCGATCCTACTTCAGAAATTACTAAAATACCAAGTAAACAAAAGATTTGTTAGTGGGACTCTGAATTAACCCAACAGAGTCTGTGAATTGGACCCTTTTAGGACACAGCACCACACTGGTCCACATGGCACTCGCTCTGGCCATCAAGACATTCCCTGGCCCCGCCCCCGGCCCCCGGCTGCTTTCAACAACTGAATCAGTGATAAACTGGCAAGGAGCGCAAGACTTGAGATGGAGCTAGGGACATGTAAAAGAAATAGTTGTTTTGCACATACTCCAGATTTAGGAGTCCTGGGAAGGCCTCAGGATGATAATGAACTCAGCAACTTCGGAAAAAAAAAAAGTAAAGCTTATTTGATCTGATTCAACATCCCCGTGAAAGAGTATTCAAAGCAAAAAGAGATGGAAGATAGAAGGAAAATTGAGACCAAAAATGCCATTGAAAAATAATTGCTTTTCAAGTTGGAAGGTATTAAGTGAGACCTGGGAAATCTCTTTCTGTGCATCCCTGCCAGAAGACAAGTAGGCAGAAACAGAGCCCTAAAGCTGGAAGCAAAATGACCATGGCTGGGAAATACTGTACAGAAAATGTAGCCATGCATGATGCTGGAAAAATCAGCATATTTTGCTCATCCTTCGGCTATGACATTGTTTAAAACAGAATATAAAAGGAAGAAAAAAACCCCACTGTTGTGGATTATGGTATCCTTTTGCTATCAGATGTAGGAAGCAACGTGCCTGTGTCAGGGACAAACAGCTACTCTTTCAGGTGCAACAGCCCAGTGAAGGGCAGCACAACCCTTCCTCAAGGACACCCAGGGTATGTATATTCCCCTCCTTCAGTGGGAGGTGGAGGAGAGTGGTCTACGACACAGCAGTTGTTATACCCTTCCTCTTTCTCTGCCAAGCAGTGAGCCCAGAGCTGGTCAGAGCTGAAGGAGGTAGGTGTCAGGGTGCTCATTGTGCTGTTGCAACCATCCTCATGGTCACACACTGTAGAGCTGCCGGTCTCTTGAAAGGAAAGCAAACAAACATGCGCTCATTAAAGTCATGTTCTAGCCCTCTCTTTTTTATTTCTTGCTGTGTTAAAAGAAGACTATGTTCTTCTCAGCCTGACACCCAGGGTCTTTTGTTTTGAAGATTTCCAGTTTCAATAGTTCAGTTTTAGTTCCACCTTCTGATTTGTGCTCCTGGTATCAGCTGCTAAGAAGCAAGTTACATGATTTGAATTCACGCTGATTTAACATCACTAATTGCACTGCCAAATGCTTTCCAACCTTGGATTTTTTTAAAAGACACCAAAACCTGTGCTAGATTTAAGATCCTCAATACTTAAAAGAAGGGAAAGAAGGAAAGAGCAAATAAGCCAATAAACCTGAGTGGAACAGATTATCTATTACAATCAGTTAACTGTGTTATCTAACACTGTGACTGCCAAAAGAAGACAACCAACCTTTTCATTGTCTGTAGGTGGCTATACATGTATTGCAATAAAAGCATATTATACTGTCTCAGCCAGCTCAAAGAATGACATGGAGCAGCATTGCACTAAACAGTTAAAGGCAAAACCTGGGGGAGAGGGGAAAGCCCTTGTTCCCATAGCAACCAGTGAGCCATTATGAAGATACACACCTCCAAAAGCTGAATCAGAAGAATACTTTTAACTCAAAAATTTTATTTAATTTCAGCAATTTTTCCCTAACTATTATAACTGGGTGGGTTGCATTGACTGCTGCTAGAGCTCTGTAGTATACTCGCCTTCAACGGCTGCCGTGGAGAAGCCAGGAACACTGTTTTAAGTTAAACTACTAATAAACAGCTTATCACTTGAATAAAATCTCTCTCCAGTTCATGGAAATAATTTAATATAATTTAAAAGAGCTCAGGAAAGACAGAACTTCAAAATAAGGGGAGGGGGAAGAGGAGGAGGGGGAAGGGATAGCATTGCTCTACATCCTGTTTTTCTACCAGTGTGAGTCCATGTATGGGGGGTGCAAATGTTTCAACCAGATTAACACCAAGAGTATTATGGATGTAAAGTGCATGCAAGTCTAGTACTATCACAGCTTTTTCCTCTTTCTGTAATAAAATAAGCTATGTTCATATAAGCATAGATGTAATTGTATTTACTCTGTGCATTAGTATGTGTGTGTGTGATTTGTACTTCTGTAATTATATTAGTGTGTGTAGCAGTCTGTGTAAAGATAATTTCTTAAAATTATTTTTAGGAGTCACATTTTCCCCTTGAAACCTCTTGCCTTTGTTTGTTGTTATATAACCACATTTTGCTTTGCTTTGAAATATTTTCTCTTCTGTGTTGCTGTTGGAAATACCCACGCAAACCAAGAGGGGAAATGGGCTATAAAGGGAACAAATGAAACTGAGTATTGACTTAAATTGGTTTTGGTCTGGTTCCAAATGTTGCCAAACACACAAGATAAATACACAGAGAGTGGAGAAAAACTGTCCCCCTCTCTCACTTGCTTATGATGCTAATAAGTACAGATGCCAGTTACAAATACTGTAAGTAAAAAAAAAGTGGTTAGCACTGCTCCTCCTAATATTAACACATGCAGACTTTTTATGGTTATGGTCTGGCTTCTCAAAAATGTACAATATAAATATCTTTGAGGACCTGGCAAGAGTCAAAAGTACATGTAGGTAAAGAGAAGGCAATACTCTGTCTTCATTATATTTTTTTCTCAAAGATATAATCTATTTTTCTATTTTCATCGTCTATTTTTTTCCATTTTTTACCATTGACAATCTTATAATTTTTGTGTCATTCAGGCCTACAATTTTACAATCATGCTTTCTTGATGAAGTGAAGCTTGTTTCACAGTATTTTCTAGAGGCTCGGCTGAAAACTGGGCTCTGTTATACAAAGCTGAGTCCACACATGTGTATACGTGCATATAAAGGCTATCCCTTCCCCCAAAAATTTACTGCCAGATACTTAAAAACAAGTGTTAGAAATTAAGTACAATTAGCACTTCATAAATGGGGAGTTGGGAGAGAGATGTAATGGCACATCCAAAATCACATGGGAGACCTGTGGCAGAGCTTGAAAAGAAACTGTTTGACCTAGGCCTTATTCTGTGCCTAAGTAACAAGACCCTCTGCCCTTACCTTGGGCCATGCCCTCTCCTTGGTACCACAGCTACAAGACAGGTTTCCAATTTTCTTTTAGGCTGTTTTCTTTTTGGGTGATTTCTTTTATGGCATTTTAGGCATCTCACCTTTGAATTTTACCCCAAACTCTTATCTAAGCCTTTGTTTCCTCGGTCCTAGAGTAACACAAATCTTGGCTGTACCTCTCCTCGCCACAAGTTATCGCCAACAACAGCTTTCCTGCTCCTCTCTTTCACAGTGAGATTCCCCACTCACAGGAGCCCTGAAACACTGTTTGAATCTTAACATCACTTCCTTTATCATTAAGACTCTTAAAATGAAAATGTCTTCTTATCCTCTGTATCATCACATTGTGTCCTGCATCTTCTGCCTTGCTACAGATGCTAATTTTGGCTGTGTGTGTAGTCTATATGTAGGTTAAAGGCTTGAGGCACGTAACTCTGGTAGTGCTGCTGTGAGGACATTTAAGTATAAGAGAGAAAGGAGAAAACATGGTGCCAACTTTGCTGCCAGGCTTTATAATCACTGGAGAGAAGGGGCTACAATGAGTAAATTATATGTTTATAGCACACAGTCTGAATATAGGCCTTTATACTTTCTTAAACCTTGACTTTATGGAAGCATTGGCTGGTAAAAACTGAATCACAAGGTCGTTTTCTCCTGCACGATCCTTCTCAAGAACCATTTTTATTGAGATATCTGAATGAAATTAGTCATTATACAATGGGAAGGGCAAAAGCGTCACTGGGGCAATCTCAGTCTGAAGGGAGAATTTTCATGTACAGTCCCTATATTGTCTGTATGAACTGCATGATCTCAAGGCAGAATATGTCCATAACTCTGTTGGAGAACATCCCCCATGAGAGCTAAGGGGAATACTATTATTACCAAAAAAATATCAGTGGTAATATTTAGGACTACATCTGGAAAGATCCATGTGAGTGACATTTGCTAAATAGGCCATTGATGCAATCCTAAGCCATGAAGGTCAGACTCATAAAGCACTTAGGAGCCTAAGAATGCCTGAGAACACCTAAATGCGCTGGTGAATTTGGACCCCAATCTACATTTTTGCACTTAATGTACATTCTAGAAATATTTCCCCACTATGTTTAATGGATCTGGGAGCAAATGAATTTAGAAAAATAAATTCAAATAGACTTTTCTGAATCAATATTGCAGCATTTCATTCTTGATAACTCGAATCATAGCGCTGGAGCAATACTCAGCTGCTGTAAATTGCCATAGCTCCACTGAAGCCAATAATGTTACAGTAATTTATTTCATCTGAGGATGTGATTTTTACAGAATTGCTTTGACCTTATTTAAATGTAGGTTTTGTTTGTTTGTTTGTTTGGTTTAATAAATGGAGGGAAAAAGGCAGACTCCTGTATTTGTAGCCAGAATGAAGGGATCACTTCTGGAAATAAACTGGGGATACCAGTAACAAAACTAGGAATGCCAACAACCAGTATTTTGCGAGGAAAAGAGCTCATTCACAGCACGGAAACAGGGAAGCTGTGCATCTTCTTTTCTCTTTCCCTCTCTAAGAGACAATGTTGAGCTGTGGAAAAACATTGGAGACATTTCAGAAATTTGCATGATGTAACCTCGTTCAAGTATACTGAAACTGCAAACACACACATCCCAGTGAGGTTTTCCTGTGGCATCTACAACTCGGCTTTAATGCTGGTTAGAAAGACAATTTCAGAGAAGGGACAAATACACAGAGATATTTATTTTTTTTTTTTTCCAGCACAAAGTGGCAACTTTGAGAACTGCTCACTGAGGAATTTTCTGACCTGGGCTGGATGTTTCTAGGCCAGAGGCGCCAGTAAGCCCTGAATTCAGCAACTCACACTTGGGAGCAAAATTGAGCTATGGCTTCCAGAGCATCCTGTGAGAATTAATTCTCTGGCCTTGTGTGAAAAGATCTTTTTTTTTTTTTTCCCCTCTTCTTTCACACTGCTGGTTGATAATTTCATTATCAGTCTGCTTGCTGCTGTATTGTGAGAAACAGTGAATAAATCATTTCCTATGCATCGTATCTACCTCAGCCATATTCCATCTTTGTCATCTATTATCTACTCTGTTATTATCTGTTATCTGTCATCTCGTCTCTCTACTCTCCTTGCAACAGAACGGTTCCATGAGTCTGGTGTTCCCTTCACTGAGTTTCAGTACATCCTTTTGAGATGGGGTAAAAGGAATAATAAATACATAATATACAGTAATAATACACAGTGGAACAAAGTTACTTGATTTTTTCTTTTCTTCTTTCTTAATAATTGTTCATATCCTTTGTTTCTTAGATAGTTCCTGAGTAGTGAACTCATGTATTCAAATAATCTTGAAGGACTCCAATTATTCTTCTTAAATTACATTAGGTAATTTACCATGTAATTGCCTATATTTAATAACCTATATGTAAATGTAAATGTATACGTATGTACACATGTATATCTGCATTGCCTATCTATATATAAGCAGAATGTTACTCTTCTGCATCACACTGCAGTTACTAACATGGAATTTAATATAAAAACTTATGATCTTTTGCAATACTTCACGGTCAACCCTAGATTAGTCTTTTCTGAATAATTTTGCATCAGTTAATGTTATCAGTGCCCTTCTTTTCTGCTTCCTGCAACATTTATGAATATGCGGAGGAGCACTGGGCCCAGCTCCAATGCGTTAGTAGCATAGTAGCATCATGAGTGGCAGCGTTATACTATGAAGACTCAAATTATTCTCATCTTTTGTTTCCTTTTTTTTTTTTTTTTAAAGCAGCTATTAATTGATCATTGCCATTTATGCTGTGAGTTTTCATAAGCCCTTTCATAGAGGCTCTCACTGCCATTTGTTTTTGGCAATCCAAGCAGACTGTGTCAGCTGGAATGTTTTTTGCTCCTCTCCTCTTTGGAGAACTGTGTGATATCTGAGGCGCGACTGTCCTTCGCAAAAGCCATGCTGGCTTTTCCCTGGTATTTCGTACACATACTTTTATTTCTTTCATTATTATAGTTTCTAACAATTTTTATGGTCCAGAAACCAAGCTTATTGGTCACTAGTACTCATGACAGCTCTTCAAGCCTTTAGAAAAATTTTTGCTACCAGGTACCAAAGCTAATTTAACCCTTAATAGTTCAGGAATTTCAATCAGAATTTATTTTAGGACTGTCTGATGCATATATTTTGATCTTCTTGGGTTTTTACGTATGCCCAGATTTCTTTTACTTAATTTTAATTGCATAAAAAGTGTCTGTGTCTTGTCTAGCACCATAGTAAGGGCAGCTGATAGGCACTTCCAATGGAAAATTCTCCTTACCTGATATTAGATACTGGTTTCTCTATATGGTCTTTTTCTCTTTCTCTTTTAGATGCTTAGATGAAAAGCACAGTCCAGTTTCCTAACTTTTAGAGGGCAACAGCCAAATGAACACCACCCTAAGAATTCAGTTCATTGAGTTGTTCTAAAACCTCATTTATGCACATTTTAATTTGAAGCAGTGCCTCCTTTGTTCTTACAATGCCTCCATGCAGAAGGTAGTGAGTCATGTTGGTGATAATCTCAGTGTACATAGAAGATCCTTGCTTTTCTGAGATCTCCAGTTTTTCACCATATTTTATTTCCTTTAAAGTTCTTATTCCCCAGTTCTCTGGAAAAGCACCTTTTCACTTGTCATTCTCTCTCTTGCTTTGCGTGTAGACTGCTAATGTCCTCTCATAATGATAACATTGCCCTGCACTGCTGCAGTTAGCCTATATTGAGGTCACATTACTTTTCTACTGCAGCACCATGGTTACCTTCAGATGTTTCTATTGTGTTTCTTAGTGGTAATGTTTGTCCATTAGCTCTGAATGATTTTCAGTGTGAAAACAAGTATTCCAGATTCTGCCTCATTTCCCGCTCTCTCACACACAAGCATGCACATAGCCATGACTCCTTAGTGGTAGATGAAATCATCTAGGGCTGGAAAAAATGGATTTCTTCAAGGACTGTTTTGGAAGGGATGTGGTTTATTTCACACAAAAAGTGGGAGTGTACTAATCTGACTTGCTGATGACATATCCTAGGTAGAGACAGGGCATTCAGAATATTTTACAGTAAGAATTCGAGGACAGAGCATTAGAAACTGGGTTAGTTTCATAGTACATAGGACAAAGTGCAAAGTCATATATGGACATATAAGTTACAAGAACACCTACTGTCATTAGATACCTACCATTAAAGAGCCTATGACTGGGATGGCAGAGGCAGAGAAAAGACAAGATAAAGACACATAACATCATATACAGGCTGTCAACATGACAGAAAAGGCAAAGATCCTGGAAGCCCAGGATGGATTAGGTAGGTTATTTCCTGCAGGGAGAAGAGTGTACACATACACTGCTGGCAGGTAGAGTATAATTTGGTCACTCAGAATCAAAAAAGATTGCTTTGAAATCAAGTGCATGATTGACAAGGGCTATTAACATGGTTAGGAAAATGGAGAGTACAATAAATGAAGTGATATTAGAATTGCCTGGCTTGAATAATTTAGTAGAATGGGGGTGACAGGAAGCATGATTTCTGTTGATAGGTATCTCAGTGGGCTGAGTGCTAAACAGGGTTAAAGTTATTGTGGCTAAGGGGCAATGATGTTGGCAGCAGAGCAAATGGGGCACCTGTCATGTACAAGAAAATGGAACCTGAACCTCTGAAGGAAGTCCCTAAACTGATGGGCAGGTAAGCTTTTGGGGGCTTCCACCTGAAGTGCCCTGGCATAAAAAAGAACCCTTTCTGAGTATCATCCACAACATCGTGCTTGCAGTAACACCACCCACAGATGGAGACTTTGGGTTCCTCCTGCTTCTCCTACAGACTCACTGGCTGTCCTTAGACACAACTTGCTGTTCACTGAGCCCTGGTCTCCACATCAGTAAAGTGGAGGTAGTGGTGCTGATGGCTCCTTGTAAAGCAATGTGAGCCTGCCAGCAAACAAAAGGTGTTGTTATTTGCATTTCTAGCTACTTCAAAGGAAAGCAGAATCTGCTCTTCCAGCCATCAGGAGAAAGGAGGGTGTGTGAGTAGGTGAGAATACAGCTGGAAGAATAATGGCTGCATCACCTGCACAGCTGCAGGCAAAACCCCAGTATTATTCAGGGTTTTTTTTTTAAAGAGAATCTTTATTTACCTTTTAATAATTCACCTTTCCATGTATCACTGACGATGCTTTGAAATGAATAAATTTCCTAACAGCAGGGACTGTAACTCTCCCTATTTTTTGCTGACATTTTCATTTGATCAGTGCCTTTTCCACTGTAAACATCTGTCCTGAAAGTATCTGCCTTGTGCTGGTAAACTAATAGTTTTCTTCATGGTCTGTGCCACATTTATTTTAACTTGGTCAGACTGGCTTAAATTAGATGAGGACCACTGAAATATATAACACATTAAAAGTCAGCCAGGTTAGTGCGTTGTCAGCTGCGTTTTGGAATCTTAAAAGAGAAAATAGAAAAATACTGGTGTATCCCCCACCAATTAGGGAACGTTAATTATAAATAAGAGGGGAAAAATGCACAAAAATACATCCAAAATGGAATTTATGGAACCTTTAGATACTCACAAATGCACTCCTTCCTCTGTGTTGTCAACAATACTTTTTTGATAGGGTTCCTTCAAAAAGTATCTGTCCTCTTTGGCCATATCTCCACCCCCCACCTCGTCCCCCAGGTTTTCCAAAGCTCGCAAACACCAACAAACTATCACTGGAATAATCAGCCTGCGGTCAGTGTGGTTTGTTCAAAGCCTCTTCAGCTCCAGTTTGACTCACGTGGGAAATTCTTGACTGTGTACTGGTACTTCTATAGCACTGGTAGTGGAGATCTTTTTTCTTTTTTGGTGAAAAATGTTTCATTCTCACTCTGTCAGAGGATGTTTAAATAAACAAATAATACTAATTTTGTAGCAATATTTCTTAGATAGACTTACAGAAAGACTTACAAACTTAGATAAGACTCACAGACATATATAGCAACTACAGTGTTCAGTTAGTTTTTGCAGTGCGACGGTGGGTTGTGTCAATTTTCTGACAGAAAGATAGACATTTTTGTGCATGGCAGACTAAACTCTATATTTAAGGGCAGATGCCTCCAGATGCAACAGGACATGATTCTCCATTACTCTCGCCATTACATTTCTCAGGTTATTCAGATACACGCTTAACTACACTGACAAATCCTAATAAAAACAGAATGCAAAATAGAAAAAGGAAAAATTTATATAAGATTAAAGGGTTATGGGCTGAAAAGCTCACTGAGATAGTTACAGAGCATGGTCAGGGTCACACTTTACTAAAAGGTTGGTGAGTGTTTCACAGCATTAAGTGTGGTCTTCAGCTCTTTTTAGTAGAAGTAGCCCCTCTTGGAAAGTACAAGCATCTGTCCCTATCAGGAGGCTTACTGTACCAAAGCAACACAAAACTTCTGCCTTCAATGTGACTTTCATAGTTTCCTTCTCGGTTTGCTTCATCTTAAGGTACTATCTCCCAGGTGTCCTTCGAAAAATCAAGTGTGAAGTGTGCCACAGACTCTGATAATAATACCACCTCAGCTGAAAGGAGGCAAGCTTTGCTTCGGCATAGTGTCAGTTTAGAGTTCCACCTAACAACATATGTTAATACATAGCACAAATAACACAGTAGACTCAAAATATGCCAGTGGTACTTCACTACTGCTTGTTTTCTGAGAACAGCTATAAAAATAATAAAACATTAGTATTTTGAGCTTAAAATTAAAGGCAACACTGTGCATATATTGATATTAAAAAATCTAAATGTGGTCTCCCTGTAACAATGACAAATGCCAGATATCTTTTATTCCTTTATACACGCTGAAGCTGGAGTTCATCTTTTGCAGCTTCAGGTAAGTTAGACATTTACGCCAAGTCACTGTTGTCCCCTCCGTAGACAAAGGAGAGGGAAAGACACTTCTAGAGGACAAGTCCTTCCAGTTTACGTTGTCTGTGTCCACAGTGAGCTGAGATAAAAAGCTTGTATTAGTGACTGAGCCTTTAGACAATCTTGCCTTCACTGCCGGTTGTATTTTAACTGAGCAATAGGTGTTCCTGCTTTGTAAGCTTTCACCTTGGGGGAGGTATTATTTGTTTTGTGGGCCACCAAAAAAAAAAAAAATCTACTTGAAATCAAACAAATTTTTGTTTGGCCAGGCCTTGTCACGTATACTGTCTCTTTCCCAAAAAACATAACATTGCGTACCAGTTACTCCTGGTTTCATGCAATAAGATAGAACTTTCTAACACATTGAAGAGCACAGCAAAGGAATGTTAGCCATGGAGGGTGGAATTCCTATCATTGGAGGTTGTTAGACACAAACTGGTCATGAAGGAACATTTCAGTGCAGCTGAACTTGGAGTACTGACAGTATGCATGAGGTTCTTTCCAGTTCATTTTCTTATGTCTCTGGAATCACTAAAACACCCAAAGTATAATTAATCCAAACTGACTGAGAGGTGGGAAAAAGGGTTACTGCATGTAAACAGTGAGTGTCTAGTGAAAAAAAAGAAAACCATGCATTTTTTATGTCCTAACCATGTGCTGCCAATTCCCCTGTCCTTCTGAAAAGCTTATTTCAAGATGTTTGTACTGTATTACTTGACAGCCTGCTGTTTCCAAAACTCAGAATTCCTGGTGAGCTACAGTTAAGATGTGAACATTCAGAAAGGATTGTGACTGAATTTAGATGCACATAACTCTTAAATTACACAGTGCTGTCAAGTATTGATGTTTATACTTGATAGCATTAATATTACTATTTATGTCTCAATAAATTATACTTGCAGAAGTAAAAATGGAAAAGCCAGACTGTATTAATATCTATACTAAGCATAAATCTCAAAACATAATTGATATGGATATTAGCAGTGTAATTTCAGTAATATTAAACATGCCTGTGGCTTGTGATAAAATCTTCTAAATGCAGTGTACAAATGATAAAGTGAATCAGGTAAGAAATACTTTTTGCAGAAGACCTAATTTGAATGAATGTTTGAAAGCTAGGTAGTGGGTTCTGTACACTGATTTGACATGAGAAACTTAAGACCCTTAATAAACCAAAGCAAGCTAAACCCCATTATTTTTAATAACATGCGAAAATGTGCTTTGAATTTGAGGTTTGCAAATTATTCATATAGTGGTTGTGGTTTTTGCAGTGGAGAACACTTGTGCTTTTTCCTCTGGAGAGAAGACAACTTTTTACTTTCCAGTCATGCTCCACAACAATCAGAGACAGGAAAGATCTCCCCAGAGTAAAAATGTATCTCTTAAATATTTAAAAAATTAGCACACTATAGTAGAAGACACCTGGCAAGTGAACTGCAAGCTTGCTGATGCCTCAGATTATGTTTCTAAAATGGCAGGGCACCACATATCACCCTGAAGAGGGCTGTATTTTTACAACAATAAATCTATCTTCAGCTACTCTTGATGATTTCAGTCACAAGGCTTTGTTGTTCACATTATATATTTGTGCTTAATATGGGCTAGAGGAAGCTAAGAAGCTCATAAAATGAGCTTATCTTTTGTGTTAGGGTGAGAAGTGCTTTAAATTGTTTCAACCATGAACTCCATAGATAGTGTAGCTACCCATATGTGAAATTACATTCCATAAAATGGCAATTTCACTCAAATCCATTAATGAATTTTCTAGCCTCCCTGGGTTCCAGCATGGTTTTAATTTGGGTAGAGCATCTGCAGAGGAGGAGATGATTGTTATTTGAAAAACATCAATGTATAGGGACAGACCATCCTGCTCTTTAGAGACGCCTGAGGTAAAGCTCTGGGAAAATTGGGAGGGTTGACCTCTCTGACTCCTTGGTGACACATATGAGGGAACTGGGTGGAGGGTGAGAGACTGAGCAGCTGTGGTGCTCTTGCTTCACAGGGTGCAGGAAAAATAATGCCAGTGAGTGCATGTAAATTAGTTTATTTTTGATATGCATTCTAAAGATTCCTCTAAAAATTTCATTGCTTTACCCCAGTAATCTTTTAATGTCAACACAATTAATTGCCCTTTCTCCAGGTTGTTTAAAGATGCTTCAAGGTTTGAATGGTCTTTGTGGCCTTCTGTGAATGCCATGCAGCAAAACTCTATGTCTTTGGAAAAAAATAAAGCAAAGCTCTGAAATAAATGATTGTAGAAATAAAGAGAATAAAGTTCCTCTTCTAATTCCTTTTGCTCAGCAGTTAGCATGATTACAGGAGCTGGTAAACAGAAGTTTCCTCCAGTATCACAGCATCTTCAGCATGTAGAAGATATTCAAATATCTTCTGAAATGAATGGTATAACCTGCTGGCATAGCATCATGGTAAACTTTCACTAGTCAAGACAGGCTTTCACTTCACATGAGGACCATATGGCTTAACAAAAAAAAAATTGTGGATACATTCATAAATCATACTGGGAGAAAATGGTGATAAAGCTGGGGAGAAAGTGGTAGTGATGGGCCACGATGTTAGCTAACATCTAGGTAAAATTTATAACTTGGTTCATGAAATAGAGGTGCTTAACCTGTCCATAAATGGAAAAGAATATTTTTGGCTTGATAAGGTAAGTACACGCATGTTTTAGCTTAGATAGTATGTTTATCAATCACTTGTACATTAAAGTACTCATACTTTCAACATGTGTTTGCATCCCAGGGAAGTGGTTCAGGATGATTCAGTCCATTTACTAGTGGAGTTTTACGCTGGGATCTCCTAATACCAGAGTGCTGCAGGATGCATAAGCTAGCAGCTGACTTCTGAGTCAAGTTTAATATTGATTTTGCCTGCATGGAGCCACTCTAGAGCTAACCAAAATAAACAGAAAGCCACCAGTTGTCTCAGAATTAGATTTAAATCCCTAACTGATTTGGGTCTTCATTGCCTGAAGGCAGCCTATCAAATACTCATGACTGAGGTTATCAGCATGACAAAGCTTTTTTGATAAAAAAGACAGAAAGATATCAATAAGGGATTTTCTGGGAAATCTTTCTTGTTATGGACTGTTTTTCCTTCTGCCATGACTAGCAGAGCTCAGGTTAGCTAACCTCTCCACAAACGCTGAAAACACTCTTTTTTTTCTTCAGAATGCAGGTGTTTGAGGGCAGTCTGGGACGAGTTTGAGGTGGGTTGTTGTTTGCAAGCTATAATGAAGTCATGGGGTCAGACCAAGTTGTGACTCTATGGGCTGTCAGTGACCTCATGGGAGATTCATCTCTCTTAATTACAGATATATTGAAGTATATAGCATTTCACCCAGACTGAGTGCATGTGCGTCTAAGGTAGTTGGGAAGAAATTCCTTGTGGAGCTGCCTCTTTTCAACTGAGTGTGAAGAACGAGAACACCTAGTTCACACTTGACACCTAGCTCACGCTTGATGTCTTGGGTAAATTCTGCCTGTCTTTAAATGTATACATTATTGGAAATGTTCACCATCTAAGGAATTCCTGCTCTTCTATTTAATAATTGATATAAAATAATTACCAATCTGTCATGTATAAAGGGAAAAAAATAAGTCCCTTATAAAAATCTTGTTTGGGGCCTTACCTCCAGCTCCCCTTTTCAACTTGGTTTTGGGTATCTTAAAGGGGAGAAGTAAAACATGGCAGACAGAACTACTCTGGATCTCAGACCGCCATCTGCATCCTCAACTCACTGGTTGTTTTTCCCTTTTCTCGCCTTATGTTACCATTACTTGCCAGTTCTGAGTCCTTATTATCCCTTTCCTCTCCCAGCCAGACTCCAAGCAAGAACAGTACATGGATCAGTGTCTGAATATCTCCTTATAGATCAGCAGCCTTGTTGGCTGCCATGCATGGAGAAGTTTGAATTTCCCAGTGGTTTAGTGCTGTGATTTTTCACGTTTGACTTTCAGGCAGTTCTTCATCTCAGGCCTAGCAGGCCCCTGCAGGCTTGCAGCTAAGGACAAGCACACCAGGAGATGAGCAGTAAGTCTGTTACCTTTGAGAGAAAGCCTTCAAGGGTTTTTTTTTTTTTTTTTTTTTTTTTTTCTCCAGGGCTCCAGGCGTGGGTGAGTTACTCTAAAACTCCACTGCAAACAAGTCTGAGGGTGCTGCCATGTCCTTAAACCCAGATCCCCAGCGCAGAAGTTGGAGGCCAACAGTGTGACTTTTGAATATAGGGAAACAAAACAACGCAGCGATTGCTTTATAACAAGCAGAAACTCACAGACATTAACTGAGAAATAAAAGGTCAAGAGAACAGATTTTTGTAACATGCATCTAGCTTGTTTCCTAATTCCTGTCAGCCTTTTTTTTTTTTTTTTCTTTTCTTCCACAAAGTCATAACTTCTGGCAGACTCTGCAGTCTGATGGTGTCACAATGACTTTTTCTAAGGACATCTCCCTTTGGAACATTTTTGTGTGTGGTTTCTTTGTTTGGTGAGCAGAATATGCCTGCCAGCGAGACAGCATCTCATTTAGTTACAAAATACACTGATTCTCTTAATGAAGTTGTGGATCTGTTCTGCACAGAAAGCACAGATAAGGGTCTCCTCAGCTTCTCTCTGTAGGGCGATTATGGTTCAGTTTAAAAACACAAAAAATTCTCTGAGGCTCCGAGTCCTTCAGTTTTTTTGCAGGTTTTGTTGAATTGCATGAAACAAAAGTTTCACAAATTGGCACTGCATTCAGTCCTGAGAGAAGGGCTTTAGTTTTTTGAGGGCATTTTTTAGTCTTCATTTATCACATTACTACTCTGCAGGGGTTTGCTTGAACAACAAGAATTGAGTTGTGTTACTTGAGCATGCTTTTTAAATTAAGATGGGTTCACTCTCTTCTGTGATAATTATCAGTCACTTGAAGCATACAAGAAGATGGACAAATCTTAAAACTTGTTAGGTCACGCAGTTAAACACTTGTTCTCTTTTTTTGTGCCATGCAGTTGTATTCTTTATGAAGTATGGCTCTTCCTATCAAAAAAAATCTGGCAATCATTCACAGAGGCATTTATCCTTGCTTTCTCATATTAATTCATTTCCTCTCCCTGATAGTTTCAGCTTAAAAAATATTTAAACTACTTAACTGCTTCTGCTGCTCCTTATAGCCATTGTACTTGTACTCCGTCAGGCATTTACACAGCTAAAGGTGCTCTTGAGTGGCACAACTTCCTATCTTGTAACATCCGCATTACACACTTATCCCACCTGTTTGAAAATCTAATCCTTTTTGGTCCTTTGAATTTATTCTCTTTCTTATTAGAAAACCAGCTGCTGCTGTTTTTGTTCTGCTGCAGGAGTGCCTATAGGACCCAGATGAGATCAGCAGAGCACTGAACTAAACACAGTTTACACAATATGTAGGTCTCTGCCCTCAGAAGCCTGTGAGCCAAATAAACAGAATCAAGAGCAGAAAGAAATAGGAGAGGTGAAGTGATGGGCCAAGGTCATGCAGCAGACATTGGTGACAGCAGTGGGACCAGAGGAGAGCTTTCCTGAGTCCTAGGATAGCACCCTGTTGCACCAGGCAAGGGGTGTTTTACAGAGAGGATACCTAGGTTCTCAGGATTCAATTATTTTTTTGTTGTCTTCCCTCTGCTCCCCTTACATGTGACCGGCGGCAGCTGTGGTGCTGGCTATTGCCAAAGTAGTAAATAGAGTCTTCTATCCCCACTGAAAGGAGAGTGAATGATGTAATTTGGCTCCTTTTCACTCCTGCTGGCTGCCAAGACATTATTTCTGTATCAGTGCACATGGCCATTTGGCATCAAATGAGACCCCTCTCTTTGTGTAACTGGAGGCAGGATGTTAATTCTTTTTGATGTACCAGTAACATATCTGGAGCAGTGCAGCAGCGTTTCTTTCAGGAGGCAACTGATTCTCAGTGTTCCCTAACAAAAAAGGAGTGTGGGCTCCTTTCATTGCATGTGGAGTGACTGAGAAGGTAACCACATACCTCCTTCGGTGCAGCCCTGCTAACCACAAGTCAATTTTGTTGTGTACTTTTAATTTCAATGGGATAGCAAGGCTGTTTGTTTTGCTTATTGTGGTAGTTCTGCTTCAGAGCACCCCTGCATTAATTCATTAAACTTCTTCATTCTACAACCCTTAAATTTGAGCAGTATCCATTCTAAAAGCTGGAAGAAGTCTTCAGATTCTGTGTAACATACAGAGTCATATGGCACCCACAAGGCCATATTTCTGCCTATTCTGCCTCCATCTTCTGACCATATGAAAATATTCTTACTCCAGTGGCTTTACATCAGATCATTAACTTTGGTTTATTGTCTGTGAAGACAGTTCTATGAATTTTCCTTCTGGATATTTGTGAACAGGAACAATTTGGAGGAAAGGGAGGGGAAGGAAAGCGATTGCATTCTAATGCCAGTCCAGATTTATGTGTTTGCCTGACATGTCTAAGACCTGGAATTACAGTGTTTCTTCCTTGAGACCTCCTGTACCTCACTTTGAATGGGGTGATGGTATCAGAAAATCTTTTTTTTTTCTCTCTTCTGAAAATAAATGAGTGTTCTGGAGATGGATGACGGTGGAGGTGCTGGAACCAGCAGGCATGTGATTGCAAGGGCGTTTTGCACCACGTGTCTGCCTCTACAGAAAAAGAAAGTGGCTGCTTTCATTCAGGTAGGACAGACCTAGCAAAGTTATAGGGTCTGCAACCTCAGGTTAGTAAAATATATGCACTATTCCATCTCAATTTGGAAGGCTAAAGAGTGCTTGTGTAGTGTTTACCACAGCAGACATGGAAATTCAGAGAGTGAGAATACAAGCTGGTTTAGAGCCTTTCCTCAGGGCTGTTCCTCTAACCAGGACAGCATCAACAAATAATACTTTTTGAACTGCACAGTAATTACCAGCTTGACAGTTCTCTTTCATATTTACTGTATTTTCAAGTTGCCTTACCTGTTACCAGAGGCAGACTCTCACATCTGTTCACAGGAGTGTTGCTAATGAATGGTTGTAGGTTTTTATTGCCTTTGTGAGTTGACACAGGCTCGCTCCTTCCTTTGCTGTTTGGCAGTCAAAGCAAAGGAGGCAGACTGGGCATGCAGGCATCTGTAACGTCCAAACTCAAGGAGTTATGTTTACTGCTCCACACTCAAGGGTAAATCCAGTGAATACTTGAGCATCCATAAGTAGATCTGACAATGGAGAGCAGGGATAACTGTGAGAGTCCCAGTTTCAGGCTTTGCATGTGGATGACAATGCTCAAAACATTCTGGGGCTGGTGTCCAGGGACAGATCAGTCACCAAAGCAGGCTCTAGGACGCACAACTGCCCTGTACCCCATTGTACCAGAACAGGATGCTCCTTGTCCCATTATTCCATTCCCACCCCACAGAGGTGTTCAGCAGCAGAGAGCAACGCAGCAGAGTGCAATACAGCAGAGCGTCAACCTCTTCTTATGCTACAGGAACAAACCTATTCAGCCAGAAGGCTGGATTTGTCCCTTTATGCACAGAGAGAAACAGTTTCCTACTTCTTTCCGCAATTAATATCTGCCCCCCCATCCCCGCCCAGCCCCCAACCACTCAGTTGTACCATCTACATCCTTTTCTTACGCTAGCCTTTCATTCCCTGGGGGGCTTCTGTTGCATTGTCACCCTTCCAGTGGGAAAATGCTTCATTAAAGATATTTTTTCCCAAGAAAAGAGGTGTGTGGCTCAGGGCCAAGCTTGTGTATGTAGCTTTCCAGTTGCAGGATCACCGCGGCCAGTCAGGGCTGATACAAGAGGGCTCAGATGCAGACCCCCAGATCTCACCTTGGAAAAAGCATTTGGCCAGGGTGATTGCAGAGTTTTGCCACTTAGAGTTGAAGCTATTCCTTCTGTGGAAAAAGAGCTGAGTTTGGGGGAGAGCCACAGAGGATCAGACTTTTCCTTCTGTTGTTGCTGCGAAGGAGAAGGCATGCTGCTGATGTGAGGGGCTGTTCCACCACGTTTTGCTGCCATCCTGGAATTAATATCTTCTTTGGAAGCAGTCTGGCCATCAGTGGTGGAAATCAGTGGTGGAATCACTGATGCCTTCACCCACTGCCTACTTTGTGGGTCCCTAGACCTTAGCATGTGTGGGCAAGCAAAACAGCTGCAGAAAGAGTCTCCCCAAAGCTCGCTTGCTGCTTCCATCACAATTGCTCTTGGCAAGTATGGCACTACCAGCTTGTCAAGTGCCCATCTCCGGCTGTGTGTGTGCACAACCCAGCATTTCAGCTTATAGCTGACCTCTCATTCCTGCCGCTTCAGCTTTGTGCTTCTGGCTGTACCCCTTTCTCGTAGGGTTGCCTGTGGTAATCACTCAGCCAAGCTTTCTGCTGACTTGTTCAAATAAGTTTTCATCCTGTCAAAAATGTATGGATACTCTGTTAATTTAATAACTCGTTCAGACAGAATCTTATGCAATAAATTCACAACAGCCCTTTTCCGTAACCTCCTTTGCTGCACTGGGAGACCTGGGAATGACAGCTGTGTATCTAAATGCTGACTTTCTTAGAAATGAAGGTGAAACTCAACCAACACTTGTATTAGATTCAGCAATGGCATTAATGGCAAGAGCCAGAGGCTGTGGAAAAGATCTTTACAACCAACCCAAGCTTCCATTGAGGAGAAAACTAGATTTTGGATTGGGAGCAAATACAAGTTTTGAAAAAGAAAGGATCAGATGGTTCAAACATCACACCAACGGAACTGTCCCCAGCTTCTGAACTTTATTTGGCACTGCTTAACATGAAAGGTAAGCCACGTCTGGAAACTCCTGAGCTATGGACCTAAAGAGGGAGATTCCCACCTGCAATCCAGAACTGGAGCCAGATGTAACTTGTGGAGCGGGGCCTTTTCCTGTACAGGGAGGTTTAGATGCACTTCCCTCTGAGCTACCTGTGAGCTAGCTCTCCCCTCTAATGCTTGTGTGGGAGAAACCGACAGGGATCTGTTCTCAGCCCAGCCTATTTTTGTATGCGGGGCAGAACACAAGATGCACAGTGTCTGCTCTGTCCTTTGTGCCAAAGACATGATGTCCTCAGTCACTTGGTAATGGGGAAGACCTCCCTCTCTGGTCTGTGCATGTTTGCATGTATGTGTGTGAATGGGGCCAATATCTCTAGAACTCTCCACAGTTTATAGGAAGGATACAAACCCCCTTTCTTCAGGGCAGACCACTTGCAGGTATCTTCATTAATGACCTATAAACATAGTCCACCACCACATGGATGCTCTAGCTGGAGCTTTGCTTTCTACATCTCTGTCATAGTCAGGGATGGTCCTAAGTACATCAGTACAGAATTGCAACAAATGGTACAATTATTCTTGTGTAAGTCTCTGTTTCAAAGACACTTTATCAGCCAGTGCATTTCCATGGGATTTATTTCCCCTCTCTTGCTATTCATTTACTTCTCTTCTTTCCATTGCAATAACATTCTGAACAGAGGGGGAAAATTCCGTATGTCAGTTCAAAATGTTGTAGTAAATAATTCACAGTAATATAAGGAGAAATTGCTTTTGGTGACTGGAGCTCATCCAGAGCATTTCTCAGCCCTGGTAAACATGGTCAGCTCTGGATACACAAATTTAAAGTCTGCCTGTCTTCTTGTTTCAACCCTGGTAGATGTCATAGTGGGTATATCAAGACTAGTGCCAAGTATCAACACAGAGTGGGGTAACGTATGGTACAGCTGGCTGAGGTAAGCACAGGACAGTTATTTCTTTCATCTCAGCCCCTTTCCTCCTGCTTTTGTCACTGAGAAAAAGAAAACAGAGAGGTGAAATGTGAAGACTTCCAGTTGCCTACATCTGTTAACCAATTTATTTTTTTTTTAAGGCAGAGGAAATGGGAGGGTAAAAAAAGGTGAAGGTGGGAGTATGTCTTAATCTACAGAAGATCTAGGTCAGCAAATAAATGTAATCACTCTTAGAGTTAGTGAGATCTATGTCAGTCGCGTTAACCTGTTGAACCAATGACCCGTGGCTCCCACCTTGAATGTGGCTGGAAATATTAGTTTTAACAATACCCAAGACTGCAGATGCAGCATAGCCTATCTGATGCTGCAAAGAGTGATTGAAAACTATCTATCTGGATTATAGAAACTAAAACCAAACAAACACATGTGAAAACAGCAACCCCTGTCTCTGCAGCTGGCTGACAGTCCATTAATTCAGATACCATTCAAAACATTAATCTTTGCTTATTTTCCAAATCTAAGCTGAAGCAAACAGACTAGAGTTACTGGACTTAGTATCATAACCTGTGCCTTTTAAAGTTACTTTTAATCTTTTTGATCCATGATGGAGTGAAATACTGGGGTCTGGAGCCGGCAAGTTTGCAATGGATAATACAGCTTCTAATTGCATTGTCTTGGATTACCAAGTGGGTCAAGGAGAAAAAGGTATTGGTAAAGAAGGGTTCAGGCTATTAATAACATTTAATGTAACAGTCAGCTAAATACAGCGGTTGCACAATAGTGAGAGGAGGAAGGTGGGGAGGAATCTTTCTGCTTCTATTCCATACTTCTTAAATGATAGGGCACAAATTTTCATGCAGCACTATAGGCGCTCTGTGTTTACTATTGTTTTGATAGCTAGCCTTACAAAGTAGGGTTCATGAGTGTAGATGATTTAAAAACAATGACTCTGACATTATATGACCTTTAGATATGTTGACAGCCACTCCAGACTACATTCTATTTTATGAATAAAAGAATATTTTTTTGGCTAGGGGAGCCTGTTGATGGAAGATGTTTAACTGTAATAAAGCCAGAGTTATTGTCAAACAAAGTGACAGTCCTTGTTGTGGAACTCGCTGTAGGGGACATGAGATGATTTCTGTGCATGATAATGCATTTGCTTTTAAATGCCACCACTAGATTGATAATTATAGAATTCTTCATAGTGAGCCTGGCAGGGAGTCAAGGCTGAATCTTTACAGTCTGTAAGTGTGAGATAGATAGAAAAGTATGCTGTAAAACAGAAGAGTTTAGTCAGAGTTTGTGCACGCAGCTGCTAAATGTATTTAAGATGTTATAGGAGAGAGAGTTTAATCTTTTCGGAGTCAGCAGAAAGCCTGATGGTACTTAGTTAGCACTCAGTATATTGGCAGGAAGGCTAAGACCTATTTCTTGCAAATGATCCACAAGCGACCACTACCCAAAGCCTATATTTTCCCAGTTTGGTTGGGTATGTTAAATTCCTTGTATCCAGCTTTTATAGATGCCATTTTTAGATGCAGAGGACTGTTTGAAAATCCTTTCATTTCACTTTCAAAACATAGAGAAATATAGGGAGGAGGACAGAGCACTCAGAGCAACATAAATATATTCAGTATCTGTAGAAAGCGGAGGACAGAAAGCAGGAGGGACTCTGCTGGTCATGTTCTACCACCAACCTCCTCAATCAACTTATTCTGAATAAAATAACAGGTGGAAATTTTAAGAACACCATAACCTAGGGAGAGCAAAATGAAACAAAAGGCATGAAGTCATAATTGTGTTTTTTGTATTGGGTACACTGAAAATCATGGTTGCAATTGCCCAGATACAATCAATGTCATCAGCACAGCTCCCTTTGCTGATTGCAAATAGTCAGTGTGTTTGGTGCAGTGTACCATACTCCCCATGTGATGTGAATTCTATTTGTAAAGAGTGGGATTTTTTAAGTGTCTTAGTGGTTTAAATATGTCAGTGTTGACTCACAGTAGGATATCTGCTTTTAAGCAGGTAAAAAGTAAATTAATCAAAAATTAAAAGCCTTTTTGTGTGGACAAGCTGTTTATGAGCACTTAGATAAGTATGATGAATGGTATCAGTAAGAAAAAATCTTAAGGATATAAATATGTTTTATCTGGCCTTTTAAAACACAATATTTTGATATTCTTTCATTTCAAGATGTTGTGGTTTTTTTTTATTTTTTTTTAAATTGCCCTGTTGTTTAAAGGGCCTCTAAACTAATCACAACACAGCATTTCTTTTTACATCAAATGAGCCATTGTCACATTCATCCAAAATTTTCTTTCTCATTTCCCACCCACAGTGTCTCAGTTTGGGAACTAAACCAAAAATGCAGTATTCATCCAGCCCTTTTCAAAATCTGATCTGTGATCATCCAAAGACCCTTAAAAGGGTAGAGTACGCTGAGGGTACACTGAGGAGCTTTTTTTATCACTTTGGTGAGGAGATCACGCTCATAATGTGAAAGCCCAGATGCCTATGCAGGGACAAGTGCCAAAAAGAGATGGCAGCTTCCATGAGCCTTCTCTAGAGCTGTGGAGAACCAGCAATGAAAAGAAATTATGCACCCCTCATTTCTCAGCAGGAAAAGCAATAGTCCAAGAGAAATCAAGGCAGAAGAACCAAACACTCTGCAGTAAGAGAATGAGAAGAACGACAAATGAACAGAGCAAAGAAGCACATCCTCACAGACGAAACAGAAGGGGAAGAGGCACACTAAAAAGACAACAGCAAACCAGCCTGTTTACGCAGTGTGCCAGGTGCAGAAAGCTGAAGACACAAATGGCAGGTAGCTTGGCAGTTGTATCTGCAGCATAAGATGTCACGTGTGGGCGAAGTTGGACAGCTGTGATAGAAAATCTGCCTGACTAACAAACATTGATTCCTTGAAAGAGTACTTTTTCATGGGACAAGAGATCTTTTACACTGTCCTGGTTAGGGTTGCATCCTTACTCATACCCAAGTTGCAGAAAATGGTTTGGGATGTTATGAAGGCAGAATACAACTTACATACAAGAACACTGTAGTTGTATTTGTGCACTCAGAAGCACATTCATGTGTTTACGTTCACTACATTCAGGGGCTGTTTGCTGCTAAAGAAAACATGCTTACTGTGCACTGTGTCCATGTGTAGTTATTATAAGTTAAAAATTCTTTGCTTAGAAGATCCTTCTGTGTTATGCAGGTGTGTGGGGAATTCTGAGCATTTTAATGACTCTACTTCTTATTTTAGATAGAGAGCTCTGAACCAAAATTTCTAAATTCAAAAGAAGAATTTAAAAAATTACATGATTTTTAAGTGCTCTGGATTCTAGAGGTATGCAAATAACTTTTTTCAATTCCTTGGCAAGTATAAAGCTTACTGGCTCCAGATGATGATATTTTTAGTATATATATATATTTTTTTTTTGCTAGGCTGAAAATGAAACCAGCAATTTTGAAGTTCAAATCTGTTAAAAAACTCCAATAAAAATGTATCATTATTTCCAAAGGAGAAGATGTTTATAATACAAAAATCAAAATGTTTTGTTTTGAAATATTAAAATGGGATGCTTGGAACTTGTTATGGAGTGAAGCATTTTATTGAAACTGAGATGAATGAGTAAACATTTCAGTGTCACAGAACCTGCATATTTTCATGGAAATAAAATTTCATTAAAAAGTATTATCTTTGCCAAACTCCTTTCAGCTACCAACAGACATGACTAATAGATGTTTATTAAAGCAAGGTAATTATTTGTGTACATAAATCAGGAATTTGTAGTATAACATCAGTTTATGTTTTTGTAGTGATTTTTAAAAATGAAAGATAAAAGGCCAGTGGTGCCTTGTAGTTTCTTATATAAGCAACAGGAGTGAAGTCAATAGGTACACTAGATAAGGGAATACAGCAGAGTAAAGACACCATAAGGTTTCAGTTACTGTAAGTTTGCTTATTGTCATCATCACAATTACATCAATAATCCATTGGACTCATTCAGCCTATGGGGCTCAGCTTTCCTCAGATAAAGCAGCTGTTGATCTGATCAGGTTCTGCACTGTTCGGTTTCACTTGATTCTCTTATTCTTATGTCCACATTCCTGTAATACTTGGTTTTGCAGGCAGTTTTATTTTCATACATTGATTTATTTCACAAAGTAAAATATAAAAAAGCTGATACATTTTCTCTGGCATTTATCCCACTTTCACTTTTTTTTTTTTAAATAATAGACATCTAAATTGCTAAATCAGGAGTGTAGACTGCCAGCTGTCTCTGTTGGTAGGATATGTGGAGCTGAGCTATTTACTCCAAGGGCTTTGAAAAATTAACACCATCAGATAGGATAGTCTGTGAGTGGCTAAAGCTTTGTTTCAAAGCCTTTTGTGACTGATGGTTTGATTCTCTGGTGTCTAATTTGTCATAATATCTGACTGAAGATTTTTGCTACAGCTGAAGCTTTCATACCATCTGCTTCTTCTATCCTTCATCTGTTTCTCTCAATCTCTGATGTCTAACAAGGTGCTCTGACATGTTCGTGTTAAAATTCTAGTTCTACTATGACACGTTGACCCTTCAACTGTCCTCTTTTCTTCCTAGTTCTGGAAGGATTGTTTTTTTTTCTAAACGTTTATACTTCTATCAAATTTGTTTGAAATCAGCCAAGAATTTCAAAAATTGTTTGGCATAGGAAACAATGAGTACCAGATGCACATTCCTATAGACACGCACATCCAAACATATGCAATATGAAATAAGGCTAACACATCTCAGAGGCACCATGTTCCATATAAGTCAACACTTATGGAGCTATTAACATCTGTGCAAACAGTGACAAATTTCAGGTTCCTTGTGTCTTAGGAGTGTCCTTATTTTAACCCTATTGTGAAGCAGGCAAGCATTAAAAACAATGAAAGCCAGTGACTCTGTCATGAATCCGTTGATAAAGCACTCTTGAAAGTTCCCTACCCAAAAATATGTAAAGAAATTAAGGAGCGAGGTAGAAGGATCAAGTTCTTCTTATCAACTGATATGTGATTAAAAGATAGGAAATAAATCTGAGTATAAATGCTCAGTCATCACAGTGCTGAAAATGCTGCAAGGGGCTGCCACTGAGATCTGTGCTGGATATTGAGCTCTCCAATATATTAATGAATGATGTAGAAAGGAGAACAAGGAGGAAAAGTGAAATATTTGCCGAGGAATAATAAAAAATAAAATTGACTGTGGACACTTGACACGGAATATGGGCAATAAAACAGCAGGTGAAATTTTCATTTGATCAGCTGAAAACATGATGCACATGTGGAAAAATAACCCCACCTGTTCATAAAGAGTAACAAGTCCCACATCAGATGCTACCATTCAAGGTATTAAATGTTCAGACCAGTGTAGGTTAATCTGTGAAAATAGCTCACTGTTCAGGGGCAGAAGTTGGTAGCAACAAAAGAGAAAAGAATCAAAGGAAAAAAAAAACCCACAGAAAAAAACATGAAAGGAAAGTAAAGCATGTCTTTTAGTCAGCAGATAAACCAGTGATGTACCTAAATTTTACAGTTCTGGTCTTGTCTTCTCTAGAACCAGAAAATAACTGACAAAAGTACTAAGAAGGGCAACACATATGACTGTTGTTATGGAATAGTTTCTGTACAATGAAAAACTAAATAGAATAGTTATCTTCCATGAAGAAAAAGCATGATATATGAGTGATTTCAGAAATCATAGGCAATGCTGAAAAGAGAGAAATTGTTTCTTATACCGCAAAAGGAGTGGCTTTCAAATTAAACTGTCAAACTAAGATTTTAAAAGAAACAGCAGGCAGAGTTTTCCACACAGTGCATAATTAAACAGCAGAGCTTATTGCCACAGGGTGTTGCAGAAGCCAAGAGTATAAATTTGTTAACAAAGCAATTAGACAAGCTCACAGATGAAAACTTCATCCATGGTTACTAAGCATTGAGATGCCAATCCACGGGGCTAAAAAGTCCCTGTTTCCCATTTTCCATCTTCTAATATTTTGTCCTCAAGTTACTATTACTGTTTGACAGCAGACATGGGACACAGGCATAAATGGACTTCTGCTTGAGCCTAGTCTAACCTCCCTTATGGTCTTAATTGTGATACAGAGAAACAGGAGGTGAGATGATTAAGGTTACTTATGTATCAGATGTGGAATTAGAAACTTTTTCTTTTCTTGACCCACTGACATGCCACTAGGGGAAACCGTTTTCTTTTCTCTATATTTTCCTATTCTACAAGACCCATTTTCTTTCTTTATAGCTTGCAGATTGTGGTTAAGTAACTCCAGGAGAGCCTGAGAGTATCTGGAAGGGAGATATTCCTTTGGGAAATATATTTGAATACAAACAGCTGAAGCAGAATTTACCACAACCTTGTGCATCACTTCTGAATTTTGGTTGAAATCTCAGGAGACAGTCATCTGGTACAACAGGGAAGGGGCTGCTAGTAGTGTTCCCAGGCCACTGGAAAATTTTAATTCCTCCTAATCCTCTAGGGAATTAATTGGAAAATAGGCAGTTATGGAAGTATTTCTGGAACTTTGGAAGCAATTTTCTCTGTACCAGCTTGCCTAAGAACTAAAATGAAGTTCAACGTTTCAAGAGTTTCAAAGACGGAGATAATAACTGGCATTTTTTCCAGAAAATGATCATATCATTAGTGTTGCGAGGGGCTTCAAATAAGAAGGTATCTGCAACATCTGTAGCAAAGAAACTTACTGAAAATAAGTTGCTTCCTAATGTAGAAAATAAAAGGCATTGGAAGCTCAGATGAAAGCTGCAAAGTAATGAGTATGTGATTCAAGTGCAGGTTTTAGTCAATGGGTGTGGACTTATGTACCTGAATACATGTGACTTCTGGAGTCCACTGCAGGCACTTTAAAATTTAATTATAGCCTAAATACCTTTCTTCATTGGGAAATAAAAAAGATTTTAAGAATGTTAAGCCTCCTCCTGGTGCTCTCACTAGTGTCAGGGGATATTGCTACAATAGAGAAGAGCAGATAGTTACTATATGTTAGTTATTTTATATTAAATTACAACCAAATTGGTGCATACAGGGTAAATCAGGAAAGAATTTTAAAGAAAAAAAGTAATAATCAAACAAAGGATATGTGGACAGGGGTTATTCTCCAAAGGGCCAAAGAACAGCTTAGTGCAACATGCTACTGAACTTCATGTGCTTTTAATTTCCTGCAGCATTGTAATTGCCCTCCTCAGAAGCAGGAAAATTAGTTGGAGGCAAAACAACTGTTTCAGCACAATGGAAGAGCTGAGAGGCAGAAGGGAAGGAAGAGGCTTTGTGGGAAAGACACTGGAGACTCCATGGCCACAGATTTCCTCTGTGTCAATTAGGCATGATTGGGGATCGATTTTTAAATGCAATAGTAAGCAACATAAATGGGTATTGAGTAATTTGAGAAATCAGGCATTGGAAATACCCTTGTGACTTAACCCTTACATTAAGTGTGTCACTTAGGCTTTTCACTGTCAGAAATGTTGACTGTGATATACCCAAGATACTTGGGCAAAGGAGTCTGAGATGAAGCCATAGACATGAGTAGAGGAGTCACAGGACAACCTGTCTTTGTGTTACTGAATTAGACCCTTCCCCATGGAGCAAATAACACGTGACTGCATGAGTACAGACCATACTTTAATACACCTCTACATAGAAGTGGGAAGATGAATCTAAGCATTTCTTACAGTTTCAGGGTGAATTTTGTGAGGTTACCAGTGTTCTTTATGTGTAGGCTGGACATGCTGTGCCAGATCTAGACAATTGTGTCTAAGTTATACACAAATCGAGTCATGTGGAGGGTTCAAGATCAATCCTGCAAACAAAGGGTTTTTTTAAGATCGGGCGGTCATCTTGTATGGATTTGCTTTGGTATCACAACAAACATCAGGAAAAAGGTAGTAGGGACCGAAGAGCAGGAGTACCTCATGCACAGCTGGCAGGAAAGCTCTGACATTGTGTTCTGCAAGGGTCCTGTCTGAGCAAGACATCATCTTTCTTCCTTCTACATTATTAAAACACACACTGGCTTGCACCTTCAACTATGTAACACAAACACGGTGAGTGAGTGTAGCCAGCAAATGGGACATATCCCAGGAGCTCAAAAGTGATTTAGCACTTTCTCCAACTCCTGTTTTCCTGCTGACTACTTTTATAGCATGACTGAATGAAGGGGTCATGGCTGGGACATTCGTGTCCCCTGGAGACTTTCTGCCAGCAGCTAGCACAGGTTGCTCTAACTTCTACTATGGAACTGGGTTGGACAGGGAGAGCTGAGGTCAGGCCTTCTCCTTTTGGGGCTCGACTCTGTGCTGCTGCTCAGCCACAGCTGGGAATCTGGGTCACGGTGTCTTGCTCAGGGTGCAGAGCAGGACTGCGCTTATTGAAGAGAGGTTAATCTCTGTGTGTGACTGTGTCTGCAAATCATGTCAAAAGTTCATGTCTAATAATAGCGTGGCTCCACCAGATGCTTCCAGGAATTAATCAGCCCCCAAAGTGTCTGTTTATGACTTGATTTCTTTAAGTGCAAATGAAATGACATGTGAGGGCAGCTGGTTTAGACCAGGAAGCGGTAAACCACGGAGCAAGAGATATAGATATTCATAGGACTAGTACAGGGCATAAAACGGTCTGATTATTTCCCAGGCAGGGGTATGTCCATGGGAAGTTCTTAATTCCAGAAAGCCTGTACTTTCTTTGTTTACCTACATCTACACCACACAAATCACACTTGGGAAACCACCCATCAAACCACCTTTCCCCTTGTATCTACCACTAAAAGGTCTTCTGCTAAAAAACACTACCTAGAATTTCGCACAGTCTGTGCTCTAATTTGTATTTAATGTGATGTACTTTTTTATCTACATTAATTTTAATCACCCACCTTGACCTCCAGTACCTTTAACAATGGACAAGCATCATTAATCCTAAAAAAAAAGAAAGCAATGAGATGATATAAGAAAAAATAAATGTATTTAAGTTTCTTACTGTCCTAAAAGTTGCCCCTCAGCAACATCTCCATTCTCCAAAACTTCCCAGCAGTAATTGATTTTGCAATACACCTCAGATCACAGCAATTTTGTGCTGTTTGTTGTAAATGCCAAAGTCGATGCATTACCCACATTGGCAAACTCCGGCCTTTCAAGCCAGCCTCAGGAGTTTCAATTGAACTTGGCTCTGGCAACACACACTTGAGGAGCTTTTCCCACTCCCACTGGAGAAGACACACACTGACCTAGTGACCTGCAACTGATTCGCCTCAGAAGACCTCAATCAGGCTCACCCTCCACTGTTCAGCAGGGCCAGCTCAGGCAGCCAGAGGCTCGAATAAGCCTGAATGAACTTCATGGAAGCCTCGCCTGTCCCATGTCAGTCCTCTGGGAATGTCAGCTCCTGTCCCAACAACACCACAGCAGGGTTGGTCTCCAGCTCCCCACAGCCCTGCCCTGCCCGGCCATGGACATCCTCAAGCAGGTTCCATCTGGCCCACGGCCTGGCCGGGTCTCAGCCTGTCCCCAGTCCCAGTTGTGGAGATTGTGTCTGCCCCAGTGGCCCTCATTTGCCCTGCTCCTGGCTAGGGGTAGGACAGGCCCCAAGGAGCTCCCAGCCTGGCTCCACCCTGGTGGTTGGAAATGGAAGAGCTAAGAGGATCCCTCAGATGAATGCCAATCCTCTTCTTTAGTGACTAGGCAGCCATACCATACCCTGAAATAAGAATATTTAAGCTCTGTCACATACCAAAAACCTCAGAGGGGCATGTTGGCATCCAAACGTGTCTGTAATTCCACTCACGCTGTTATTATTTTCTCATTAGTCCTTGGCAGGAGATGGGGAGCATCGCCCTGAGCCTCCCTCATGTGACAGGGTCCTGGTGTGTCCCTCCTGCCCTGTGCCCTCCCCCAGCGCCCCCCAAGCCTTGCCACCCCTGCCAGGGCACCTTGCTGTGGAGCCGGGAAGGAGCTGGGGTGCGAGACCTGAGAGATGTTGTACTCTGGCAGGATGGATGGCTGGTCTCGCTGCCTCCGAGCCTGACCTCAGATAAATCCTCATCGGGAATGCATGGCCAGGCTCCTCCTTTGCCGGAGTATAATACATTACATTCTTAACAGAGGAAAAAAAAAGTTAATTACTTTCTAGATGCATTAGGGGAGTAGTTGTGAGTGCTTTCCTCTTCATCTTTTATTTATTATATATTACCTAACTGTTTAAAAATTTATTGTTGTGATGCCTATAATTGTCTGGGTTACAACAGACCACGCTTACTGTATGTTTTATTTTCAGATATGTACCATATACTTTGCAAGACAGGAAACTAGGAGCCTGAATGTCATTTTGCGAGCAAGAAAAATGCTTCCTTCTGCCCAGTGAACATTTAGGGCCAGGCTCATTCCTTGCGAACTTCATTTTTGTATTGCCGTGTTATGAATTTCTGGCCAGAGCACTTAAGGGCACTGATTTGCAAAGCCAGAGGAATCAATATTTTCCTGTTAACAGTCAGACTGTCACATAAACAAATCTACTAAATTTCTGCATGTAGTGGTCTAGCCAGCTACTCACTCCACAGGCTTACTGGCATTTTCCTCTACTGTTGATAAAAATGTACCTTCTATTCTTTTCTAATATTATAATTATTTCTTATGATTTACTTAAAATTAAATTATATGAAGTCAGGTTCTCTTTTCCTTACATCCATCAGTACCTTCTATTGATTAAGATAGTTTATGTGCCAGTGCAAAGAAGAGGAGAGCCTTTACTTATATTTTGAGTAGATCCTTGAAAAAAAAAACCCAAACAAAAAAAGTGGCCTACTAAAATAAATCTCATTTTTACTGTTTGTGAATTTTTTTCAGACATCAGTTTAAGCCCATTTATAACACTGATACACACATTTTTACTTTATTAATTGTCCCTCTTCTTCCTTTTCATGCCTTTTAGTAGCACAGTTCTCTCCTAAAGCCTCACCATATCCCCAAATAGAAAAAATCATTCCTTAAAATAAAATCTGCTTCATCACCATCTTGTCATCCAGCCTACGAGACAGTGTTTCCACTGACTTCTCTAAGCTGTGGATAAGGCCCCATATGTCTTAATTACAGAGCTTAGCATAAGCTCTTTGCACAGAGCACAGCTTTGTCACTGCATTGTGCTGTACCATAATTTGTGGGAGGCTAGTGCCTGGAAAACAGCTTTGAAAAGGGCATCGCTAGTCATGTAGCAACAGGCAATCCTGGCCCAAAAACCTTGCAAGTTTTGCAGGGAAGATGGACAAAATGTGGTGGTGGCAGTGGGGAGACTCCCTGGAGAAGGAAAGGACCTTGCTCAATGCTGCATCAGAGATTTGGAATAGAGCTACTATGCTCTGTAAAACCAGCTCACAAGCTGGTGTTATGAGATCACCCCATTTTGAAAGTAAGCTGAATTTTAATTGAAATGCTGTGAACATGTAGACTCCTTTCCCTGTATCTTCTCTGAACACTTCCTTTTTGCAAACCATCTCCTGCCAAGTTTGACACAGGTTGCTTAATCTTGTCTTTAACCATTTCTATTCGTGTTGCATCTTTTTGCAATCATTTGCAGGCTGATCAGGACCAAAGTTTGCCATTGCACTGTATTTTATCTTTGGGATGGTGTTGTGTTGGCCCTCTGTGTAGCTCATGTACAGCTCTTTCAAACTCGGTGCTGACAACATCTGAGACACTTTCTGAACCTGGAGGTCCCAGCTGCTTCAGATCAGCCCGCCAACATTCCCCAAATACCTTTGGTTATTTCAATGTCAGTATGCACTTGCTGGGCATTAACAGGAATTTGAATTCTTCCTGGCACTCCAGATAAGGCTTTATTACCCTCACATGTCTCAGTGGCTGTGGAGCAACCAGCCTTCTTAAAAGCTAACATTCTATGAGTGCAAGTTGCTGGTCTGTCACTAAACTCACAGCCTCCTTAACTATTATCACTCTTATTCTCATTTTTTGATCAGCGTTCATGACTCTGCTAGGATTTAACATTCTCAGAGTCACTAGACACATGTATTCCCCCACAGCTTCAAAAAGCAATAACTACAGCAGGGGAATCAACCACTCCTGATTTCTCTTGATCCTTTCCCCAGGAGTCCCTGGTATGCAGAAGCATTTCTCAGGGCTAAGTCTCTTTTTCTCAGCAATCTATCCAGAAAGCTTGAACCAGATGTTTCACAATAATAATGTTGATGTTTTCCGTAAGCACGACTTTAATAGCTCATGTAACCTAAGGCTGCCTTAGGCATCATCTCATATCATACTCCCTCATGGTCTACTGTCAGGGGGCAGTTACAAAATCTAAACAGTCTTTATTCAGTTTCAGTCTCTGTGGGTATGGACTGACAGGATCCCCTAGCCTGACTTGACTTCTAATACAAACAAAAGAAACCGGGCTGCTCAACCAAAAGAAGACCAGCATCCATTCATCCATCCATCTGCCCATCTATCAGGCTGGGACTCTAAATAGGTCTTCCTAAATACCCTACATCTAAGTGAAGTGGCAGATTTCCTCTCCTTCTTTGACTCTTTCGCTGGAAACCATTCATGTCTTTCAGGCGGAATGACTTTGTCTTAGGAGGGTTCATAACATTCATGCATAGTTGCTTTCAAAGAGAGAAGGCAGATGTTCTGCCTAGGTCCTTGAAGACATTCATTTTACAAGTGTGTTATATGTCATCAAATACCTTTAAAAGCTGACATGATATTCCGGTTATCCCTGACACTTGTATCTCACTGATTTCCAGTTCCTCAATACCTTTTGTCCACCTGCCATGAGATAGTAAGAGCTCTGCTCTCAGTCTATTTTCTCCAGCTTTCCTCTGCATACAAATTCGGTTGTCCTTGCTCATGCTTCTGGGTTTGTGAGAATATTTTTGTTTACCATAAATTCCAGTATCTGTGGCAGTTGAAGACCCGTCACGTCACCTGTTCACTCTGTTCTTAGGTACGACTTTGTTCACCTATTACTCACCTGCTCTCCTGGCTGTGGGTCTTAAGACAGTCTTAAGACATTGCTAACACCACATGCTGGGTAACAGTTTGAAATCACTCTGGGTTTATAAAACTGAAATGGCTCTTTTGTAAGTAACCTATGTAGAAAGATGTTACAATGGCAGACTGCCTAGTGGAAGCCTCTCCCACACCTCTCCTGTCTTCTACCTTTCAGCTACATGGCTTGGAAAGACAGAAATCCTAAGTATTTGTACAGAGCTTGGAGACGTTATGGTCTCCTGCAGATCTCAGCTCAAGAGCAAAGCTCATCTACTGGGACTATTTCTTTTCTTTATTATTATTTTTCTCCTCCTAATTCTGAAATGATAGCTATTAAAAAAATGTTTACAAGGGTTTATTGTTTGTGGTGTTTCTTTCCTGGAATGTAAGGCAGTTAAAAAAGTAGTTTAGGATGCCTTCTGGAAATATCATATGTGTTTTCCAGGAAGTGTTACAATAGCTTGTGGTACCATAGTGCTTGGTTTCCATTAACTAATACTAATGGCTTGATGCTGCGATAACTCATGCTAAGAGAAAATGCAGAATTTAACTAATGCTACAATAACCTCTCACTGTAGTGTTATAAAGAACTCCATACTGAACTAGATGCCAGCACAGTTTATGCAAATGTAGTCTGTTCTGGATATGCGCACCCTGTGTCTCAGCTACCTCTTCCCTCAGAAAATCTGGTTCATCTCCCAAGGAAACTGACCCTGGCACTATGACTCCTTGGTTGTGTAATTGTCCTGTTATATTAGGGGCAGTAATGACATTACCACATCATTCTCTAGCAAAATAGTGACTTTGGAAATCATGGGCAGATATATCTTACAGAACACCATAGGATCTCTCTGAGATTTTTTATTGTCTTGACAGTGTGATGAAGGTAGTATAAAAATTTCCCTCCCACTTTCACAAATCCAGGGGAGACACACGGCATCTACACTAAAAGGGGCTTCCATAAACTCATTCTAAGTCACGGTGTTGAAGACTGTGCTCAGCAATACCTTTACCAGAGAAGTTTGCTGGCTGTGTAACACCATCACTGTTGCATTTAGAAAGCTTGAAGCAGTGGAATGATAAGCCTGGCATGTGCTGGCAGGCTTCTGCTGGGCTTTGGGGTGAATGTAATGGACCTGCCTAACCCTGTGTGTATGGGAGCAAGAGAAGGAACGATGCCAGCCTGAAAAGCAGAAATAAGGGGATTAAACAAATAGCTGTAATTCATGAATTAACACAGTGTACTGTGTCTGCCCCGAGATCTAAATACAAAGACTTTCAGTTAAATACATTTTTCTGCTGAGCTGTTTTTTGGGATAGCTCTTTGTAATGACTTCCTAAAACACTGAACTTGAATAAATAGAATGACTCTCAGGAACTTGCTCTAACAGAGCTTTATTTCTTTCACTCTAATACTCACCATGTTCTTTCCCTCCCAAAATAAGTGTTACGGGATCCAATGGAGAGCAATCCCTACCATATAACGAGGTACAACATTCGCAACTCTAACCATTGTCATGTGGCTACCGCAGGAAATAAAGGTATGTTTAGTTATCTTACATCTTTCTTATAAGAGTCATGTCAGAACTGCACCAATCTTCAATGAGAACAAAGGAAATTGAGCTACCTGGGTAACTCACTCCAGAAAAGTTTTGTAGCCTAGATATTTGCAGAGGCAGTACTGGCACGCAACGAAAGAACTGGATGTACATAATAAAAAATGAAATGCAAGGAAGGAATATGGAAGTAAATAAACACCCTACTTAGCTTAAGTTGTTGCAATACAAAGGTGTTCGGACCAGATTTTGTGCAGGATATAATGTTAGTAGTAGAAGCAAGAATTATGTAAAACTGGATTGCTCCCAGGAAAATTTGCAAAGGAATATGAAACCAAAATGCATCCACAAGCATAAAGGGCATCATTCTGAGGTTAGTAAAGAAACAGCATTCTTTCTTGGATCACCTAATACATTTTCAAGCCTAGGTATTACAGCTGACCAGCTAAGAACATGTAATCCACTTTAATTGAACATTTTACTGCATGTTTTCTGGAGCTATGGAACAGTAATGTCTTCACAAGAAAGATAATAGCTGTGTCTGTGCTCTCAGGGGCAGTCCTCAGGCCAGCTCAACACCAGGCTTGTCTTCCTGGCATACTAGAAACCTATTATTCTCATTAGATATCAAAGGCAAAGTACGACACAATAATTTTAAGCTGCTCCTGGAGAATGCAGGTTAAGTAACAAAAAGAGAGCTGTAAAGGTAGGGAAGCTTAGGCAGCTGAACCTGGTACTGCTGGATGATTAAACAGTGTCTTCGTGGAAGATATTTAAGGTTTAATCCTACTAGTATAAGTAATTTTTAGCAAGCAGCATCTGGAGGGTGGGGGTGGTCAGTGTTTAATGCATTCTCTGGCATGGAATTAAAATTTGCTTGGTTTGCCTAATCTGGGGGAGGGATGGGGAAGGAGAAGGTGTTGAATTTGCAAAATCAGCCCTGAATTCTACAGGTCCAGGTCTTCCCAGGTTTCACTGGTAAAACAGAAAATATGGCCAATGAAAACATTCAAAGATATTCCAGAAATATCTATCCTTTCTCCTTAGGAAGAGCAATTTATGTCTGTTAACTTTCATAAAATATACCAGTTGTTCTTCTCCAGAAGAGCAGTGCAGCCCATTGAAATGTTATGCTCTTCACCTCAGTGAATTTATCATGAAAATAATCATCAGGAAAAAAAAGGGTTTTTAAATTGTTTGAATGGTTTATTTGCAGTATAATTTCATGGTAGGAAAAAACCCACACTTGGCTGAGTACTTATATTTTGCCTTGAACCTCTTCCACTTGTATTCTCTGCAAGGTTTTAAGTGAATTTTTTAGTTGACTTAATCGAAAGAGGGTGAAGGAGGAGAATGGCAGCCGGAAGTAAAGTTATTAAAGAGAAAGGATTGAAAATGACAGTAAATGTGTAGAATATTCTTCTTTCTATTTCCCTCTCCTTTACAGGAACTTTCTGCCATATCAACAGTGATGCAGCTTCAGCGGTTTCAAGTTTGAAATCAACATTATAGAAGCAATTAAAATACTCAGCCCACTGATAATAACTTTCACCAGGGGATCTCAGAGCACTCTGTCTTTATCCTGCCCTATTCTAGAGTGTTGCTATTTGAGGAACTGAAATCATCATTGCCCGCCTGTGCATTTTAGCAATCACACAGCATTTTTTTTTCCTCCCACTTTAAACTCTGCCTTAAGGCAATGCTGAATGACTGAAGTTTCTGCCTCTCATCTTAACCAAAATGGAATCTTGGATCCATTTCCAAAAAGTGTTGGCATGACTTCACATTTCTGCATATATTATGTACTTTTATTATAGGTCTGTTTCCTATCCTTAGTAAGACCATATAGGGTAAGATATATACTATCAAACCAGCAAGTGAATTTAAGAAGTTATGTGGGCTGAGGTTGGATGATTCAATAACTCCAGCTCTAGGGCTTCTGATGCAAAATAAAAAATGATGCAGCCATATAGTACAAAGCATTGGTCCAGATAAATGTCTCTCTCCTGGTTTGGATTTTCTCAGAAGTTTAGTTTTATGGGTTAATATTGTAGTGACAGTCTTTATAAGAAACCAGATATCATATGTATTCTCACAGCTAGCACAAAACAAGCAAATATGCATCAGCACTTTACACTATAGTTAATGTGGTGAACACTTAAGTGTATACCCAAGCCTGATCTGGATACAATTTGTAGTCCTGGAAAATCTAGAAGTGTATAGATCCAGTATTAATGATAGCAGGACTATATCACTGTAGCTTCAGAAAATATATGTAAGTTGCTTTATAATTAGTGTAATATATCAGTGACAGGCCTTAATAGAAATTACACTATTCTGGAATAAAGATGAGCAGTAATTGCTTAGTGTCCCTTAAAGACAGACTCAGAAAAAGCAAAACAGACTGGTTTAGATTGGATAAATCATGAACTAGACTCCATTGCTTGCAATATGAGCAGATTTCTTCACCACATTTCACCACAAAACTCTGAAATGAAAGTAATGGAATAATAAAATATGTGAAATAAACTTTTCTCTCTCTAGTCTAGTAGTTAACATGATTGCTTCATTCACAGAAATCTCCATTATAAGAGGTGAAAATTGTGTTTAGATATATTGAATGTTTCAATATATGTCAGTGGTATAGATTTCAAGACATTTGAGACTTACAGAAAGTTGCCTGTGAGTATGAATTCTCCTCCCTGACTCAAACAATCTGAACATTTATTTCCAGATGTCAGAAACAAAAGGAGAGCTAATATACAGTGGCATATCAATGCTTTAATTTACTTTAAAGCAGTGTCTGACAGAAAAATAAAGTATTTCCTTGGGTCTGAAAATATGTACAAAGGCAATGGACCTGGGGAACAACAGAAAAGCAAAATAAGTCACTTAAACAGAAAGGGTAGCTGCATATACGGTGTACTAACAACCTTAGAGCCAGAACCAGAGCTCATTTTCTCTATGGCAGAAATTCTCTCCTTTATTCAGATATGCAAGGCCTAAATCCCATAGAACTGGGAGGTACCAGCTTCATATAATTATTTATTACCAGTAATATCACTACGACATCTAGGAGATGCCGCGATTGAAAAATGGCCTGATTTTGGTAAACATGGTGCATACATGTCATTGCAGACAGTCCTGCTCGAAGTAGCTGATGAGGCAAGGACAGGGAACACACAACAAGGAGGGGAAAGGAAATATCATCTCTATTTTCTGAACAGGCAAGGGTAATGCAGAGACAAGGTAACAGGTAATTTTTGTGCTTTGAACCTGAAGTGTCCTGGGACAGGATGACAGTGCCTTTTCTCCAGAACCACCATTGCTCCTGGAAATTCTACCAGATGCTCTACAAGGTTTTGGTAGGAGGCAATAGCAAGCAGATAACCACATGCACTTCTTTCTTCGATGACACAGGGCAAGACAGCACTAGACACCAATGACTGGCAGGAAATTCCCTCATAGTGGTGAATCTGAGGCTAAGCAGTAGGAAAAATTTTAACTTTGGCCCCTCTGTGCTTTGTCCTTGTCTCCTCTGCTTCCAGACAGGCATTAAAAAGGATGGGCATGTCCCAGATTTGAAGTGAAAGGAAACAAGAATCTGTCAGTGACATTTTTTTAGAAGAGCTGACGCTCAAGTAATGAAAACAACATTCACCCAGCTGAGGGACAGCAGAAAAGCAGTATTTATTCTTGATTCCTAGCATGTGATCTTAAATTCTCTGTGCTCAGCTTTCTGATTTCTCTGTGCTTCAGTTTCCTAACTTGCAAGTGCAGACTGCAGCAGCTGAATGCACAGGTAGCCTGCAAGCTTCAGGTAAAATTTTTGTCTGATAGGTGTTATCAATCTTCAAGAACTGAGTACCATTAAGACAGGAGGATATGGTGTACCAGAAACAGACCTTGCTTGGATCTAGATCTTCTCTGATCAGGTTCCAAGTTTTGAGACTGGGCCGCTAGATGCCCTCATCTATCTCTAACGTAGACTACTTTATTGGACTTGTTAATAGTGTTGCATGCACATTATAACCAAGAAACTCTGGGTTATCACTGCTTGCAGCTGCCATGGCAACAGAGTTGGTAGGCATGTCTCAAAGAGCCTTTTTTTTTTACGACCTCCTTGAAATCATGAGGTATTTATCATCCAGCATGCACAAGCAGGTTTAGTTACAAAAACAGTCTGCCTACAAAATGACAGACACTGTCTCCCTCTAATTTCCCTATAGATCATATTTTTTAGTTCTATATTCATGTTACTACATTTAACAAGGTTTTCATTAAAGCCCTTATTTTTATGGCATATAACTAAGCTAGGTTTTCAGGACTTTCCAGTGTTCAGGTTCTAGCTTTACAATTCTCCTTGATGTTACTGGGAGTTGCCCAGAGCAGTTTTCCTTGAAGACTTTTGAAAATTTAAACCTCACTGTCTTTGTCTAGGAACAGTGGAAAAAAAGGTAAGCTAAATCAGTGGAAAAATAAGTTTGCTTATGCTTCATATGAGCATAGAACTACTGAGGATCCATCCACAAAAAGTCATTATTTTGATTCTGTATAGTTTTCATATTTTACTTCAAGAAGCATTTGGTATTTGTTCCTTTTTCCCTCCAATTGTCCCTGGAATAACCACTGTTTTTTATATCTTTTACAGGTGGCATCTCTGTAGATGTGCTCATCAAAGGGACTATTTAAACTTTAAGTAAACCACACAATAAGAGCTGTACAGACTGTGCAATATACAATCTCCATCTAGCAGTCCCATAGCCCTTCAAAAACGTGAAAGCTTTAAGACAGACAGTACCAAAGAAATGCGAATTCTTGTTTGCCCTTCATTGACAGAATGGAGGCACTGACAGGTTAAGCCATATTAACTGACAGTTACTGAGTAAGCCAATATCCAACTCTGCCACTGGCCTGAGATTCCCCTTGAACCCATTTCTTGGGATTAATCACAGGATTATCTTTCTTTCCTTCTTAAATATGCATTTGAAGCACTGGATAGGGACAGCATGGAGCATTCCACTTGAAATCTGGTCCAATTTTTTAGAAGACTGGATTATATCTGCATGCTTTAGGAAGAGATAGGAAACCTGAAATTTATTATCCTTTATTTGTGTTCTACTGCATTTTCAAGATCAGGGCTCCATTCTGCTAAGTGATCACTTGCAAATCAATTGCAGACGCCTTTGAGGGAAAAGTTGACACACATTCTCTAGAAATGGCACAGCAGAGATGGAAAGCCTTGCTTTCTGCACAGTTCTGAAACTTCCACCAGTATTAAATCCTTAGTGGTAAGTAAGTCAGTTCCAGGAGGCATGCTTTTTAAAACTGAGTCTGGGTATCTTCAGGGACTGAGGATTCTCCTTAAAGAAGTTACGTATTTTTCATTAAAATAGTCTTTCCTCAAGAACAGAGTTGGGTTACTGAGTTACAGAGTCCAAAGCAGTCAGGCCACATAGTAAACTGATAACACCCTTTCTACTCTGTCTAAGCCTCTTCCTTCACTCCTGCATCCCTCTGCTCCCCCTTGTACCTTACCTACTTGACCTCTAAGAGCTGGTGGGATCACAGTCAAGCTGGTATGGGTATAGGCCATCCTTTACAATGAGTTCAAATGGACTGATGAATAATGAAGTTGCTTAAAGTCTTGTTTATGAGTGAAACAATAAAGTTACACTCTGGACTGCCTACACAATATTGTCAGGATAACACTTGGCAGCCTCTCTGACATGGGATTGCTGCCTAAGACGCACTTTTAAGGTAGGCATTAATTTGTGACTGTAGTGATTTGCATTGAAGTTTTTGAGTCTGATTCTCCACATGTTTGATTTGGTGTTGACTATTGAAGGCAATGAGGCACACACAGTCTATAACAGCTGAGGACCTGTCCCTTTATTTGTAGGTTAGTGCTTTTGCAAAGAAACTTGTTTTTCCATCCTGTTAAAATTCACACCACTACATGAAGCACGTGGAGGAAGAGTTCCTAACTATTTTTCCATTAGAGGAAAAGTACAAAAGCACTTCCAAGGGAGGAGAATGTGGTGCTACTTCTCACAAAGCAATCTTCCGTTTATCAGGAAAGGAGGAAAAAGGCAAAACAGAACCATGAAAAGTGAATTCATTCCTTTTGGACAAAATTAAAATTGACAAACACCGGGCAAAATGCACAATCTTACTGTCATCCATTCTCCATCCTTAGCTTTGTGATACCTGGTTTGGACCTAGGTCTGATTTCCTATTAAAACACTGCCTGGGAAAGAGACTGGGAGATTTCAGTGATTATATGGCAGCCCAACAATGAGAGTGGCAGCCCATCATCCAGACAGTATTTGCTGATGGATCTAGCACTATGTCTGTTTGTGCCAAGGCTGGCTGCCTCTGGCCCTTGGCAAAGTTAAGTGAAAAATGCGACATAGTCTACTGTGAGGGTACTGTAATAAGAAATAATATAAAAATTACAAGGGGAATGTAATAGGATGATGTACCTGAAAGCAGGCTCAAATGTATTTGCTGCTCATGGAATGACTTTTTTTACAACACATGCCTTTGTCTTACATGTGGATGTCTTTGCTTATATTTCCTACATTAAACTTTTTTAAACCTTTTTATCAAGTTGTTATACATCTGTAAGGTTGGGATAGTTTAAAGGCATTGCACCTTCCACATTCAGCCTCTGATATATCAGCAAGGAACAAAATACAGTCATGGAGTGTAGCTCAGCATTTGTGCTTCAATGAATTCTCAAAGATCCCTCTGCTGCCTGCTTCTCTTCCTCATGCCTTATAGATTGATAAGACATAGCCCAAGATGCCTGAAACTCAATATCTTAGTGGTTTTCCTCCTAAAGGTAGCAAGTGATTTGGAACCTTTCCTAGTGCTGCGCAGCAACCAGAATGGGCGAGAAAACAGTGAGAAAGAGAGGCAGAACTCGCCCATAAGTTTGGTTCCCTCTTCTGAAGCAGAGTTTGGGAACTATTTTGCCTACAAACAGTCAGTGCTGCTTCACAGGAACAATAGTGTGAGCTACAGGGCCGCAAAGGTGGGTTTTTCTCCCACTGGAACACTATATGCATCATGTGCTTTCTTACAAGACCAATGCTACTTTCAGTATTAAAAGTCAGTAAGACTTGGCTGGTATTGGTGAAGATATCAGAAGTCCCAGCAGAGTTATTTTAAAACTAATTTAATGGAGTCACCTGATCAGTCCCATCATACCCTTTACACCACATCATGTGACACCACAGCTTCTGGCTTCTGCTAAAGCAGGGCAAGGACTGACTAAAACTGTTTCTGCTTCCTACAAGACACAAATATATTTAAACAATTCTGAGGAGAAGCTGGTCCCAGTGAGGCTCTAAACCTCCAAAGTGGAAATTCATATTTGTGTCTACCTATTCTGAAATGAAGACCTGCTCTGAAGATTTGATCTGATGAAGGATCTGATCACGTGGAGGTCCTTATGGACCAGAACCCAGAATCTGCAATTACCCCACCTAACTTTAGGCACATGCATAAGGCGTAAAATTCCTTTAAAACCACTGGAAAGAAAAAGTATGCCCAAAAGGTTATTCAGGTTATAAATGAAGTAAATTACTCCCTGGAAAGGCCACTGTCTTCTGATTTATGAATGACGTTATATGTCTGTAGCCCAAATACTGTCTTACCCTCACTTTTGCTGGGAAGAAATTAACCTCCAAGATTCCACAGTAAACACTGTTTCTCTCTTTGCTTTACCCGTGAGTGTTGATAAGATTGGGGTACTCAGTGCCCTTTATTCTTCCATGCATTATGATCAACATTTAGCTAAGTAACTAACTGTACTGGGTTTGTGTGGCAAGATTTTGGTAGGGGGGGTCTACACAGGTGGCTTCAGTGAGAAGCTGCTAGAAGCTTCCTCCATGTCCAACAGAGCCAATACTATGCAGCTCCAAGATGAATTTGCCACCTGTCAAGGCTGAGCCCATCAGCGATGGTGGTAGCACCTCTGTGACAACATATTTATGAAGAGGAAAAAAATGCTGCACAGCAGCAGTCAGAGAGATGAGTGAGAATATGTGAGACAAACAACTCTACAGGCATGGAAGTCAATGAAGAAGGAGATGGCGAAAATACTCCAGGTGCCAAAGCAGAGGTTCTCCTGCTGCCCCTGGAGAAGACCATGGAGAGGTAGGCTGTCCCCCTGCAGCCTATGGAGGTTAATAGTAGAGCTTGCAGCCCACTGAGGAACCCATACCGGAGCCCATGAATGCACCATAAGGAGGCTGTGACCCCATGCTGGAACAGGCTCCTGGCAGGACCTGTGGACCCATGGAGAGAGGAGTCCACACTGGAGCAGGTTTGCTGGCAGGACTTGTTACCCCATGGAAGACCCACACTGGAGCAGCCTGTTCCTGAAGGGCTGCACCCTTCCACCCTGTGGAAGGGACCCATGCTGGAGCAGTTTGTGAAGAATTTCAGCCCATGGGAAAGACCCACATTGGAGACATATGTGGAAGACTGTCTTGTGTGGGAGGGACCCCACGCTGGAGCAGGGGAAGAGTGTGAGGAGGAAGGAGTGGCAGAGAAAACATGTGGTGAACTGTCCACAACTCCCATTCCACATCACCCTGTACTGCTTGGAGGGAGGAGGTAGAAAAAATCAGGAGTGAAATTGAGCACAGAAAGAAGGGAGGGGTAGGGGGAAGGTGTTTTAAGAGTTAGTTTTATTGCTTGTTATCCTACTCTGATTTGATTGGAAATAAGTTAATTTCCCTGAGTGAAGTTTGTTTTGCCTGTGATGGTGATTGGTCAATGATTTTCCTGTCCTTATCTCAACCCACAAGCCTTTTGTTTTCTCTCCTCTGTCCAGCTGGGGAGGGGGAGTGATAGAGCAGCTTAGTGAGCACCTGGTACTCATCCAAGGTCAACCTACCACACTAATGCAGGCATAACACACAATCTTGGGGGAGCAGAGCATTATGCTAAAGCAAACATCAATACAGAGAAAATTACAGTGAGTGCTGCTTGAGGTACAATTTCTTCCTCTGACATGGTCTTATCTTGTATTATTGCCTTTGCTGCTTCATACAGAGGTTTCCAGTTGCATTATTAAGAGGATATTTAATGCACTTGTAGCACATGGAGCAGCATGGAGAGCCTGGATGCCTTGGCTACAGTTACAGGAGAAGTCTGTCTTGGAGTAGCAAGCAGAGGTAAGATTCCCTAATCTTTGTCATTTGTTCAGTCTGGCTGAAGGAAGCTGCTGGTTTATGTTTCCTCCACTTCTGTTAAATAGGTTAATTAAGCTGACATGTTAAACTCTGCAGTTTTAAAATGCTCTGCATGATTGATGCAGCAAATGTAAATCTTGCAATTGATGCACAGGTGCCTGTTCTCTTGTATGGGGTATGCTCTTCACACATACAAAAGCAAAGAACTGATGCAATGAAGTCGCTGTTTGCCTTCACATTGACACTACTTAAAATTAAAATTAAATGCACTGCTTTATGCCCAACAAATCAGAACCTTACTGTGTTATTTTTATATTTCTTGCCTGCTTTGAAACTCTTTTGTTATTTTTTTTTTAAGTGATGTGTAGTTATTTTGATAATGGAACACTTTAAGTACTTTGAAAGGCTTGTCTGTAACTCGGAACATTGTTTTTAAAAACCTAAAGCACTGACCATAACATATAACTATGTTTTGTGTGGTTTCTTCTTCTGCTCCGTCCTGTTACTCTTCTCTGAGATGAGTAACACTGGTCTTGAATTGACTAGCAGCATGACAGAAATGAAGGAAAGAAGGTAGCTTCCCAGCTGTGGTTTCAGCACAGCAGTGCTTGGCACAGAGCATGGCATGAGTGAGGGGTGAGTATCCCGCTGGCTTTCCGCCCTCCCTTGCCCAGTCCTGAGCCCAGAGCTGGTCTGGCTCAATGCAGAGTTGCAGGCTGCTTTAATTTCTGTTGATTGACACTGGCCCTTGGGGCCGCCAAACACTCAGCGGGCTGCAGGCGTATTCCATTCCCAGGCTTAATGTGCATATTTCACTTAAAGCAATCTGCTCTGGCAGAGGTATAAGGTTGCCATTTTAGTGGCACTGTTAAAGTCATCAACTTCCTGGGACAGCAGACCTCCTCAGCCCATGGGCAAGCCATCCATGTAGCCGCTCCAGATAAAGACTCTCTCCTTTCCACTGTAAATTGATTTGTGCCTGGCTTTTCCTGTTTTTCTGACCTAGAAAGCAACACTGTGCTGCCAAGACAGAAGTGGCCAAGTCAGCATGACAATGTTTGAAAACACAACAGTCAGCGTGGCCCTGCCTCTCAAGCCCTTGAGATGATACAGTAAAGTAAAAGAAGCAGAGCATGGGTTATCAGCATCCTAAGGAAGTGGCAGTCAGGTGAGGTTTGGAGGAAGGGAGGCAGGCCCTCACCAATTCCCTTACCTCTGATTTACGACACCTTTGACGGCAACGTGTAAGAAGCATCAGTTAGTGAATTATTCCGGATGGCCTGACTAGCGGAGGGAGTCTCTCTGCTTCCACAGGGCAGGATTTACAGCTCCTGCCATCCAGCACTAACAGTCCCAGGCAAATCTAGGACTGGAGCCATAAGCCTCTCTGCTGAACGACTAGCTCCCTAGGCCCTAGATCAGCACATACCACCTAGCCCCTGCAAGCCTGAACAGCCCCTCAGGGATACCCTGTGCCTCAACTCCTGCCCTTGCAAGTTTGCTCTTTTCCCCCACTCCTGCAGCGTAGCAGACTGCAATGGATGGTTTCCCTCCTCCTGTCTCAGGCGCATGTGAGTCGTGGAGCCAAAATTGCACTACCAGACAGAAGAAAAAGATATTAAATCACATCCTTCTTATCATGTGTCACAGTTACATCTAGAATGATATGCTGCAGAGAGGAGCCCACGCTCCTTTTTTTAAAGCATGTTAAACTGCGCCACGTCATGCAGTTTATTGCACACTCAGCATGTCTACCCAGAAATGATTTTCTAGTGCTAGCAACAATTTCTTACCTGCTCGTCAGGCACAAGGCTTTACTACGCCCAATGAATCAATGTTGTTACCACTGAGAAGAAGGCAGGAAGCCTCCACGGCTGTTGGAGCATTCCCAGCCAGCTCAAACATTAGCTCTAAAGACTTTCTGACTACATTTGCATAAAGTGATTTCTTCCCTCTTATTTATCCTTGGGTTATTTTTGTATTTCAGTCCTAGATATTAATGACTTCCTATAAATACCAGGGAGCATGCTTTCCATGCCCTGGGAACAACTCAGGATGCTTGAGGACAGCAAGCTTCCACTATTCTGGTTGTCCTCAATGGATTTAACTGGTCAGTGTTATAAGAGTGAATGAGCAGTTTTAGTGTAAATTTGAGATTTTGGATGCACACATCCTTGGAATTCAATAGGAAAAAACAGCTGTCAATACTTGTAGAGCTGTGAAAAAGTACTAGTCTTCAGAGCTCTCATAAACTCCAGAAGCAAAGCTGAAAGAGAGGGGGGCATGTCAGAACCAAAAGGAGATACATGGAAATGAGAAGGAAGATTTGAGGAAGAGAGGACTGATGTGTTCAACTCACGGTTCCCACTACACATGCAGGAAGTTAAGGCAAAAAGAATTATCCTTTTCCCTACATTTGTCCTACAGCTTTCTGTGTCCTCGATTGTGATTTCTGCCTGCTAGTGGAAAAAAAAACCAATAGAGCTACAGTTTCATTGTAGAGTGTATCAAGAAAAAAGACACAGCACAAAGTAACAAAGTTAAATGGCTGTCAAGGGTGTGGTAAATCACCAAATGACACCAGCCAACAGTTAGCTACACCTGGCCTAAAGGACTCATAGCTTGGATACAGAAAGAACGCAGGTACTGATATGCTTAATTACCATCTCATCAGCAGCATGATGGTGAAGAAAAGAGTTAAACTGCTTTTTCAGGGGGGCTGACTTACATGATGCATTCATGAGATGATGTGATCTGACAAGTTAGCGAGTGCTTCACCCCTCCTAAAGTGGAGACTTTCTTTCTGCTTCTCAGCAGAGACAGCACTGATCTGTTGAACTCAGAATAACCCTGTGGGTGAGAGCTGTTGTGCTCTCATAGTCAGCATCTGTCTGAGATGTGTCTGTCCCAGACGCCATTTTTGGGATAGAAACCCCTTTTCACTCAGGCTGGAACCCAGTATGGTCAAAAACTTCCTGGGTTAGAAAAGGGAAAGAAGAGGAACAAAACAGGTCATAATGTGAAGATTCGTAAACTGTCAGCACACAACAAAATGTTATGGAATGTAAAGCTAACCTGCAGTGTTGCAGGGCACAGCATTACCTGGTTCAAGATCAGGATCGGGCAGCCCTGACTAGTATGTATAAGTCATAGCTAGGTAGAGGTGGTGAACTGGCACATTAAATGAATAATACACAATTCCCTTTTCACCCTGAATACGTCTTCTATAGAAGGAGACTAGGTGGGGCACAATTAAGGGAGAGACCCTCTTCTCAGCTGCCCAGACACTTTGAATATGCTTGTCTCAAAAAATCAGTTGGATTAACTAGAAAAATTGTACAGTTCAAGTTCCATCCGTTACTAAGAGTTTGATGATAATGGATGAAAATTTGACCTGAATGCAAATAATTTAGGTGGCAGAATACCACTTAACAGGTTTGTCCCAAGACACTGAAGTTTGTTCAGAAAGGAGTCTGCAATTTCTTTTTCTTCAACACATTGCCCTACCAGCCCAGAGCCCTGCAGATTCATCCCTCTTTTAATTTGCACTGATCTATGCCAATTAATGAGGAGCATATTATTAAAATGCAATATGAACAACTGTTTGACTGAAAAAGTATAATCTCCAACTCTAATAGACAATTCTAGCTAAACATCAAGTATCATCTGGCAGACAGAACACATGAAGCTACCATATGGTGAGGATCCATCTACATAAAGCACTATGCTCCAAAATCTGCACTGGCCTGTGAAAAAACATCTTCCTATCCTGAGGACAGGCAGTACATCCCTATATGAAAGGAAACATGGACCATAATACTTAGTTTGATTTCACAACTGTGAAATTGTGAAGAACAAGTAAACAGCATTTTAGCCAATCCTTTTAATCTCTAAGGTTTTCTTAAAATGCTTTTTGTTCTGCAGAGAGTTAACATGGATCTTGTGTGGAAAGAAGCAGGTGGAGTGTGAGTGTGTGTACACAAGCATATGCACATAGTGCTCATAGGTTGGGGGTTTGACAGCAATGGGGTCTATTTATGTGGGGACAAGGAAAATATGTTTTCTTTGCTCCCTTCAGGAGCAAATGAGCAGTGAGTGGGTGGGAGATGTAGGGAGCACGTCTGTCTCTAATCATCTATGTGCTGGGTGGCTGAGGGAGTATGCTGAGAGAGATGCTGCTGCTTCCACAGCGCAGCATATATGTGTTCTGCTGCATTTCTGAGGTAAAGTGTCCCTGGTGCATCTCCTGCCGCTTTTCCTAGGCTGGGGCTGGGCAAAGTGTATGATACAGACACGTATATAATCACAAGTATTGCAATGACACAGTCTCCAAAAGCAGAAGTATACAAAGAGTGAACAACCTGAAATACTTTCTCTTGATTTGTTAGTAATCTTGTTTTACCACTGCACATTAACAGACTACTGATTCCCTATCCTACACTCCCAAATCCACAACACTCTTTCAGTCCCAAATGGATAAATAATTTTTAAAAAACAGTATGGAATTCAGGCACACTGACGGGCTACTGATAGCTACCTCGGTGGGGAAACTGTCATATATAGCTTTGTAATCCAGAGGGCTGGTGGGGTGTGAGTAGTTGGGAAGTGCTCTGATCCCATTGCTTGCAGCAATCTGAATGCTTGACACAACAAAAGACCACCTGGAAGAAGAGCATAGGCAAAACCAAGCAATATAGCTGAATAAGCAAGGACAGGTGGGTAAAAATGCAGCACAGGGAAACTCCCACGTGTCTGAACATACAGAGAAAGAAAAATGAATTTTGTGCTTAGGCAAATATGAACTTTTCAGCTAGAGTAATTCACATTGAAGGAAAAAGATCAAAGAAAACCAGTGAAATTAGTCAGCTGAATTTTAATATGCTACTGAGTAAAGACAAAGGAAACTCTTACAGATGACAGTAGAAACACTTTCTAGAGATCAAAGTTTAACTAGAGATAAAAGACAGAACAACAAACTAACGTTTTGTAATTTCCTCCCCACCCCCGATAACATTCTCCATGCATTATTTAAGAGATCCATTTTTGATGAGTGTCCTTAAATTTCAGAAAGCATTCCTGTTGCAGTGGTCCCTGGCATGTTTGCTATCAATTTCAATGGCATCAGAATTGGGTGCATGGTAAATTTAACAATGAAAATAAACCAGACACTTTTAGTTCCTTATGGTATGTCCCAAATAGCTTATAAAACACAAATGCTTCCTCAGTCATTAGGGATGAACAGGTCCCCTGGCATCCTAAATAGAATGCAAAGTGTGGATCAAAATGGGTAATAAATTGAATTAATGTGGCAAAGACATAGGCTGATGTCAAACATGTTAAGGGACTGACTTATATTGAACTTCTCCATGGAGACAACAACATAGAGCAATGGTTAGTGCTTCATTTCTAGCACAGCTACTGAGCAGTCTGTTGCCATGCTACTGTATCTAGGTGGCATCTAACTGGTGCACATAAAGGAAAATCCTGGTTCTCCCTCAGTCGGTCCTTGCTGGGATGCTAGCAGGAGGCTTGCGTACATCAGCTGAGTGAGCTGTCTTCCTCCTGCTGTGAACTGGACCAGAGGAAAGTGAGGACATGCCACACAGCAGTATCTCTTCCTCACCATGTCACACTCCTGTGATGACTACTTCATTCTCCTCACTATGGGAGAGAGCGTGGAGCTGAATCATGTGCTAGATGCCTTTCACATCTCTCTGTGCGTGAACCCTCATTTTCTGTAGAAGAACTGAGTCCATTTAGCATATAAATGTGCCTCTGGGGGAACAAAATGGGAGGTGGGATTTGCCAGATGAAACTTGACAACAGCACATTTAAAGGATGCTGGGAAATCTTTTGAAAGGGAAGGTAGTAAACAGATGAAAATGGAGGAAAACACATCAGGGAAACAAATTAGAAAGGTAGAAAACAAAAATAACTAAAAGGTTGGATGAATGAAGTTTAAGAAAATGTTCCTGTTGAGTTAGACAAAAGGAATGGAACCAGTCAATAGACTCTTCTCCATCTGAAGCTCACCCTTTTTCTCTGTATTTCCCTAAATCAAGAGATATATTGTAGAAGTCCCAGTGCTAGAGATATTCAAGGCCAGGGGCATATCTCCCCTGAGATATCTTTCTCTGCCTCAAATCTAGCTTCTCATTTCCCTTTATCTCCTCTTAGTTCTGACATGTGCCTCCCTCTTCCAGCTTTGTCTCTGGAGATTATGAGAGCTCTGAAGATTAGTACTTTTTTGCAAATCTACAAGTATTGATAGCTATTTTCTCCCATTGGATGCTAAGGATGTGTGCATCCAAAATCTTGTATTTACACTACGCACAGTGAGAACCAGACCCATGTCCATAGTAAGTTTTCAAACTTTCTAATCCAAAAAGTCTAAAACCTGCACTATCCATTTTTTCCCCAACTAAACATGCATTTTTATGGCTTCAGCAGTTACTCTTCACACTGAAGCAGTAATACAAAATGCTGCAGATACTGAGCAACTCACAGATTAGGCTGCACTTCCAGAAGCCCACATACTTCCCAACCCTCAGTGTTTTAGGGGCAGCACTGTGGCTGGATGCAACACTGCAATGCACTGCAATGCAAATACTTGACTAAAAATGACAATGGTGCTTTGCTATGGGCTTCACGAATAGTGATCAGAAACACCCTTTACCATCAGCCCCTCTCTGCATTTCATGGTCTACTTGGACTCAACCTCAGTGATGTCAATGCCAGACCTCTCCTGGAGTTTCTTCAAAGTCAACTGTATAGCTCAAACTGCACAACATGGAGAGAAGAAACACCACAGAAGCATAATTCATGAAAAGAAAATTAAGCTCGGGTTGCCTCCTTACTCTCTGAAACATAGCTCTCTCCCCCCCTGCGACGGGCTGATCAACATTTGCAGTTGGAGAGAGGCATGTTCTCTGGGAGGCATGAGGAGAGCAGTGAGCCTGGCATTGCCAAAACATTAATAAGGCTGCTGCTTCTGCCCTGCCTGAGGAGAGCAAGCCAGAGGAGGAGCCCATAGTCAGTCATTCTAGGTGCTTTTGTAGGAGCTGGAAGCCGCTGACCCCATAAAACACCATCAACTGCATGTAACAGATGCTGCTTCCTCTTCTCACCTTCTCTGTAATGTAACGCCCTGGAGTGACAAGCTGACTAGACAAAAGATCTAGAAAGGAGCTTTTTCCAAGAACCCAGCAAAGTTTGACACCTCCTCGTTATCATCTCAATAAAATGTGGCAGAAAAAAGAACAAAAGAGCCTCCAGCACTTCCATGGCTACTTTATTAAGCAGCTAGAGAGGCTACTGCCCTAGAGAATGTGTTGTGAGGACCCATGAGTGCCCTAGGGTGCCAGGGCCAAGGAGTGAGGGTGGGTGTACAGCTGCCATGCAGCACGACTCTCCTCTTCAGCCATGGGGAAACGTCGGCAGTTTTGCAAGCCTGTTTTACACAATCTTTACAAAAGCCAGTGAGCGAGGTGGTGGTGGGGCCTGAGGCCAGCAGGAGTGTCCTGTTGGCAAGCATAGGATCGGCCCGCAGAGTGAGGCTGATGAGGCCTCCTGAAGACCTTACTCATGGCACCACTCTTTCCTGCCACCAGGCCCTGGCCTGCATTGCCTCCATCTTGTATATGGCCCCAGCCCCAGCTGCCACACAAATGTTTTCAGTTGCACTGATGGGCATAGTCTCAGACAAATCCTTAGTTGTCTTCCTAGACAAAAAGCTTAAGCTACTTTCAGCAACCCGTGCTGGCTCACAGAGCTTGGACAGGAGCAGTGCAGGCCATCTGGTGAGCCATGTGGAGGCAAAGACAGGCTGTTAAGATGGAGGCTCTGACCTCTCTGCACAGTCCTGGGGTGAGAAGAAGGGATGGCCCAGTGGCAGATTACTTACAAGCACACTACATCTAATAAATATGTTATCTAACCTACAGGAAATATATGGCAGCTATGGCAGCAATAAAAGTACCTTTCTATTTACCAGGCTACTTTTAAAAAATGTGTTGAAAGTAATAAATACCAGTGAATGTCACAGTATCATTAAGAGGGAACGAGTCTTCCTTTCAACTGGGAAAGAGCACATGGGGCAGTCCTGGAGAAGAAAGTCATCCTGATCTCGCCAACCAACAGTAACCAAGTACAGTGGAGATCCAGCCAGGAACACTGAAAAAGTCCTTCTCTCCACAGTGGGCTGAGGACAGCTGACACAGATTGATTTAAGTAACATACTATTAAAATATCTTCTGAATGATTGCAAGCTATTATGTGGCTTCAGCCTTAAGCACTTTTAAAATGCATATTGCTTAATTGACACAGCATTATAGCTCCTTTCTAGCCATTACTGTTGCTCATATTGTGACAGTCTGAATACACAGTTGTCGTTATGCTGGTGCCTGTACACATACAAGAAAGGCTACCATTCATGGCACAGAAACAGCATCTCAGCCTTAACGATACTGGTTCAATCTGAGCTGCTGCAACACGTTACCTTAATCCATAGCTGAGTGACTATAGGGATGCATATTGCTAGCATGATGTTAATAACAATTCTTACCACTTCCAGAAACGCACTGGTCCTATACCACTGCATGTATCAAGGCAATGGCCATGGTCTACTTCCATACTTCCCACTTATTTTCTCTAATTTTTCTAACTGGATCTCTGTATCAACCATGAAAGTAGAGGACATCAGAGGACATACTACTACTACATTATGACCCACTGAAGAGAGGAAGGCATGGCTATATTTAAGTCAATGTTCCACAGAGAGTGTTCTGTGTTGGCAAATAAGTCCTTATACATTTACCAGTCATAAGATTGCCATAAGTTAACATGGTAATGGTGATACATTTCAACAATTTTTTTCTTCCTTTACTGATCACATATTCTTAATTCATTTTTAGGTTGACTCTCCTTAGTGTGCAAATTCTAATTTGCAAGCTTAAAATACAAATTCTGTTTGTGAAGGTAAGATTTTGTAAATATCATATCTCCCTTGGAAGAGGAGGAAATTATTTTATGTTCTCTTAAACAAATTATTTAGATAATATCAAGTCTGCTCCAGGTTAAAATTTTTGAGATGTAAATATGTTTTAATATGCCATCCTTATACCAAGTATATTATAAATATTTGTGTTATTTTAGGTATTTTAGAAGTTGGTCTATTTCAACAATACTCACAGTAAAAGCCATAATGCAGCTAGAAAAGCACTATTAGATCATAGAAAGGGAAAAGTTAAAAAAAAAAATTAAACAACTTAAAAACAGATACTCAGGCTACATTTATCCTGAAGGGCACATGCTCTGATGGTGATCCTGTCCTGTCCCCAAGCTGCCCAGTTCAGAGGACCAGCTGCAGCACATCCTGCCCATTCAGTGTTTTCCCTTGAGTAGAAACCAAATAACACGGCATAGCACAGAAAACGGAGTGATGTCCACACCTCACACCCGCATCTCAGCCTGGCTTGCTGTCAGAGTGTGGTGAAGACATGCACACAGGCAGAGCAGACTGGGTGATGGGAGTGATCTCAGGTTGAACTGTTCTGAATGCTAAACTTGCCCCCTCCATGCTAGGCAGCTTGATGGTGTGCACTGAGAATAACAAGCACTGAAACACTGAGCGTGTTTCAACTGTCTATCAGAGAATAAGAGGAAGGAAAGACTGAGGGAATGCCCCTGAAGGAGAGGAAAATGGATGGAAGTATTGTTCTAGTACAGTAATAACAAGGGAGCAATAAGATGAGGAAGGCTTAGAGATAGAGGAACAAACAAGCTCCAGTTAAGAGGACTGGGCAATTTCTAGAAGATGGTAGGCTGCCACTGAGAGCCTCAGGAGCTGAGAGCCAAGAGCAGCTGTTTCTCACGTGGACAAGAGCTCACCACAGCAAGGAATGGGGGATACTGGCTGCTCCAACCTGGGACCACAGTGGCAGGGAGAAGACAGCAGCATCTCCTACAAAGTCATTACCTTGCCATGATGAGAAGCAGTGGCCTTGCTTGAGCTCCCAGTTCAGCTGGAGGAGGAAAGCTGGGGCTGTCTGGCTCTCACCGTTCTGAGATATCATCAGTCAGCTGGTTGGCAGCGTCTTGTTATGCTGGGAGCCAAAGGTTTTTGGATCACAGCCCCTGGCGAGTTCCAAGCAAGATATTGTCCCCCTCACCACTGGCAACTCATAGTTGCGGCTGAGCCTTAATTCAGGAAGAACTTCCATCTAAGAAGTTCTAGCTTTTGCTGGAAAGATACTGCTGGGATCCAAGCTGCCTTGCAAATGTGAGAGTACGCTGGGTGAGCTAGAAAGTGTGTATTATTTTGGACTGTGTCTACTATTGACATGGAGGAGGCCACTGCATTAGTTAGTGCAGTTGTCAGTGGCCACAGGTCTGGCCTTTCTCTTGAACTGGCTGTAGTGATGCTGGAGCGGGTGCAAAGGGGGCTGAAATACACAGCTGGGGGGGGGGGAAAGGGGGAGGCAGCTGGCAAAGAGGCCCCTCAGTGAGATCAGTGTAGGCTGCAATGCAGTCACAGCCTGAAGGTGTGCGGATGGGAAGCCTTTTCTTGGATGGGGAGATGTTCCCATTTTTAAAGCTAATTTAAGATTATGGGTAAGCACTGCCTAAAGATTTTGCTACAGCACTGCTGCCCAACTTCTGTTGGAGAAAGAAAAAGAAATGAAAAAATGAATATTTCTGGAGAAAAGACACAGCAGTAAATAGCTTGATAAAAACTGCTGAAATAGGTCATGACCTACATTAAAGGGGAATTGATTTCAGGGGCTATTAAATCATGTCCATTCTGTGCAATGGGGAAATTTCGTGCTCTGGTCTGCAGTGCTTGCAAAAGTGTCTGTGAGTAATTTCTCGTCCAATCAGAAAAATAATTTCTTCTGAATATGACTGCTAGTACTGCCTTGAGTGGCAGTGCTCATCTTTAAGAAATTTTTGTTAGAAATTCACTATATGTTTGCAGTCAGAAGTGGTTCTAAAATAATAAAAGTAATTAGTGCATGTCATGAACTAATAATCTGTAAAAGGATCTTGAATTCCAACTTTAATGCAGACTGAGTTTGTATGATTATGTTATATAAACCTTGAAAATTGGAAGCTTGTATACTGGATATGCTGACAAACCCTGAACTACAGTGCTATGACCAGCTAATTGAATCCATATTCCCCTGCATCCAGGGAATCAATAACTATTAGAAGCAAAGGGCACTGCCTTATAAGCCCAGTGAGTTCTTCATGCAAGGGGGAGTTCTTGTGGTGAAAATACAGCTGTGAAACATTGTGGAAACATGTGCCAGACATCTGCAAGAGAATCATGTCTGAAACAGTGTGCTAAGGACACGCACAGCCAAGCCCTAGGCAAACATCATCATTTATAATTTCTTCCTGATTTAGGGTGATAAACAGTCTGATGTGCCAGCCTCAAAAATTGCTGCATCCAGAGATCTCAAGCTGAGCCAAACAATACTTCTGGACACCAGTATCTTAACTGGGGTGTGAAAGTGCCAGGGAGCAACTGAGAGAGGGGAATTCATTTATAGTAGCAGAAGGCTGTTACGCACTGGTGTAACAAGACTGACTAGTGACTTGTAACTTACTCATGCATGAAAATGACACATTATGGTGTCAGGCTGCTGCTCAGTAATAACCCCAGGGGCAACCAGCTGGTGGAGAAACAACCCCAGCACCTTCTCATGGGAGCAATATCCACCATGACGTGGTGGCTGCTCCCACCCCTGACCTGGGATCCAGGTGCCCTGCAGCTAGGCTGCCTGTGGGGACAGAGACCAAGGTGTGCCATCAGAGAAGCTGGTGCCAGACCTATGTTAAACACAGTTACTTTCTCTTCTGAGAGGAAGCTAGGTTAATTCTTAACAAAAAGCCCAATGAGGTTGTTTTCACATTGCTTTGTGTTTTTTTTCTTCATAGCTAAATGCCGTCCCATATTTCTTCTAGTGGTGGGGTCAGATCAGGACACTGAGAGTCTCTGTATGTGTGAGTGTGTGAATTTTTCATGCTGGCAGAGGAAGAGGGAGGGAGAGAGGGAGAAGTAGCAATGAGAAACTATAACCATCAATTAAATGCCATACATGCTCCAGGAATCCCAGGGAAAGGGATTTATGCCTCCTGCTCATTTTACTGTTTGCAGCTACCTTCTGTAAAACACTAAATCTTGCTCACGTTTACATAGTGGATCTAGTAAAGTGCTTGAGCACATGCCTAACTGCAAGCACATGAAAGTTTCCATTACAGCTATTCACATTCACATGTAAGGATGTTCTCAAAAGATTTATTGGATGGCAATCTAGGAGACGAAGGAGCTTTAAAAGCTCTTACAGGTCAGACTCCCTTCAGGATTACCTGATGTGTGCCGCTGGGTCATTTTTGAAGGTTTAGTGCTTTGTCTGTGGCTGCTCTCCTTACTTGTGACAGTTCATCTGAGCTGCCTTACTGAATTGTTTTCTGCCTCTGGGTTGCTTGTAATCACTTTGCTTTGATTGTTCATTATTTGTTTGATGTCTGTGTCTTTTTTTTTTTTTTTTTTTTTTTTTAATGCTCTATGCCAGGGGGCTGAGTTGTGTAAAAACTAAAAAATACAAACCCAGGATGTTGCTTGTATTTTTAGGGTTCACAAATTTTTAGAAAACTCACTCTTATCCCCTCCTCTGCCCTGTCAAATCAAAATAATCCAGACAAACAAACGCTCTGGTGATAAAATAAGTGATTTATGATTAGCATACATACCTACTAGCATTGAGTAGTCAGAAGATGATGTAAAACTAAAAACCCAAAGGGACTTCTTAAGTATTCAGACAAGGGTAATTCATTTGGACAGCTAGCCCCGTGGACAAAGTAAGCAGCTGCCTCCAGCAGTGAACTTTGGGCACATGAAACAGGCCATGGTTCTTCTCTGCCTGTGGCACAGCCATGCTGATTCAGACTGCTGCTGCTGCTGCTGTGGCTGCTGAGAGAGAGCATGAGGGGCCGGGTTGCCTGAGGAGACCAACAGAACCAGGGGAGGAAAAGGGCAGCAATGCTGACTTCATCTCTCCCGTGGCAGGAGGAGACTGGCCCTGCAGGGCTTCGTCTTGCTTCCTGGGCTCAGCTCCTTCTGATCCCTCTGGCCTTGAGCTCCACGTTTCCTCCTCCTGACTTTGGCTTTCTTCCCTGGGAATCCCTGCAGCTAAGAGACAACATAATCTTTCTCTTTGGGAGTCATCCTGCCTCCATCACAGGTTTTTACCCAGAGCCAGACCCTTTGAATTTTGTAACCCACATAGTACTTGCCTACCCTCCCAGGGTAGACTGGGAAGTTGACAAGGTTTAGCCTCTCCCTCCAGGGTAATCAGAAGTAAAGCAAGAGACAGAAACAGCAACCCTGCATTGAATATTGTTTTCTCCCCAGTGTTTCGGAAGAAACAGGAGAGCTAGAGGGGGGAGGAGCGATAAGGGCTTAGTGGGGAGGAGGAAGGTAGAAGTTTTGGCGTGTTGTTTTGCCAAAACGCGCAGTACAGATGGGAAGACACAGATGGAGCATTTCTACTGATAGTTCAAGAAATCAAACATGCAGGGAGTTGCAGCAATTTCCTTGTATCACTGTATTGTAACGTTCTGTAGCAGCAGTTCTTAAAGAAACAGGCTGTCACTTCAGCAATGCTTTGGAGCCTGCACATGAATACAAACAGTCACCCTAAAAATCTGCAGCGGAAACTCTTTCCTGGCATAATGAGTTGAGATATTTTGCTTCAGCTCACATTATGTTTGCTGGCCCATCTGCGAGCACATAGGAACTAAACCGTGCTCCTTAACTTAGCAAGTTAAACTTGCCCATGGCACAGTCGCAAAACAGCAGATGTATGGAAGCAGATCTGTCTTCCTTTGTGTTCAGGTGGAGCAGAAGTCTGAAAATGAGAATAAACATTGCATGCAATAGTGACATTGACATGCAAGCAGGGAGGAAAGAAAGGGATCCAGAGAAATGCCATAAAGAATTCTGCAGGTACTATATGTCAAGTCACCTTATTAGAAGCACTAAAATGACTGAACAGTCCCTGCAGCACAATTGTTGTAAAGACCTGCCAAGACTTTCCAGTCTAATTAGCCCATAAGAGAGTCAGCAGGAGGCCTTGATATCTTCGCTGTTGTGAAGAGATCTGTGACTGGATACTTCTTTGTCTCTGTGGGAAAGTAGACGCTTCCACTCCCAGCCTCCTGGCTTCCATGGGGTCACAATCCTGTATGACTTCTATGGCTAATGGCAGGGCAGGAAGGGTTGGAACAGTGCTCTGGCTCTGGCCGATGTCACCATTTCTTCATGTCTCTGATACCCAAATGGATGCTTTAGAGGAGGTTAATGTAGCTAGGAGTCTAGCTCCTGTAAGAGCAACTAAGCGGAGAGATGTAGAAATCCCTTCAGTATTTCCCTCCCTATCCCTCAAGAGGAAGATCTTGGGGAAATTTATTTCACTACCTTGTCCTGTTATGTTTCTCTTATTTGACTATGGGAGACCCAACTTAAGGCTATTAAGCTATTTGTTAGGTTCGGATCATAACAAAAGTATTCCCTATCCATCAGTCTGTCTGTGTTATTCTGAGGGCAGCTGTCACCATCACATCTAAGAAGAAAAACAGCTTTTGAAAATAACTTACTTTTCAGATTTTGTGACTCCCAGCACAGGCATTTTCTTGCCTCTCGCATTCTGATTTTTATCCTGCTGCAGTAAGCAAATGGGACTTGGAGAAGTCATTAATGGCTAATTTAGACTGGCAATTAGGCAAAATCTAATGGGCTGCTCTCAGGCTTAAAAGATAGTACTGCTAGTTGTAGGCTGTAGTTCTGATATTGGCTTTTTCCAGGATAAATTCTCTTCCCTTGTGTAAAATGAAGAATTACTATTCTTTATGAAACTACATGCTTATGGGGTTCATTACTTAGGGTTCATAAAATATTTTGGAAAGGAAGGGTAGGAAAAAATATTTGACATTTTTAATGTGTGTCTGAACACCCTCCAACACCCTATTTTCGTCACTTCAAAATCTCTGTCATGAAAGAATTCCTGATCTTAGCAGACTAGTGCTATAAATTCAGTAATAGAATTGGTCCAAAAGACACCTTGCTCAATAGATCTGATTAACATCCCAGCATTATGCAGTTACAGTTTTGGCCAACCAGAGAGATTGCTGAAGTAGAAAAGGTGGCAGTGGTCACCACCCCTGTCAAACTTACTTTTCCATTGATTCTGAACATATTTGAGTCCAACACCATGATGGGTTATGGTATATTTTGATATGCAATGTCAGTAGAAATTATTATTTTTTCTTGCGTCTTCAGCTGCAAGAGTGAGGTTAAACCACTACTATCTTCTATTAAAAAAGACCCTTGAAAAATATCGTTCTTAAGAGTTTGCAAGCACAAAAGAGCCTCTCTCAAATAAATGAAAGGCTCATAACATAAATTTTCACTTAAAAGCTGGAGCTGAGACTCCAGCCCCTTGATTGAATCTCCATGAGAAATTAATCTTTAAGGAAATAAAATAAGAGTGATCCTTGCTTTCCTCTCCCTCTGGGCTGAGAAGGGCTCTGTTCTCTACTCTGAGATGGAAAGAAGACAAAACCTTCAAAGTTACCATCTTCATTTAATAGCCATGACAGAAGCACCAGGGAGACAGCTCTCCCTAGGCTCAACCTCAGAAATCAGTTCTGGGGAGTGCTAAAGGATGGTGATGCCAATACAGGCACTGTATGCCACTCTACAGTGCCACTTTCACCAACAATTTTTAGTCACTCAGTCACCCCTATGGTTTAGCTGGCTTTGGTCCTCAGTGCTTCTGTTATCAGTCAGGGATACAGCCTGAGTTAAAAAAGGGTCTAGGCTGAGGACTGGAGCAGAAGCACCAGACATCAGGCAGGAAGGTAAATGTTAACTCAGCCTGTTTGGTGATCCAGGGGGAAAATGAAGATGCTGTCACCTACAAAGATGGTAGTTGACAAATCCTGTGGCTTTGCTAAAGTTTGTTCTTACTGAGGCAGATATGATCATTCAAGCCCACCTGGCAAAGACTGTTAAACATCTGACTCAAGCCTAATATATCCTTTCAGGAAACTGAAGAGAAATCAGAAATTTTGAAATTAATATCCCTTTTCCAAATTATAGTTTACTTCCTGAGTCACTGACACTCAGTGTCTGCAGAGATCCCAAGAGATGAGGAGCAACTGGGCCATTTGGGCTAGCTCTCTGCAGTATGGATGTGGGGAAACTGGGCCGGTGCAAAAGTTCAGAGGTTTTGATGCCACGGGAATCACTGAGAATAACGGCAAATGACTGACGCACCATCAGTCAGCAGCTCTACCAAAAGATTCCTGCATTGAGCCTGTGAGCTAGCCTTGCTCATCTAGAATTCAATGATGAGAAGTGGAAATAATAACAAAGTCATTTATGTGGCACTAGTAAGAGTCACTGCCTGAGACAATATCAGTTTCCATTTCACATCTCAGTCAAAACCTGTGGCCATACAGGCAACCTTTCTGGCAAGATTTCATTCCTGATGATTGATCTGGACAAGAGGGCACAGAGAAATGAAAACTGACAGAATATGGAGATATTCGGGCCCTGTTTTCTTTTGCTGGCATTCTTGTTTTTTTAATACTATTAGGGACTTATTTTATATGTAATGCCATAGAAGAGAATTACTTGTTTTGGTTAATGATATAGTCCTGTGATCACTGGCCTGTTCAACATTTTAAGTTCTCTGTTTCAAAGACTTCCTTCATCAATGGCTTAATGCAGCTAAGCAGATATGTGACAGATATTTATAAGAAGCATGAAAGTGAATAAAATAGGAGAAGCCAGATAAATTAGGAGTCTGGGGATGTCTGCATAAGCTCTTCAGGAGGGTTCTGCTATGTGAGGAATTTACTGCCTGACAGCTTATTTCTAGTTTCTTTCCCCCACACTATTCACTGTTAACTGTGATTAGCCTTTCCTGTGGCTAGGTTCATAAGCACGCTAGGTGAAGATTTACTTTAGAGAGCACATTTTCCACATATATTGAATATATCTCTCTTATACTGTTGGTAAGAGAAGGTGTTTTAAACACCATATGAATATTCAAGCCCCCTTGAAAACTGAATTCCTCTGTATACCAGTGTTGTATTTCCACTCTTTCAAGGACAGGACTGCAAATTCAAAAGCATTTGTATCATTGTCTTTCTAAAATAATCGGATGTGTAGATCAATGGTTTCAGGAATAGACTATTAATTGTATTGCTTTAGGCTCTTCTAGGAGACAAGGATGTTAAGATAAGAACCTAAATATAAGAGAATCTGTTTTCCAGGACAATCATGCCAAATCCAATTTATAAGCTGTTAAACACGTGAAGGGCAAGCTGGAAAATTTCTCAGGAAAATTCAATGGCCTAGGCCCTAAAGCTATTGGCTTTTGTTCTTAGTTGGAGCTTTGAAGGGAAGATATTTTCATGGTTGATACTCATGGGTTGTTGTTTACAGCCCAGCAAAGCACACATAGCATTAAGATGGAGATAAACACACCTCATAGATTTTATAAACATTACAGATGTCACTTTTGCTCCTAAGAGTCACATGCTATGAACCTCCATGGGACAAAATGCTCTGGCAGTTGACGTTATCTGGCCCTCGGTTTCCCGTAGCATAGTCACAGTTAGTTATAAAAGTACAATAGAATTTTGCCCTACATCCTTGATATAAATGTCAAGTGCCCTGCAGTACTGTGTACTGTTCCTAGAGAAATGATCCATTAAAACCATCCATATGAAAAAGCAAGTATTCACAACACTCCAGAAAGAAATTATATTCTCATAGAATAATGGGGAAAATTGGCTGGCTTGCATAGACTGTATTGACATGCAGCAAAGCTAGCCTTTTCATTAACTGCCTCCCCGTGCTAGAACTAAGGACATCCTGTCTACATGGGGGACATATAGTCTTCATTTATCTCTCTGTTTTAGACCCTTTGTTACAACTAAGCAAGGCTGTGCAGCTAGAGAAAAAGAAAATGCATAGAGGAATTGAGGCCAATAAACGGGTGCAAGAATGAAAACAAACAAAAAAGGGTTAGCAGATGCAAATCCTGTAGCTGCTCTTCAGATTGCATAGGGGCAGGGAGTAGAAGAGGAGAAGTCCTATTTGACTCCTTGAGATACATCGAACAAATATCAGGTTTATACTGTGAATGTGCCAAATGCCAAACAATCATGGCCAGACATTTCAGCTTTAAGGACTCTGGGGCAGTCGCAGAAAAAATCTGTCTTGGTCTTTTGCCATCCTTTACGGAAAATGTATGTTTGGTATTCCCCAAAGTTCCCTCCTTAGGGGAAGTTAACCTCCTTCTTCTAAAGGTTCTCCTTCCAGAGCAGAGAACCTCAACAGAGCTCTGCCTTTTTCTGCCTTCTCCCTTTCTCTATGTCAGTCTTTCTTTGCACTGCTGCCTATGCTACCCAGGCTTGCTAGGCCCACAGGCTTGGGGCTAGAAGTGAATTTTTTAACCTTTTCTAGGTGTAGTGACAATTTGTGCTACTCCCATAGAACTGCAATCACAATTTCTTATTCACGTGGGATGAATGTCCTCTGGCATTTCTTATTTTTGAGTATTTGAAGGAGTATTTTTCCTTTAATATCCCTGTTCCCTCACTGTGTTTTTCACAAACACGATCACCTACAGCAGTTATCTTACTGACCTATATCTCTCACTGACATCCTGTGCCATCTTAATCCTGTTCATCTAGGTCCATTACTCCTGCCTCATATTTTCTGGCCACCAAATAGTTATCTTTTTGTCTCATATTTATGTTTTCTGGGGCATGGACTATGTTTTTGGTTTCCATCCAGCACTTAGCACACTTAAGTCCTAGGTTTAGGTGGCTTTCTAAGTGCTGAAGCAATACCAAAAGAATACTCACTAGCATAATAAGATTTGATTTATTTACCCCTATAGGTTGCCATGATGTTTATTTATTATAAAATTAATTAATCCAAAACACATTCAGTACACACTATCACTCCTTTTCATATGGCAAAGAAACCACTCAACCCAAAAGACTTTGCAACTATTCCCTTGTTTGGTGCACTAGAGAGACTGTATGAATATCCAGACAGATTAAAAACATGTCCAAAAATTCACAGAGTTTTCCTAATATTGCATTGTAGATTTATAATCTTCCCTAAGGAAACTAAATTAATTTTCAGGGATACTTTCTTTTTTTTTTTTTTTACCAAGTGAGACATGATAATAAATAATCCTTTCTAGTACCTCAGGAGATAATTGGCTGGAAAAGTATAGGGTGATAATTGTTAACCAACTTGAGGTCACTCAGCTGAATATTAGTATCATTGAGGCATGCTTCTGAGTAACAAGAACATGCCCTTCAGACAAACTTTAATTAAATGCAAAAGTTGAAAGAGAAGAAGCTGAATTCACAACACAGTGTACCTTTCAGAGGATTAGAAATGCCAATGTTTTAATGGTAGAGATAAGTTTCCAACTTATCATAGTCTAAGAATTCCATCACTTGCATGCATATTTGATAATAAAAGGGTTTGTTTCAGAGGGGAAGTTTTAAGGAAAGGAAAGCTATTTAAGTTTCTAAACTTAAAGAAACAAGATAATACAAAAATAGTTGGTTTCTCATAAGGAAAGTATCTCACCAGCCTGCACTTTAAGTTCTACCAGGGTGCAGTTCCAGCTGGAGAAGACTCTTCCTTTTCAGCATGGCCTGGAGGATGCTAGCATCCGCTACTGCAATTCCTGCACAATTTAACAGGAGTTTTGCCATTGGCGGTAATAAGAATTTGATTGTGCTTTCTGTCAGTGTGCTCCTAAACGGGAGATAATTACTGCATGATGAGGGGCCTGCCAAACAAGATGTGGTAGTTTCTTATAGTGGGGTTAAAGGCAGTTGCAAGCCAAATTTAGCCTTATGAATTTCTTAAAGATAAGACACACCCAGTGGCTGCTTCTTACACATCCTGCTTAGTCTGTTTAGAGGCTGGCTGAGGTCATGCAGAGACACTTTCAGCTGCTTGGCACACACTGTGCAAAAGGACTATGTTCAAAGGAAACCACCAGTGATTCTTGCCTCAGGAACAATGGAAATGGTCTCTCCTTTTAAGTTCACCCTATATTCAACAATTTAAAAATGCAGCACTCTCACTCATCCTGGGAGGACATGATTTCTGAAGCTCTTTTCCCTGTTGTTTTCTGTCTTTAAAAGGATACTAATTCACAGTCCTCATCCACGGTAATGAAAATATAACTGATATGGTTATAAATGGTGCCAAGCAAGTTTCTAGTTTTAAGAATATTTGCTTTATAAAGCTATTCAGTACTGGAGGATTAGTGTGGCCCCAGACTCAAAGATGACTTTCCTGTCCACTCGGACATAATCTCCAGATGCTCACAGTGACCTTCCCCCATTTTCCTCTCCTGGTATGCTCTGTACACTCAGTTGTGGCCCTCTCTGTATGTTATTTTCCTTTAAACTAAAGAAGGGTGGAAACCAGGTTTGTTTAGGCTCCTACTTTGTGCTCAAACTTTTAGTGTAGCTGAAAGGGCCTAAGACTACCTATAGGCTGTAGAGTAGATGTGCTTGGTGGCATTCCCTACAGTTCTGGTCCCTCCATTGTCCGAATCAGAGATTTGCCCAAAGTACCCGTCAGCTCTATTTTGGGTTGTGTAGTTCCTGTTTCCTTATGGGTACAGGGTCTTGGGAGAGGAACGAGAGCAGGTTCACCCTACTGAGTCATGAAGCAGTCAGAAATCACATAGCATCTGCAGAAGTCCTCCTGGGTCCTACTGCAAAAGCATAGTTTGTCCATCTTGATGATATACCAGGGTCTTGTTCCTCTTTGAAGGAGACAGAATCCTGCCTTTCTTTGTTAGGGACCTAAGTCTCAGGTGTCTGTAGCAAGCAGCCTGTATGCAGTGCCTACTTTTGTTTATTCTGAAGGCCAACACAATGTGGGACTGAAGGCAAAGAGAAGTGAATTACTGACTCTGCACTCTCTACTGGGAGAGACCCTCTTTGATTGAGAGGTCTTTCCAAGTCCTGCCCATGCCAAAGGGGCAAAAAAACAGGATCTGCCAAGCTTCATGCACAGAGATCTTCTGGTCATAGAGCCCTCCCTCGTAGTGTACAGAAGTGAAAAGTATAGTCCTGTTATCCTGGGCATACTGTTTAAACCAGGCATATTCATTCTCAGACTAGGCAATCCAGGGGCCATGCATGTGGAAGTCATATATCATTGGCATAATGATCTGTCAGAAGTTGCCTTCAGATGTCTTTCCTCTGCACGTAAATGTGACCTAGGTCTCAGCTTCAAATCCTGCAGATATGTTTTCATAAGGGTATTAGAGGACCAAAGGGCAGTTTCTAGGATCCAACCCACCTTCTAAAATACCCAAGCTTCCTCATCCTCTCAGAAGCTTATAAATCACTGCACTTCAGAGAAAGATACAGATCCTTTTTATTTTTTAAACTTACAACCCCTTTTTGTCTTGCATTAAAGCTTTTTTATTTTCAGAAACTTTCCACTTGAGTTATGAAGCAGATCACAGGCCAGCAGAAAACCATTCCCAAAAGAAAAAGGTAACATAATGGAACACAAGTTAAAATACACATTTAAGTACAAAGCACCAGGAGTGGTCTGGAACACAGCATGCACATGACTTTTAAAAATATAAAGTAAAAGAGTGACTCCTAACACCCACACTTTAAAAATTGCAGTGCATCCTAATATTTTCCAGATGTGGATTTGGTTAGGGCTAAAGTCAGATGGGTTACGACCTGCACTTAAAAACACTTTCTTTGCCACAGACTGAAGAGAGTAAAGATTTGCTGAAGCATAGGGAAAGGAAGAAGCTGAACCTTCCCCTGCTAAATACTCCACTAATGAGTATGTGTATGTTCCTGGCAATCAATCAGGAAAAGAGAGGAGTGGTTGCCATTATGGCTGGTTTCTTTATTTCTTACTGAGGTTGGTAGAACTTCTCACAGGAAGGATGTAGCACAGAAGGTGGCCAATTACAACCTCCTTTTTCTACATGGAGCTAACTGTTTTTTACAAGCAAGTGTGCCCTAGAGGCACTGAGGCATAAATACCTACCTAAGAGCCTATAGCCACCTAAATAATTAGCTGGTTTTTATTGAGCTCTGGCTTGTGTGCATCTAGCAGATGATCCCTAATAAAACCCTGAAATTTTCCATCAGGGCTAAATATTCTGAATTTTACAGCTTTCTTGTCTGGAAATCTGTATGTCACCTGGGGCAGGAACAGGCAGAAGTGCCACACAGCACTCTATTTGTCCTGGAAGCACAAAAGTAGCTCTTGCCTTTCCAAGCAAGGATTCCCAGAAGATGTAGTTGCCCTCCCATTGGAAAACCTCTAAGCTCCCTACTAAGATGAACCCTTCTGCAGTCAGTGAAGAGTGCTTCCTCACAAGGGTACCGGGGTCTCACTACCTGGGCAGGTGATTGTGACTTATGTAATCTAAACACTCTCAAAAGTTAAAGTGTTGACTCTGATGTAGTTCTCTAAGCAGTACAGATCATATCTGAATATTGCCTGACTTCCCATGCTGCTTGAGCTCCCAAAGACTTGCTCCAGCTTGTGCTGGGCTCATTGTAAAACCAGGATTTGCTTCTTTGAGAGCAGAGCCTTCCTTAGTTACTCCAGAGGCTGCGCTAGGCATCAAAACGGGACATCCTCAGGTCTTTACATATATGCAGGGAGAGATCCTCTTGCTGTCCATCAAGGAGGAAGTTCTAAGGACCTTTGTTTTCTTTATAGTAGAGGATGACAGGAATAAGATACCACACTTTCTCTGTGCTGAGCATGTGGCATTTTTTAAAAGGAAGTTTGAATACAAGTGGGTCAGAAATCATTAGAGATGAACACAGAAAAGAAACTTTATGTTTCCACCAAAGCCTCAGTTCTCAGCAGCTGCACTGAAATTGATGTGGTAGAAGAACTTTTCTAAATAGTTATTGGCAGCTCTAGGAAAGTACCCTGTGCTCAGCATGCACAATATAACACACCAAAAATGCCCCAAAGCAGAAAAATGGCTGTATTACTATTAATGTTGGCCATATTCTGAATGAAATATTTACCTCCCTGGTAAAGATTAAAATGCCAGCGTTTTAAAGGTGGCACAGCACCTTCTGAAACAGGAGGAGCCTTTAATATAAATACATTTTATGAAATATAGTTGTCACCATGAAAGAGCTGATGACATTGCAAGTAAGTAGACAGTAAGGGGCATTTGGCACCAAAGGATCAGCATACTCATCTCAAATAAACTTTGGAATTTTTCAGTAATCTTCCAGCATCAGAAGGAATTTCAGATTCTTGCATGTGGCAGATCATCAACCACTTCAAGTAGGTACATCATCCTCTTAAGAATTGTATCCAGTTACATCACCTGAGAATGGTTGTCTGTGAGAAAAAAAAGTGCTGCTAGCACTTATGTCTCAGTTAAGAGTTTAAGATATGACTGACTAAACAAGCTGACATCAGTTGTATAACATCTGGCAGAGGGGATTGGTCAAAGACTGGTGAAAGGAAAATGATGTATCTTGACTCTTTGGGCACCTTTTGGGATTTTAATTCTTTGGCTAATAATTCTTGAGATAATTCAATCTAACATGAACAAGCTGTTTCTGGCATTTTAGAGTGAAAAAATAAAATGCAGGAAGAACAGGATGGCTTGGAGTCAGAAAAACAAATTTGCAGTGAAATACCTATTCTGCTCCTGTCTAGACCTGATGAGACCTTGGCAGCCACTTCATGTCTCTTGTAAGACTGGTGGCCTAAAGAGCAGCAATGAAGAGAATGAGATGTCTGCAAGCTGTGGAAGGAGGAAAGAAAGACAAGAAGGACAGCTAGTTTGTGGTTTGCCGCAGTTAGCTCATATGATTTAAGTTTATTTGGAAAATCAGTGGACAGGCAGGAAAACTGGTTTTCTGGGTGCCAAAAGTTTTAAACTTGTAACCTTTTCAATAACTATGTGTACAATTGCATATGTCTTGTCATAGCTAGGTGTCCTTGCAGGGAAAAATCTGTTCCTGCTGAAATGGGGTATGAATAACTTAGAAAGAACCAACAAACGTTTTAAAGACAAAAATGGCTGGGAGCAGCAGAGGGCAGGATAAAGCAAAGTGAATGCAGAATGTAATCAGGAATGGAGGGAAGCAAAGATGTCTTCTGTACCTCCCCTGGCAAAAATACAGAGATCAACAAGGAAATAATTGAAAATCATCAGCCTGGAGAAAGATGTAGATAACCGAGTAAGTTCAAAGAGAAGCATACACCAATATGCAACAGTCCCAGTAGGAATGTCTGTGCAAAACTGCGCGGCAGCAGAATGACTCCATTTATTACAGTTTAATTTATTGGTTGCTGACAATGTGTTCTGTTCAGAACAAATATAGTGCAGTCTCTGTCCCCACAAGTATTCAGTTTAGCTAGGAAAAAGAAAGATTAATTAAGATCTTTCAGAGTGCCTTTAGTGTATTTTAAAGCAGGGAGGTTGCACTGTCTCACTCTTGCATTCACTAGTTTTTATTGGATATTGCACCCAAGAAGTAAGTTGCTTTTTAACAAATTTGATCTCCTGGTTTGCCCATTTTTCTTGCAATTCCTTTCTCCCCTTTCTTCCCAGAGGGAAGTCCTTAGACACAGGCCAGAGGTTGGGATGGACTGGTTCTGTCCACGTTCTACACTAAGCCGTTAGCCCACTCTAAGGATTTTCCTCCTACTCTGCTCATTGTAGTGCAATCCTGAAGCAAAAAAGTTCAGAACTACAGTTTTTGTATTGAGTGTGTGCCTCTCTGTCCATACATAGTATTATAAAACATTATACGTTGCCCAAACTACAGCAAGATAGCATAGAGATGAAGACTAATTGCCCTTCAAAAACCATGCATATTCATAAAGCTTTAATGGCAAGGGGAGGGACTGTTTCAGACCTGTACCACCTAGAGCTAAAGGATGACCCATAAAAGACTTTCAGTTCATTTAAAGGAGGAAAGGAACAAGAGCAGTAGCAGGTATCCTGCTGCCCACTGCTAAAGCTCCTCTTCACAAAATTTGGTTTCATGTGATGTGGGATACCTATCACAATCACTGCATTTAGAATGGAGCACATAAATTGCACTTGTTGCTCTGAAGTCTGTATGATGAGGCCCGATGGCAGGAAGACAAGTATGTCTAGAGGTGGAACTCTTTTATCCTCATTACCAAGTGGCTGAATTTCTGATGGACAACACTACATAGTCATTCAAAAGGCAGTAACTCAAGTTGTAACAAAGAACCTGAGACATAATAATAAAAGCCCCATTTTTATTTTTTAAGTCACATAATGGATGTCACATTCTTAGGGCGAGCAGGCTACTTGTTAAGCATAGTCTATGCCTATTTGATTTTAAAATGGCCATCTTTTCCAATTATTTTAACTTTTTAGAATTTTCTCCCTTTTAAATCAGGATATTTTTAGCGTGAACTACAAGTTACAAACAACAGGAGTTGCTATAGAAACAGAAAAGGCACTTTGTAGAATGAAAATGGAGGAAGAAATATTGTTCACTATTTATCTGCTGCAGACAGCAAGATAGAATCGATACATACAGGTGTGTGTACGTGTATTTATACATATGTATAGATATATATGACTTTCCTTCCTCTAGCCATGAATTCTTCAGTGCCCATCTTAGTATCCTAACATTTAGCCAACTTTGGGCATCCTACACTAGCAGGCTATTATCCCCAGCTACATAAAACTGCCCTGTATCCAGGCGCCCTGCAAGCATCTCTGTGTTCAGTCAGCCAAACCACTCCAAGTAAAACTGATGTGATATTGCAGCCCAGCTAGAGGCAGGTGCCTTGGATGGGTTGTTGAGGGAAAAAGCTGGTTGGCAGTCTGACTAATGTCCCATTATTTGACCCTCGTAACATACTGCATTGGACATTGCTAAAAGAGGGGACTCATCCAGCTTTTTTCCTCCCAACCTGAATCAGCCATTCTGATTTTTCTTTTAAAGCCCTTGGCTTATTGTCTTGGTTGTAAAAATAAACTTCATGCTCTATAAACTTTAAACTAAACAAAAGTAATTTCCAGTCATAGGATTTTTGTTATTTCTGAAGTTTGTATCTTAAATGCTGTGCAATCTGTAAGCCTTATCTACTGTGGAGCTATTATGGATGAATTATTATATAATTTTAAGCCACTGGGAAGAAGACTCAAAGCCTAGTGTAACAGCATGGATTACTGAACCGGATTGATAGGAAAGAATACCGTATAGAGTACACTTCATGTACTCATTCGATCGTAACAAGAAGCATTAGGTGTTACATAGTCAAGGTTCCTGCAAGACTGGGCCTAAAATGTATTTCTCACTTCTGCTCTTAAACCTTTTATTTAACTTCATTGTTCTTTGTAATGATTATATAGTCCAGCATTACAATCATTGTGTTAAGAAGAGGTCAGAAAAATATCTACCAGAGATAATTTAGAAATGGTTCGTCCTGCCCTGAGGGAGGAGAGGCTGAAGGCAAGGAAACAAACTGGATAAGAATTAAGGACCCTTCCGGAGTTATTGTTTATGTGTTCTGTTACTGTTAGAGTAGTTCAACACTGTCTCAAGAAACAAGATTTTTCTTCTGCTTCAGAATTCATATAAAACACTGGAAAACCACTTAGGACCAGATATCTGAGAACTTAGGTGCCCCAAACAGGAGATGTTTGCTTAGAGTGATTACCAAGAGGATCTTGGGAATCATGCTGAGTGTTTTTCTCTGTGTTAGTTGCCCAAATACCTTTTGTGAAGCTGTTTTTTTCACAGATTGTCATCAACTGTGAACTCCTGGTTTCCCAGCTGTCTTCCTGGCTGAAGCCTTGGTGTCTGTTTTGCAGGAGAGCTGTGGACTGCAACACAAGCTAGCAGAGCCATCCTGGGATATCTGAAGCTGTGTGTAAGTCCAGTCACTCAAATAAAAATATGTGTCCTAATGATGAACATAGTACTCCAGGTGCTGTACACCCTGGTCATGCCCTGGCTCTCTGTCAGGGCAAGATTTGGGTCTATTTCCTTAGGCAAGAGGTCTCCTCTGCAAAGCAATCTAGAGGGATTTTCTGTGATCTCCTCAGGGTTACCTGGGCTGGCTGAAACCCTGTGGCAAGCTTCAGTGCGTAACAGGACTACTCTACCATTTAAACATAACCAATCAGGCACCCAAAGGCAGGGTTTTTCTATTCAACATTTTGCCTCAGTTCATGGTTTATAAAAAGGGGATACTGCAAGGAATTTTTTTGGAGCACTATGAAGTAATGAGGAGTGCAATAGAAATCCTCATCATAAAAGGAAGGTTCTTAACTTCCAGGCAGGACTAGTTCATGTTATACAGCCTAGGAATATGCACAGAATGGTAAAGGAGGAGTAATATATTGAGGAGCTGCTTGTTAAATAAGCAACATCTATCTCAGATGCTGAATAAGGCAGAGGTCCTAGACAAAAAGTAGTAAATGACTCTGCATCTGGAGGCTGTATCCTAGTTCACACCCTCTTAGGAACAGACGAAGCACTCACAGGGAACTTGAGGTCTGTCATTTCCAACATTCCCAACTTTTACATCTTTACTCTGCTCTGCTGGTCAGAGTACAGGCAAAAGGTTAGTATACAACGGCCTATTTATACATACTCCTAGGTTTCCAAGTGGTTCAATCTTAATTATTGTTTATAGAAACAGATTTGACTTCAGAATTTGGATCAGTATAAGTACCTTTACATTATCTACCAGTAGAAGTGATTTACATGTGCTTTGTTTGGCACATATTCTTGAGTAAGGCTATTTTCAATTCTGGTAATAGTCAAGCAGTATGTTGCTTTTTAATATGCATATCACTCACTCTGACTCAAGCTCCTCATTCTTGAATACATCCTTGTTAAAGGGAACAGATGGTTTCAGTTTCACTAGATGAACTCTCAAGGGTAACTTCAAGTCTGTGTGATACCACTGTCTATTTGGTTGAATTGTAATACAGGCCTCAGTGTCTTTGTGATATTGTTCCAATCCTGCCTGGTTTCTCTTACTTTTTCTGTCTGTAGTGCTGGGTTGCCTTTGCAACAAGAATAAAAGACCAGCAACCTCTTCCAGACCAGTCTTTTTTCTCTAATACCCACTCACAATAGGTAGCCAGCTAACTCCAAGGCAGTATTAATAGTCAGGGCATGAGAGGAAAGGATAGTCAGGAAATTAAAGCCAAATGTGGTGTGCTCAGAATTTCTCAACAGCATCAAGTATTTGGAGATGCCTGTTCTATTTACAGCCTGCCCATGTGGTGCTCCCTCCTCTGTTGAATTACACTTTTCAATCAGCAGCACTAAGTGAAACTGAAGAGAGGGTCCTACCTTTGAAGGCCATGTTGCTATTAAAATAGGAGTATTTTGAAGAAAAATGCCCAGGAAAAAGAAAACGAGACAGAAGATTAAATTATTTTTTGATTTTCCAAAGGAATAACTTTTCAAAATCTCTGTAATACCTAAGAGTAAGGTCAAAACCAAATGGACCTTTAGGACTATGTAGCTGTTGATAATCTTATAGAAACCCTGTCCTTTGGCATATGGTACATGGGACCTTTCCTCTCGCCTCCCTCGTAGAGCAGTGACAATGGAGCCAGCAGCATTATCATCCTGTTCTGCCTGAATATGCCTTTGACTTCTTCCTCTAATAATATCCCAGCTGGATTGTTATTTCCTATCAAAACTTTATTGACTCACAGCATCCATTTGCAAATGATAGATTAACTCTAACCTCATTAATATACAAAGCATTGTTAAGAGGGAGAGCTGGAAAGAATTACATTGCAGCAGATCTATTTCCCAAACAGAAATATACACAGTGGGTGAAATCAATGATCAGTGTGCAGCCCAGCAGCCTGGGTAAGTGCATCTGCGTCTTTTGTATGACATGAGCAAAATACTGGTTGCTGTATCTGTTTTCTGAATAAATTTTCCCTAGAAATTACTTAGGTGGGCAGAGGTGAAGAAATAGTCTCAGAGATCAAAGGAAGTGCTTAATAGGAGCAACCAGTTCAAAGAATTTTAGCTATCTTGATTTGGTTGAGATGGATGAAAGAGCTCCTTGGGTTAGGAGAGAGATTGCTGGCTGTTTTGAGAGTGCAACTCTATCTACATCAGACGTTACATCTGGATGTCGGTATTTCACCACACTGTGCATTAGATTATGTTTTAATACATTTTTACAAGGGAACCAGCTCTTCATGGCACTGTGACAGCCTTCACTTTCTTGCACAGTTTGGGGAAGAAAGCAGCAGGTGACCAAGAATAGGTCTAGGAGAAGGGAGGAGAATGAGAAGAGGAATGAGGAGAGAAGAGAGACTGTAGCAGGCTCTGATGATGGGCCATCTCGGGGGCTATACGCTGTCAAGAGGAACTGGAAAGCCTGCAGCCTGCGATGGGCTCTTGAAAATACAGCCTAGGGGGATAGGAGGAAATGGAACAGTGGTTTCGGGTTCCTGCTGGAGGCTCCTGCCTTAACCATTGTCCAGGTGTAGAGCTTAGCTGTCTTTTTGACTGCAGTGAGGACTTTATGACTTCATGACAGGAAAGAGATTCTACCTAAATTGCTCCTTCTGTAGTGGCACTTGCCACTTCCCACAATAGCAAAATGCACTAGCCAGACCCTCTGCAGTGTTTTCTGTACCACTCTATAGTAGCTGTCTCATTCAGAAGTTCGTTTAGTTCCGTTAAACAAGAGTAGATCCCTCTTTTTGCTCCTTCTGCTCCTTCTCCTCCTTCTGCTTCTAAATGCTTCCATCAAAACCCCTTTTCAAAACAAAATATTAGGTCAGATTTTTCAACAGAATACTGCTAATGAGCTCTAAATTTGGACCTTGGTATCTTTTCCAGCACAGTCTCCTCTCTGAAGGTGTAACTTCTGTTCTGGTTTCCCAGATGTTGTACCTTGGCTCTGATTGCATTAACATTAAATATTCTTGGTCATTCCTGGTTATTTATTGGACTAGACTGTGCCAATGGTCTGCTTTCCTTATTGAATGTTACACCAATTCTGGTTCTGTTCATAAAGGATACAAGGAAAGACTTAATGTTGTCCCAGTCAGAGGTCTTAATCCTGTGAGTCTGTGTGCTCCTTCCTGGGAATCAAAAAAGGGTAACTGTAAAAAGAAGCCCTACTGTCAGTCAGCTTTAGTTTGCTATGTGTGTGGGTTTCATGGTCTGAAAAAAAAAAAATTGGGCTAAGTCACTGATGACGATATTAAGCAGTGTTAGACCAAAAATTGACTTCCTGGGTCATTGCAGGAAACAGTTTCGCTTGGTGATGTCACAGCCTTAGCAACTACCTTCTCAGATGTGTCACGAACTAATTCTTAAGCCATCTAATACGTGCTCTGTTAATTCCATATAATGCAAGCTTTTCAACCAAAATGTCATGTGGTGCAAAGTCAAATGCCTTGGAGAAATCTAAATGTATTATATCAACACCATCATCTTTATCAAGCAAACCTGTAATCCTTTTATCAAGAAGAGACGATGGCTTTATTTGACAAAACCTACCTCTTATGTTGCCTGGCATTAAGTATATTTTTAACTTCCAATTCTTTTTGAATAGACTCCCACATTAACTGTTCAAGTATTTTAATTGGGATTGGTGTCACAATAATTGTATCTAGTTCCCTGAGCCATCCCTTTTGCTCTTTTCAACTATTGGGAATGGTTGTAGTTCTCCAGCCCTTTGGAAATAACTTATTTTTCCAAGATTTAGTAAATAATGACAGATCATACAGCTCCACAGAGAGTTCCTTTAAATAAAAAATAAACTATCAGGTACAGTTTGTTTTAAAATGCTGAACCTCTGTGTAACTAGTCTGTCTCTTCCTTTCTTGCAAATGCCAAGCCTCTCTTCTGGGGACAATGTCAGCTGTGACATGGTTATTCCATGGGCAAGGTTTAGAAAAATAGGCAGCGATAATTTGGTGGCTTTCATTATCACATTTTTACAAAGTTCTGATCTGATCTAAATCTGGGGTTTTGCCCAACATACTTTATTTCTTGTTTCTTATTTTTGGAGTCATATTATATAAAGTTAATTAATTTTAAATTTTAAATTATTAATCATTATTATATGTATTTTTAATTTTATATATTTTAATTATAAAATATTAAATATGATTACTTAATTGATTCTATTTTCTTCCCTTATCATTCTAAACTGTTAAACTTACAAAATGTATTAATGACCATTTGCGTCTATTTTCCCTCCTATTTCTTACTTACTAGTAATTAAGATTATTTAAAAAAGATTCTTAGTGTTCAGTAATATTTCATAGAATCATAGAATTGCCTAGGTTGGAAGGGACCTTTGAGATCATCTAGTCCAACCATCAACCTAACTCTGATAAAAAAAAAACCAAATGAAAAACCACATTTCTAAACCATGTCACTAAACAATATGTCTATTGTATGCCTTCAGGGATGGTGCCTCAACCACTTCCCTGGGCAGCCCATCCCAATGCTTGATAACTCTTTCAGTGTAAAAATTTTTCCTGCTATCCAATCTGAACCTCCCCTGGCGCAACTTGAGGCCATTTCCCCTTGTCCTTTTGTCTATGACTTGGGGAGAAGAGACCAAGCCCTGCCTCTCTACACCCTCCTTTCAGGTAGTTGTAGAGAGCAATAAGGTCTCCCCTCAGTCTCCTTTTCTCTATCCTGAACAACCCCAAGCTTCCTCAGCCTCTTCTCATAACACTTACTTTCCAGACTCCTCACCAGCTTTGTTGCCCTTCTCTGGACCGACTCCAGCACCTTAATGTCTTTTTTGTGGTAGGGGACTCAAAACTGGACACAGTACTTGAGGTGGGGCTTCACCAGTGCTGAGCACAGGGGGACTATCACCTCCCAAGTCCTACTCACCACACTGTTCCTGATACAGGCCAGGATGCTGTTGGCCTTTTTGGCCACCTGGGCACACTGCTGGCTCATGTTCAGCTGACAGTCAACCAACACCCCCAGGTCCTTTTCTGCCAGGCAGCTCTCCAGCCACTCTGCCCCAAGCCTGTAGCACTGGATGGGGGTGTTGTGACCCAAGCACTGGACCTGGAACTTGGCCTTACTGAACCTCAAATTTTATATATTTAATATACATTCTCAGTTTTTTTGGCTAGCAAGGTGCTTAAGCTTGGGAAAATGATCTTTTCCAAGTTTCAGATAAGTAAAGTAAAAGCGTCACATTCATTTTCACAAAGAAAATGCAAGTCCTGCTGGCTGGTGTGTCATAGCAGCCGTCTTTTAGGTTTACAGTTAACTGCTGTTTGTGCATCCTCATTCAATTAATTTCATAGACTCAGTCTGTGATGTTCAGGCCATCAGGTCTGAGATCCTGTCAGAGGGAACTCTCCAGGAGTTTTGATACTAACCATTGATTTAACCAGCAAGTATCTTCTAGTTATTTTTGGTCACCAGGTTATTCTTTTGTTGCTATTGCCCAGCTACTAAACTAAGCCCTATATTTCTAAATAAGCATTTCTTGTTAACAGGCCTCATACAATATAATTCATACAGATTAATTGCAAAGTTTTCAAAGAGCACGATCTTTGCTGTTCAGTGCAGGGAGAGGAGGTGCAAAGACCTTCTCTATTGAGGGAATGAGGGCATCTGGAACAACTGGGTGTTTTGGATGCAGATTAAAGACTATATCACTGCAAGATCCAGACAGAGCTGGAAGGAAGCGAACATCTTTAGCTGAGGGAATCTCAGGCAAACAGACAGATCTTAGGATGCCATGGCATAGTTTGTAACATATTTGTAGACATAAGACATCTTCTGGAATTTTCACATTAAAGTGATGGCTGAGGGAAGATGTATTCATCTGACAGCTGAAAAAAATAACTGATGTGCCATGCTGTGGCATTCCTAGGAACCCAGCTATCTTGAGGACGGGAAAATAGGAATCCAAAAGATTTTAAGAAAAACTGATAATAAAGAAATTAAGCTCACAGGCTTACATACTATATGACCCAAGGAAAATGACTGAGCCAAGTGGACAGAAGCTGTGGGTTTCTGTAGGGGATCTACAAACCCTTTAGAATCACTGTGTAGCAAAATAAAATAATCTCCACGGAAAACATTTTTAAAATATTAATATAATTGGAATTGCACTGTTATATCGGTGTTTTATTTTGGATTTTATACTGTGGAAATAACAATATATTTGTTTCACCTCTCATAGTGAGAGATCCATAAAGAAGACCCATATTCTGTGATGCAAACCAGAAACTCCACAAAAATCAGTAGGATGTAGCTCTCTAGCTGAACATATAAGCAGGCCAGTTCTCATCAGCTTTGGTATAATTCCTAGTGTAGTAGTTACCTCTCAAAGACAAAGGAAAAGACAGGTGGTTTTGCATCATCAGTGGTAGGAAGCAGATCCTAAGAGCTTTCAAAAATCACTCAAGTGTGTTCTGTAAATTTTTTCCCTCCATTCCATGTCTTTTCTTATCTTTTCCTTCCTTCCTCATCTGAACTAACTTCATCTTGGATGCAAAAAAATTCTTGCTGACACTGAAACATTCCTCAGAAGTCTAGCTTTCTTGTATTTGAATATGAAAAGATGTATTTTTTGTTACTTATTTTGTTTGTAAGATAGATTTATCTGTTAGAAAACTAATTATCATTTGTTGCAAAAAAAAAAAAAGACCCATAAAAAAAAAAAAGAAAGAAAAAAAAAGAGGGACAGAGGAAGAAAGAGAACGGGAAACTGTCTGAGAAAAAGCATCTTGGGATTCCATTTTGGTCAGTAAAACCCTAACAGGCAATAAGAGGCAGAAAGAGAACATACTGTTTTCTACACTGCACAGGGTTTGTATGGAAGTTAAGCTGGAGAGATTCAGCACAGTGATAGTTTGCTGTTGCTCTTATTTAGTGGAAATGAAGAAACACGTTGCAGGAAGGTCTGACCGTACAAAAGAACAAGAAATCTATTCCAGAGAGTGTTGGTAACACTGAATATAGATGTTATAATTACAAAATACCCAATACTGAAATAATGAAAACTATATTCACATTTAGCACAGAATATCAGTAACTGAAATATTTTCTTGGGAAAGAATAATAAAGACAGCAATAATAATAATAATAATAATAGAAATGTATGCATCACAAAAGAAAGTAACAGCTTGATGGCATAAATATGGTCAATTTTCTCATTGGTATCAATACCCTTGGGTACCTTTCCTTTTCTGATTTTATATAGCTTTGGGGTTATTTTTTTCCCTATCCTTCTTTCTCTTTTGTCTTTTTATTACTTAAAAAGAAAAGACACACAAATTTCTCATCATTCAGACACCGGGGAGACAATTAAAACACAGTGGACATGCTTTGCTGGTTTTGTAAGAGTGGGTGCTTTCTGAGTCCAGTGCTCCTAACTTGTCATCCTACACAAAGTCTGAGCAGTGTCTGAGATAGACAAGGGCACTGAATCTGTTCACCAGCCTCCGTGCTGGATGCTGGGGAAGAAGACAGTTGCTAACCCATCCATGGCCTCCTTCATCCCTGAGTGCTGACCAGGTAATTGCAGAGTTGACATTGCATTTTCAAGAACGTAAATGACTCGTGAACTTATTTCCTTCTCCAGCAACAGTTGATGGAGATCTGACCCTTCAGATACTTGAAAACTTCTGAAAGTCTTGCCCTGGCAGCAACCCTACCCAGTGCAGGTCTGCTCTGCAAAGAGTGAGTGCAGAGCTTTCTCTGCTGCTTTTAGAGGGTGAGGCATCTCTGGTGGGACCTCTTATCCTGGGTGATGCACAGCACTGTCCCACAGCCTATGTGCCTCTCTTCTGAGGCTGATGGAGGTCCTTTCACTCCAGAACCTAGTAAAGCCAGTGCCATTGTGCAGATGTAGGGTGTGGGTGGCAGAAACTAAAAGCTACCTGTATCTTTTGCACACATTACTTTTGGTAAATACAGGGACTTGGTACCTGAAGGGGATGGAAAACATACACGTTCTCTTAGCTTCCACTCTTCACTGTGACAGCCTTTGTGGTGAACCCTTCTTGGCAAGAACATCATGTTGTCAGGGCCCTGAGGGTAACAACCACCAGCCCTGACTAGTCCCTGTTCAGCCCTGTGGTGTTCCCACACCTGCCCACAGCCCAGGGCCCCAGGGCCATTAGCCCCCCCAGCAAGGTCAATCTCCAGCTCGCCCAGCCCTGTCCTGCCCAGCCATAAGCACCCCAAAGCCAGATGAACCCACAGGCCCATGTCCTGACCCAGACTTAGCCCATTGTTTGATATGCGCGATGCCCAGGGCTGAGGCTCTCCCGGTGCCCCTGCTCCAGGCAAGGAGGTGGGATGGGCGCAGGGCTGCCTTCTCCATGGAGATCCTGTCCTGGCCCATAGGTAGCTGCTGGTTCCCATGGTGTTCTGACTCAGCTGTCTGTTGAGACAGAGGGGTCAGCTACCATCAGGAGTGGGTCATGATCTCTGCCTCCAGACCCATGCACATCAGGTTCTCCAGCAAGTGTGGTCACTCCTTCTCCCACATGCCTGTGGCATGAGGGTGGGACACGCCGCACTCCTCAGAGGCACCTGCTCCCTTGCCTCAGTTGTACGGTTATACAAATAAAATATAAGGGTATCCTGTATGCAAAAAATAAAATGAAAAGTCAACTTAAAAGATGAGATCTCCTAGACAAGCAAGCAAAAATGTTACTCGAATAATTCTGAATTGATCATGAAATATGCTTAGTAAGCCCTTCCCACATCAATACTTGGCAGTTTACAAACATCATTAACATTATTTCCCGTTAAAATTGAATGAGCTGTCAGTTTTTTAATGGATATATTGTCTGTCTAAAGTAGAAAAAGGAATTGATTTGCAATTATTTATTTCAGATCTTGGGTAGTTTGATACACAGTTTGATATTCTTCCAATGATTGAATTGCTTGTCTGTATATGTTACAGATACATTCAAAATGATTCAGAATTCAGAAATAACTGCTTTTAACCAGATTGGTCTTTGAACGAACCCACATATACCCAGAAAACTCCAGAAATTACAATTCTCTCTGGGCGTGTCTTGAAACACAGATTGAAAGCTGTATACGTCTGAGACACAACAATAGAGTTTTGGCATGGATGAATTAACTGCACACATACCAAAGGGTGCTTCCCCACTGAAAATTTCCCCACTTTTAGTATTGCCCTGGTAATGAAAAACCTATATTGTTCTGTACAAACTCTTATCCTAAACTTTCATTACTTTGCACACACACACAAACACAAACGTGTGCACACACCTACTGCAAAACTTTCTCTTCATGTGCACCTCTAGTATAAAGTTTTAGATCTTCTGCTACTCAGGAGATGTGAAATTTTAAGCATAGGTGAGTCCAAGACTCTAGTCATTAAGGGCATTAAAAAGAAAATATTGTATTAATTGGGATGAGCTTTCTTATCTTTGCACAGAGCATACCTTAACATTAGACATGAAAGCCTCAATTTAAAACTCGTTAGTATGAGAATAGGTCAAGAGATATAATCATAGCACATCTCAGTTTATGTGGAACTTACCAGTAAAAGTGCTCTCAGGCCGCGTTAAAAAATAGGAGAGAGAGAAGACAGGTAAAACCTCTGGATTTTAATGAACTAATTGCAGATGCTCAAGTTAATTTCATCACCATGCAAACAAGCAGAGTCAGAGATTTCAATTTCCTACTAGTATACTGGAACTATTTTAACCAGCTGCTGTGTCTTTATGCCCACAGAAATTAAATCTTAGCCAAAGTTGTTTCACCTTTAATAGCATGCCTGAACTTCAAGCACATTGTATCTGACAACAGATGTGAATTTATTAGCCCCACTGAGCTCAGCTATACTTGTAGAGGATTTAAGATTGTAAACAGATCATTTCAAAGTTAGGAAATGGTAGGGAAAGAAAATCCAGCCATATAAAAACCTGCTAATGCCTGAAAAGAGAAGAAAATGCAAAGCCCTGATATGAAGGCCTGATATCAGATCTTCTACCTTGTACCAAATTGTAAAATATTTGGTGAAAGTTCGGTCAGTTTGGTAAAAGTGATGTTCCTCACTAACATCCAGCAGACATTTTCTGAAACAACTTCACTTGAATATCACATATTACTGTATATACAAATGCACTTCCATGTCCTATAGTTGCCACATTAATTTTGAAAAACACTAATAAGGCTTCAATCTATCAATATAATCCAAATAATAAGCATAATAATCATCAAGAAGCAAGTAGTTCTACCATGGAAAAGCCATAAGCATAAGTTTAAAACCTCAAAAATCATAGGAATCACTGCTGACTTTTTGTGGAGAACTGTAGTATGATGTAGGCATCTATTGTATCAGCTGGAGCTATTTGCTTGGTTGGGTGGGGAATGTTTGTCTGACAGAGATGAAGAAACTTCATCTTATGTGTGAAAATAAAGAAGATCAAACTGGTCTGTCTGAACAAACCAAATATTTTGTGAGCTTTACTTCTAAGAGTTGTTGGGACTTTGGTGTGAAATACAATATGTGGAGTTTTCAGGACCAAAAAGGTAAAGAATGTGTTTGACCTGGTTATGGTGAAAAGAGAAGACTGGTGGGACACAGTATGGTGTATCTGCACTTTTTTTTTTTTTGCAATGAAATGATTTACACAATACAAGTTATCCATAACTCCTTTTCCACAAAGAGAAAGATATGTGGAGATGCCATAAAACAGCCACAGACATGTGATCAAGGTGTTATCATTAACTAAGTTTTCTGAAATCAACAAGTTGACATAAATAACAGCAGTTGTACTTAACAGATTTTGGTTCTGAGTTTCAGATTTTCTGACAGTTTTTCATTTTCAATATATTTTCTTAAGCAAATGAAATAGATGTGATTTCAAACACAACAGAAGAAAGACATTTTATTAATTAGAGGTGATGCTCCTACTATTCACATTTTACTGCTTTCAGTTATGTTATTAAAAGTGAAAAAATGAAATCACATTGTTCGAGTACATTTTTTTTTGTGTGTGTGCATGTATTGTAGAATATGTCTGGCTATGAAAAAGCTATTGATATAAAAAAAAAAAATCCCAAGTGTAACTGGGTAATTCTAGATATACTTTCCAAGCAAGATCTTGATTGAATTTTATCTTTCATTAACTTCTTGGTTCTCCCCAATACAATTTAATTTAATTATTTAGAAATATTTTTAAAAATGCAATGGAGACCAAATTCTAAGCAGGATGCACATATAAAATATACGTGCAAGTGGAAGTATGAAGTTGTAGACATGCCTGGTCAAACTGAGTGAACAAATGCAATGGTAACCTTGATTTGACAGTCACTTTCATATGAGTCTTTGCCAGGACATGTCAACCTCTGTCCGTTATGTCTATAATTTACTCACCGATTAATCTATCTCTTGTAAATATTATAGTTTGTTTGTATCTTATACTGTCTATTACCATTCTCTTTCAGGCATTTTTTAAGTATTTAAACTTCTCTCAGGAAAAACTATGAGATATTTTTGGAAACAGAAGTGGGGAGTGTCTCCATTTGCTTCTTTTTACTATTTATTATATGAAAACAAATATTTGTAATCCAAATTATTTTTTTCAGATCATTTAGCATTCTTCACACTCCTCGTAGTTTTTTTCACCATCTTTTTCTTTGTCTTTCTGACCTGTTCCACACTCATTATATAAATGTTTAAATGAAAGCAACAAACTTTAGAAACAACTACATCTCCATGGTGACAAAACCACAATGTCTCATTTGTGCTTCAGAATTCTCAGGGAAATGGTTTCAACTCTCTTGTGGTGTGGATTTCAGGTGTATGTATGTGTTTTCCTAACTCAACTCTGACTTTCTTAATGTCATAATATTAAGTACTATAGTTTCAAACTTACTACACACAAACATGTAATATTTGTAAGTAGACATAAAGAATATCTTAAGAAGAATCATTTTCCTAAATATTTTCAAGGAAAAAAAGTCTTCAGCTGTTTTGTAGACTGAAAGATTGAAATATTTTGTTTCCTCAGAAGAAGACCCAAGGTAACAGGTTATACAATTTGTCCCTAGCATTTGTCCCATAACATAGTTTGATCTGGAAGGAAAAAATAGAATGAGGAAAGAGTTTCATTTTCTCTGCCTGTATTCTGGCTTCTTCAGCTTTATGAACAAGGTCCGCAGTTGCTGTAATCTGACATGTTGCTGGGTTTTTTTCCTCGATTTTTGTTAATGAGAATCTGTCCATTAGGGAATAGACAGCAGATCCAAAACAGAACAAATAGCACAATATTGGAGCAAGGCAGGTGGGCACTCTTCAGGCTTGCAACAGACAACTAATTTTAGATTTTGAATTTTAAAATACAAAACCATTTTGGTGGAATCTGGGAGCAGAAAATAAAAGCAACTCCTCATCTAATTGTTTTTGCTATCATTTTCCCCCATACTTTCCAGTCAGTATGCAGTACTAAATACCACATCTACATCAGTGTCCTGGGATGAGAAACACAGAACTAACTTTTCTTCTAATGCTAGGGGAAATTGCACTTTTAGAAGACTCTAGTGTCTGAATTTGTGAAAATATTTACTTTATAGCCAGACATGCTCTGGGGGATTCAAGGTTTTAGTGTTTTCAAGCCTTGCCAGGCGCAGGGACAAGGAGAAGCAAAGCCTGGGCATTTGACCCAGGCTGGCCAACAGGATTGTTTCATACCATGAACGTCACATTCAATATAAATTAGAAAAGTTTGCTGCGTAGCTCTCTCTCCCTTGATGGCAGCGGGTCCAGACACCTCCTTGCCCCAGTGCCAGACCCCTGAGGCCTTCCCTTCCTCCTGAAGCCATTGCACTGGCAGTGTCCGCCATTTGCTGTCCCTGCTGGGAGCACACAGCTTCCTGCTGAGAGAATGGGCTGAGTATAATTCCTGTATATCTTATATCAGTATCGGGATTAATACTGGTTCTTTAGTATTACTGTTAATTATTTAGTCTTAGTCTATTAAATATATTTATATTTCAACCCTTGTGTTTCTTTCGGTTCCCCAATTCCCTTTTCCAGGTGGGGAGGGGTCAACGGCTGATAGAATAATTGTCTAAATGACAATATATTGTTGTTATGGGTTTTCTCAAACCATAACATATTGAAAATGCATTCAATCAAATCATTCAACAAATCTCAGCAGGGGCTTATTGCAAGTCAAGTCTGTTTTGCAGGAAGCCAGTCTGTCCTTATATCACAAGGAAGGTTAACAAAAAAACAACAACGATGAAAAATCCGATTGCTTCCTAGTACGACAGAGTTCAGTCTCCAGACAGAGAGCTCCTTTATTTCTAATGTTGTAGAATTTCAGCATTTAAGAACGTTCCCTTTAAATACTAACCTCTTTTTGAAAGGTAGACTATCTACATAAATTTTTAATCACAATTCCAGTTAGCATTTTCAAATTAGCTCCTCAGCGAAATAAAATTAACATTTTAACACTGAACTCCCAGTCTGCCTTCTAAGAAGACATGAAAGGGTTTTCAGAAGTAATATTTTTATTGAAAGAGACAAAGAAGGCGTACAATACAGCGTTTATTAGTATGGCCCACCATTCTAAAGAGAAAAGGTGAGGAAAGACAACAAGAGACAGGAACAAAAGCACACTCTGATTTTTGTAGGAAAAAAAATGGGCCTGTGCCATCCACAAATTCCTGGCTCAGAATCCCAAATCCACACAAATCAGCTCTACTCACACAACAGCCAGGCAAGCCCATCCTGTTTGTGTACATCTGTGTACCTGTAACAGAGGAGCTCTCAAGGTGTACTACTCTCTATGGGTGGAAAAACTGTTTTTCCACCAAAAAATTTCGGGGTTAAATCAACTAAATGCATGCATTGACACCAATAATGCAGTCTAAAATACGGAATATGAAGAACTGCCTCTGACTGCAGGCCAAGAGGGACTAAGTCATTACAGGACTGTTGGCAACCTCTATACATCGCAGAGACAAACCTTTTTATTAGAATACAATTTGTCTATTTACATTACCACATTCAAGAAAATATTACCCACTGTTTTGAAGTTGTCTCATATAAAAAGAAAAAACAAGTTGTGTGTTCTTTTTAAGGATCCCATTAGTTATTTAAGTCATAGAATAAATTTTTCCCTTCCAGAGGGATTTTGTATTTTAACTCCCCTAGACACCCATAGGTGAGCAGGAATCTGATGTTGGATTTACTGAAATAACAAAGGGTGACAATAAGTTAAGGGTGACATAAATAAGCTTCAGATAACTAAGCAATTCAAACAACTGAACAAATGCTAAATGCATTATTTAAAATATTACAAGAACACTCAGAACATGTTCTATTTTCTCACTGTTTGTGGAAACAGACTCTGATTCTGCAGGTATTTCAATCCATATAATTTTTCTTATCTTGTCTTTCTCACCCATCATGCATCCCAACACATTCAGATTCAGGTCCCTTAGGTAGCAGCAAACTGTTAAATTGTAGCTTATTAACAAAAAAGGCATCATCAGACCTCCTTTCCCAGAGACACAGCGGGCTTGGGGTTTTTTGTTTGTTTGATTTCCAAAAAAGTGATCTCAGAAAGACAAATACTAACTCTGCATTTGTAACAAGCGCTATTCGTGAGAACCAAGTTCAAAACAGGACTTTTTCACTCTAAAATGAAAAACATCTCTTGGCATCATAAGAATTCAGCTGGACTTCAAAGACAACATGAGAAACAAGACTTAAACACAAGTTCAGAGACTTAAACTTTAAAAGCAATCCAAAAGCACAAATATCCATGAAGTTTTAGGATTCTACATAACGATTTCAAGAAATTCAATAACAGTCCTTAAAAACCAAGTCTCTCTCCTTTCATCAATTTACCACTGCATACTTAAATATACTGGTACGAAGTTTCATTTACTAGGTATCCTTCCCACTGCTTAGGTGTATTTCAAGCTGTACTTAACCAAATTTTATTTTTCTACACAGGAGACTGACAAGTTGAAAAGTCTTGCCAACCATTCTAAAACAAAACAAACTAAGGGCGGTCGAGGAGGGGGAAATACCTTTTCTCAATTCTCTGCCTTAGTTGTACCTGTGAAAGATTATGACAGATAATAAAATACAAGTAGAGTGAAAGTTAGGCAACAGTTGAGTGGGATTAAGCCACAGGAAGATAACAGGTGAACTGAAAGAGGAGTTTTCACAGACATTATGAAAACGTTGCTGTTGCATTCTCCTGCTCACTCTTCTGAGCACTCTATTTTTGCACAAATTGACATAAGCCTTCAGAGGGAGTGATCTTTAAAAGAGGGTGGAGAGGAATCAAAGGTGTCTGGAGCACAAGTCTTACGAGGAGAGGCTGAGGGAGCTGGGGTTGTTCAGTCTGGGGAAGAGGAGACTGAGGGGC
>JAOTQQ010000001.1:116671822-116698040 GCA_026546715.1 Gallinago undulata | reverse complement strand
CGACCTTCCCCGCGGGCTCACCTTGCTTCTCGCCGTCGGTGCTGCCGGTGCTGCTGCCGCCGCCTCGCCGACCGAGTTGTATTTCTATTGAGCTTGTAACATGGCTGAGGATCAGGTCACCTGAGTACAAAAGGTCCCAAAATAAAGCTCTACCATGACCTCTCCAGGCCGAAGAATGCAGTTCCTTTCATCTTTACCCTCTCACCAACACACAGTTTAAAAAGAAGTGCCATTGACAAGTGACTTTGGTCTGAAAAATGACATTACAGAAGTGGCTCTTTGGGGTTTGATGTTAATTCTACCTCAGTGACTTCCCCTTCAAATTGCTCAGCACATAACTGAGAAAAAAAACAGGTGTAACTGTGTGACTTTGCTGGCAACTTACTTGTGATTCTGAGGACCAACTTTGTCATATTCCACTCTAGACATATTCCAGAATCACCCACTGAAATCAAAGGCAAGACACAAGGGAAAAATAAGGCCTGTGCAGAAGCAGACCTGACTTTAACTGAAGAGTTTGCCTGACATGTAGTGGATGAGACAGTCACACAGGCAAACATTAGGCATCTAATTTGAGTGTCTAAAAAGGTTAAGGGCCTTTAGAGATCTCCAATGATAGCACCCAAGGTAGGAAACCAGCTCTCTCCATGGAGAGGCAATCTGCTCAAGCAGTAGGCTCACTGAGTAAAATGGTCAGTTTTATCATGATGGGTGTTGCACGATGTGGAACAATTGCAATTTGAACACTTAGGACACCAGTTACAAGCTAGTTGAGACAGTTCAGAGGGTGTGTGCACAGGTAAAGGAGACCATAGACTGCTCTTGGGCTATACCTACTTGTTAATTTACGCTCTGCTCATGACTACTTACATGGAGAGGAGACGGCTTTCCCCATTTTGGGCATTAAAGACTACCAAATGAGCTTTCACTTCACAGCTTCACCTTGTCATCACTCCATTTAAGCACTTCCCCATCAAGGAAGCCAGACTTAGAAATCAGTAGAACTCAGTGATTTCAGTTCATAGTCCATAGAAACTCTGGACACATAAAGACTACTTTCAAAAGGTCTACAGAAAATAAGTAACAATCAGGACATTGCCAGTGGATTTACAATCACTGTAGAAGAATGTGGACACATCTGGAGAATGTTCCAGAGTTGATTAAAAAAAATTATTAAAAATTGGAAACCATTGTCCCAGCAAAGTCGCTATAAATAAACTGGACAAGGACAGTTCTGCCAGTGTCTTTTACTGCAAATGAAGTTTAGAAAAACTTTCAAGAATGTGACTAGCTGGATGACTCAAGAGAAGTTATTTCTAAACAGGGGAAGAGGCGAATACATCAAGTGTTGAAGAGCAGGACTTGGTTACAAATATTTCTTGGCTGACATCTCTTCTATGAGGAGTTAATCTAAAAAGAGACAGCAAAACCAGTAGCTTAGTAGGATAACTGGGGTATGATATAGCAATGAACTGGTTTTAGTGACCTAGGTTTTGTTCTGCAGTGTCACCCTCTAAAGCAGTTAGAGATGTGTGTTTTTTTCACATCCTGATGCTAATAACCCCAATAATTTCCTCCTAGCTAGCTCCATAGTCTGTTTTATGGGCATGGTAAGTCCTTTGCTCCTTATCTTCCTGGAGTGATAATATACCACCTGTTCTCTACAATGAATTCTGGTGGAACATGTTCTGTGCCTGTAAAAAAATACAGGCACCATATTTTTTTTTCCTGCAGGAGAAGTGCAATTTGTGTTTAAGGACTGTGTTTTGAAAAATAGAATTCATGGTATAACTGCATAGGTTTCTTGTTGTCTCTTGCAAGATTTAATTATTCCTAGATGAAGAAATGTCTCCATAAAAATTAATGACTCTTTCTACTTCTGTACAGTGACAGTTCATTTTTAGTGTTTCTCTTTTCTTGTTTCTCCCACAGATGAAGCTTCTTTTGCTTCATATCATGATGAATTTGGCTTCTTGTGAGACGTTTCCATCAGAGCAAAACAAAAAAAGGTAAGAGTATCCAAACAGATAGATGCAGTACTTCCCCCGGTCCCTTGGATCTTTCACAATAGGCAGAAAACAGAATATAATGTCCTACACTGGTAAGTGTTACACCTTTCTCCATGCTCTTAGCGAAGTCCCATTGGCAATTTCCAGTCTGTCTAAATGGTGTCATCAGTCTTGGTTCTGTGGCATGGTGCAAAAGAACATTGTCCCCTCTCATCCTCTACTGCACTACCAAGGCAGCTTTAACTACCTGTCCTCACATTTCAAGCTCTGCTCTGGGCTGCTAAAGCACCTTTCTCATGAGGACACCCCTTAACAGGATTAAGCAACTATATTAAATCCAAATTGAATTGTGGACTCATTGTACTCACATTTGATTCTATTACAGATTGTATTTGTTTCATTTCATTATTTACTGCCAGAAAATGAACAACCCCCTTTTAGCAGCAGGCATCAGACTTATGGAACTGAGGTACAACCAGCCTAAAAAGAGCTAGCCAAACTCCAGGCTCTAGACAAAATACCATGTCTATAAATAACAACTTATATAAGAAACCAATAGATCATTTTAATAAACTTGTGTTTGAAGTACAGGTCAGGGGAACATATTGATGATAGTAATAAAAACAGTACACTCTAAAAAAAATGTAGATAAATTAATATAGCCAAAGATTTGGATTATATTTTAATTTGGTAAAATCAATACCTAGTTCATATTTCTGGAAGGAGAAGGCAAAGACTAATGAAACTGACACAATATATTTTCTGTAATGTTATTGAGGTGTGAATTAGAAAGAAGAATGTTGGAAGTGTCTATAACTCACATATAGCATGTATGAATTCCTTCATCAGCTTCTACTGATTCATTTATTGGAGAAATCAATACAATAAACAAACAAATATTTTCAGTATTCTTCTGGCCGTTCCCACCAATGTCTAAAAGTAGTGTGTATCAAAACCTCCAAAATGTTGCAATGTTGCAACATCAACTGAAATCTAAATCCAATCTTTGTTGGTTTTACAAGGAGGCTTGATCAAGTTCTAGCTTCAAATGAGCAATTCATATTCACTGTATGAGTGGCTCATTCACGTCAGGGCTGGGAAGTGTGGGGCAATAAAAGCAAATATTACCTCAGCCTCCAGCATCCCTACCACCCAAGAAATGTGGCGGAGCATTCATTGCATGAGCAGGGTTGAGATAACTCTGCCTCACAGCCTTGGGAGAGGTGGCCTCCGGAGCCCAGCATCTCCAGGGTGAGCAGCTGCAGAGCCTGCAAGGTCAGCTGAAACTCACCGGTGTGAACAGACCTGCTCCATACTGATAAACCCTTTCAGGTTCATAAAAATTGGTGGTTCCCTGCAAATTGCTGGCTGGGAGCAGCTCTTGACCCATGTGAGCTCCCAAGACTTGCTGGGAGACCCTTTAGGTGTGTGCTGGCTGGCATAGGCCAAAAGTGCTCCAGGGTTTGCCCAGACAGTTTAATTTGACGAGGTGATGTGTTCTGATGCCTGGAAGGTTTTCTGAGATGAAGGCACCCAGAAGTTCCCAAATCCTTCACCGGAGACAGAAGAGGTGCCTTGCCTTGAGGACATAAATATTTGTGGTCTCCTGCTTCCACTGAGTGCCAGCAGTGACAGTTCTACAGCTGTGAGCAACTCAGAATCACTGGTATGGCTGCAGACTTGCTGTCTCCCTCAACAGCACCGCAGGCACCAGCAGCTGGACAAGACAACCAGGGGTGACGTTTCTGGTCTGCACATACTGCATGGGTCTGGGGCAGAGTTTTAGGGGAGTCAGCAGAGCAGGGCTGAGGCTGCCACCCTCTGTGCCTAGGGCAGGGCTAACATTGCTGCTCCTCCTTTTAGGACTGCTTTTCTCTCTCAGTGGTAAGGGTTCACAGCTACATCCCAGCCCTAAAGAGACCAGAGGGCTCAAACGTTTCACCCCTTTGTTTGCTTGCTGCCAGACAAGCTGTGTACCTCCTTCATGGGAAAGGTTCTCAGAAAAATACAAACTGTGTGACTCTCTGTTTGCCGGGTCTGTTGAGAAAGCAGGTTGACTGGTCAATGCCCTGCTGCCACGACGAAATGCTTAAAAGGAAGAAAGAATGAGACAAAACCCTGAAGGAAAGTCCCACACCCCCAGCCCAACACAAACATTCCTTTTTGGGTATGCTGGAGAAAAAAAAATATTTAATGTTTTCTGTGGAAGGCCTTGCAGTATTTTAAATGGATGTGGGCAATTTTAAAGTCAGTCTTGATTTATGAAAACTGTCTTAACAGATAATAATGATGTAAACAGTATAGTGTTCCTTACTGCTCAGTTTTATGGATGCGAGGTGCTAGCTAACACTGATAAAGGAACTGGAAAATGGAAAACTGTGGAGTTGTCCCTGTTTAGATTTTATCCTGCTATATTATCCTGAGGAACAGTGCCTATTGTCCACACATATTTACATGGGAAGAACAAGAAGACCCTTCAGCTACTGATTCCCCAGCCCTCTCTCCTTCCTCTTGGGGCCCGCACTGTGACCATCAGCTTCAGGGCTGTCTGCCAGTACTACTGTCCTGTGTACTCAGTCCCATTAGCAAAGCCCCAACCCTGGGTTACACAGTTGGAATCTTTTCCTTCCAGTACTGTTCCCAGGAACTAATTTCTTTGGCTGAAGGAGAAATTTATGAGCTTGTGTAGGATACTGGAAAGTTTATGCAGTTGTCATGTTAACAATAAAACACCCGTGGAGCAGATAGGGAGAACAACATGCAAGTCATTAGCATTCCCACAACTACATCTGTGCAGAATATCTTCTATTTGTTCATGCAAAATATGTGATTGAACTAAAAGCTGGGGAAAATCCATTCATAAACATTTATGTGAATCAATGCTATGGGATTGAGTCAATGACCTTTTTATTCACTTTTCAAAATTCCACCTAAGTGAATTGCTTGAGAAAATGTTAGGAACAACAATAATGTCAAGGATCTTTACATTTCTGCATTTCTAGAAGTATTAAGCTTTAAAACTCACATCAGATTTGGGAATCATCCCATCAGGAAAGAGAAATAAGAGACTGACCTGTGTAATGATCCCACAGTAAAATGTAGCATTTACAACTTAAACCACTATCTCTGATAACCATCTATGAGTAAATCAATAACCAAGTCATTTGTGGAAACAAGCCACCGCATAATGGTACCTCTGTATATTTTTACTACTGATAAGGCAATGGCACCTATGAAAAGCATAGACACGAGCCATGTTTCAAGTAATTTCAAACCATAAGCACACGAATAAAAATCAAATTCTTCCAGACAGTTCACAAAGAGTGAAATTCATCTCTGGGCAGGGAGGCTGGCACAGAAACATTTCACTTCCCTAAGCTTTCAGAAACCTTCAAAACAGAGCTTTAGAGGCAATTCAGCATTGCATAGACTTTGGGTTGGCCTTCTGCTCAGCAGTGAATTTCATCCATTGTGAATTATATGTGAGAGGACTTTGATTTTTCACCTAAGAAGAGAAAAGGACTAAACGAATAGGATGCATGATTCACTTCAACTAGATATCCTACTTGCAATCAGTGCTTATTGTCTCTGGTGCTTGTAAAGGACAAAGCAGGGTTGTCTTGGTATCCTGGAAGGAGTCATAGACATTTGTACATTAAAAGTGAAACACAGGATGAAGAAGAGGTTAGGGGAAGGAGTGTTCAGAAAACTAGTTTTTTTTATTTTTCCCAATGCAACGACAAGAAGGTCTATTACTGAAGCAGCAGGTAGCAAAATGGTACCTGTATCTGATTTGACAGGAGTTACAGAGCCACATCTATGAAGGAAGCACCCCAAACTTCCATGTGAGTGGTATTATACACCATAAATAAGTAAAAGATATTTTGATGTACTGAAACTTGAGAAATATTAATATTCTATACTACTCTGGGCACTAGTAAAATTGCTTAGAGGTTTGAAATTGAAAAGGTGTTATGAAGGAAAATCTTAAATACTCTAGAGATTTGGACTTTGAGTTATGAGGAAGGATTAGTCTGTGCTGGCCTCTGCAGCCTGAGGAAGAAATGAGGTAAAATGGGAGATTGTCAGAGGTAAATGAAATCCTGAGATGAACAGATTGAAGGCAGTAAGCTGTTTAAGATAGCAACTAATTTGAAAACAAGATGCCATGGACTAAAATTGGGATGGGATGGGTGGGTGCACAGGCAATTCAGAAAAAATTACTTCACAGAAAAGAGTCTGCAATTTAGCATGGATGGGAAAAGCCAGCTACTGAAGCGTGTGTGTTGGGGAGGGGGTATGTGAAAAGGAACAAGATGTATTTTGGACAAGGATAAAATTCAAGGTTGCAGCCACTAACTGGATTTTTGAGGATATGCTGATATTAGCTACTTGTAGATTGTTTGGTATTTTCTGGGTTTGCGAGGACAGAATTTAACAGACTGATGTTTTCTCCAAGCAGTTAATGTTGTGGAGTCCTGAAATCATTTGCAGCATCAGCCAGAGCTTATGAAGGTTGGTGGGACTCCTTCCTCAACTACGACAGGCTTTGAATCAGGCTCCTCTGGTAGAAACTAGTAGATCTTTACAATTTCCTCATCTCTGTGGATAGTCTTGCTTTTTGATTATCAATAAGCCTTTAAAGTGAATTACAGCGGTGGGAGAATACTGCTTCTTTAAGCCTTTTCTCATCCGAGTGCTGAGTGTCTTTGGAGCCTCCCTTCCTTGCTGATTTGCTCAGCAGTCCCTTCCTGATGGTCTTAACTCATTCTGCTCACGCTTGTGCTACTGCTATCAAGATTTCTAGGCATTGGCAGAAAATTTAACCTTCAGATCTTAAGGAGTCATAGACTAGATTTCTATGACATCTGAAATCAATATAAGTAACAGTGATATTTACTTCAAAGCACTGAACAGTAGGTGATTTTGAACACAAACCTTTTGAGGACCTGACAGTGTTAATGATCAGTGTTCTGACATTGAATGCATACTTGCTCTAGTTGTCAAATACCCACATATAGCCTGTACGGCAGAGAAGCAAAGTCCCCAAAACTCTGACTTGTACTTCTTAAGCTAATGAAACAGTTTCATTAACTTACGTACCACAGGGAATGATGGTATATGCGAGCAAGTCTAATACATTACACACAGAAAAGCGCTGCAGTAAACATATACCCAAGCCAAAATGTCACAAGGTGACACCTTGATTTTATTTTCCAGCTTACAAATACAATGGGAAATAATGCTGTGACTGCAGTCCTCAAAGGCAACAGGTGAATGTAATGTGAGCAGCATCCACTCAGTCCTTCTTCCGTAAAAATATCTAGGAGTAGAAACATTGGTGTGCTTAAATTTTCTTGTCCTCTAATGAAGCAAAGCAGCTATAGACTCTGATATATCAGCTAGTTAAGCTAGGTTTATAGTGAGTTCTGGATGAATCTTTTCCTTAGGAACGAATGGACAAAAAGCATGAAGTAGTATCATAATATGCTTAAGACCTGCACAATTCTATAGTTTATCTTCTCCTATATGCCCATTAATATAGGGGTGCCATTAGTATAAGAATGCCCATTAATAGTGCAGAGTAGGGATGAAGCTGCTGGAATGCATTCTCTGGACGTTTCCATCCCTTGACTGTTTCAGCTTTTAAAACTAATCTTGACTCTGCATCGATGTATTTGGCTTTGAAAATCAGAATATCTTCCTAACTTAGCTTATCCTGCCACTGCTGAATTATACTCTCTGTTTAACTCTACACTCACATTGGTCTGGAAAGATAAATGACTATTTTACTCACTACTTTTTTTACTTATTGTTGAGTGGTCTTTGCCAGTCTATTGATTAAATGTGCATTATTTCCATAATCAGCTGTTACCTAATATGAATCCAGATGTAACTGGCATCCTATGAAAAGTAGTATAAAAAATGGAAATACAGAAACTTGCTGTCCAAATTTATATTAAGTAACAACTGTGATACTCAAAGTATCTAGCCCAGAGGAACTTAATTAAGTGACACCTCTTTTATAAGACTATTTTTAACCTTGTAAAAGCATATATTTTAAGGCAGAATTATGTATTTGCTAAATAGATTGGCAAGTTGACTGAAGCAAAGATATGCCAAGATTATTAATTCTCTCTTCTGCTGTAAATGACACCAATCAACCACGTTTTATTAACAAAGTCCATACCCCACCAGAATGATCTCTGCTTTTTTCCCTGGGTCACTTTGCTTTGTCTTGAGACACGGAAGTGTGTGAGTTCAGTGGTTTGCTCCACTCTTCCACACTCCACTCTCCTCTGGTACTTCATAACTGCAGTGTGCAAAGACCAGAGCCAGGAAGAGCTGCGTGCATCTTCACCCACCCAATATATAGAGCCAGAAATTCTTGCAGTGATGAATTTTTCCTCACAGAAATCAATAGAAATGTATTTTATCATAATCTTAAGATCAATATTAAGTAACTAAGACAAGCTCTTGGAAAAATAAAGTCCCTAACTATAAATTTTCCCTAAATCTAAGCTTTGAAATCAATTGAATCCATAGTATGCCCCAATACATTGTATGGCTGTTTGAACCTTTGCTTTTATATTTAACACCATATTTTGTTCTAGGAAATGGTAATAAATGTCTCTGCAGCACTGAAGAAAGCCAACAGGGGACACTGGTTGTTTGGAATACATTCTTTCAAAGCATTTTTCTTCGTGTTGCTGGAGGAACTAAATTAGCTGGGAAAACTAACAACCAGTTATCCATCAGGGCTCTTTGTGCCCTAATATCATTGCACACAATTGTTTTACAACATGAAAGGCCAACAGAACATGCTCACAGGGATAGCCTTACACTGAAAACCATCAGATAAGGTGGTACTTTATGATTCAACCTGAAGTAGTTCAACTTGGATAATAAAATGCGGGAGTATAAATGACAAAGGCTATGAAGGGCTTAAAGGAAATCAAAACCCATGTCAGACTCTATGCAAAGAAGCAACAGTGCCCATCTTTGCTACATCCAACCTTCAGTCATGGATCACAACAGAGAACTATATGTGAGCCAAAGAAAGCAGCAAGAAACTTGAGGCTGAGCGTTGTACAGCTGAGCATCTGGTGACTGGAGGGATGCAGCTTGAGGAGATCTTTCCAAACACGCTACAACAACATTGTAAGCGTTGCTAAAGCAAGTGCAGTAAAAACCTTGCTACAGCAAGCCAGTATAAGCAGGTTATGGGAGGATCCTGAATTATGCTCAGACAGTGGGCAGGAATGGGGTGGAAAACTAAACTACTGTTCTGGGTTCTGAAAGCTTTCTTTGCCTTGTAGTGTAAATTTATGCTTCTGGAAATGGGAGTACCTCAGTGTCAGATTCACCTGGCCCTGTAAAGTCGGTTAGGGTCTTCCATACCCTAAGGGCCAGATAGGCAAACCCGCAGTGCTGTGCAAAGGTGGCCTCCAGGACAGTTTTAGGGCCACACACAGAGTTTACCTGCAGGAAAAGACCCATAGCTGCCTCTGAGGTGGTTCAGCTGACACAGCTGTGAGTAGTGAGGCAGTTGAAGTTTGGAAACACCATTTTGAGCTGCATTTTGGAGATCCCACAAGTGTGTACTTCTTCATAGCATGAGTAGGCCCAGTACTTCATACCAGGCATGGAGAAATGGAAATTTGATGTCTTTCACTCCTTTTCAAATGCCCTTGTGATCTGTATATCAGTATATCACAGAACTGTTTTAGGGTAGAAAAGATGCTCTGAGATTCCACCTAAAAGGATCCTATGGGGGGAATGATGAAATAGGATCAGGTGGGGAAAGGCCTCAGAAGACTTGTTCCCCACATGAGATCGTGACAGGGTGTTTCTTTCTTCTTCCCATAACAGGTTACATGACAGCAATATTCAGATCTCAAGTCTGTGGCCCCTACCTCCCAATCTCTTTCCTCTACACAGCAGGTTCCTCAGGAAGGCTGTAGCTTCAGTGGGAAAGACTGGGAAATGCCACCTTTCCAGTGTATACAAAGGACTCTTAGATATTCTATAATATTGTTTCTAAACTCTGGGGCAAAATAACATCCCAGAGAATTTCTTTATGATGCACAGACAGGGGACTTAAACCCCAGGGATGTGTCAAAAAAGCTAGGACACCTGTTGACCATCATGGCATCTCCTGCTGCAAGAGCTGGTGGAACTTGTGGTGCCTGAACTCAGCCTGGGTCTGCAAGGGAAAGGCCAAAGTGACCACAGCCTCTGGTCTCCTGCAGCCTGCCTTCCATAGGTGGTGGACATACGCTGGTACATGCTGGTGGCAGATGCAAGTTCCAGATTTGTCCCTGTGAGACAACCTGGACACAGCAAAAACAGTAAAGTGTGAAGGGATAAAGAAGCAAAAGTAGCTCTAAAAATCCCTTCCACTGCTTTCCTCAGGTCATTGGCTGAATCCTAGCATTAGCAGCGGTGACGGTGAGAGACCAGTTTTACTGGACTGGCTTTTTTTCAGACCCTGTCTGCCCCTGCACAGCCAGACAAGGACTGCATATGGCTCATCACTAGGATGTTTGGGACACTGTATTTCCTCTACAAAGGCATCCAAAGGAGGATGCGATGGATTCTCTTTCACTCTTCAGTACAGACAGAGGGATGGAACAGATGGTGCAAATTAGTTTTTTTGGTGCAATTCTTAGTCCATTTTCCTCCCAAGTGACTTCCTGAACTTTGAGTCTCCCTCCTCAGCAAAGCAAGCTGTATCCTCGGGTGAGTGTCCTCAGTTTGGGGTTATGGTATGTGGCTTTGTGTGAGTGAAGAGCAGCATTTTACAGTACTTGAGATGCATAGATCTTGCCATTTTTCCTCTTTCTATCTTATTGGAACTGTAAAGTTCCAGCCCAGCTCATTATCAGCTGCCAAGAGATTACTATTTGCAGATAGAAACCACCATAGCTGTTTGAGGAAAGTAAACAAAGAGGGGAAAAAAAAGGGAATCATGCCAAAGAATGGCCAACAAGATGTCTGACAGATGGACAGCCCCTTTCCTTTCTCCTATGGCTTAAGCTGAAAGGGCAGAAGACTGTTATCAGGACCCGCCTTCGAACAAAGAATGACACTTGCACCTTCTCCTTTCACCACTGCAACCATCCCTTTGTGCTTCCACCCATTATTGTCATTTGTAAAGTGCTGACATTCCGTTGACAGCTGCAAAGCTGGGGTCCTTCTCCTGAGCTGCTGACAGCGGTGATATTTACCCAAACTCTCCCTGCATTTCTGCATGCTGCTTTTCTCTTGGCTTGAGGGAAATGCTACCTAATGTCCCCTTGATGACCTGATTTGTACTCCAGGAATAGAGGTAATTTATAACAAAACCAGATTGTTTCATTTGTGGAATGTGATGACACTCAGTACTTGGTTTATACACTAAACTGGAAGCATATACAGATTTCAACCTCATTTATGACTGAGTTATAAATAACTCTGTTCTCATAGATCAGCTAGCTGAAAGTCAAACTAGTTCTAGAGATAAGTTGCTGGAAAAAGCTCTCACTATTCCTCCCAGATGGATATTGTTTGGACTAGGACAAAAATATCCAACCTACATTTTTCCTTCCATCTCATACTCTCCCAGCAGCTCAGTTAGATCACATTGACAACAAGAGTGGTTCATTCATGTTTTCATATAAAATATGTCAGTTCCACTGGGGAGGTTTTAGTGTCCAGAATATAAAGCCATGGGATCTGGACTCAATTTCTATAGCCATGGGCAGGGTTCTAAATTAAGTCTCCTATCTTTCTTGAGCAGCTCTCATTCCAAGGGGTAAAACTGAGTTGAGGCAAACACAGCACAGTAGGAACAACAGGCGGGACAGGGACAGTACATGTAGTGAATTCTTTAGCTTTTTTAATCATGAGATTTTTTAATCTGTTTTGTGTTGTTGAGCCAAGTACATGCAGAGGTATCTGACTACAGTAGCACTGCCTGGACTTATGCTGTGGGAAGCTACCATTCATTTATAAGGTATCTTTTTAATTAAATAGCATCCTTTTCTATTGATATGCCTCCCTTTCATCTTGTTCCACACCTGGAATGGTTTTACAGACCTCAACAGTGATGGGATGCAGAAACAAATTCACCCAGAATGGCAAAGTGCACTTGGGAATTGCTAAAAGATATGGTCCAGCCATTGGTATCAAATGTGAACCTCATAATGCTGTGATAACACAGACAGTCTTTTTTTTTTTAACTGTCTAAAAAATTTATAGGATTTTAAATCAGCCACGGATGGCTACAGATGGGAGTTTGTATCCCACATGCTCCTCACTTAGGCCTTCCCACTATGCCACTGAAACCCAGAAAAATAAACCAAATGTTCCAAGATGGATAAGGAATATAAAGATAATAATAAAAATAATGCAGCCTTACCTCAAGTGTATGTACAGTAAGAGCTGCTCTATCTTAAAGAAGACTGTAAGAGGTTCACAGAAGGGCAAAGAAAACGATTGGGGGCACAGAAAACCTTTCATATGAAAAAGGTTGTGTTAGGACCTTAAAAAGGAAACCAACGAAGGAAAGTATGATAAAGATATATTAAATCCTGTCTAGTGTAATACTGGTGGCTGAAAATATTCGAGTAAATTGAAAAGCAGCAATTTCCAGACTGATCAAATAAAACCCTTTTCACACAGGAGATAATTAAACCCTGGAACTCTCTGCTGCGAGGCACCAGGGAGGTCAGGCACTCAGCAGGATTGCAAAAGGGCAGGATTTCTGTCTGGTAAGGAGACTCTCCAGATTTACAATAGCCAATATTCATGCATTTGAAGATATTAACATCTGAATCACAAGGAACAGAGTAAGAATAGCTTTTCAGGGTTAGGAGTGGGAGGTGCTGCCGTGTGATTTCTTACTCTTGTTTCTGAAACACCTTCCTCTGAAGAATAAAGTGGGGCTGCTGGCGTGGCTTGATGAGAATGATGCCATTGTCTCCTTGGGTGCTCAGATCACTGCCCATACCATCCAGCCTTGCTGGGAAGCCTGGGTACACCAGGGGATGAGTCCCAATTGTTTCTAGTCCCTGGGGTGCCTCTTTGGGGGCTCCTCCATTTGGCCTGATAGCCTCCACATCTGAAGTGGTCCAGGTCTGCCAATATGGGGGCTGATACCCCTTCGTTCATGCTATGAACTTGCACCTTTGCACCTTTCCTGCAGTACAGCTCGTCATGAGCCTCATCCTTGGGCAGTTTGTGCCGGAGCATCACTGGCAGTGTGGCAGCACCACTGGCACTCTCTGTCTGTGTGAGGGGCATGTGGGGGTAAGCTGCCCTTGGGAGTCACTTGGTCCTGGAAGGAAGTCCAGAAGGACATTAGGAGCAGTTCTGCTTCAGTGACTTACTTAAAAACAAAAAGGTTGAGGTTATTATTTTTATCAATGTGTAGGTGACACTCTGCCTGTGTTCTCTTTTAAGAAGTTAAACCATCTAGAAGGAGCATGGCCAAAACTTGACATAAGGTCTTGGCTTTTGTATGGGTGTTGTTGGGGTCTTCAGGGACTGTGTTTAAAATCCCAGAGTTGTTTCTCTGTTTAGCCAGGACTAGCAGAAAAATTTCTCTTTGTTCTCACAGAACTAGTCCTGCCACAGATCTTTTTTCATTATACTTGTTGTCTCAGGATGTACATTTGCTGAAGGATAAATTGTGTTACTCTTTCCTTCAGATCAAAACCTCACTGTAGCAAAAGCTGTCTTCTTCAATTTGATTTGAAGCCTCAAGCTTCCAAACAGCTATACAAAAGATTTTTGTATACATAATTTTAGTTATGTTCATGCTTTAACTCCATGCTTATGCAAATGGACTGGGCTTTCCCAAGGAGCTAAGAAGTGGCTTGAAAAACTTCATAAAGGTTTGAAAGTTGCATGACATCTTTTTATCATAGATGACCATGTCTTAGAGCTTGTTGTGGCTGGAAGGCAGCTGAACTGTCAGAGGAGGAAAGAAAGCAAGTGCAGTTAAGTCTGTGTCTTTTTGCAACAGAACTGTGACAGTGTCTAGGCCTGACATGATGTGGTTTAGAAGCATTTAATATTTGTCCTCCTGCCTGCACTCCCTGACAGAGAAGTTATTTATTAATTTTTAATACCAGGTGTGAATTGTCACGTTAATAGCCATGCAGATTCTCCAGCACAAGAAGTGCTCAGCAATATGTTACAGCTGGCCTAAACCTTACTTCAGTAATGATTGCACAGACATATCTTAACAATTTATCTCCACTTAGGAGGAAGTGTACACTTGAAAGAAATTATGCTCAGACTCGAGATCCCTTCGAAGCTTTCTTCTATGGAACATGATGGATTTTATCCCCCAGTATCAACATCCTTCCCCTTTTAGGTTAGTAAGACACATAGCATGCAGGCTAGATCATATCTAGTCTAGCATAGACTAGATCATATCTAATCTTAACAAAATGTACCAGAGGTGTGAGGAGCCACAGCACCAACTGTTTTTAGCTACTCATCTGCTCCTAATACAAAGAGTGAAATGCTAAAGTAGATGCACCTATCAGTCTTTTCTGCTCATAGGGCCAGGTTCAGGTTCAGGCCAAATATGCTATTTTGGCAAAAGGCATATTTAGGATCCACAAGCACAATAAAGCATAGTTTCTCAGAGACAGTCAGCTTTCTCTGTTCAGGCAAAAAGTCAGCGACAACATGTAGTCAGGCTAAGAGAACTGACATCTGCAGGAAGCCCACATTTAATTCTATGAGTGACCTTTATCTTTAGCTGTAAGTGGAGAGACACACATGAAGTCAGTAGACACATTTCCCTTTGTAACTGGTCCTGTGAGTGGGGAGTACAAGGGGGCTGGTGTCTGCTGACAGAGGGCAGCCTTCCCAGACTTGTTAGAGTTAATGGAGGGAGAAAGGCTACAGCTAAGCTCTTGTAGGGGATGATTGAATGCAGGATCTTATCATTCCCAACTAACTCAAGAGGAAACATAGGAAGACTAATCTATCTCCCTAGGCTAAAGTTAGCATTTGGGTGTACTCCCTATGGTCCCATTAAATTCCCATTAAAAATCAATTTATTGGGATTAGGACTTCATTATTTCTTCTTCAATAACCTAAAGCCAATGCCTTCTATGCTTTATCAGTTTCTTGAGTCCAGTTTGCAACTTTTCTTCAAAATGTGTTTATGTTCAATAGTCACAAAACTTTAAAGTCCGCCTAGGTACCTTGATTTTTGTTTATCCTCTGGAACCACAAGAAATTCACATGCTGAATCACAATGGAAAAATGGAAATGTCAAAAATAGTTGTAACTTACCATCTGAAAAGAAAAAGCAAGAAGGTAAGGCCAACTGACAGTTTTGCTTTTAGTTTTGCCAATTAGATTTTGGTGGGTTTTTTTCCCCTACTACAATTACATTTTAAGACAAAGTCAATTTGAACTGGATATATATATTTTTTTTTTTTTTCATTTTGAGCCAAACCCACTTAAACCAAGAGTTTCCTTCGAAAGGTTTTATAATTTAATCTGTTTACATTTCACATCAAAAAATATTTAATTGAAAATTTCTGGGCAGTTGTCCTACCAGTGATTCAATGCTTATTTTGTTAGATGTTCCCATGTTTACTTTTAACTATTGTATATTTTATGATATAGTGCACCTTTGTAATTTATCAATAAGAAAAATTAATATATATCTAGCTTTGACTAAAAACAAAACAATGCTTTTGAACATGAAAAAACAGAAATGTCATTCTTACATAAATTCTTATGACTTTGTGCTGCATTCTTCAAGTTGATTTTTCCTTTTCAAATACTGAAGAATAAGTAGCTGATAATTACATGGATTTATATATATTGTGTGCCCTTTTAAAATAAGGCAAACACACGGTCTTGCCTTATTCCATATCAGGGGACCTGTAATGCAACATAAAGCTATGGCAGTGAATGATATTTTAAAAGTTTATTTATGGTTTAAAGTGTTTCAAATGAAGTTCAAAATGCATCATAAATGAAAGCTAAGCTGTTCTACTGTCACAATCACCAGTGGTAAGGGATTGGCAATTCTTTTTTTTGTGATGAGGTTGCAGGTCCTCCAAGCTGTGCTTTGAGAAGACATGACTGGAAGGATGGTGGCATGGCTGAAGACTTAAGCTGTTAAAGTTTCCCTTTGTAGTCATGTGGGTGGGACTGGTATATGGTGATTTATGAACTAAGGTATATATAACCTCTTTTTCTTTCTCCTCTGGGATTTTCAAGACCGTATGGTGGGGTTTATTTGCAATTACCTGCCTGCAAACCTCCTTGCCTGTGTTCTGCTTTTCCCTTATCCTTCAATATACTTCTCTCTTTTTTCCAACGGCCTCTGAAGGAGGCACTAATCAAATTTCACTGTAGAATTCTGCAATAACGTGTTTGTTTGCTTTGTATGAGAAGGAACCAGAAAGTGATTAAAATTATTAGCCAGAGGCGCAATCTCTTTCTGTCTCCATTGTATGGGGAAAAGAAAATTATACGAGAGCAGATCTGTTACTCCCTACTTCTGCACAGTGCCCCGTCAAAGGCTCCATGCCACTTGTGGAGGCATGTCCAGAAGGAAGAAGGCCAAGCGTTAGGGCAGGAGTGCCTGCCACCTGTGAGCTCTGAAGAGCCAGCGCTGGCATCATTCTGGTTTTACCGCCCATGCTCACACAGTGTCTGAGTCAAGTGCACAGATTGGCACTGGCTGCCTGGGTTATGACCTCCCTATGACCACAGGGGCTCACCTGACTCCGAACTTGAGGACTTTGTGCAACTGGAAGGTCAGAGGGGAAGTTGCTGGATGTGGAGTAGGGCAGACATCAGCAGACATCAAAGTGTATTTCCCTGCCCATTTTGGGCAGTTCAGCCATCTGCTACTCTGGACATTGTTTTTCACTTTGAAGACAGTCCTTCAGAAATCCTGCAGACTGAAATACCCATAGCATCCCAGGGACTTCTCTGCTTTTGTGTTGGTTTCCAGCCTTGGATTACTGATAGTGACAATGATTCCTTTTTTTTTTAATATAAAAATCACAATTACTGTTAAAAAATTAGGGAGTGTCATAGAATTACAAACTCGAATATAAGAAGTTCCACCTAAACATGAGGAGGAATTTCTTTACATTGAGGGTGGCAGAGCACTGGCGTAGGCTGCCCAGGGTGGGTGGTGGAGTCTCCTTCTCTGGAGACATTCAAAACCCACCTGGACAAGTTCCTGTGCAACGTGCTCTAGGTGGACCTGCTTTGGCAGGGCGGTTGGATTAGATGATCTCCAGAGGTTCCTTCCAACCCCAGGTGATTCTGTGATTCTGTGATTTTCTCCTGAGACCTTCCCCTGGTGAAAAAAACACCAAGATAGGAGCTAATAGTTCTAACAGCTCTTAAACAACTCTTGGTCCTTTTGAATTAATTACCAGGGGTAAAAGTGACGGAGCTACTCCATGGAAGTTGACAATTACTCTCTGAAAAGCATTAAGGATGAATATAATTTTGATACAGTGAGATGCTCATGGGGACCTGAGGTAAGGAAGCAAACAATGTCTCTGTCACCCACTGATTATACAAATTCAATGCAGAATTTAGTATCTCCAGCCATGAACTGAGGTTGAGAGTATCCTGGATTAAAAGTTAGGTTTTTAGGAAACTTCCTGAGTCCAACGTCATGGCCATCTGAAGTTCAAGATAGCTTCTCTGAAAATTAATCCCATACCCTGCAAACACAAACACATTACGACTGACTGCCGGCCTAGGGCTCTCTATTAGGCTCGTTGTGAGCACTAGTCCAGGAAATTTACACTCTCATACAGTTATTTCACCTGTACAGGCAAGGATTCAGTTTTTTCCTCCAAGTGCTGTTATTGCCAGCTCCATTTTGTCTTGCTGTGTACATATTTGCTAAAACATGCTACACATTGACAGACTGTCCTACTCTGAGCCTCTCTTAATGCTTTCCCCTACGAGCACTGTCAAAATTGGCTCTTCAGCCTTGAAAATTGTGGTTTGAAATCTTCTCTGAATCTCTGTACTTTAAGGTACCAAATCTTAGCTTCAAGGTAGAAGAACAGTCAGCTCCTTTTCAGCTTAGGACAGAGGATAATGTCTTGCTACTAACACCCAGAGTATGTTTCACTTCCCTTCATCTGCTCCTTCCTTTCACTCCAAACCAATAAGGAGTAAAAATACATTACATCGCCTATTTGCAATTGAAGTCTATCTACTGTAGCTGGATATTGCTATCGTGAGTCATAGAAGACAGATATTATCTGTGGCAATGTGTTCTACAAGCTAATGACACATTATATAAAGCATTCTTTGAAAAGAACACTCTACTGGCTTTTGGTCTCTTGTTAGCAATCAAGTACTCTTTTGACCTTCACTATACAACATGATTTTATATACTTCAGTTGCAAATTCTCCTTGTTTTCTCTCAGAGAAACAGTTTTGACCTTTTTACTTTGTCTTCACACATCTTAGCCTTATTGAAAGCTGCCACCTGTCTGTCTCTTGCCTTCTGCCTCTCTCACGATCTCTGATTTACTTTGTTCTCTGCAGGAACTTTGAAGCTCTGGGCTTCAAAGCGCTAACAAAGCACTCAAACTTTGGGGGAGTGGGTGATTGTGCTTTGTCAATTAACAGTCACTCTTGGTGAAGGTGGTGGGGAGTAAATGGAGCAGTGCGAAGAACTGTCAGGTAAAGCCTCTCTGACCTTTTGATTTAGGACAAGGATCCAGGCTCACAGACATTTTCATTCTTTAATATGAGAAGAAAACACATTTCTGTCCAAAGTCACCTAAAAATCCAGTGGCAATGAGTATAATATACAATAGATGATTCCTTACACTTAAGCTCCCTATAGCTCTGAAAGAGACGTACTGCCCTCTCTTTGTGATCAGTATTCCAGGAACAGCCAGGCAATTTATCAAGAAATAAAAATGGAGATTTTTGGCATCCTAACCTCTATTGGTGGTGTAAAGTTGGTCAAAGAGCCATAAAAATCTACTCCAGGCCTGTTGCTTAAATGAACTGCATAATGAGATGTAGAGAGCTCAGCTCAGGCCTGATCCAATCCACACTGAAAGCAATGACACTTTTCCACTAGCTTCACGGAGAACTCAACTGGCTGCCAAAACAGAAATTGATCTTTCTGTTCAATGACACTGTAGTAAAGAAGCCCCACGTGCTCACTTTGCATTGACTGTGGGCTTTACAACATCATTTTGACAGTTTTGATTGAAAAGAAACAGTTAAAAATGCTCTGTGAAGAAAAACTGTGATGCAGGGCTCGGTACCTCTCTGAATTCCTAGCAGCTTGCAACTCATCAAGAGAGTGTGTCTCTGTGCTTGGCTGAGAAACAGCTATTTCTGAGGAGAAGATTCACTTCCATTCAGTAGAAAAATACAAACTGGCTTTGGGATTCAGACTATGCTTCCAGAGTGCAGAGACTGTATATGTAAGTACCCTCTGCTAATTAATACTACACTGTCACCCCACTAATTAACACACAATAGAGAAGTTCTCCTGCCATTTTCCAAAGTAATACAGAATTTGGAAAAATGTAGACATGAAAATCTGAGGAATAATGGACACCCCTCACTGGGGTGTCCTGAAGCCAGAGACCATGACAGGAGCTCCAAGAGTCCAGAACTCATGCCAGGGATGCAGAAAATGCCTCTCAGTTACAAAGCCAAAGATACGTGCTGTGCTCTCCCCTCCCAGTATAAGCTCACAGCTAATAAAAGCAAGCTTTTGAGTGACATCATAAGACATTTTAAGATATATTACTGTGAATCCAGCATTGCTGTTGTTTTACTCTGAAGGTTATCTGAGTCAACTCTGCTGGTAAATGGTGTTTGGTCAGTGTGAAGACAGCAAATGTTCCAAACAAATGGGCTGTGTGTCTTAATTATCACAGGGCTTGCTGGACCATGGTCTAAGATCTATGTGAAGAGGACTGAGAAAGTATATGCTGGCATGCTAAGAAGATGTAGGATGTGTTAGAATAATTCTTTCCTCCCAGTGCCATTCGTATAATGGAAGAAGTGCTCACCATTGCATAGGAAGTCATGAGGAAGACAGCTTCATCTCTCAGGACACATAAAACCACCCAAAGTCAGAGCCAAATTTTGCTTTTAAGAAATTGTGCTGAAAGCCTAAGGATAAGATGACCCTGCCTTTGTCAACCCTGAAGAGAAAATAATGCAAATAGTATTACTGGAATATTTGTGGCCCACTGCATCTTCTATGCTGTCTCTAAAGCCAGGACTTCATCCTAGAAAGGAGTCTTGGCAGTGCTGTGGACCTCAGCTGATCACCATTCTTAGATGGCACCAGAATCAAGGACAAGCTGGGACATTGAAGGTCCTCACATCAATGACACATGCAATGATTTTAATGAGTAATTGCTGATGTTAATGAGCAATTGATTGCCAGTGCAACTGGGCAGCACGTAGTTCCAGATTTTTGATTTCTCAGTAAAACCTCTGGCTACAGGTATTTTCCTCACCAATGAAAGTGGAAAACAAGTGCTGGATACAAGCACGGAACTTTCCGGGCTTGTAGTTGTATGAAAGAGAAGATTTAACCAAGGACAAGCAGAGCTGCTGACTGCTAACAAAAAACAAAAGCACTTTCTCAATTACCAGACAAGGTGCATCTGGAGAAATCTAAGTGCAGAAATAAGGAAAATGGAGGCACTTTGACAGTCCCTGAGTGGAGAAGAGAGCTAGCATTTGAGGACAGCACAGTTTCTTGCAATCAGGCAGAAAGGTATTTGTAAAGTCTTTCTGAAAACACAGTAAATCAAGGACTGCAGCATCTCCAAGAAGGCGTGTAACCCAAGCTGGGTGTCTTTCCCCTCGACTGACCTTGCTGGCTACACACATGCAGAAAAGGAGTTAGAAAAATGCCGGAATAGGCTCTTTTCTACTTCCTTTCCCTCTCTTTCTGAGTGCCACCATGGTACAGGGAATACAAAAAGCTACATGGTTCATATATTGAGGGATCAGGGTTTCAGCTAAATGCAGGCTGTGTCTGAGCATCTCCCAAGAAGAGGTGTGTGTCTGACTGCACCCTGGCCCCATGGAGATGAACCTGCACCAGCCTCGCATCCTGGGGACTGTGAGAAGGAAACCTGCCTGCTGGAGGGGAGCAACAGCCACAAAAAACTGGGGAGCAAGCTCATGTGCAGCCTATTTGTGCCCTTGGTGGATGCTCAGTAGGATTTCTGCTCACAAGCAGAACCCAGCTGTGCTTCTCTGCCCTCCAAGCCCCTAGCCCAGCCCTTCCCTCTCATGCCTACAGCAGTTTCCAAGAAAAGGAAGCTGAGATACTGGTGACTTTTTAATGTTGACAAATGTTGTCCACTGCGGGTATAATTTGCTGCTTAAAGTCATAATGGCCATTTTATATACATTTTCTTGAACCACCATCCGTGAACAATGGGCTTTTCTACAGAAATGTAAGTTTGACAACCCTTAGGCTCTTCTAATTTGCCCCAGCAAGCTGATACAGAGAATAACTTAAAAATTAACTTTTTCTTCACCTCTTTGATTCCTTCTCCAGTACAGTTACTGCAAAGAGAGACCTACAGAGTGAAGACTCAAATGCAGCTGCATTCTGCATCTTCAGTGCCTGTAGCTCTGTCCTCAATTTCCAGAATTAACTCAAATAAATTATGCATTTCTAAACAGTTAACCAGGAAAAGCCTGCACAATGACAATGCAGAGCCATTCAGAAGGGAAAATATCTGACCCTACAGTGCTGTGAATGACAGTTATTTTTGCCTTTTGGCTGATACATTGCCACCTGGAATAATTTACTAAGAGAGAGACTAATGAACTTACTGGAATGCTAGACAAAAAAGGTAAAAAAAACCACCCAGAAGGACGAAAAGTAGAATTCCCATCAACGTATCACAGTACAGAACAATGAAAGTGCCTCCCACCTGCAAACTTCTCAAAAAACATTTCCAAGGAGCCCCAGCTTCTAATTTGGCTTCAATTCTTAGTGGCAGAGAACTGGAGCTTATCGAAAGGAGGCAGACATGAGTTTTAGGAAGGCAATGTGATGAACACTCTTAGGAAATTGCAGCAGGTGTGAGCATAAATACTATTTTCCTCTACCCTGCAACTTGCACATAAACCATAGCTTTCTCATTAGGCTGTATCATCCTGGCTCTGTATTGGTTTTGAACTCCTAAGTTTCTCTCAGTGCTATCCAAGGCACAGATGAGCTGGCTGAGATCCTTCTGGGTAACTGTGCCAGGTGTATGGAGGGAGCAATGATGGCTCTGCTTAAAATTATGCTCAAATTGTTCCTTTTCCATGTGCTGACAATTATTTACAGGGAGTTACAGTTGTACTTGTCAGGGAGAGCCCACACATACAATGGACTTCTTGTCAATCAGCACTCAATGCATGGCCCTTTAGGGTGAAATGATGAGCTAGCTGTAGTTTTAGAGAAGGATATACATTCATCTTTGTCAGGTTGGTATGCTTTACAGATTCATATGTTAATTTGATTCACAAATATACACCTTTCATTTTTTACTGATTTTTTTTTCCTGGTTACCATCAGAATTCACCTTCTGCAGTTTCTGTTTTTAGTGTCCTTTCTTTCCTCCTTGCTGATTTCTTCTTATCCTAAAAGTATAAGTAATGCCTTTAATTTTCTTCTTTGAAATAATTTAAGGAATCTGGCCTTGTGATGTTTACTTGTGCACCCTCTTCAGTTTTTCTCTAAATAAATGTTTTGCAAAAATGACAGCACAAAAGGGCATTGGAAGGAAATCAGAGTCCATCACACAGGGGCAGATGTCCTCAGCCTGCTGAAAACAAAACGTCCAGGGCTCTGCAAGCTGAGACTGTACAGTCAGCAAGAGCCACTGCAACAGCAACTTTAATATTCATATTCTGTGTATTTTAATGCTGGAAGGCAAATCTATTCTACCTGCAAATGACAAAGTAGGAATTGTTTTCACCAATTCAACACTCATTTTACCCACAAGGTTATCTGAGACATTCCTTCCTGCAGCAGCAATGAGGAGCAATCCTGATCCACCCCAGGAAGTTGCAGTGGGAGGAGGCATGAGTGGCAATCGGTGGGTGACCACTGTCAGGGAGCCTGCTTGGCCAGTCCCCACACACTCTCCACTGAGGGTGGTAACATTTCTGGCCATGCAGTGAACAGCAGCAACTGTGTAAGAGAACTCAAGCTTGTATTTCAGTCTTCACAACCTCATACTGGTAAGCCAGACTTAAGAATTTCTTGGGTTTGATGGTTTGAAACACATAGAAAATCAATGAAACAAGGGTACCTCTGATCCCACGTCTCTCCTTCTGCCAGTTTTTTCCACATGTGAGCAGTCTTCTTAACTACTGAGTTTAAAACAGAAACTTTACTGTAGCTCTGACAGGATTATCATGAACAAATGAAGTCTGACATTGAGGGTTAGCAGAAGGAGAAGAAGGCACCATAATTCCCATTCTGCACCTGAAGAAATGAGATGGTGGTATGCAGTATGTCTGTTCCTGTCTTTTGCAATCCCAGCTGATGACCAGGACAGAACTTGTGAAATAACCTGACAGCCACATAGTCAGCCAAGAAATGATTTAGATATGTTTTTCTGAAATATTTATGTAACAGTGACTGTGTTTTCGCATGTGGCTTCATTTAGGATGTAGGTCTGTTAGCAGACCTCCCATTATAGCCTAGGTACATGGATGTATACAACATACAACTCCCACTGGGCAAACATGACAGGGTGAGCATACAGTAGGGATGGAAGATTTTACGGTCATATGATCCCCCTACTTCCTATTCCAGATGGGACAAGGATGTCTTTCCTTTTACCTGCATCTGCACTATGTCAGAGAAACAGAGACATGTTGAGGACACATCTACAGAATAAAATACATTTTTCATTTTTATATTCCTGAAATAAGGTCAGGAAATTCTCTTTCTGTTCATGGACTTTCTGCAAGCTGGCAAAGAGGCTAAATTAACTGCATACATTATTCATTACAAATTATTCACTCTATGCAGCACATACTGATTGTTTAGAAAATTCATTCTTTCTGTCCTAGAAATGTCACTGGCTGTAACTCATTACCTCATCATTGACAAATTCTGTTGATTGCTTGACTAGTTGCTTTAACTAATCCAGGATTACGGTTTGCAAGAATAATAATAGCCTCTTCCCTAGCACTTTGCACATGAGGATCTCAAAACATGATTTCAAAATGCTAATTAAATCCCAAAGCACCTGGGAGGTGAAGTATTCCTATCCTTATAGCAGATTTGTAGCTCTTGAACCTTGTCAGGAGGTGGAAAGTCATTCTGCTGACTCACACAAGCTGCCAGGTCAGGTGGGTCTCATTAGCTCCAACCAGCAAAGATAAAAAGCTGAGCATTTAAAAGAAAAGAAAAAAAAAGGAGGAAATCAAATAAGAGGAGGTAGGAAGGCTGAGAGGAAGTACTGATAGTCTGTTTGGTTGCAGAGTCTTGTTCTTAGTGTAGTTGTTGAGGTAGCTGAATAAATGATAGCAAGTTAAATGGGAAAGAGCTTCCATTGAACTCACTGACTAGGTTGAATTTGTCAGCCTTTTCTTATGTTGTGGGGTATGTTTTCAGACTGGCCTATGCTTGCAGTCCAGAAATTGTATATGGTGAGTTTACTATGTACCTACAGCTGATCTGTGGAGCTGCAAAAAGTGGAGCTGCTGTGTGTGCTGTGCTAAGTGTGCAGTGACTATTTGCCTTGGACATTGGCATGTTTGATAGCCTGACAATTTCTTGCTTGAAGATGAAGCTATTTGACTAGTGGTACAAGAAACTGTCTGTCACCTAAACTGATGAACATGATAGGTTGGCAAGCAAGCTAGGTGGCTAAGGATTTCCTTTCCCTAGAATAACTTCTAGGTAGCAGAATGGTTACAATGAAGTTCTGAAAGACACATAATGGACCCAGGCGATCTTTGGCTAGTACAAGAAGAGTTTTTGCTGTGTATCTGCTGCATCTCCTATGCTCTTTCTCATCTATTAGGGAACTGAGGTATGCAAAGCAAGAAGAGTTTACTCACTGTCTGAAACACAGGGAGATATGGGAATTTGGGTCTTATCTCAGTCTTTCATAAAAAACATCATATGCTGTGGTGTTTTGAATTTTGCCTGCATTTGTTGGTCTCTTAAGAGATCATAGAATCATAGAATGGTTTGGATTGGAAGGAATGTTAAAGATTGAGTTCCAACCCCCCTGCCATGGGCAGGGACACTTCCCACTGGACCAGGTTGCTCAAAGCCCCACCCAGCCTGGCTTGAACACTTCCAGGGATGGGGCATCCAGAGCTTCCCTGGGCAACCTGTTCCAGTGCCTCACCACCCTCACTGTAAAGAATTTCTTTCTATTATCTAATCTAAATCTCCCATCTTCCAATTTAAAACTGTTATCCCTTGTCCTTTCACTACACTTCCTGACAAAGAGTCCCTCTGGGGCTCTCCTGTAGGCTCCCTTCAGATATCAGAAGGCTGTTACAAGGTCTCCCCAGAGCCTTCTCTTCTCCAGGCTGAACAACCTGTCGTGGACGGAGTGATTGACTTCACTAGTTAGAGTGAAGCAGCGAAATATTTATTAAGGTGAAACAGTGATTTAACAAAATCAGCAATAAGTCCACGACACAACCCCAGCTCTCTCAGCCTGTCCTCATAGGGGAGGTATTCCATCCCTCTGATCATCTTTGTGGCCCTCTACTGGACCCATTCCAACAGATCCATGTCTTTCCTGTGTTGAGGACTCCAAAGCTGGACACAGTACTCCAGGCGGGGTCTCAGAAGTGCACAGTAGAAGGGTAGAATCACCTCCCATGACCTGGTGGCCACTCTTCTCCTGATGCAGCCCAGGATGTGGTTGGTGGCTCATGTTAAGCTTCTCATCCACCAACACCCCTAAGTCCTTTTCCTCAGAGCTGTTTTCTAGCCATTCTCCACCCAACCTGTATTTGCGCCTAGGATTGCCACATCCCAGGTGCAGGACCCTGCACTTGGCTTGGTTAAATTTCATGAGTTTTGCACGAGCCCACCTCTCAAGGCTGTCCAGGTCCCTCTGGGTGGCATCCCTTCCCTCCAGCATATCAACCGCACCACCGAGTTTGGTGTCATCAGCAAACTTGCTGAGGGTGCACTCTATCCCACTGTCCATGTCTCCAACAAA
>JAOTQQ010000001.1:116628083-116671722 GCA_026546715.1 Gallinago undulata | reverse complement strand
CCCTTTGAGTGTGGCCATCCAGCCAGCTCCTTATCCACCAAGTGGTCCATCCATCGAATCCATGACTTTCCAATTTTAAGACCAGGATATCGTGCGGGACAATGTCAAATTCTTTGCACAAGTCCAGGTAGACAACATCTGTTGCTCTGCCTTTGTCCACCAAGTGCGTGGCAGTATCATAAAAGGCCACTAAATTTGTCAGACGCGATTTGCCCTTGGTGTTGGCTGTCTCCAGTCACCTCCTTATTTTGCATGTGCCTTAGCAGAGATTCCAGGAGGATCAAGTGGTATGACAGCTAAGCACTGCTGTAAAGCAGAGCTCTGAAAGCGAAGTGTGTAAGGCTCTGCAGCAAAGGAACATCAAGCAAAAACACCAAGTAAACTCTGTTTGTTGTCAGTGGGTGTTTCCACTGAAAGTAAAGAGCAGGGGCTTTGAGCAGAGGCACACAAATGTGTTATTCCTTTAAAAATAAGCAGAACTGGAGATTTAGGGAAAACAAATGTTACCGTGGTGGATAATTTAATGTACCCTGAGGAACGAAATGGGAGAGTGGGTGCATGACTCTTAACACTGCCTTTGTCTAGAAGTGTGTAGTATGGCAGCTAGCATTTGTGCTTTAAAAATGTAATAACCATCTGAAGAAGCAAATCTAGATAATCAGCAAACACAGACACTATGAGAGGTAGGACTGTAAGCTGCGGAGTGTGGAAACTAATGTTGTTCTGGAACTAACTCTTTTTTGAAAAAGAGGAGGGGAAAAAATCAACAAAACTACCCTGAAAGCCATGAGTGCTTACGGTTCAAGGGAAAAACAATAAGATGTCTAGCAGGGGCATTTAGACAGAAAGAGTGTGACAAACAAAAGCTTACATATTGCTGCAGGTTATACTGCAGGGCTATATGCCATTGGTGTGAATACTTGATTAAATAAAAGCAGTAGGGGCATAGAGAACCACTGCTTAAATTTTCAGTAAAATATTCTTGCCAGCCTTCATTGATATATAAAAAAAAAAGAAGGTCTGACTAGGTCCATATGACCTAATTCTACTCTTCCTTGCACCAGCAGACAAAGGAATCACTTTCTGGAGGTTAATGGCTTTAGACTTGTATGTAAATTAGGGGAAAATCTGGCCTTAAATCCCTAGGAAGCCAAAAGTAGTGACAGGATTTACTGCAGACGTTTTCCACAGAGGAAGCCTGCAGGGGCTGGCAGGGAGGGATGGTGCGATTAGAGGAACGTGTAGCAGTGCCATTCATTCTACACTTGTCCTCCCATTTCAGTGCTGTGGAGCATGGGGATCTGAGATCACGTACACACACACCACAATGTGGTACAACAGAGCAAGAGATACTACCACCCCATTCCCCCACTGGCTCTGCAGAACTCTTCAAAACCCTAGCAACGTGGAAGGGGACCAGGATCCTGGACCAAGAGCCTGCTTCTCCCATGGACAAGTCCTGTGTTGGGGCAGCAGGAACATGGCCAGATTTAGTTTTGCTCCAGTGGTGATGAGGAAAGAGCAACCTAGGCAGACAGGGCTGGCCACTGCCTACCCACTCCTTCAGTTCCCCAAAACTACATGTCCCAGCCTGGCTTTGCTCTGGTTTCTCTTTTCCTTTCCAAGCCCTGTATCTTGGAGGCTGTTGGCTGCTGAGGTCTGTTTGCCCCTGGCTGGTGCTACTGTGCCATTTCTGAGGAGGTACCAAAGACGCTTCCTGGGTGTGGAGCTCACAGGTGCATGCAGGCAGAGAAGGGTCTGGTGTCCAGGAGATGAAAACCTTCCCTTGTGCTGACCTGTACTTTTCTGTGGCACCTGTCACCTGTGTGACAGCGAGGAGGGTAGGGTGGGCCCAAACACAAACCAGAGACTGAACAGCTAATTAGTGCTAAAGAATGAGATTTCAAGTCAGGGAGAATTGCAGTAATTTTCCTGTTCAAAGGGCAGAGAAAATAATAGAATGTTCACCATGGATATCAGGTACCTGAAAAACCAAATGGCTCCCTGGTGTAGCTTTATGGGCTTCAACAAAATTAGCCTGGGATCAATAGCAGGCAGGGACTTGAAAGTTTTCAGGTGACAGCTATTAAGGGCACACCTCTTTGCCTTCTGTGGAAAGGATAACGTGTTTCTGCTGTTTTTTCATCTGCAGGCTCAAAGATTGTCTGGACTTGGTGTCCATTTGTTGTTGTCTCTGAAAACTTGTATATGTTCGTGGGAGCCCAAGCTCCTGTGGTCTGTATAACGAGGGGGACAGTGCTAGTAACAGGGCAATGAGCCTAAACTGTTTCTTCTTTCTGAATGAGGACTGGGATGCCCATGTGAGACAGGAGAGAGAAGTATGTGCTAATAAACCCTGTGCTGTTATCTCTGCTGCATGGCTTCAGGGCTACTAGAATGGCATTTCTCATACACGCTTTCATTCATTCTTTAGGAGAGAAAATATTATATTCTGACATTTCCTACACAATATAGGATTCTATTCACCCTAATATGTTCCTTCATTTACTCTCTGCCTCTCACCCCTTTTGTGTGTTTTTGTTCTTGCTTCATTTCCTAATGAAATGTGATTTTCCTAGTTTTCTGGTTCCCTTGAACCATCAACAAAAACCTGGCATGACTTTTTTTTAAAGACTTACTACTAATACACTTATAAAAATAACTTTAATCAATGCTACCTCTTGGGGAAATCCTAAGTAATTGCAAGAATGCAACTAATTATTGTGCTGTTACTTTAGCTTTCAGTCGTTATTCTTCTCTGTAGTTGTAACTTTAGCTATCTAAATATTAGCTCTCTGATGAGCACTCCCATTAGTCTATGTTTTTGTTTTGTTTTTTTTCCTCAGGAAAATGTGTAATTTACTTAATTACTTTCACTCCTCTCTTTAACTCCTGTGTTGCCGTGTTACCACTTTTGAGCAGACTTAGCATTTCTAAGGTAAAAGTCTGAGAAGAACTTTCTAAGGAAGAGGGAAGTGGCTGTGGCATTGAGAGAGCTTACTTACCATGGGGAAAACTTTCAGTAGTTTTTCCAAAAAGATAAAAAGCCAAAATACCAAAAACTTCTGTTTCTCAAGAGGTTAGGAAAAGAGTGTTGGGAATATTATTTTCTGAATATTTTTCAGAAGAGTTTGGGGGGGAGCTGAGGTGGGGTGGATATATCTTTCTTTTCAAGCTGAAAAATATTCTGTGTAGGATGTAGTCAATGTTGGCAATTCAGTTTGAAATGAGTAGTCTGCGGTAGTTCATTATTGTTACTATTGTAGTAAGGATATTATTAAAGCAAAGCTATCACTAAGATCTGCAATAACAGCAGAAGCTTCTCCCTTTGTCTTCCAATTTCTTTAACACTAGATACTGACAGGTAATAACGACTTGAAGGAATGCTCATAAAAGGCACTTTTCCCCCTAACCTTATTAGAAAGGTTCTTATGAAATTATTGCAAGTATAGGAGTTTATTCAGATTCTGTTTAATAATAGATTCTCATGTAATGTAAAAGTGTGTTGAGGTCTTTTTTTTTTTTTTCTTTATCAAGTTTCTGCTGACCTTTTCAGGATTACTTTCATCTCAGTTCCAATTTAACCCACCTGAACCGTAGCGCAAACCCCACGACTGTCACATCCCCAGTGTCTTTAGCAGTAGAGGCCATGCTGGGCTCAGCTGACCCAGGAGGACCCTGCTCTCTTATTCCACTCAGCTTCTTCCCTCCCTCTCATGTCCTGGGGCAGTGGTGTGTGGCCACAGACAAAGCATGCAGTCCCAAGGCGCAGAGTGACCCGGGAATCGTGCTGGCTCTCCTGTTTTCTTAGCATTTCTTTGCTCATTGATTCACAGAATTATATTAGTGGCAATCCTGACTGGCATTATCTCCCTGCACTTGTAGGCAAGGGGGAGAAGATTGCTACTGATTATGTTTGTAGAATAAGGAGAGGGAGACGCTTTTGTCCTCCTGTGGGGCCCAATCGCAAAAATAAGAGAAAACTGAAGTATTGATGGAATTCCTTTTGCCTCTGGCACTTTCTGTACTGCTATGGAAAACTCTATGCGGCTTAGTTCTCATCTGTCTATTGTAAAAAGTCCTCCTTTTATACATTCTCAATCTCTGCTTAATGAAGAGATAGTCATCATGAGAGCAGTTTGTAACAAATTTATTAGCCAGTCATATGCATTTAATTAATGTATAGCTCTGTATTCTACTTACAGGCAAAATTAATAAAGAACAGAAACAGATGGATGTTTTTATCTTGCCGAAAATGAAGACACACTTAATTCTCTGATGATGTAATCCCAGATTGATCTGCTGCCAGAGGTTCTGGTGGTAAATTCATCTGCTGAATTATTCAGGGTGTAAAGAGCATTCAGATTAAGTTTGCTAACTTAATGGTAAACAGCCTGTTTAGGAGGGATGGAACTTCATTCATTCCCTGGGTGAACTGCAGCCTCACCTGCCCCCCCCTTTACTTCCTACTGACAGTGTTGTTTAAAGTCCTTTCTCAGTACACAGAGAAACCTTATCCAGGAAGCCAAAGAGTCAGTCAGGGTATTTGTGCCAAGAAAACACAAGCTGTGTGTGACCTAAATGATCATCTACGAAGGTCAGATGGAGGTCCCTTGTACAAGAAACCCCATAGGGATGGCTCCTCTGTTGTGCCAGCAGCTGCAAACAGTAACTGCAATAATAGTCTCTCATGCCTTGCATGGTTTTACCAGATAATCATTTAGCATCCTAACAACAATTTTGATCTGATTAATGCAGCTCAGCAAGGGTTTCCACAGGAACCAGTGCTGGGGTGCTTTGGAGTGTGTGATCCTAACATTAAGTAGCTACAGGTGGCTTTTTGGTATTAGAGGGGTAAAAAATGTAACTTCGTATTGTTGAATCCTTGTGGAATTGCACACTGTGGGCAACATAATCCCTAGGAAGGTATTTGTGTTTTCTTTAGTCTCAAACTCACTAATCATCCATGCTTTTCTCTGTATTAAGGAGTCAAAAGAGGAGGGTCAAGAGTCTGCTGTTACATTACTGGGAAACCAGAACAAAACCAACAATGTCAGTGTTCTCTACACTGTATTTATTCAAGGGAAAATGTGTCCCTAATTGCAGATGACATATCAATGTAATGGGCATGTCACTTTGAGAAGAACTGAGCAGAGGCTTTATTTATTCACTGCCTTCCCCCCTTCCCCATACCCCCAAATAAATAATAATTACAGAAAAGTACTAAGTACGCAGGCCTGTCAAAGCATTTTCACTTGCATAAAAAACATTTTGTTCTAACTCTCATTTATTTCTTCAATCTTCTCATTCAAAATTCATTTTTAAACTGGAAAACTTAAGAAAGCTAGTTACTTTTCATACAAAATATTTGTCATAGTTTGACAGTTTACAGAACGTGTGTTTGGATGAAACGGCTTTTTCCTACAGAAAATTTCTTACATGTTCATTTTTAGTCAAATGGTTTCAGTGTGTGAAGCTATGTACTATATTCAGTTAATCCGTTGGGTACTACCCCTAATGAGGCTGTTCAGTGGGCTATTCACTCATGAGCCTTGAGAGCTTTTCTTGAGACAATAAAAAAAGAAGGAAGTATCGAAGAACTGGGATAGGAAAATGGAGATTTGAATAAGGGGAAAGTGCAAAATCAGTGGACCCGGGAATACTGTTAGGTATATTGCCACCATTAAAGTACAAAAGAAAGCATACGGTGAACTGTGACATGATATTCTGTATAATCAGATAATTTAGTGAGATTTAGTGGGTTGCTTTATGACTGAAGCATGGAATAGAGCAATAATTATTAATCTGTCAGTTCCATTGACTTTGACTACATAAGACAATTGCCGCTTGATCTACTCTACAAATCCAGACTGGTCACATTCTCACTTAAACTGTGCTAATTTATATTGTCAGAAGCTCAAATTAATTGGTCCTAGGGATGCCCTGCCATGCCTGCTTTCCTCTGACAATGTCTCTTCTACTTACAGCTGGGAGACAGGTATGGGAACTGCAGTGATGCCTCAGCTCTTCTCTGGGAACGTACAAAGCAAAGGAAACCTTGGATGACTAGACAAGTATAACAGTCCCTCACTGAGATGACCCAGATCTATCCTACTGCTTGAAAGGCTCTGACTATTGTGAGAAGATGAAGGTTACCTCCATTCCTTTTTTTTTAAATGAGACCAACTTCTCCAGCATTATATTGGTTGTTGGATATAACTTTGAATGTCTCACACATACTTCTGGCTATGTCCTGTGAAGAATGGTTGTCTGAATTGTAGATTTAAAAGTTTTTGCCCTTTCTCTCTGTCATTTCCCAGATTTTCCTAGAATCCTTTTTGCAAATATTGTTGATTTCTACCATGTGTTACTTACAACAAAACAAGTTGACAGTCTTCCCCTCCCTGTTCTTTCCCATCTGCCCCTTCTTACCTATTTTTTATTCCCAACTCTTTCTAAGAGCACATCATATTCTGCATGGGTTTAAAGCCCCAGTATGAGATGACATGCATGAGTTTCATTACTACTTGCTCATGAATGAGCAAACAGCTGAGTAATTCACCTTTATAGGGCTCCTGTCGCCTGCGGGGAAGAGCAAAAGAATGGTTTTGAGAACTGGCTTCATCATCAAGGTGGATTCTGAGGCACCAAAGAGAGAACTCTGTTTTATTTGTTTCACTAAGAGCTATTGCGTACAGCTTTATTTATGGATGATTACTGATACAGCACTCAGTTTTTCCTCTATCAAAGTGCCTCCCAACCAGTAGAATTCTGACTGCCAGAACAGAGTAAGCATTAACAGCACTATGAGGATATTATCCTATAGTTTAAACAAAAATGACGTTTGATATCAAGAAAAAATATTTCCTTAAACTCCCTGAGTCCTGACCCTGCACAAATACATGAAGAAGTTCTTCTGAATGTATGGCCCAAGACAAAGGTGAAGTAATTCATCCAGCTGCGTGGTCTTCAGGGCATGAAATATATCTGCCTTTCTGTAGCCAGACAGGCGTATTTCTTGCACGCTGCTATCCCAGACATACAGATAAACGTGTTTTTCTGTCTAAAAAGAACTGAGAAGTAAACTGAAGATGCTAAAATGAGAAGCTGCAGGATTTAGTGGCTGGGCTGCTAAGTCTGGCTTCTTTTCTTATTCCCGTTATTGATCATATCTGTCTTCAGTAAGTCTCTCCTGCTCTCTGTATCTGTTTCCCTTACCACTGTCCTATTCCATTTGTCCATTCCATTCCATTCCAATGTCCATTCCTCTGTGTGCTTAGTGTAACAAGCTACACTGAGCCAGGCAAGAACAGCGTATGCAACGTATACTTAGAGGTGTGTTTGCCAATAGGGCTTAACCTTTCTGTGTTTGCAGCCAGCTGTGAGGGTGGCCACTTGCGGGCATTAGGGAAAAATGAAGACCTCTACCAACAACCATTTTCCCCAAGCATGAGGAATGGCAAATTGCGAACTTCTCCCTGCAGTCACAGAATCACAGAATGATATGGGGTTAGAGGGACTTCTGGAGATCATCTAGTCCAACCCCACTGCCAAAGCAGATCCACCTAGAGCTGGTTGCACAGGAACATGTCCAGGCAGGTTTTGAATGTCTCCAGAGAAGGAGACTCCACCACCAACCTGGGCAGCCTATTCCATTCTTTGGGATGCAAGAGCCCTTGGGTCTTGCTGCTCCGTCTGCTGCTGTGTTCCTTCCTGCATCCCTTCTCCAAGCAGCTCTCTGGTGCAGGGAGACCTTCAGGAACCCTGTATAGGAAAGTCGTGGTGAGCAAGATTCCCCTGTTCCTTCTCAGCCTGGTGAGCTGACCTTGTTCTGGTGCTCTCTATGGTACTACAAACCATTCCACTAAACTTCTTTTGGAGTCTTATAGAAATTAGGTTTTATAAAAATTTTGTTCCTATCACTGCTATTATTGATTAATTAGCTCTACTGCTGTCTTTTATTCAATTTATTTTTGCTATCCATATATTAGCTTAAGTGCTTTTTCTTAATGTTCATCCCAGTTTCCAACACACACATCCCTCATACTCTGGCTTCAGTCCCTTTGGTTCACATTTCACTTCTCTTACCACATCCATCTGGGGGATATGTGCATCCCTGGTACAAAGAACTTTATTTTTAAGAACAGCAAAAAATCTCCCTGTAAAATTGCTGAACTGTCTGCACGTAGCAGAGCAAAGTATATGACATGTAATTTTATTGTTGTATTTCTGAATATCCCGACTCACCCTCTATCCTCAGCGCTTGCTGTGCTGCACACGTCAGCATGAAGATCCTGCTCATTAGGGGTGTTGCTCAATCTCTGTCTGGGCTATAAATCCCTGTGTACTGTGCAAATAACAAGGAATCATCAGATAATCTCTCATGAAACTAATGGTGCTTCACAAGGTTGTACAGATTAGAGTTCTTAGCAATTCTGAGCATTTTTTGCTATCCTAAGTATCATCTGCTAATGGCCTCTCCTGTACACATGCTGATGATCATGTCGTGTGCTGTTGTTTTTACCTGCAGAGCAATAATTTAATGACATTAAAACTGTGAGGAAAGCCTGGTGATATATAAAATGGATTAACATTTCCTGATTCTTTACTGTTCCTCTTCCTTCAAGAGGAGGTGTGCAGTACAGACATGGGATAAATGAGAACTTTGTCAGGTCGATTGTGGTTTTCCTTTCTGAGGAAGAATAGGCGGATTTGCCCTCAGCAGTGCTCTCCCATTATATACTCAATAACAGACTGAAATGGGTTTAATATAATTGACTTAGCATTGTGGGAGGATACTTTGCCAAGTAGTGGAAACTGGCTTGTGCCAGCTTAAAAGGTCATTGCTGTGTAAGAGTGCCCCTTCACACATTATCTGCAAACACGGCTTCTGATCCAGTGTAATTGATTTTAAAGCCTGATAGTTTGCCAAATTGATTTATAATATGAATCACCGCTGGAATTTAAATTTTTTGAATTCAGATGTAAGTGGCAAAACTTCATCAATACAACCTGCCTTTGTTTGCATCCTCTGCCTTCCTTATTGTGGTTAATTAATGTTTTCCACAGGAACTGGTGGAAACCGTATGAGGCAATTGTGAAAAATAAAGGCACAAGCAGGCATTTTGCCTGCTACCTCCCTCATAAGAGAACACAATGTGAATAGAAGCCATTTTAATTAGCAACAACTATGGCTCTGTTTCTGATATCATACAGGTAATTCTTTTGTGCGACTTTATGGATTCACTTTATGGATTCACTTTATAGATTTATTCCTGGATTACATCTTTTTCTCTCAGTCAAAAATATGTCTAATGTCATTGTGATATGGAGAATCTTCTGACTAGGAAACTGCCCAAAAGCACACAGTAATTTGAAAAAAAAAAAAAAAAGAAAAAGAAAAATAAACTATCACAAAAAAAGTAACTACTTGGAGACTGGAATAAAAAGACATGCTAGAACTGTTGCTTGTATTATACTGTAATAATAATGAAGTCTAGGCCAATGTCTAGGATTGTCTGGTGCTTGCAGTAGATGTCATCTGATTTCGCAGAATCAAGTGAGGCTGGAAAAAAATCTTTAAGACTGGAGAAAATAATTTCATTTCCACATAGAGTAACAAATACAAAAAGGGAAGATTCTATCTTATCTGAATTGTAATAAACCCTGATACATTTAGAATGCCGTGCTCTGAGATCATTTTCCTGTGATGGAACAAACACTTTTTTGTATATTTGTCTCCATGTGGTCAGGCTATTGGCTGACAGGGTGGCGAGCACATTTGCCCTTCTTGTAGCTCTACACATGAACTTTAAAGCTAAGAGCGTTTCTGAATGCTCGTGAGACAGTGGCAGGTAACTGCAAATGAACTGGCTCACAGAGTGAGAAAACAGAGCTATAAAAGTGGAGAGGGACTTCGCTGAGCTGGTTTAAGGTTCAGAGCCTTGTCTGCACCTGCTTGCAGAATCTTTCAAAAAAATGGATCAGTTAGTTAGGACAGACACTGTTTGCTCATCAGTGTGAGTCTGTTATTTAATTCTGAAAGGCATTAAACAGCATGAAACTTTGAGAATGATAATGAAATGGAGCAATCGAGCAAAAACTTGGGCCCACTTACTTTTGTCATTTTCTATTAGTGTCCTTATTAGTGGTGAGTGCTGCATGAGTCTCTTTCTGTCAAAGCCTGAAAGTGACCGTTTTGGGTCACTTTAGTAGCCAAAGGACTGGATTGTATAACTTTAAAGTACCATCATTGGCATTGAAAATGGCTCCAGTGGCTCTGGTCTAATTACTGGGCTTAAATTCTGATTGTTTAGCGAAAATAATGACAAAAGAAATCTTTATCTATCCATGTGATAGAGGTACCTATTGTTCTAACTCCTGTCTCAGTAAGGGAGAGGAAGACCTTAAGTTAAAAGCTGTTTTCAGTGGTACTTGGTCTTGATTCCCAGAAGGGTAAAGAATTCAGTCTCTCAAAGACACATCAGAGAGAAAGAAACAATAAATTTTGAAAAAAAAAAGACTTTTTTCTCTGATAAATTGAGACACAAGGTCTCCTGTGTCCAAAGCCTACCAAAGGTTTTTCTGCAGGCTGTAATTCAAAGGCACCATCAGGTTACTGACAGACTTCCACAGCTCAGGTACCTGGCAGATAAGGAAATGGGAAAGAAATCAAATGTTTTATGGGTAATATTCTCAAAGCAGATCCCTCACTTCTTTCCTCTACGCCATGATTTCCATGTTGATAGTCTCATCTAACCATATGTCATCTGTTGCAAGAAGCTTTTGTGACATTCAGAGTAGTCAGGCACATTTGTCTCCAAGCAGTTAGCCTGATTTGGGTGTTTTAACCACTGATTCAGAGATGTTCTGTATTGAAAACTGTCACAGTAAGTCCTGAAATCCTGAACTGAGATCTTCTAGGAAAGAAAAAAATGTGTAACATAGGCTGTCTGATGAAGCCAAGACGTGTGCCTCCAGCTGAAAAGACAGCACAGATGTGTCACTTGAGAAAGTAAGGGAAGTTCCTGATGTACCTTGAAGAACAGTGCTAAAGTTTGCCCTCTGAGAGCCACTGAACATCTGTCCTGCTGCAACAGAGAGATTATGTATTTGCTTCCCAGTCTGTTACAGTGGCATAGGATCTTGAAGTTGAAGAATGAAGTATACCGATGTTGATTTTGGCTATGTCAGAAGACACTGAGTGTAAGATTAAGTGGAGTCAGCCAGGAGTTAGTTCAGTCTAAATTACAGTTGCACTACGTGCTTTTAATTCCTGTTTGTTTCACTCTGGTTTCAAGCTGGCTATTCCTATTTTCTTACATAATTACAAGCATAAGTGCTCCCAAATGCTTCAGGGAGAAATACAACCCTTTCCAGGATGCTCCAAAAACGGCAAAAATACTTAGTCCCTGGTTCACACAGGAAGGAACATTGTTCATTGTGCACCCAGACTCTTTTTCTTCCTCTGGGTGGGTCTGGGTCTGAGAATGTTTGCATTTTGCATGAAGTCAATAAGAAATTGCACGTGGCCTTTTTTTTTTCCTTCCAGTTAGTGCCTCGCAAAAAACCTATACTTGTGAAATCTATGAACCCAGCATAACACAAAGGAACAATACACCAGCTAGGACATACTTCCAGCCTAGCAGGCAATAACAATACATTTGTTGCGCTTCATCTATCCTTTGAATTTAAAATGATTGACAGCTTGTAGCTGCCATCTGTCAGTGGAAAATCCAGTTATTACAAGAAAGCAATTTACTCACAAAATTTAAAAGGAGATTGTGCCCTGCTGCCTTCATTGTTAAGATGCAAAGCACTGACATGATAAAAAATGTGGTAGCCATCACTTTGGGATTTTCTTTTGTATCCCTTGATAGGATCATGTGTCTGTCCCAGGCACTTGCACAGAACAGTTTGAAACCCGCTGCTGTGAATTTTAGTAGGTGCGGTTTCATCCAATTTTTGAGGAATAGCATGAATGAAATTTCCTTTTAAAACAAAGTGTGAAAGTGGGGATGCTCACAGAAAAGTGGCTAATGTAATAAATTTTTTCCCCATCTGTTCCTAATCAAAATGAAGATGGACTTGAAACACCTAGGAAAAAATGCACCTGTAAAAGGTCTTTTGAGGTTAAGTTCATGTGGTCATCTAGACTAATCACCCCTGGGTGGTTATGACTCTATATGTAGTTATGATGAACTTGTCTTCAATGTGTAGAGATGGCCACTAACTTTAGAAAGACTTACTGAAGTACTGGTGCTTTATCAAGTCTGGAACTTGAGGAACCCCTAGAACACCTCTGGGAGGTTGGGAGGTCAGAAGGTGAGTTCTGAAGTTAGACAATGTGTGTTTCTCTGTGCACTGGCCAAGAGGACAAAAGCAGGAAGTATGCAGTCAATGCATAAACCAGCTACTATCTACTTTCAGTTATCTGGGGATCAAGGGATAGGTCAGAAGAACCTTTGTTAAAAGCATCCTTGGAAGACTAGAGGCAGCTTCAAACAGCAAAAGGCAGAGCAGTGCCTGGGGTGTGTGGGTGGTGTTTGCCAGCATCAGGTAGCAAGGGAGGAATCGCAGCAGTGCTGCAGCCAGATGCTGTAAGAATGCTGGAAGGTGGTTATTCATCGTCCAAAAGTCCAGCTGCCACTGATCAGTATTTGTTTGCCTTATCAGAAGCACCATCCCATGGCAAGATTACACACAGGACAAGAAGTGTTGCAGCTGAATGATTCTGTCTAGAATTACCAGTTTGTCAAAACTGACACACTTCATGAAGATTTGTCAATTCACAAATGTGTTTTGAAGGGTAATGAGAAAACTTTGAAGAAATCAGGCACGTTTGATTGAATTCTTCAATATGGAATGTATCAACTTTTCTGTTTCAAACTAGTTGGTTTCATTCTTCATTTTTCTATAGTCAGTAGAATATGTGCTACTTAGACTAAAAATTTTAAATCAACAATCTCTGAATGGTTAATTCAAGCTTTGTGCTGGGGTAGTGGCTTTTTTAATCTTCTTCTGTACCTTACTGTATTCCAAAGTAGAGGAAATTTTAGAATTCCTGGGGTGGGGGTGGGGGGCAAGGCCCAACCAACCAACATAGAGTTCCTCTCCCCTTTTGCTCCAGAGAACGTTTGTCACAGACTTGGCAGATGGCTCTTTCACCTGCATTGATTTCCACCAAAAATACAGCTTATTGAGACTTGAGAAGATGTGGGTAAGCAGACTGGTAATATTCCGTGCTCTTTTTCTGGCAGTAAAAGTTCCACTCTGAAATAGAAACAGTTTGGTGTCTAAACTCCATTCTGTTTTTATAAAGCTTGCACACAGAATCAATGAATGTGTGTCCAGGTACCCCATTATTAACCTGGAGACATCTAAAATGTCCCGCCAGTGCTGTAATCTCTAATTTCAGAAGAAAAGAATAGTAACATAATAAAAATGAAACTGGAATGTAAAGGGAGAGCTGTTAAGAGTTAGACCACCACTGCTGCTGCTCAGCACTTTGCAGAGATGAGTCAGGGAGTGGGGACTTCTTTCTGTCCAGGAGCAGAAGAAGTGAGATCAGCATGTAACCATGTCTTCACTGAATGTAAATCTCTTTGGTACCCTATGTATATTTCACAAGCAGGGAAATGATTCAAGGAATATGCTGACCTCATTGATTCAGGAGTATTAGGATCCAATCCAATTTTAGGGCTGTGCATTCCCACAGGGTGCAGGAAATTGTATCAACTTTCCACAAAAGCTGTCTCAGGAGCTCTAGTAATAGCCACAACCTTTTACTTGGCGAGATGCCACCCTAATTAACAAGAAAAGGCATTGGGAGGAAGCTCTGCAGAAAACAAAACTGAGGATGAAAAAGGCAGTGCAGCAAGGGGAAAGATGCAGAACTACACACGATACCTTAAAATTCCCTCTACTTCCAAAAAAACATCTATGCCTGAACTTGGCAGAGTGCAGCAGTGGATTCTCACATGTGCCCGGTCCATTAGTAAATACTGGCAGGTGGTAGTTATCTAGCGAGTGCAAGCATCTAGAAAAACATTTGCTCTGTACTGCTGTAGGCTTGTTCCTGTGCTAGCGGGATGCAAAAACGTAGGCGTATTATCTGCTGAATGCCATGGGGCCCTCAGTAGAGGGAATCAAACCCCATTAGTTTCCTAAGCAATCTAGCAGCATGCCACAGCTGGAGTTACTGCGGGACTTTGACCCACAACGAAGCAACAGAATATTCAGCGTTGCTAGCTGTGGAGTAATGGCATACACTTGCAGCTTTAACTTGCTTCTGTGCCCTGCAACTTACGGTAGCCACAGAAATGTCTTAGGTGTCTTACCACTCAGTGAAACAAATCATTGTATTGAATGTTCCACAATAGGATTTGGTTCCTTGCAAAGAAATTTATTTCAGCTGGGCTATAAAGTGGGAAGAGTTGCAGGTTACACCAGTTGAAAGTCTAGGCTGGAGAGCCTTTTAATTTAAAAAAATGAACTGCGGCAGTCATTTTTTACTTTGAAATTGGACAGTATTTTGAACAATATTTGAGAAGATTGCTTTATCTTATTCACATTATGAAATGTTAAAATATGACATTATTGAACTTTATATTTTCAGTAATAAAAGCAAATGTTCTTTCTAAATTGCTGGAAGTTTCCAACATATTTTTGGTTTTAGTTTTGAGAAGAAGCTGTGCTTCTTGTGGAAAAAAAAAACAATTTGAAAAAAAACCAACATTGATCTTTTTCATCCTGACCTCCTACAGTCTATTCCCTTTTCTGTTATTCTGCAAGTTTTGCCATCCTACTAGGCAGGAAGAATAAAAAAAATGCTTCATCAATAACTTCAGCATTTTTTGTAGGCCCATATTTTAATGCTTAGATTCATTTTAGTGAACTTTTCCCCATCTCAGGGAGTCATTTTTTCTGTGACCATCATAGTCCAGGTGCAATTCCCATCATGCCATGTTGTAAGTGAAGATCCAAAACACCTGTCTTTGTTATTGCTGTGCTCTAAGTTTATTTCCCAGGCAATTAAGAAGACTCACAAAAACAGAAGGAACGTATCTGAGCAAAAATGGAAGAAAAGAGCAGCGAAAGTTGCACTGACTGATGTGGAAAGACTGGGTCCGGGTCTCTTTGTGTAACTAAAGAAAGCATGTCCCAAGTTTTCAGAACCTCTTTAAGAAGTAAAAAATGGAACTGAGTTAGCAAGGAAGAGGGATTGAACTTGGCGGGAAAACAAGACTATGGAATGAGCACATAGGTGCACTAAGAAGTTTGAAGATTGCACAGGGAGGAAACAAAGTGCTTACCATATTCTTAGTACGATATTACTATTAACATATAACTGGGCATATTAGTCACCAGCATACTAAACCCAAAGGTATTAAAGGAAATGGAGCGAGCCAGCTGAACCATCTGGGAATCTGACCCTCGGCATTCAAGAAAACAGGTCTCTGGGGTGGGAAGTGAACTGGCTTTGGGGGCAAAACAGGAAGTGAGCTGCAAGATCAAGAACATCATACAGCTGTGTGACTGGAAGAAAAAATGGATTTCCAGCCTTCAACAGTTCTGAGGCAGCTGGGCTTTGTTCAAATGTAGGGACACCACTGGAGTAATAAAATGCTCCAGGTGTTAGCAATTGTGCTTGCTGTAGTCCTACTCTATTGAGTGTTGCATGCCTTAATTTGTTTTCATTTCTACTAATGAAAATAAATAGAAATGAGAGAATTCCAGGGAGGGCAGGAAGAAATGACATTTAGGTTTCAAAGCTCTGCAGCCTGCTCTCTAGCGTGCAGTTACAGAGCGAGGCAATGTTCATGCCTTCTTAAATAAAAAATAAAGAGTGAAAGAAGAAAACAGAGCTGTTTTACCAGAAAACACAGATTACATCTCCTATTCACCACTTTACAGATTCTTTGCAGTCTCTGGCCCAAGGCTACATGAACATGCATATCTGAATTTGAAATGCAATATCTGAAACCTTTCTTTCCACCTTGAAAACACTGACAAAAGCATCACTAAATTCAGTCTCAAGTTGAAAGGTATGGAAAGTTCCCTAAGACTTACAGTCTGATGCGTGTTTAACAGAAACAGAAGAGCCATTGGGCCTGCTTTTCAGTTCCTGTGTCTCCAGTAGAGAATGAGAGCTTGAACCTGGTGCTTTATTATGGAGGCCCTCAAGTCATTGAATAGGAGCAACCCAATGAATTGATCTGGTATCACTCCATCAGCTCTTCCAATTAGTCCCTGAAGAGGGGTCACTGTGAAACCTTCACTTCTGTCCTTGCTGCTAAAAACTTCAAGAGATGTGGTAATTAAAAATATTTTGGTCAATCAGCACACTGACTGCTGCCTGGTTTGTAGACAATAGTCAATCAATAGGACTTAAAGGAAGCTGGCAAGCATGCATGGAGCACTGACCCCCATGCAGCATCTTGGATGAAATGGTGAGTGCATTACCCTGACGGATGTCACACCAAAGCAGACGCGCAATAATTCAGCCCTGTGACAAGCATGTGTGGTTTAGCAGCGGAGCCAGCTGCTGTGCTTTCTCCAGCTGTGACTTCATTGGATTTATGAAGTAAACTGAACTGAGCCCAGTTTATATTTGACTCTGAAATGTCTTTCAAGAATTCAAACTAGTGCAGGAAATAGAGAAGTGGATTCAACAGTGAACAAGATTCACCTCTGATTTTGAACTACTACAGTGTTTCAGCATGGAGCTAGGAAGCTAGTGGTGGGAGCTGTCTTTTGGGCAAGATACTGGCTCTTTTTTGAGAAAATCACAGAATGACAGAATCACATGGGGTTGGAAGGGACCTCTGGAGACCATCTAGTCCAACCCCCCTGCCAAAGCAAGTCCACCTAGAGCAGGTGGCATAGGAACTTGTCCAGGTGGGTTTTGAATGTCTCCAGAGAAGGAGACTCCACCACCTCTCCGGGCAGCCTGTTCAAGTGTTCTGCCACTCTCAAAGAAATTCCTCCTCATGTTTAGGTAGAACTTCTCATATTCAAGTTTGTGCCCATTTTCTCTTGTTCTATCGCTGGGCACCTCTGAAAAAAGACCAGCCCCATCCTCTTGACACCCTCCCTTTAAGTATTTATAAGCAGATCAGATCCCCCCCTCAGTCTTCTCTTCTCCAGACTAAAAAGACCCAAGTCCCTCAGCCTTTCCTCATAAGAGAGATGCTCCAGGTCCCTAATCATCTTTGTAGCCCTCTGCTGCACCCTCTCCAGCAGGTCCCTGTCCCTCTTGAACACAAAACTTGCACAAGAGAGAAGTGTGCTGCAGCACGTTTATTATGCGGTTGTCACTGATATACTCCAAAACAGAAAGAAAAGCAGAAACTGACCATGTCCTCTAGGACCTGACTCCATTGCCTCACTGCAAGTTACAGCACGACTTGCACAGCTAACGCTTTCCACCTTTGCTCTGTATTCAGCCTACCAAACATGTTCTCTGCTTCAGTGATTCCCCCCGCCCCTCCCCGGATTTTCCCTGCCTGCCTCAGTCCACACAGTCATTCTTTTAACACTGTGTACTTTGATGTGAGAATGAAGGTGAAGGTAAGGGGACATCCAGCACTGTTTATCTACTTGCATTCTGTCCACATTTGCTCTTTCATGCTCTTTCCTCTCCTCCTTCCCTATTTGCTTTCTTTTCCCCTACAGCAGTCACATGAGGTAACTCTTCACCTCCGGAGCAGGGTCAGTTCTTCAGAAGTCTTAAGGCTCACCTTCTGCTTCCAGTTCTTCCATAGCTCCTGCACTGACATAAATGACGGTGCCCCAGTGTACCGCAGAGCAGCCTCTGGCCGCAAGCCTCAATGCATTCCCCTTCTGCTGCTGAATTTCCAAAGACTTAATGACTAGCCTGGCTTTCTAGATGAATAGTTCGTGACAGCCATTAAATGTGTTCTACACATAGTAAAGAGCTGCCCATTTATGAGGGTGTTCAGTATCTGACCCAAATCATGAAGTTTCACTCAGTATTAGCAGCATGCTTAAGTTGTCCCTGGCTTACGTCTTTTCTTTCATGCACACTGAGCAAAGCCTCCCATCTGTGGAGACAGGAGCGCCTTGGAAATGTCCTTCCCATGGCTTAGAGATATAAAGGGAGCATGCAAGTCAGTCAGCATCCACACCTCACAAAGCTGCCACTATCTATGTCCACTGGGACTTTTCAAAAGAATCAAAAGGTCTTTGGACAACAGCCTGAGACTGGGACCTGTTAGAGCACTCTGAGTTGCATTGACAAACCACAGGGAGCCAGAAATACTTTAAACCTGAAGGTCTGGTGCAATCACACAAGTTTTGCTTCCCTCATGCAGCAGGGAACTGAAGCACAACCTGTGTTTTGTCACTTTTGCTGTGAAGAACACTCTATTCTGTTCTTTTGGGCAGAGAGATACCTTCTTTTCATAACATGCTGCTTCATGCACTATACAACAAATGAAGACCATGTTGTATAGGAGACAGTGAGAGACAGAAAGATAGAATTGTAATGCTTCCTTCTGTCTCACACAACAGATTTCTGTACAAAATCAGAAATTCCTAAGTGACCTATGACCAACTTACACAAGAAAGCATCACCTTGCCACTAATATCCAGCTGCAGTAGTGAAGAGCAAAAATACATGAAGGCAGATTTCAATGGGATAAAGAAAGAGTTGCTGGCAGGATAATAGCACTGAAGCCTGTGTTTTGGGAACTTCTCTCTCATGAGATCCATGGGGCTCCAAGGTTGATCAACTCAGGAACAGGTGCTGTGTTTCCCTCAGGGTGTGGGAGCTGCTGGGTTTTGTTGTCAGGTTGGTCACATAACTTTGTTATGCTAGGTGTGTGGTCAGAGGATAAGCTGCTAATGTGCATTATGCATCATGTTCCTAAGAGTTTGTAAAATTTTTATAGGTGAAGTAGCCCCTCAGACTCTTCTCATATTAGAGTTTAAAAGAGACAGTCTTCGAGTGATTTTCTATATTTAATTTAGATTAATATCTCCCTAAAAGTGCCTATAGCTTGCCATTGATTGTACAGGACTCCATAGAAAGATCTCACGTGTATGTCGCAGATATCCTACAGACTACAATGGTTATTCTTATCTGGAGCTGATGCAAATTACATTTAAATAGGCAAAATGGGAAAGAGTAATTCTCCAAGGATTTAAAAATCTGATATCTATCAGCCTACTACCTTGGTCATTTGTTTTTTCTTTGGAGCTCCAGCTTAGTCAATACAAAGAAACACAAGAGACTTCATATTTATTGTTTACCATCAGAGAAAAGTTGGCCTGTTTGGGAAGCTAAAACCATGTCCTCAGTGGAAGAAAATGGATACAGAAAAAGTAGCTGGGCATGAAATTTTCAGCAGTAAAATATTTTGCTACAATCCAGTCACCCACAGAAAGAATTGCTTCACAAATGGGTTTCCTCAATACACACAAAGTTGAGATACTTGAAGTGCTGGGTACCCAAAGTTTAGCTTTAGTGATACTCAGCAACTCCATAATGATTCCTCTAGATTTCAGGAGCTCTTTGGAGGACCAGGTGAATGAATCTATATAACCAGTAGATGGATTTGGCACAAATTTTTGAGAATTTAATCTTTTGCAGATTTTAAACCATTTTAACCATTTTAAACTTTACATTCCTGATTAATTATACAAATTATGTATGTATGTATGTATATATACAAAGACTCACACATGTATGCATACATGCATACAAATCAGTATAGCCTTATAAGCTCCTGGAAACACTAATGTATTTTTGTATTGCCTCCTGAGACTGAAATTTCAGCAGATGAAACAATTCATTATACAGAAATTGTTAAATCATTAATTATTTAACTCAAATTTGGGTTTTGAGTCAAATAAGGGGAGAAGAGATTCTCAAATTAGCTACTTCCCCATTTAGTATTTCTTTTACACAAATATTTCACTCCAAGGGTTTTATAACAAGTTTCATTCTGGCAAAATGTTTACAACATATTTATTAACCCTTCAAACTGAAGAGGAGGGGAGAGATGATAGAAGATTAATGCATGAGCGTCACGATTTATAACCCATTATCACATGGTGCCATTTCTTTCCAACAGTAAAGCTAAGGCCCATCGTGAGAATAACTTAGAGTGACAAAGAGGATCAGAGTGTAAAGCTACAAGATTGTTCTATTCTTTGAAATCTGTAGGAGAGAGATCCTAGTGACATATCATGACATGAATGTTGATTATTTTTATGACACTGAAAGCCAGTGATTGGAGATCCGGCCTCTAGCAGAACAACACCTGTCTGGGTAAATAATTCTACTCTATTATAAAGAAAGAAGAAAGCAGTGAGGCACTTTCAATCAATTTTTAATCGTACCCATAAAAATGGGTATCTGTCATGGTGATGTGAGGGGAAGGACAAAGATCATCCTATCAAGTTTGTTCATTGGAGAAAAAATATGCTTTTAAGTGGTGCTCCATCATTTCTTGCTGAGCCAGCCTGCCTTTAGTGGATGACTGACTGCTGTCTTTTAGAGGGAGAGCAATTAATTCTGGCCTGCCCCAGCTCCTGCAGAGAGCAGTGGTAGGCTTCTCACTAAGTTACGTGGAGAACCTAAACTCCTGAGTTTTAAATATGTAGCCAAATATCTAAGTGTGTGTGAAATTATAATTCTGCTATCTAGTATTCTGTTGAACCTCTGCATATCTTTTGCACCCTTTTATGGAGTTTTTATGTTTCTGGTTACTTATGATGGGGCAGATAAATTTGAGTATTTTCAGTGTAGGTTTTCACTGACATCAAGCACCCTGAACATCCCTGGAAGCCAAGAAGAGAAACAGGCATTTTTATGGAGCAATTCCTCTGACCATTTTAGACATCCACATTAGGATGAGATGATTCATGTGAAAATCAGTCATTTCTCTCCACTAAAACCAGTAAGAAAGACTTGAAAGGGTATTTCAGACATCAACATGTTCCTTAGTGATGCTCTCATTTAGTCAAATGAATTCTGCTGTGTATTATAAACAAACAGAAAATGTACCAGATTCTTTATTATAGCTTAGGTATGCCTAGGACACAAGATTACTGGGGTCTGCAAACAGATGTAAGCATCTTCTGCCTTGCTGCTTCCCATGCCTGTGTAATTTATTCAATCAGGCAATGGAAGGAGGCAAGCACAGACAGCAGGTGAGGGCTCCAAGATATGGCTGTAGCAACGCTCCAGCCCTTGGGGAATGTTGGCCCAACCCTTACTTACCCAGTACAAATTCAGCTGTGCCGTTGTCTGTCATGCACTCTTGGCCATCACTTCTCTTGATTTTCTCTGATGGTGGCTATTCTTGAGTCAGCTTGGTTCATTTCTGTACTCATGTCAAACAGATCCAAACAGATGCTCTTCTTACAGAGGATGCTTGTGTTTATAACAATGTAGCTAGTTGAGTCAGAATTTGAATTACTTTTGTTTTAAAAGTAAATTAAGAAGGCATGGAATGCTGTTTAGACCTGTTTTTTTTTTTTTTAGCAGCTGTGGGTAACAACGGTCTTATTCAAATACAGAGTGTTGCCTAGAGCATGAAGGACAATAGCTGCAGAGACTGGGGAGAAAGGATCTTCCTAAGAGTGCTGGAGGAAATAATCTGGCTTTGTACTTTAATGATGAAACAGGTTCTTTTCAACATCTTTTAAGCATGTTTCATAAAGATTTTGGTATTTCTATTTAGTGCTGAGTGCTAAAACAAATCCATGTGTTTGAGGACTTTCTACTTTCATCCTCTTCCATTCCTCTTTTCTTTTTGCTTTGACTGGCTGTGTATTTTCTTACTTTAATATTTTAGCCTCCTGAGAATTTAAAATACAAACACTTCCTTCTTCCAGCCAACTGTTGTCTCCACTCCAAACCTCTTTCCTTTACAGGAGAACATACAAGGAGCTAATGACCCAGGATGTTTCTATGGCATCCAATCTTATTTAAGAAGAGGATGGCGTCTTTAAGTTGGAGGGCACTTGTCTCTCAAGAGTGTCTGATCCTCTGGAAAACTAACATAGCTTGTTCAGATCCTTGTTATTCCCACCTCTCTCAAAATATATTATCCCCAGTAGGTAGAAGGAAAATACAGCTAACTGGCTTTCAGTTTTTTTGTAAAACTTTTGACAAAGTTAATAACACAGATCCTCTAAAGACTTCATATAAGGCCTCTAGAGAAGGTAGTTGGGATAACATCAGAACAATTTATAAAGTTAAATAAGAAAAACAACAGAGCAGGGCTCAGGCATGCTTTGTAGGCATGGCTTCATTGGGCATAGACAGGGAGTGATTTCCAAGCAAGAAGTTGCAGAGCCTATCATCTGGAAACTTGCATGGACCTTAGAGACTGCTCCTCCACTTGCTACACAGTCCAGGCTTCATTTTGATCCGAATATTTGGTGGTCCTCCTGGGCAGGGCACGAGAAGATGGGAATGGAGCAGGACTACAACCACACTCCTTCCTGTCCCACTTGTGTCACCTTTTTCTGTGGACAAGGGAAAGGTCACTATCTCAAGGAAAGTCCAGCTTTTAAACCTAGAGGCCCATGATTTTCCCTTCCTGTTATGTAAAATGAACAATATTATCCTAATTTTTCACATTCATTTCCATATTCTTCTGGGCAAGAAGTGTGTCCGTTAATCTTGCAAAAGTTTCTTCTGAGCATCGTGAACAAATAACAGTAAGAACTAGCAGTCCATGTCTCTTACCCAACAGGTTTAAGCTACATTAAAAATAAAAAATAACAAAAAAAAAAAGGAAAAACTTTGAGATTGTCTCTTTCAAGTAGCAAATAAAAAAAGAAAAAATGCTGATAACTACGGAAATTTTCTACACAATCCAAAAGAAGTTTGGGTTGAACTTGGTTTGCTTTTTTGGTGGATCATGTTCTAGTGTATTTAAATTCACTTTACCTCTTTTATACATAAGGCCATATGTTTTTATTTAAAAAACATCAAGGAAATCCCACTCTAACAGAACATTTTACTGCACCCACATATCCTCCTTGGGAGACAACAGAGAACAAACTGTGCAGATGTTAGATGTGCTGCTTAATGAGGTGCTGGGGGCATTTGAGCATAAAGGATCTGTTGGAAGAACCTGGACAGAATAGAATTTAGGTGTGTGGTCAAGTGAGGAATTATGATACAGATGCTCTCATGCAGCAAGCTACAGCAAGGCTATAATATCAATAATCTGCATGTTAACAAGTCAGGAATCTTCAGATTAAAGCTTCCCCAAGTGAGCTGTGAGACTGCAGACCTTGACAGCTTTAGTGCTGTTGAATAGGACAGCTCTCTTAAGACTTAGTGGTGTTTTTTTCTCTATTACTTCCATGACAGGCATAAGACCTCTGAATGAATCCTTCTGTTCCAGAAACAGAAAACACCAAGCCTTTTTCTTATATTTTTGTGGTATTGTTATCATAATCTTTCCTATTATAAGGATTTTTGTATTTATGGGAATGCAAAAAAGCATACATCAAGCCAAATGGAGCTACATCTTAAAGGTAAATACTAAATTTTGAAGTTACATTTAAGCTTTTTTTGTTTTGTTTGTTTCATGCTGGGATGAACCAAAAACTTCTGGACATTTTGAAAAATGTGCATTTTCTGACTGAAAAGTTCAGGTTTTCCGTTCTAATTTTTTTCTGATTAGAAATGACCAGATAGTCCTTAACTTCACAACTCAAATTTCTGGGTGAGAACATTGTTGAGAATGTAGCAGGAAAACACATAATCTTCAAAACCACAGTGTTCCTTAACAAAAATGGATTTTATAAATGTACTCTACATAGGCTTACAGACTTGGACACAGCACATACATAAATATAATAATCCATGCCCAAAGTGGTCTGAATCTCAGTAGTCAACCAGGAGAAAGAGTATGTTTATGCCTTACCATAAAATGCTGCTAATGTAGTGTAGAAAGCAGGCGTAGGGATTATTTCAACTGGTGAGGCATGTAAGGTCTCCACATTAGAGGAAGTCTGGGCTAAAGTGTATCTACCTTGAAGTTTCTGATACCTAATTATTTTAGCCCAATTTTAGGATGCTGTAGCGTTAACATCCCGACGCCGGGTGAAGAGGTTTGGGTGCCTACCTCTAGAGTGGCATTCGCTGCCTGAGGACTCCCCACTGAGGGATACATTTGCTGTCATCTATCAGTAATATTCAGGAGACCAAGCACTTACGCCTGTTTGTTCTTCTTCCCTCCTCAGCTGACTGGCTTCCAAAACTGTTTACTGAAGCACTTGATGATTCACAGGTGCTCTGTGAGGAGCATTAGCAGCACACAGCCACTCAGGGTAGGGGAAAAAAAGTCTGCCAGATGACAGACCGACTGCCTTGGGGTCAGATAGTGTTTTGCTCAGCCGCGTAACTGTGAAATCCTAGCTGTGGTCACATATGGAATACGTAACTGTCGTGTTTCTTAAGTGCAGGGACTGAATTGGTACATCTCTTTCCTTTTTGTCTCCATATTCAAAGAAATTGAGAAAGAGCACAGTTAATTATTTTTAAAGGCTCATTACAACAACAATTCCAATTCTTTTCAGACAAGTAAGACAACCAAGGAGTGAAAGCTGGAAATTCTCATTTTGTCTTACTCACAAAGCTCAAACTCTGCTTCCTTAGCAACCCTCTAAGACCTGTGAACTGCAATCTTGGTACAACAATAGAAATTTAACTCTGTTCTTTTATAGTTATAGGATTTTAAACCTGTATGTGAGATTTTAACTGTACAGCCTCTGGTAATATAAATTGGAGTCATGCAAGTCTTTGGAAATGGAGAAATTAGTAACATCTGGATGACTTGAATACAATGTACTGTGTCTGCAGTCTTCTACAAACTTTAGCAATTTAATGTATCATGTAACAATTTCCTCCTTCCCTGCAGAAATATATTGAAACTGCATGAGATCTCCCACCTCTTAACTAAGCAGCTAAAAAAACTCAGACATAATTAAGCAACAAAACTTTGTACTGTGCGAAACAAGAAGACTACATCATAGAAAGAAGAAAACTTCAGTACAGATCCAAATTTTCCTATGGAGGCAAGTTTAGGAAGACCAAATATGAGATTAATTTAGCTCATTCCCTTTGTTCTTTTAGGATTAGTCCACAAGTACATACATATATAACCTAAGCAATATCAAAATAAAACAAAAATGGCATTCTCCTATTTCATTAGTCTGTTAAGTGAGAGGAGAGACCTAGCCTGCCCCCCCCACAGCCCCAGGAGGATCTGATGTCCCAGCAAAGCAGCACTTTTCTTGGCCAGCTTCCTCACCTTGCAAGGCCATGAGTCCTTGATGGGTAACTATCACCCAGGGCTCCTGAGTGGACACCCCTTCTCCCCAACCCTGGCTAGCTTGCAGAATGTTCCAAAAAGAACTGCATGTTACACTTGATTTACATGAAGAGTGAGAAGATAGATGGAGGAGGAGACTGGCCAGCGATATAAACCCAGGGGATGGGCTGCCCAGTGGTGCCCCAGGCCTCTGGACTCCCATTTTGTGGGTTGGAGCAGTGTTGGACCTAGGACTGATGATCTCTCTCTCTCTTTCTTTTCCTTCTTCCCTTTCTCTGTTCTCTCTGTACAAGTACCTCATTTTTTCAAATGGTGACTTAATGACATGAAGCAAGGCTCACATTAAGAAGTTTACTTACACTTCAGCAAGATTAGCTTGGTTAATAAATGTCAATTGTTGCTTGGACCCCTCAGGTGGTCTTTCACCTTAATTCTGACATTGGAAATCCACAAACATGTATTGCCTCAACCTTGGGGCGTGACAGGTGGTTCTCCACTTCAGGGTAGTTTTGGACCCCTCCTTTTGTATCTACTGCCATGGGCCCAACCAATCTATGCTATGCATTGCAAAGAAAGAGCACTGCCAGACATCGGTACCAGATATTGTGGGTGATGGAGTGGCTGAAGGTGAACACTGAGCATCCAACCACGTCAACTGGTACCAATGCAAGTTTCATGTCAGCTAAGCCCATGCAAGACAGCAGTGTGAGCTCAGATCTGGAAGCCCAGGAGCTCACCCAAAGCGGGAGCTTCAAAATTTGTGTGCAGTCTAAAGATGAGGCAAGTTTTAATGGAAGTGCAAGCGTGGGTGTGTAGTGAAGGTGCCCTGACTTCACTAGCCTGAGTTTCTGCTGGGTTACCCTCACCTCCCACCACTTTTCTGATGAAGGCCGGGGGGGGTTATTTTTGTCTCTTAAAATGCAAAAAAATTTCTGGCTTGCCCGTCTATGACGCCTCTTCATTTCCCACAAGCTACTGCTACAACATTTGCTTGCAAAAGCATGCAAGATAAAGCATGTCCCAGTGATTTAAAGGTTTTCAGAGGGATGCTGTTGCCTTGGTCCAAAATGGTGTCAATGTCTTGACCTCCAGAGCACTCCTGCCCTCCAGTCCTTCCACTTGCTCAGGTTTTGGGGTAGGGGAGCCAGGAAGGGGAGATGAATGCGACTATCCTTTGAAATGAAGCTTTCAGACTATTTAATCCCTAAGGTAGCTGGTTCTGTTATGCAGGCCTTTTTACAACGTTGTCAAAGGCATCTAGCAGCAGGGGTAACTGCCTTCTTATCATGTGGGCTGACAAAAACATAACGGTATAAAATAGGTTTTCCTCTTTCATTTTATGTGATAAAGGTAAATTCCCTTTGCTGAGAGCCCCCCACCTGATCCATATTGTTGCTAATTTACTATTTCTATCACAGTAATGTGTTAGCTCCGCAAGAGATTGATGTTCTATACACAAAGTGCTCCTTGTAAATATAACAACAAAGAGACCTTCTGCAAGCACTTAAACATAATAGTAAATGCTTTCTACTCAACATGTTACTTGCTACTTTCTACTCATATTTATCTACCAGTTTTCAGTTGCTAATGTCTCCAGCACTGCAAATGTTTAGGAATTAGTTTCTCCATGTCTCTTTCTCCTCTAACCCTTAGCAGCAAGCTCAGAAGTTTGACTTCTCCAGTATCTAAAACTGCCTCTTGGGAAAGGTGAAGGTTCTGTCTGAGGTCTTAAGAACAGTGTGAGGATGCCCTAGTTGCCTGTCCCATATGTAGCAGGGCAAAAAAAAAAAGTGCTTCAGCACTTCAGTGTTTCAGCATTTTTAAAAATGTTGTTCACCCCAAGAGGCCATAATTGTTAACCTGTGAATTTTGGCACTTAAACAAATTTCCTTCCACCATCTTCAGATAATCCATGTTTTTAAATGTTTTTCAAGAAGCTTAGAGCTAGAATGATCTGACATACATGGAAACCTCAGAAACCTCTTTCAGAAGTCTGGACATGAGCATAACTTGGGTATGCTTAAACTAAATTAAGTCCTCCTCCTATTTTTGCTCACTCCTTTTTAGAGCTCAGTTTTTTAGTGTCTCACCACCCTGAGAGCAGACAGGGTTCCTTTCCTCTGTCTGCATGGGCAATTTCTGCTTAAGCAGCCTCAGGTCACAAGCTAAGACCTCAGTAATTCTTCCTGGCTCTTTCATTCGCAATGAGTTAACAAGGCCATACAGACTGCCTCCATCTCCTGCCTTCCCTCCTAAGTCATGGTCTGGACACAGCCTTAACACATGAGCTATAATTCATAAAGCCATTACTAAGTACTCATCACCTCAAGTATATGGCTGCTCTGTGGAAAGAGTAGGTATGGAATATAAATGTGTGCTTTCCAAGAAAGCAAAGAAAGAAATAATTACAAAATTAATAATGGCACGGTTCAAACAAAGGGCTACATTTCTGTGGTTGGCTTTGAATTCACTCTAGACACTAAGTTTATTTTCACACAAAAAACCCCAAACTAAAGTAACTTTCTTTTGTGTAATTGAGGACATAGGCTGTGGTCAAAATGGAAGCCTGTTTATAACTGCTACAGATTTTATCTACATTGAGATTTATATAGAACAAGCTCAGTGACAGGGTAGTATTCTTAAGGGTGCTTGAAGTAAGGCTTAGGTGGGAAAGAGCTGTCAGAAGCCAGAACTGAGATCCAAAAACCCTTACTCAGATTGTGGATTTATAAATGCTAGAAGCAATTTGCACATAGACCTTCAGGTTCCTGAGAGTTACAGCTCTGTGTGACCTACAACAGACCCAGACTTGACAGCACCAAATCTTTTAGTACCTTGTTTATGCCCAAGCCTGAGACAGCCCAGAATTTAGGCGCTGCGGTGTGTAAGCCTGAACAGCAACGATGCTCAGTGGGGGCACTTGTAGCTCTCCATATCAGATTTCTTATGAAACACAGGTGTTCTTTTTCTGTGAAATGCGAAGTAGGAAAAGTGTAGTCACTTCCGAACTCTGCTTTATACAACATTGTAGACTGATCAACATAGGAAATGGAAGAATGTTTTGGGTCCTCCTGGTGCCCTAGATGGCTTTAGGTAGATGCTGCCCATCCCTGAGGTGTGGGCTAAACAGATGTGGTTTTTTGTTCTCCCTTCTTGAAATCCTGACAGTGCACAGAAAAAAAAATAATCCTCTGAGGATGCAAGAGACAAAATGCCATGCAGGAGTCAGGATCTGTACCCTACTGGCTTGGGCGTGTATCTGTAAAGGAGAAAGACTTATCCCTGCTCCTAAGACCACATCCAATTACTTGAATTCTTTGGGTTCCTGCTCTGAGGACACATTTTAGATGCAGAGACATAGATGTGCAATCTCTGCTGATACAGCTGACTTCTGTGTGATGCCATTTGGACACACTGTGAGGCAAATGTGCTCCAACCATTATGTTCTGCCTTGCAAGCTACTCCGATTTCACATGCATGTCCTGAGACCTCTGCCTCAGGTGACTAGAACAACGTGCCAGCAATGCCAAAGCTGTGTTTTCAGAGTCCCTGAAGAAAGGATGTTTCTCTGTTTAGAGGCTGGCAGACCGCTAGGGCAAAGTAACCTACGTGCCTGGTTTGACTGTATGTTTTTCCTTACCCATCCCCTTACAGCCAGGGCAGGAAACAGAATAATGAGCTACACAAATCTTTGGAACACCATGCAATGCCATCGTTAAGTGATACTTCCCACATGCTGCAAGGACTACCATGGCGCAGGATTCAACCCTGTGTTTCAGGCAGTGAAAAACTACACTTTGCAGCAGCTAACTTTGAATCATTTATTTGACTTGATCTTTGTTCAGTCATGTCTGTAGGGAGAAGCAGATGAAATAACCTGTAATACACTAGAGGTAAAGATAGTTGTCAGTCAGTTCCCATTTCAAAAAAAAGATTTATCGTCTCTTGCTGCTAACTGCTCCACCACCTTGCCCACCATCCTATTGTGCAGTTTGTCAAACTACCCAGGCCGAAGTTCTCCACTGCAGTTATAATCAGTCAGACTTGGATCAGGATCTGTCTAGCTGCAATGTGTGTGTCATTCTATCGCAGTATCCACATTCTGTTTTTCCACCAGAAGCATTATAATACGAATTTCAGAGAAAAATGCTCAAAAGAGTTGGACTAACTCTGAATCAAATGTCAATCTGAAATGCTTCCTCTCTGACACTCCTCCATCCCCATCCCCCCTTCAGCTGAACTGGAACTGAACTTGAACTGTCGGGGTTTGAGGTCTTCATTGATCCCGAGCCAGAACTGAGGAATTAGGGAAAGAATGAATTTCTGGCTACTGGTTCAGCACAAAGGACTGGTTAAAATCTAGCACTCTAGCAGGGTGTCTTTAGCTTGGGGATTGTCTGTACTGGCATCTGCAGAGCAGTGTAGCACTGCAATTTGTCCCTCCCCTCACTCAAGTGTTTGGCACACACCTTTGCCTCTGCACAGGGACATCCCATACTGCTCCACAGACCCCAGGAAGGGACGTGTTCAGCATGGGATCTTCCAAAAGTACCTTCATAAATAAAGCTCTGAGACACAGATGGGTCTACCTCTGCTTTCTTTGCCCTATTCACTTTTCTAAGTCCTATTCACTTATCTAAGTAGAGGGGGAATCACCAGAGCACCTCACCAAATGGATAGGTGTTTAAACCTGAACATCTCTGATGTGTGCATGCAAAACTGGACTCTCAGCATTGGTTCTGTTGCCCATCCTTTGGTTTCTTGCCCCAGCTCTGGCATTTCTTGCATTCCTGCTATCTCTGCTCTGGCTTTCTCCTCCCACATGCCAGTTTTAGGGTGATGAAGTGATGGAGATGTGCTGGGAATATGAGATGGGAAACAGAGGCTAAATCTTCTTGCTTTTCTCCACAAGCTTATTCTATCATATGACCCTGTCCATTTGTAAATGTTGTATTTCTCAGTTTTGACTGGTTTCTAAACCCTGTTAGCTCTGAACCAGCTTTAGTTTTATCTCAGCCCATTGTGGCAATAAGCAGGAAAATGTGATGGTTTGTTTCCCTGGAAATGCTCTTTTGCTGTTCTCTTCAGGCATTAATATTATGTGCTACAGCTGTTTAAAAATTCAGTGGTAATTATGCACTCTGAAACAGATGACTTCATCAGGATGAGGGTGAAATGCTCCTTTCTTAGCCCAGGTCAGGGCAGGGATATCTCTCCCACATTGCACCATTTATTCTGGGAACACAGCTGCACTACGCCCCGGTGAGGCCAGGGCTACACCTACCCACCTGGCCCTCAATGCAAGACAACACTGGCCTTCATCAGTAGGAATGAATTGCAGTTCCCTCTCAAGTGCAAATGTAGTTTTGAATTTCAACATTTCCAATTATAAATTCAGCAAGAGGATTACTAAATGGCCACAGTGGTCTTTTCTACCATAATTTCTTCAAAACTTCACTCCACTCATATAAGCCCAGAATTGATGATATTGCACCATGGATCTCCTAATTTATAACCCTTTTATTAACTCCTAACTCCTCTAAAGGAAAGCGGTCCAAATTATTATGAGACAAGAGTTTTTTATTGGTTTTATAATGAAAAAGGCCATTAAACATCATAACAGAAAGACAGTCTTTCCCCTGTAGACATACTCATGTGGGCAAGACAAAATGTCATGCCTGTAAAGGAAGCCAGTTCACTACCTAATCCTGGTCTTTAAGCAGCTTGCTGTGATTCATGAATTTACTCTTGCCTTCCAAAAGCCACTTGTTTTTTTTTATTTCCAAAAGTTTTGAAGGTCCATTTTCTGTGCCATCTAACTAATGTTGCAGAGGAGCATTTATTTCCTCCTGTTCGCACTTGTAAGAAATGTTGATTTAGTGCATGCACGAGTTATCGTGTTGATGAAACAGACAATCAAGTTTAGAGCTCTGGAGAAATCCAGGTCTTTAGGACAAAGAGCCTCCCAATGACAATAAAATGGTATTTTGGATCACTGTTGATACAAAAGCCTTTCTATCAAAGCGACACAACCAGTACTCCTGCCAGCCAGGGTAGGTGCCCCATCTGTGCAAACACTATCCAATTTGAAGCAATCAAGAGGAACACGTTCACTGGCTGTCACATTTTCAACATGTTTTCTCAGTTATTCCATCAAACCCCAGACAGCGGTGGTAGATATTGGCAGATACCAATCAGTTCCCGAATAATAACAACATTTTCCCTCACTTGCTGAACTTAAACACCCAGCTTCAGAATGTCTGTTACATTGCAGCTCTCATCAGTCGAGTGAGAAAAATATATACACGCAGCTGCTGAAAATCTCATTTGATTTGGTACCTGAGTGAACTTACCAAGCCTTTGCATCATCGCAGAGGCTGAGCCACAGCGTCCATTTTGAGGTCATCACTCAGTGGAGCTCAAATGTTCAAGCTCTTCTTCAGCACCCCCAAATACATTTGTGAGGTACCCCCAGGCTTTGTGGTGTCCACCTTCAGGATCCTCAAACAGAGAAGTTGTTGGCCTGAATTGCAACAGAGACAGGAGGCGAGGGGACCAGCCACTGAACCCACCCAGGCTCAGCTTGTGCCTTAGGCTACACTGTTCTGCAGGAGGGCCGTTAACAAGTCAGCTATTTCATGAAGCGGAGGAAATCACAATAGTTATAATAACTTTCAGATCATTTGGGAAAGCTGACTGTGCCTGCAAGTGTCCTGGGGGAGCAAGCACCCTAAAACAACAGCTGCAGAAGCCTTGGACAAAAAGGGGTTCACAACTGTTTAGATTGCTGCTGGACAGTAATGGCAGCATGCTTGCCCTTTTTGCTGCAATAATTATCGCTGGTATTTAAAATCAATACAGCAGACTTAGGTTGCAGACTAACAGCTAGAGGTTCTACTCCAGCAGCCTGAACTGGGCCAGTGATGGAGCCTTTGGTCTTGGCAGGAGCAGATCGAGCAAATTGTACATCCAGGAAAGTGGCAGCTGCCCTGAGCAGTCCTTCACTGAACATAGAAAGGGGACTTCTCCAGCAAGGGACCACCATTTATCGTTTGCTCGTCCTGCTCTGCCTGAATATCAGTGAGGATGCGTGAATACTGAACCCGTCTCTTTGGGTTGGCAGCCAAGGCTTTGGCAGAAACACTGTGGTGATACAGCCCTTCCTCCCCTTGGGCTTTCACTGCCACCATTCTTTCTTCTCCTCTCTGCTTGCTGAGCTCGTTAATATCAATTTGATGATGAAAATAATTCGGTAGCTAGGTAAAAAATCATGCACATCTGAAATAAGCAGCAGGGCCACTAGAAGAAGTGGAGCAAATGAAGGGCAGGTGAGATTGTTTGGTTCCTTGTCCCTCCTTGTCTCTGCTTTGGTGTGACAGAGCTGCCAGCTGGGACACAGCCTGGGTCTGTACCTCCAGGCCTCCTGCAGGGTGCTGCAGAGCCAGAGCCAGCTGTGATTACAACACCTCCTTTCAACAGCAGGTCTTGCTATCAACTGAAGGTTATCTATCTATCTATCTATCTATCTATCTATCTATCTATCTATCTATCTATCTATCTCAGACATTTGTTATGCTGAGCTTCACAGACATATTAAATACAACACATGCCATGGACAGGAATGTTTTTTTTTGTAAATGGAAGGGTAAAGCTGTTGGACTACATTTCTCGGAAGAAAACAGATCTAATCTTCATCACTCATACTATGGATTTTTAATATTTTTAATACTGTCCTCAAATAAAAGAAGGCCTTAATTTTCTTAGCTTAAATTTCTATTTATCCATACCTGAAGCCCAATGAAGTGCTTATGATCCGAGACTTCTGCATGTGCTTAATTTCAAGCTTGCATAACATCTATGAAATCCTGATAATCAACAATGAAATTCAGCCTGCTTTAGAATGGCATGGCTGTAAATAACATTGTGAGGACAAAGAAGCTGGGAGTGCATGAAGCACACTTTGTTGAACCTGGTGGATGTGTGTACTCTGCTCTCAGAATAAGACCAAACAGAGAAAGTGTCAGGCCTGGAGAAGTCATTCCGACAGAGTCAGCTCACTGAAAATACAGAGTAAAATCCTGAAACTAGTGCAAATCACCATGGCCGGGCCTTACTTAGGGATTCCACGTATAAACCTCTTATCTCTGACTGCAGCTTCAACACGATGTTACTCATAATGACCTCTGCAAACACAGACTTAATAAAAGTCGTGAGACTCACTGAAGACAAGAGCAGGTCAAAATGCAGTTTTCTTCTCCTATTTATAGAAAGAAAAGGTTCATATGCACAGATGGGAACACTGCAAGTACCATAAATGTTCAGACTAAATTGTATTAAAACAAATTTTCATATTGGAAATGACATTTTAAACATGCTTCTCCTTCTGAAAAATTTCAAGCAATGAATAATGGAGCTGAATCGGATGGAGCACCAAGCATCTTATATCTAGTGAGTGCTCAGAAAACACTGACTCACTTCAGATCTTTATTTTTTCTTTCTTGAAAGCTTCACCTGCAGTGAATGTGACCTAGTGAATTGAAGAAGCAAAAAGACAGAAAAAGGCAGCAAATGGTTTATGAGCCATCCACTGAAAAAAGATTTGTTAACATAAAACTTTCATTAAACAACTATGAATAATGAATTTGCTGGTGTTTACACTGAACAATTTATTAGACAGTTTTCCTTTTCCCTTCTGGCAAAAAGCAACTTCCATTTTTACAAGAAAGCAGGAGTGCCAGTCTGAAGGGAGGTCCTGACACATGATCCTTCTCCCCCTTCATATTTACATTGCCTTCTGGCTAGCAAAGACAATAAGGCTATGAGCTGCTTTCTGTTTCCAGTATAATGACTGAACCTAGAAAAAGCCTTAAAATAGGACCCCAAAGCCCACTTGACTGTCCCATGATATAATACTGAGGCCACAGTCTTATGTTTTTAGTTGCTTGCTTATTTTCTAGTCCCCTAAGTAATTCGTTCTTGTCACACTATTGCAATAACTTCCACAGGAAACATTAGTTAAGTCCTGGTGCCTGTGAGGAGTCAAGATTTGCTGGTGAGGCTGCTTCAATGGAGATGCTGCCTGTTATTGCCAATGGTTCCCCTCTCTTTTGAAGGGGCATGTGGGAGAGAACCTGGGCTGAGGGAAGGGACATGATTCTGGACCACTGTGGCTTAAACCCTGATGAGGAAGATGTAGGAATACATTTTCTAGAGCTGAAGGGAAGATAGAAATCAGCTTCTTTCTCCACAGAGTTCAGACTCATACACAAAAGAAGAAACAATCCTGGCCAAGAAATTTGCTTAAAAAACCACCTGCTCCCTTCTTGCTCAGGAGCCCAGTCCTAGAAAAAAAGCATCCACTGTCCCTAATGCACAGTCCATCCAGAAAGCCTGAGCACCTGAGAAAGGTGGGAGTGGGGAGTACATCTATGAAAGGGGCTGCTTCCTCTTGCTTTAGTCTCTGGGAAAGAGAATGAAATGGAGCAGGTCTGGACTGGGTTTCAGAGGAGATAACTTTCTTCTGTGGCAGTAGACTCCATATGACATGTCATTATCCCTTCAAATCACCCTAGGAGAGAAGCAGACAGGTAGCCTTTCTGAAAACAGACATTCTTGAAAATGTCAAAGTATCTCATTGACTGTTTCCACATTTTGTTTGTTTTCATGGAACTTCATTCAGTTTTCCTTCCACATAAAGGCATAATAAATTATCAGAGTGATGATATACTGACTCTGGACCAGGTTATTGTTACCAGTCCTCCAGTTGCCTTAGCTTTGATGGCATCCTGTCTCTGCATTAGAAGAAATTCTGGTCTGTTCATTCCAAGGCAAGATAATCTAAATATGCCCTTTCAGGCCAGATAGTATGGAAATCAGTTTTTAGTTAGAGTCAATTAAAATTCAGATTTACTTACTTCATTACTATATACTGAAAGAGAGAGGTCAAAGACCTATTGTGCCGCTGTTTTTGAGAAGACCAGAATGATAGTATTTTTAAGCAACTTTGATGGTAAACTTAAGAAAACAATACACTTGTTTTTAGATTCAGTCAAATCTCCAGTTAAAAGACCCCTAGTGCCTTGATAGACATATTGGACAAAAGTTTGGGTTCCTTTGAAGTCCTATGGGAGAGTGGGACTCATTTAGTTGATTGAGTTAGCTCGTTTCATCAGTTAGCTTAATTTCAGTGAGGCATTGTTTCAGAAGCATTGAAACACCATGAAAAAGCAATTTCCTCTGTATTTCACATATTAAATTACACTATTCCAAAACAGTAAGAGTCATTGCAATAGTGTAATAGTAAATTTTGAATATTTGTTAGCAGGATGGGAATTTTTACTAAAGAATGCAGGTATTCTTTAGAAACTATTTTGTTTTAGAGCAGGGGACAAACAGACTGATTTGTCTGACTACATTCCAGTCAGAAAGGTTAATGCTAGGGTCAGCACCAAAGGGGCTTTTCCTTACAAGGCACTACAAAGAAAGATTACAAGACAAATCTTGACCCATACTACTTTGTCATGATCATAAGACTCTATATTCAGCTTAACTAGTGCTGACGTATTTTAATTTTAAGCTGTCAGCATTTGGTGAGAAGGATAATTTATATAATTTATATGCACAGGTTGGTGGCTGGAGCTATGGAAGAACAGAAAGCGTTATAACACTAAGCCTTTCACAGTGATGGGTTCCCAAGAGCAGAAAGCTGGGTCCCGGAGTCAGATGCCTGGGATCCTCATGGAGTGGGCAGGAGAACTGGCCCTGAGGCACAGGGTACACTGATGATATGCCAAGAGTCATCTGTGCCCCCTTTGAGGAACACCAGTTACGAGGGGGTAAGATGCAAGCACCTGGGCGATTAAAGGGGAAGATGAGACCAGCATTCACTCACAGGCTGAAGTGAGAGAAACCCAACATCACATCCCTTCAATGCTTCAAGGGAACATGACTCTTTAGCTCCTGGGGGACTGTAGAGAACTTCACATGAGGCTCTTTCAATGTCTCCTTTCCAGATTATGTCTCATTGCATAAAATAATTAAACAAGTCTTTAGCCAAGGAAAGGCATAATAATTCCACAATCAGCAACAAAAACTTTAGGAAGTGAAATGTAAACCCTTGTTAAGGTAATTTAAGAAAAAATAACAGAGAAGGTTGTGAGAAGCAATTGGCTAAAGACGTGAAACTTCTTAATAACAAAATCTTCAAAAGTACCAGAAGTAGGACTTGGTGAGGTCCAGAAGTGAACATATAAAAGCATTGCACAGGGAAGACATTGCAAGAATGCTGAATGAGTACTGGAGGGGATGAACCCCAATGTGAACAGGTATCTGCACTGCTGCAATCACGTCTTCTGGCACAGGAAGATATAAAGTAGAAGTAGCTGCTTCTGGTGGGAAGCAAATCCTTTGCTTCTCCTGGGAAAGGTAATAATTGGATTTCTTTGTTTCTGTGTTCTCCACAGAGAGATAAAGAAGAGGCCTGAGACGTTACTGTTCTTTAGGGGAAAACATCCATCTTAGCTGGAAAAAACAATGGACAAGTATGGAACAAACTAATAAGTGACAATAAATAATTTCAAACAACTGTAAATGAGTTAAAGGTTTAGGTTCTAGATATCAGAAAAATAAAAGGCAGTAAGTGTAACAATTTTTTTTTTAAACAAGCAAGAGAGATGTGGGCAAATAAAGGCTGTTATGTTTGGCTTTTCTACCAAGCAAATTCATAGAAACTTACATAAAGATTAGATTTAGCAGGCACAAGGAAAAATTATTTACTGAGGAACAGTCAACACAGCTTTTACCAAGGCAAGTCATGACCCAAAAAAACTGTGAGTGCTCTGTGAAGGTGTAAGGAAGTATATGAATAAAAGTGATTCAGTTGATACAGTGTTTGGAAGTTTCCAGAAAGCTTTCAACAAGGTCCATCCCCAAAGGTTCTTAGAGAGATGAAACTGTCATTTGGAAAGGCATCCCATGGATTAATAACTGGTTAAGGGTTTGGAAACAAGGAAGAACAAATGATGAATTTTTTATAGTAGGGAGATGTTAACTGTGCTCTGGCATCACCATATTCTCAGAAGGAAGCTTGAAAAGGGGGCTAGGTGGCAAAGTTTGGTGGTAATATAAAATGATTTAGTACAGTAAAATCTAAAGCTGACTGTGAATGATTGCAGAAGGTCTTGCTGTACACTAACCGAAATTCAGCACCGATATGTGCAATACAATGCATCTAGGAAAAAAGCATTTCTAGCCACGCATATACTATTCTTGGCTCTAAATTAGCTGTTACCAGTCAAGAAGTAAATCTTGGAGTTGCTTCTATAAGCTCATTGCTCAGCAGCGGTCAAAAGGGCAAACTGGCTATTAGGAATTATTAGGGAAAGGAAGAGAGTCAAACCAAAATCACTTTTAACCATCGGTATACATTCCTGATGCTGACATATTTTGAAGAGTGCATGTATAGCAGTCCCTTCCCTCTTCTCATAAAAAGCAGGACTGAAAGGGATACTGAAAAGATTGATCACAGAATAGCCTGCACAGCAGGAGAGACCAAACAGACTACCTTTGGTTTCAGATAGAGGTAAAAGGCAAAAGCCTATGCCAAAACAGAATAAAGTTATTATAGAGCTAGAGAAAGGGCATGAGGAAGGATCATTCCCCAATTCTGGTCACAGAAGAATTAATGGGACTTCAATGTCAAAGCATCAAGCAGCAGATTTAAAATAAACTGAAGGTGTTTTTTCACATGGCCCGTAATTAAAGAAGTCATTCATTGCTGAGAGAAGCTGCAGAGGCAAAAACGCAAATAGATTCAGGAGGGGACTAGCTAAATTGAGACAGGTCCACTGGCACTCATTAAACAGCTTGGTCTCCATGTAACCTTCAGCTTAGGTGCTCTCTAGGTCACTGACTGCCAGAAGAGGTGCTTGGCCAAAGATCTGTCTGTACTTATTGTGAACTTTCCCTGTGTATGTCCTATTGGGTAGTTTGAGAAACAGGTTTGGGAGCTAGTTGGGTGTGAATTAGGTTGGTCATTATTACATTCTTATGTTAACAAACTAAGAAATTAGTGCATTGACTGTACTCCTTTGGAATCAACCTCTGTTCCAGTGAGTATGAATCTGCCCTTGATGCAGCAAGTCACAGGTGCAGTTCCTGGGCATCTCTAATATGCTTTTTGTGAGTGAACCAAGCAGAGGCAAGGGGGACTACGCATGTGCTTGACGTCATAGATGCAACCACAAACTTTATGATATCACTGTATGATATCAAAGGAGTGATGTTTATAGGATAGCCGTACAAATGCAAACCTTGTTTACAGCAGTCTGAATTTCTGTGTATGCTAAATGAGAGGCGAGGATACAGAAATATGGGCGGATTATAGTGGACACACACACACCAGCTGCTTTTACATCTTCCTATTTTAAAATACATTAGTGGACTAAGAAAGTTTCTGAAATTTTACCTCTTCTCAACAAGCATCTATTATCAGTTTAACATAAAATCAGCACTCATACAATATGTCAAACTGCTCTGTGATATTTACTTATATTATGCTAATGTGTTCCAGAAGAAGGAAGCAAGGTATAACAGCAAGTCCTCCTTGGCAGTTGTTCCTCGGGCAAAATTCTGTTGATATTACCTGGTGGAGGAAATCCCTGAGTAGATGAGCTACATGGTAAGTCATTGAGAGTGTCAGGAATTATTTGTAGCATTTAGCAATAAAACACAATATTGTCAGCATCATGTAAGCTCGAATCTGATTTCAACAGCAGTAATTTAATGTGTGATAATGTTTCTCTGTGCGTGTGCGCGCATGTGTATATGTGTGTGTGCACGCAGACATGCTTTGAGGGGGGGAAGGAAGGGGATGTGCTAAACAATATTTACACCTGCCAAGAGCAGCTGCTGCTTCTTCTTCTGGAAAAAATCATGCAGAGCGAAGCACATCTGTGTGCTGTATGCAATAGAACAGGGATAAGCAGGTATAGGTACAAGTAAGTATCAGCATAAGGAGGCAATAAGGAGGAAAGTGGGAGTTGCTGAAATGGGCCCAGGATGTTTCACTGCCAGACCTGCACAAAGTGCTGAAGTTTTGGCCAGTTTATTTAATCTCCATATGTTTTCTCTGAAAAAAAAAAAAAAAAAGAGCTGCCCAGAGGACATCAGAGCTGAGGTTCAGATGAGGGGTAGTTCTACTTGGGGACTGTTTGTGCCCTTTTATGCTTCTTCTCATGGAAGAGTACCTCTTTCCACCTCCTCCACAGTCTTTTAGTCCCATGTATGGTCCTTGCATAGTCTTGTGGAGCACTATGCCATTAAGGCTTAGATTATAATAACACATATTTAATGTAATACAAGGATTTGAAAACAGATACAAATATCATTTATCACTGCAAGTGAAAAATGAGAAGGGGAATTGTTATTAGTTTACTCATTTAGCAATTTCATAAACAGAACCCAAGTGCTTTGAAGAACAGCTCCATAGCATTATATGTATGTATTATACATACATCAAATACTGGGAGAAATCAAGGAAGAAGTCATTTCCTGAAAGTCACCCAGAACATGAGTTTTTTAAATCACAGGCCGTTGCAGGCGAGACTCCTTCCCATTTACAGTATGCATTATTCAATAAGACAGTTATTCTTGTTTTATATATGAAAAATAATGCCAAATATATAGCATTTTTTTTCAGTGTTGAAGCATGAAGATGTGAAGGATAGTGAATGAAATATAAGCTTGGTGTATTTTTTGTATGTATTGACAATGTCAACAACATAACAATTAAATAGGTGACCACATAAACAAATGTTTCCTTTCCATGATAACAATAAAGCAATCCATTACACAGATATAATTTACAAAATATTGATGTTACAATTTTATTAACTATATTTCTATAAAAGGTCAGTCTGGTTTTTGGACTGTGGTCTTTGGATTCTTCTGTTTGCATGGACTACTTCTAAACTACTGATTAAATTGTACCAGGAGGTCTATGCTGGGCAGAGTAAGACTAGTTAGAGTTTACACTGTCATTTGGAAAAGATTGCAAGTCTGCATATTGAACAAGGTGGAAAATCTCTTAGATAGATAATATATTTAGATTCCATACAGCCTGAGAAACTTTTACTGCTTTTCTAGAACATGGATTTCTGGTCCCATAATAAACATGTTAATCCATTACAGTTTTCACAGTTGCAGCATGGAGGAGCCCACGCTGGAGAGCGTGGACACTTCCTGAAGCAGCTGTGGCTTGCACAGAGCCCATACAGCAGCAAGTTTATCCTGAAGGACTGTGGCCCATGGGAGGAACCCCACGCTGGAGCAGGGGAAAGGTTTGTTGAGGGGGGGGGAGCAGCAGAGAGCAGCTGGTATGGACTGCTCAGGGGAGTCCTCAGGGGAGTGGACAGAGGAATCAGGAATGGAGGAGTGAAGTTGAGCCTGGGAAAAAAGGCTTGGAGTGGGGGATGTGGTTTCAGTTTTGCCTTTGTGGCTCACTTCCCCAAATTTTTAATTGGCAACAAATTAAACCAACTTTCCCCAAGTCAAGTCTGGTTTTAGTAATTGAGAAATGATGAATAGAATAGAATAGAATAGAATAGAATAGAACAGAACAGAACAGAACAGATCAGCTTGGAGGGAACTACCAGGATCATTTAGTCCAACTAGATTGACCACTTCAGGGCTGACCAAAAGTTAAAGCATGCTATTAAGAGCATTGTCCAAATACCTCTTAAATGCTGCTAGGCTTGGGGCACCAACCACCTCTCTAGGAACACATTGTTCCAGTGTTCGAACATCTTCTCAGTAATGAAATGCTTCCTAATGTTCAGTCTTTAACATCGCCTAACTGATCCAACTTTGAAAAATTCCCATGTGTCCTGTCACTGGATATCAGAGAGAAGAGCTCTGCACTTCTCTCTCCCCCTCCTTGGGAAGCTGCAGAGAGCAATGAGGTGGCCCCTCAGCCTCACCTCCTCCAGACTAAACAACCCCAGTTCCTCAGCCGCTATTCACAAGACTTGTGGTCTTCACCAGCTTCGTTGCCCTTCTTTGGACATGTCCAGCACCTCAATGTCCCTCCTGTTGTGAGAGGCCCAAAACTGAACACACTATTCAAGCTGTGACCTCACCAATGGCAAGTACAGGGGGACGGTCACTTCCCTAGTCCTGCTGGCCACACTATTTCTGATACAGGCCAAGATGCTGTTGGGTTTCTTGGCCAACTTTTGGCCTTCTTGGCCAACTGGGCACGCAGATGGCTCATGCTCAGCTGGCTGTCGACCAGCACCCTGAGGTCCTCTTCTGCCACACAGCTTTCCAGCAACACTACCTCAAGCCCGCAGTCCCTGGGACCGCAGAAACTGGACTCTCCAGTACCTGTCCTGTCCTTGCAGGGGTCAAGAAGGCATCTTTGGGAAGGAGCTGCAGAATAGTGTCTGCCTGCCCAGAGGATAGAGTTTTATTCCCCACGATCACTGGGGCTTGGAGGGCAGAGTCCTACCCCAACAGGAGGGGTGTGAAGAGAGGGGAAAGAAGGAGGTGGCTTGCAGGGCTCCTAAGGAGCAAAGCCATCAGGGAGGAAGAAGAAGAACTTGTCCTGCTCTGTCCCTGCCAAAGGATCCTCAGCTGCTGCTGTAGTTGTGAAGGGAGCTGGGACTGGGAGCCCAACCACAAGACTCAGCCAGGTTGCTCCTGGGGGTAATCTTCCTCTTTAGAGACAGCAGTAATTATGTCTGCTTCTAGGCATGCCTCCATAAATCTTCTAGTCAATGGATTTCTGCTTTCGCGTCAGGCCGGGCAGGGAAAAGTCCCTGGGTGCAACGCAGGGCATTGATTACCCAAGACAGGCTGGAGCAGCAGGAGTGTGGGTGTGTGTGCTACGGGCACGTGTACGAAAGCAGGAGAAAGAAGAACTTCTCCCCAAAGGCTCCTGGCAGCTGGTGCCGGTGCCATGGAGGGAGCCAGGAGCCCGACCACAGGGCTCAGCCGGGCGTGGAGATCCCTGTGCAAGCCAGGGACACCCTTGTGCCACCCACACTGGGTGGTTTGGGGAGGTTTGGGGGCCCTGGGAGCTCTCTCCTGCCGGGGGGGTTTGTGCTTTGCCCGCTGCAGGGGCCAGAGAGGCAGGGGCAATGGCTGTGTCCGGCCAGCGAGGTGTCGCCGTGGCACCTGTGACAGCACAGAGGACAAATCACAGAGGGGTGTCACCAGGGGTGCCAGCCAGCAGTGCCACCACTGCATTTGGGCTCGGGACAGCGGTGAGTGGGGCAGGCTGGGGGGAGGCTGGGCTGGATGAGGGCCGGGGCAGAAGCACTGACCCCCAGGGGGTGGCTGAGGCTGGGAGGAGGGCACAGCCACTGCGGGGAGCGCCTGGGGCAGGGCAGGGGCCACCCTCGGGGCTGGGCACAAGGGGTCCATGGCCACCAGCCATGGCCACTGCCCGGAGTGGGGGCTGTAAGAATGTTCCCCCAACCCAAAGGGCTTCCCCGCCTTCCCCTCACTGCTTCTGAGCTCCCTCGCCCCCTCTCCCACTCATCCCTGGATTCCTGCATCTCCTGCCCCATTGCCCCAGCCACCATCTCCATCCCAGCCCCACTGAGACCCTTCTCTCCCTCCTCCTCCAGACCATGGATTTGAACATCATCCATGTCGTGACCATCCTGAGCATCCTGCAGTACACAGTGAGGGAGCCTGGTGACAACATCGTGGTCATACCAGAGCTCGTGCAGCAGCATGAGGAGCAGCGGCATCAGGAGATGGCTTGGCTGAGGGAGCACAAGGGGCAGAGGAGCCAGGAGCTGCATGGGCCCACCCTGGGAAGTGTTCTCCTCGATGCCTTCCAGCACTGCTGGTTCTGGGCCTCAGCCGCAACCCTGCTCATCTTATTTGCCATCTACTGGATGCCCAGGCATGGGAATGCTGACTGGGAGAGCAGCAGCCAGCAGGGAAGCTCCATCATGGAGGAGGAGGAGGAGGAGGACGGATGGGAGGACACACTGAACCCTGATGACACCATGGGTCAAGTCAAGGCTCCGGATGAGCTGGGGACCTTTTCTACCCTCTGGAAGTTCCGGCTGTGAGCCTCTTCAAGAGAACTTAGGATATGTAGGACAATAAGATAGTTTTGATAGAGATAGATAAGGTAGATAAGATAGCTTGGAATTGTTTCTTCAATAGTTTAGGCTTTTCAGTAGAAATAGGTGTGCAGTAAGGACTGTGGCATTAAGGACCACCAGCAGAAGTCTGTGGCTACAAGGAGTCATCTGTTACCACCGTGGGAGCCACCGCAAAGATGCCAATAAATT
>JAOTQQ010000001.1:116611484-116622425 GCA_026546715.1 Gallinago undulata | reverse complement strand
TCAGCCTCAGAGAATAATTTATAAGGAGTAGTTTATTTGGTGAATTTTGTCTCTCCTGTTTGTTCAGGGGCAAGACAGAATAACAAACAACTCATAATGGATTTGGATATTGGGGTTTTATAAAGAACCAGAAAGGTCAGATCTCTTACCTTACCTGATTATTAAACACACTCAGTCACTCCTCTCCCTGCACTACCTTCATGAGCTCTCAAACTCCCTCTCCAGCTCATCTCCACTGGTCTTGGAAGACTGGGCAAAAGTCATGTCATAAAATCATAGAATCCTTTAGATTGGAAAAGACCCTTAAGATCATCATGTCCAACTGTTAATCTGACAGTGCCAAGTTCACCACTAAACCATGTCCCTAAGCACTACACCTACACAGCTTTTAGAAACCTCCAGGGATGGTGACACAACTACTTCCCTGGGCAGCCTTCTCCAATGCTTGACAACCCTTTTGGTGAAGAAATTTTTCCTAATGTCCAATCTAAACCTCCCTTAATTCATGCTGTGCTTGCTGCTGCTCACATCACAGTTGGACATCACCATACAAGGCTCCTGAACATCCCACTGCATTTGTCTTCACTCTGATCCGATCTGATCTCCAAGACCTTGCCCTGCTTCCAGGTTCTTTCATCCAGTTGAGATCTTCTTCTTCATTCTATGTTTCCTTTTTGTCTCCAATTCTTCTTTTGGGGAACCGTTGGTTTTGGTTATCTTTTCTTCCCATAGCCCCAGGTCCCTGTTTTTCCTAATCTAAATAGTCTAGATGCAGAATCACAACACTTCTCACATCATTAATCACAACATTAGCCTCCTAATTGGTGCAAGGTTTTTTCAGTCTGGGTGCTATCAAAATTTAAAGCCTGCCTGTACTTCTTGCACCTAGCAGAGCAGCAGGCTTCAGCTTGAAAGTTCAAAAGTTAAATTTTGGATATGCATCCCCTTGCACATGCACACATCCAGTTATCTGCCATTTGTTAGCATTTACAATTTAAGCAGTTTTTTTTACCAACAACAGTTTGTTCCTCAGAAACGTATCGCTCCCAATGGTTGAACTCGGCCAAATCCAAACACAGGGATGCCAATTTATGCAAGAAATCCACAGTCAGCCACCTGTCCCCATAGGATTCACTCAGGATTAGAGATGCAAGAAAATACAAAACATTCTGGAACCGCAGTCCAATATCACTCTCTTGAATATACAAATATACAAATGGGTATTTGCTGAAATACCTGCAGCATTACTCTAGACCTAATAAGGCAGGTTTTTCCTTAACTCCAACAGGTCTGAATCTGAAATCAGCAGCTGAAACCAAGTCCCAGAAGCAAGTGAATCTCCTAACAGACATCATTGCCAGCTAGTATTAAGAAAACTGAGTTACTGTAAGGTTAGTGGCATCATGCAAGTTCCACTACCTCTTTTTCCTAATGAATTAACTAAATCAGTAAAGATGATACCCTTCCTGTTTCTGCTTTCCTATAGAAGACATGTATCCTGTTTCCAATTAAATTAACACTTAACTCCATTTGACTCAAGCTGTACATGATCAGAGCCCAAATGAGCTTTAATTTATACAAAGACTTAAAAACACAAATGGAAGTGTTTGCAGATTTCAAAAATAGAGCAGTGAGCTGCAGAGTTAGTCAGAGACAAGTACAAGCCTACGTGACTCAGAGAGGCCTATTCTGATCAGAGGGGTTTCTTGAAGAGCTATAAGCAAGCTAAGTTAGTTTTTGATGCACAGTGCTCCCTCAGAGTTTTCTGAGCACATCCTGTAGATCCCCCCTTCAATGAAACTGAATTGGAAATAGTTCTGTCTAAACCTGTTTATCTCAAAGATAAATCATCTGAATGTGTATCCTATGACTAAAGTTCAGTACACTCTTTTGAAATAAAGGTTTTTGAATAGATGATATTTCATAGTATAACTGAAGATCCATAATTGACAACAGATTTGGGATGTTCATTGCTGGACTTGGCTATATTCAGGTGAGTCCTTAGAAACACTGTTACACAGATGTACATTCACAAAGCTCTGCCTGTGGGGTCCATAGCTGGTGGCATACAGTGAATTCAGTTACCTTTTGATAAAGGCAAGGGATAGAAAGAAAGAGAACAAAATGGGAAAGGGGAAAGCTCTCTCAGGGTTATTCTTGGGTGACCAGACAAACATTTTCTGAGATTGAGCTCTCCAGTACAGCAAATTAACACAAAAATGATGAGGATGAAGGATGATTTCCCCCCCTACTGTGTCTTCCCCCTAGTCAGAAGAGCATAGTACTGTATGTTTTTCGCTTGGACCTGCTCAGACTATTGTTTTTCTCCACTTCTGGTGCTCTCAGTGTTGATTGGAGCACACTTGGTCAGGTACGAGCGTTGCAGGCTGATGGGTCACTAGGCTTTGTTCATATAGTATTACGGGGTTACACTTATCAGCTAATACATGCTGTGCTATCAATCAGCTGAGAATTGTTTTTTCTTTGTTATAAACCGAAGGCTAAAAAGCTTGAGGTGGGAAAAGGGAGAGGGGAGCAGGGAAGGATTCTCTCACTCTTGGAGTTTGTATGCACATGGCTACAAGTATAACAACTCGAGAACAACAGCATGAGAACAGCAAGGGGAGATGCTGTCCCAGCAGCTGTGAGTTAAAGGCTGCAGAACTGTTAGGGGAAGGCAGGCTGGAGAATTGCAGAACGGAGGCCCTCAGCACAATGCAGGTGAAGACACTTCAGGCACTGCACTAGTGTCTTGCTGCAGGAAGGAGCATTCCTGACAGCACCAGTACACCTGCAAAATGTAGAGCAAAACCCTTCACCTGATTCTGTTTTCCTTCCTATCCTGTGACTGTCTCATCTCCCGCCTTTTTAAGCTGAGTGGGTAGGAAACATCTCCTGGCAGATGTTTGTGTTGGCAAGTCCCTCAGGGCTCTCATCTCCTTTGGGAATCCAAGGTACTGTGCCAATGTGCACCTCCCCAGTGACACCTCTCTGTCACTTGTCCCTGGCAGGTGTTGCAGTGTCCTGAGCAAACACCTGGAAAGGAGAGTTGGGAGCCAGAGGCTCCAGCTAGTACCTACTGAGGGCAACGCAGTGTGGAACAAGTTACAGTCTACTGTCAAGGTCCTGCAGATTAGCAGAAGATTGCTCTTGGTGTGTCCTAGGCAGGTACAGAGTGTGACTCCAGGCGAGCCACCATGCACATGAAAAAACTGGCAGAGTGTGGTTGCAACTGCAGGCAGTGCTCAGTTGTCCCTCTAGCTTCATAGACGGAGGACTGGCAGTAAGTACTGGCGATTAACACAGCATTAGAGCAGGATGCTCAAATAGGAATATGGGTCAAAACACTTTCAAATATACTGCATTAAAGAGCTTACAACACATTTTCTGACATACTGCTGTAAGCAAAGGTTAATCTTTTCTGGGGTCACTTGTAAGCAATTTCAGAGTTATATTATGCTGATTTTGCAGTCTGCTTTGGGAGTATAGGTCCTACATAGGAAAGCTGGAACTCGAGTCAGGTACTGACTGCTTTGCCTCTATTTTAAGAATAACTTTTTTTGCCTCCTGATCCCTTTTATACTTGAACACCCTGCAGAGAACTCTGCCTTAGGTCTACAGGCCCTTCTGCGCAGTCTGCCCAGTGGGCTGCCATGGGAGGGGCAGATGGGACAGGAGAAAATCTGGTAGTTTTCTGCCAGCAACCTGCACAGCAGGCAAGGTTTGAAGCCCATGCATGCTGTACCAAACACGACAGGTTCCCACACTCGGCTGTGTTTCATTCTGATGAATCGACATTTCTCATTGGGAATGGGCTCCACCAGAAGATTTCCGGCCAGATTTAATCAGGGATGCTTGAAAGCCATCCAAAACACAGGCCAGGAAAGGAAATAACTCAAAAAAAAAATCAGCTTTTTCACATTTTCTGAATTGTTCGGTAATTACTTTTGTTGAAGATCTAATTCATGCGTGATTGTTTAGAGTTGTCCCTGCAACATTTATCAGCTTACACACAATTATCTTTCTCTCCTTCCAGAATCGGTCTGTAATCAGTTCTATAAACCCTTTGAGATATTTGTTTGAAGACAATGTTTTTTATTGGGAATAGAGATGGGAAAGAAAAATGTTTTCAAAGCTGAAGCCAAAGAGAAAGCTGATAATCAGAGAACTAAAAGGAAAAAGCAGATTTTTCTGACCTAGTGAAAACAGATTCATGAGGAGTTACTTTTTTCCACTTTATGCCTTTTCTTCTTACATGCTATATTTTCCTTCTCTTTCTAAGCAGTGTGAAACTCTGATGCGCTGCCATAGCTCAAATGTTTTCTAAAGATGAAAAGCTGTATTGGGTTAACTCAATAATTATATAAATGCTGTACTACATCAGTACAGTTCAAGTGGTATGATCTTTTTAAGTTGAGTGCAGCTACACCAATAGAAAAACAAAGTCTGGGAAATAAACAAGCAAGGCAGCTGCAACAAACTTATGCCAAGATGGCCATGCCCACACTCAGGGTTTTTTTTGTGTGAATCAGTTTCCTACCTGGCACAGTTACAATGGTTAAAACTGAGAAAACATTGTCTGTGTACCAGGCCATAAGGATGAAATGTTGTTGAAAGTCTCTGGCTGCTTTGTGTTCTTATAGAAATGTATAGTATCTATAAATCTGGTTTAGCAGTCTAATTAATCAGAACTACAGCAATTTGGGGCTGCTCAGCCAGAGCACACAGTAAATTCACGTCCTGGAGCTGGCTGCTGCCCCTATTTGTGCTGTCTCTATCCTTGTGTGACTCTACTGACACAACCCAGCTTTACTCTCAACTTGTCGTGCTGGGAGAAGAACCGCCGCGGTTCTGTGCTCTTCAGAGAGACTGTGGCACTTGTTCTCCCTTCTTCTGATGGCTTGTGAGCGTTGTCATATCCAAGAAGGTTTTCCTGGAATGATTTGAGCTGCAACTGGAAGCTGGGGCTTCTTGGTACAGTTCATCTGGTCTCACTCCACTGCATTTGCACCCCACCAGTAGCATGTTCCCCACTTCCCCTGGGTGGGAGATGGCTGCTCTTCCCCCTCGCCCAGGAGGCTGCTGTTTTCATGTTCTGCTGGCAAAGCTTGGGTTTGGCTGGAAGGTTTTGTTTTGGCTTTGTCAGTGTGTTTGTGCTTATGTCGCTCCTTGGCTAGCACTGGGATGCTGAGTTTGCTACCAGCCTTCCTCCTGATCTTATTCAATCTGATTGTCCTTGGTGATGTTCATGCCCCCCAATGTGCTGTTCTGCGATAATGAAGACGCTGCTTCCTGTGGCTGATCTTGTGACTCAGCGACAAGGGAACGCGTGGCTCTTTGTGAGATTGGGTGAGCAAGGACAGAAACACGGTTGTCCCCAGATGAGAGCGCTTCAGCAAAGCTTGCTTTCTGTGCCTGCTCTGAGGTTGTCAGCCCTCCTGGAGGACAGGAGTATTTAAGACTAACACAGCAGTAATCTAGTTCTATTTTTTATTTTTTTTTTCAGAAAGGAAACAGTGCAGAGGGCTGGCTTACTTACTGATCTCTAAGAAAAAAAGCACAGCAGAGTGTGTGTCTAGGTAGCAATGCTAACAATTGGGTGTAAGCTGGAAGAGAAGTGTTTGGATGCCTTGGACTGAAAAACCATAAGCATCAAGAATGTGACAATTCAGGATTTGAAGTCTGCTCCTTCTCAGTGCAGTGCCATTTGTAAAATGCAGCCCTGGATCCTGAGCATGCACAACATGTTTGGCTACTCAGAATTGTGCTTCATTAGAGCCATCTGACATGGTTAAAGGTACTTCTTCCTCACTGCAAGAGTTTATAGCATAATATTTAGGTATTGTTTCTTAAAGTCAGTATTTATATAGTACCACTAAAATGTGAAGTGCTTTCCTGAAAAAGAGTCTTGATGCTCTCTCCAGAGAGAGCATGAGTCTTGCTATAAAAAGTAAATATTTTTAATTAGTGGAGTGATCCTCTCTTGTTTGGCTTCAGTCAGTTACTTGCAAAAGGGCTACAAGTTGGGTAGAGATTTGTAGACCCAAGCCAGACTAAAAGTAGGCAAAATAAGGCAGGAGGACATATGTTACAGGGTTAATGAGAATGAAAGATAGAGATGACAGTTAATATAGTCAGAAAGGCACACTCAATGTATTATCACAGCAGCAGCACTGGTCTTCCTATTATTAGGTTCAGTCCTTAGTAAGGGAAGATTAGTTTTTTGCAGAGGGTGTTTTAAGAGAGAATGAGCAGAAGACTAGTGACAGGATTATGAAAGCAGGTCCAGGCATTAGGCATTGATGACAAAAAGACCATTAACAAGAACCAGAGAAGTGGATGAAGGAAGCAGCCAGCAGAAAGGTTTGGAAAAAAAGAAATTCAGTCTTGCAAAAGCAAACCAAAGCACTTGTTCACAATTAATATATATTTTGGTTATGCTTCTAGACATAAAATCAAAATCAAAAAATATTTCATCAGAAAGGGGCTCCAGGAAGATTCCAGTCTGAGAGTTGTAACACAAGTTTTGTTGCTATTATTGTTATTTCCCAACCTCTTCATGATATGCCTGGAGTATTCTTATTAATTTTCCTTTTTCTCTTCCAACAAAAAAGTGAAATCAATGTGTTCATGAGGAGCAGACAGCAGGGCAGACCACTCTGATTTTCTTATTGAAGAATCAAAGGCTTTTGGAGAAATAAGAAATTTCCATGTGTAAATTCTGGATTTTGTGAAAAGGGCATTTTTTTGTTCTTTGAATTATTATTTCCCCAGGAAAATCTTGAGCATTTCTAAAGGCTAGAGAAGCTTTTTGGCTAGTGCAGAGAGCAACAAGAAATGTCTCCAGAAGTCTGGACTGGATTAAACGTTGCTTATGGTTTGGAATATTTCAGAGGGATTATGTGATTTCTTTTTGGGACCTCTGGTTTGTGGAGTCCACCAGCTTATTTTATATCAGAGGGACCTCCTGGTTAAAATCCTTTCTTCTTACCAGCTCTCAAACAAGCTTGTCCAGCTCCTGTGCAGACACATCCTTGAATAGTCCAGATAATTATTGTCTCGTTAGCTAGTTACTTTGAAATCACTGTTTGCTCAGAAGAATTTAAAGTAAAATGAACATTGAATTATTTGGTTTTGGTATCTAAAATAGATAGCACCATTGCCAGTATTTATAAAAGTTATATCAAGACATGAAATACACTTTTTCAATGAATTAAAATGTGAATATCCCTCTGTTCCCCTGTTTGGCTGACTTGTTATAAACTTTTTATGACACATGCCTTGTAAGGCACTCTGTCTTCCTTGTGCTTTAGGTTTCATTCATCAGAAGGAAACCATTCTTAGTGGAGTGTGCCAGTTTCCTAACTAATTCCTTTGAAGCCTCGAGAAGGATCTGGACAGAGTTAATCTCACATCACCTCTCCAAATCTGTGCCTTCCCCTATGAAATATATTTACCTCTAATTTATGCAGGGGGTAGTCCTGGAACTCCTGTAACTAAATTAAGAATTATCTCATTTATTTTTAAGTCACCTTGTAATAAGAAGGCTTGTCTGACCGTTTAACAATTCCTATGCTCGACCGAATGTAAAATTCAGCAGCCTTTGATGACTCACTGTGCACCTTTCAGCATGAACCTTGTCTGCCTGCCAGCCATACATTTCTGTTGATCTGAACAGTAAGAAACATGCAAAGTGTGACAAAAAACAGGTAGCTCATTACTGGCTCTTGACTTGAAACAAGCATTTGCCTGCCTTTGGAATAATGCAGGTGACAGCTCAGGGACCCACTCTTAGAACAAGCTCCCTGTGGATATGGGGTGGGTCTGGAGGCTGACTATCTATAAAAAGTGCTGCATAGCTTTCTATGAGGAAGCCTCTTCACAGCAGGATAGCATTTAACAGCACTGGCATCTTCTTCCATCATGTAAACTACAGATAAGTGAAAAATTAAAGGTAGTAATGAAGTCTGAAAATCATTATTTAAATCTTGTCATGAGCAGAATTTTAACGTGCATAAAGTGTATACCAGCAACTCCACTATCTCACAAGGGGGTGTCCTTACTCTTGTTGCATATAATTATGTTGGTACTGTATGTGGAGGTACTCAAATACTAAAGAAATAGAAACTTACATGAGTGCATTAACCCTATAGACAGAGAAGAAGGCAAATGCAACAAAAGAGTGATTCCTTTCTCATAACAAAAGCAGCAGAAGCCGGGTGCTCTGAGGGGTGCCAGTTTTAAGCACAAGCAGCTCAGTAATACTGCAGCTGTTTCAATGAAATAAGGTCTTCACCCAGAGTGCAATTATACAGGAAAGCTAGGACTTTTTAAGGAAACTAATGCTCCCTCCAATACCCAAAGATGCTGATGTCCAGTTGAACCTCATAACTTCAAGTTTGCTAATCCGATTAGCTTCATCTTCTCCTCCTGTCCTCATTCCGTGATAGTCAAGATCCTCTGGCAAACAGCTCATTTTCATCATAGTCCTGATGCACTGGTTGCAGTGTGCATGTGCCAGGGTGGTACTGAGCAATCCTCACTGCTCGTGTGCAAACAGCATCTTCCTATGCAAGGGAAGCCCTGGAGCAGCTGGGGAGGCTGTTTTTGCAGTACCTGTATTTTGATACTTCAGCACAAAGAAGATGCACCACAAAGGATTAAGGTTTTGTCCTGCATCTTCCCACACAGCATCTTTGAGAAACCTTTGTCTAATTCAGAGGAAAGGGGGGGGAAAAAAGGAACATATGAATATTGTCAACACCTGCTTTACATTTTGTAAAATAAGAATGGCGCTGAGCTTCCCACGGCCTAAAGTTAAATTGTCAGCACAATCCTGGCAACAGATTTTTAAACACCTTTGGTGTTGTAAGAAGCAAAAGAACACCAACTGATTTTAAGATCAAAGGCTGACTTTACAAAGTTGGCAAAAAAACCCTCACAACCCAACCTGTCCAGCAGAACAAATGAACTATGTAACTCAGAGTTGTGATGGCACCACACACTGCTATTCTCCCCAGTGCCTCTCCAATGCTTTCCTCCAGTCCAGACATGCACCACAAATACCAGGTGTCGTTTTGGGGAGGATGGAAAGCTCACTGGTCTCTGCTGTTTGAGACAAAAGCGTATTACATAATGTATGTGGTAAAATTAATTTTGCTGGGAGATAAGGGAAATGCCATAAATAGCTGACAGGCTGCTTGAGAGAGCGAGTGAACGAGCGTTCCTGGGCCTCCCAAAGCTCTGGCTGGCTGTGCCTTTCATCAGCAGAGTCACTGAGGAATATCTGCCGTTTCGGGACAGATAACCTTTGCTCCATCAAAATGCTATTATTTTAGCATTTATTTCTTTAAATGGCAGATTAGTTAAACCTCATTTTCTCATGTACTCAGACGTGAATCTAGCTGCTGCTCCATGGATAAAGCAGAATGAAATGTGCCCCTTCAGCAGACCCTTCAGCTGTGGTCACCACAGAAAGTTAAATGTGATGGGTACCTTTTCCCCTCACGTCCCCAGATGCTCATGAGTTTTTCTCAAAGACCCAGTTCCAGTGTCTCTGTTGTGCTATGTGAAGGTGAGGGATATTCCTAGTGCTACCACGACATTGCAAGCTGCCCAGAGCTGTCGTCACACACCTCTGTCTTCCCTTCACATAGCTGGCAAATCTCTGGCAGCTTCTGGGAGAGTAGCAGCTGCTGGCAGATATTGTTCCCCACAGAGGAGGTTGAGTGACTCTGGAGGACACATTTGCTCCAGGAGCTTGGTGACTGTCAGCCCGCCCTCCAGACTTGCAGCAGCCCATACATGTCACAGAGTACATCTAGGAAATTATACAGCCCAAAGTTAACGAGACTCCTTCTGGTGATCATCTGTTGGTTTATTATGGTTTGGCACAACATCCTCCCGCGGTGCATGGCCTTCTAGGTTTGGACACAACTGCAGCCAAGCCGCTGCAGGGACCATACATATCCCCGAGCTAGCTCTGGTTTAGCTCACTTTAGTGCTGCTGGCAAAGTAGCTGCAGTAGCCCAAGACTCAGAATGAAAATAATCTGCCAAGGGCTGTTTTAGTAATTTTTTTCGGCCAGTTCTGTAGCTCTCAGTGGACACGCTGAGCAGGTTTACTGCTAAGCTGGCTGACGTGCACCTCCAAAAGCTGCAGCACGGATGTATCCTTTGTGATTGTGAACATGGGTTTACATCCCCTATTTTTTCACCTGTCTGTTCTTCATTGCTAAGGTCAGTGATAGGGATTCTGCCCAAGGAGAGCTGGATAGGACCCACCAGACACTGCTGGTTTTGAAACAGGTGGGCGATGCCTGCAACTGCTCTTGCAGCTCCAAGAGAAGCCTGGGAGTGCAATGGGCAGTGATGCCTCAACTCACTAATGATTGGCCTTAAAGCCAGCCCGAGTGGAGTCTGTGGGCTTCTCATCCTGTCTTAGAGTAGCATGTAATGGCACACTGGTAAGTTACCCTTAATTTGCTTTGGCCTGTGTATCAAAAAACTTTCTGCTTTTCTTCTCTTTTCCTTAACACTAACAATTTTCCCTGGGCAGCTCTCCTATTGGAAATAAATTATGTGTCAGTTGTTGACGGAGATGTGTCAATTGAAGCCTAAGTGATAAGAATAGGGCCACGAAGATGATCAGAGGAATGGAGCACCTCTCCTATGAAGACAGGCTGAGAGAGCTGGGGTTGTTCAGTCTGGAGAAGAGAAGGCTCTGGGGAGACCTTATAGTAGCCTTCTGATATCTGAAGGGAGGCTGTAGGAGAGAAGTACAGTGACAGAACAAGGGGCAACATTTTTAAATTGGAAGAGGGAAGACTTAGATTAGATACCAGAAAGAAATTCTTTCCTGTGAAGGTGGTGAGGCACTGGAACAGAGAAGCTCTGGATGCCCCATCCCTGGAGGTGTTCAAGGCCAGGCTGGATGTGGCTT
>JAOTQQ010000001.1:116595052-116611384 GCA_026546715.1 Gallinago undulata | reverse complement strand
AAATTGGAAGAGGGAAGATTTAGATTAGATACCAGAAAGAAATTCTTTCCTGTGAGGGTGGTGAGGCACTGGAACAGAGAAGCTCTGGATGCCCCATCCCTGGAGGTGTTCAAGGCCAGGCTGGATGTGGCTTTGAGCAACATGATCTAGTGAGAGGTGTCCCTGCCCATGGCAGGGGGGTTGGAACTAATGATCCTTAAGGCCCCTTCCAACTCTAACCATCCTGTGATTCTATGATTCTATAATAAGATCTCTTTCACCTGTGATGTGTACTCCAAGTTTGAAGCAAGCCAGGCCTCTGGAGGTGAAAGTCAGGTACATTAACTCACTCCTCCAGCTGCTTCTTCTTTTTCTCCTGTGTGACAGTGTCATGTGCCTGCACTCGGTCCCAAGTGGGCACATCCCTAGGGCATGGGGCAGGGAGGGGTTGTGACTGCTCCCCTGAATTCAGTCAGTATGTTGTCCCCACCTCTTCACAGAGGTACTTATCAAGCTGACCAAGTCCAGAAATCAGAGCACAGAATGAGGTGAAAAGCTGGAGGAGGAGTTTGCCCTCTGTCTCTTCTTGTAGTCTCCTAAATAGTATTGATGTATTTCATGGCATTGCATCCTAGCACAGAGAAAGGCCACAGTCTCAGCCTGTGCTGTGAGCCCCCTCTGACATCTCTATACTCCTTTAACCAAGGCAGATGGAAGGCAGATGTGTGATTAAAATGTAAAACCAGGGACATCATTATTTGCAGTAGCAGGTTAAAAGCTGCAGAATTTGTCCCTGTTACACCAAGATGCTCTTTCTTGATACAAATCTCCCCAGAAAAGTTTTGAGGTCTAAATTTACCTGAGAGGAAAGAGAGGGAAGGGAGAACATCCAGGAAACATTCATGAATTCAGACCAGCTTTCTCAACAATAAATATTTCAAAAATAGCTAAAGGTAAAAAAATGCAATAACCCCCAATTGAGGTCAGCATTTACCTCAATATAAATATCTTCTTAATAGAATCAGAGGGGGGTTTCTTTTGGTTGAGCAAAGCTTAACAGGAAGTTTTCCTTGCAAATGTCTTTTTGTAAAAATAAAAGCAGCAGGAAAACCCCTCAGCCAATCCAAGTCTAAAATCATGTGTCACAGACTCTTACAACCCATTGAGATAAGAATTTCACCTCGATTAGACATGTACATTGCATACAGTGCTTTAAAATCCAGAGTGAGAAAACATTTCCTAACTTCCATATCATGTTTGTGAACATTGGCTGCTTTGTTTTCATTACACTTGCCTTCCTTGTCAGCACCCCAGCTAAAATAAAGCAATCCCCAGGCAACTTTCACAAATACACAGTGGGAAGAATGTACATTCATTATGTGGGGTCAAATTCAACATTGCACAACTCCGTTTACTTTAATTGTATGTGACTCACACACTATTCACAGTAGGAAGTGTGTATTTGCCTCCATATGTGGGACTTTGGGAACTTTTTTGAATTAGCTGCAATTATTTGCCCAGCACTGGTCCCTGGCATAGAACACCTAAATGAAGAAGTACATTTTTTAATTCCTCTGATTTATGAAAGAAAATAAACTGAAAACCTCATACCATTCCCCAATCACTCTCCCCACCACCAACATAAATATCAAAGCTTCAGCAATTACCATATACCCCTATGTCTAGCCTAAAAGCCAAGATTTATTCTTGCTTTTGGCAAGTTATTCTTTCAGAACTTTCCACTACCTGAGTAACACAAAACGAGAGAGCCCCCAAAAGACTGCGAGGTTATTTCAGATCCTGCCTGTAAACATTTCCTTCTACTTCATCTCCAGTAGTTACTTGCATATGATTATCACTTTGGAGCAGTTCCCCATATGTAAAAGAGTGTCCAGTTCCCCCTTTCTAAGTCACCTTTACTTTTGCAAAAGTCCAAGGAAGGTGAAAATAAATGAAAAGTCAGGTTGATGGTCTCTGAAAGGGCAACCTTCTTTTCTAGTCAATAAATAGATCCTTGAAATCCTCTTCTGACAGCCTTGGAATTGGGCTTCTAGCACTAATGTCAAAGCTGTGATTTAAAGTTTTAGGGTATGATTCTCCTCTTGATTTTGCAATGCAAATCTTTAGTTCCATCAGACTGACTTCAGGAGAGCTTTGCTGGGTTGGCTGTGGAGTAGATGAGATATGGACCTTGTCCCACATTCCTTTGAAATATTAGCATTACTTCTTGAATCACGACATTGCATTTTCACATTTATAATTCCACACTTATCATACAGGATTTTGCTTGTCTGTAAAGAACACCCCACCACCAATCCCAAATGCTTTTGACTCAGTATTGAAATCTAGAAACTCAAATCAGCAAGAAACACTGCAGAGTTTCCCTCCATAATCTGTGACGTGCATTTAAAAATGAACAGGTTATTTTTAATTATAATCGACATTTTTTCTCCTGATTCTCCCAGAGAAGGCATTCATCTTGCTGGAAAAGTGGTGTTGCTTACCACATCATCACGATGGGAGCTCGGTGGAAGAAGATGTAAACAGACCTCTAGGGAGCTTCAAAAAACACCTGTCTGTCAGACTGCTAAGTTTGAAACCAGGGAACTTGATTTTCCCAGCCCTTCTGAGACTGAGAAAAAGGGGAAGGAGAAGAAGGAGCTTCTTCCCTTCCTGTATGGTGGCCCCCAGGGCTGGACATTACAGGGAGCCCTGTTCTTGGCAGACACCTCTGTGCTAGGAATGCAGCATCGCTGTCAGTATCCTGGGTCCAAATCTCCAGGCTGGGACCTGTTGCAGGCCCACGTCAAGACAAGTCCTGGTGATGCTCCCATTCCCATGTTTCCCTGAGGAGGAAACACAGGTTCAAGCATAAGTTCAAACTCCTGAAACTGGGGCCAAGGCTTCCCATTGGCAAGTCTATTTGCTGTTGCCATCTGCTATACACGGCTCTCTCTGTACCCTTGTCTTCCCTTGCCCCTCACCATTCACCAGTCCCTGCTAAGTCAGCAAACGTGGTTCAGAGCCATAAGCACATGGTCAGAAAATGCACTTGGTAAGTGCAGAAAATTCAATTAAATTAGAAAGTAGCATTAGTTCAGCAGAGGGCGACTCTTTCCTGGGGATGCATATAGCGACACAGCAAAGCACTTTCTGAATAAATACTTTGGTTGGTTGGTTGGTTGGTTTGGTTTGGTTTGGTTTGGTTTGGTTTTAAAGACCTTTGAAAAGCAATCTGAGGATTGGAAAAATTTGCAGCATTGAGCAAGCAGCTCCTGTGAAGCCTTCTGTCCTGGGTTTTTCCCGGAGCGCTGGCACAAGCCCTTTCCCTTACTTTTGCAGTGTCCACTGAACCAGCTTATTCAGAGGCGATTAGTGCCAGCTACAGCAGAGGCAGCACCACATTGCTGTTTTTCTCTGCAAACAAACATCTAAGCCCTCCTGGCAGGACAATCATGCCACAGGGGAAAAAAATGCCCTCGGTCATCAGATCTGTCAAGATTTAGTACCAGGAGTGTAACGTCCCTGGCAGGCAACACGATTGACACACAATGTCTCTTGGCATTATTTTATTGAGTTGACTCCCATGAGCTACAAAGATCTCTGGGAAGCTTCAGTTCTCTTGACCTGTTGTGGGGAGATGGTCTCACCTGAGTTCCTGTAGAAGAGTCAGAGGATGCTGAGGGCTTGGAAAACTCATACAGGACAGCAAGGTCAAAGCCTGGTGGCCCAGCAGCTGGAGAGAGCACTGATTGCTTTTGTAAGGAACCAGATTGTGACTGCTGATGGGCAATACTAGTGGCTTTTTAAAACTAGAAACTCAGATTTCATATTGTTGACTGTTAGCGTTATAATAGTTTAGTAAAATGCTGCTCGGGCAGTACAAACTGTACAGCAACTGAAACTGCAGGAGTCCACACAGCAGGAAGGAGATAAATGTAGTAAATGGTGTAGCAGAATTGGGGTCAGATATGTAGCTTATGAGCACAATATCTTATCATTTCAGAAACCCATACACCACAGCTGAAACATAAAATATCCTGTATCCATTACCAAAGCAGAAAAAAATATTTTCAGCTAGTGTGGGACAAAGTCAGGATTTTTGTGCAAGGGATACAAAGTATGCTGTAATATGTCCAAAAAAAGAGGAGAGAATGTTCCTTCAGGGAGAAATCAATTTTGAGGTTATACCTGTTTTAGCAGGACCCAAGGGAAAAGTAAACAAACTATGTGGCATTATAGAGAGACTAAGCCAGAAGGTAGGGATGAGCAGAATGTTCCCAGAAAATAAATATAGCACATCAAAATAGATGTGGCTATCAAAATAGCCAGTCAAATAGAATTTGACTCATGGCCTGGTAAAGGCATAGTTCCTCTTCACAGGTAATACAGGTAATAGTTGCCTTTTTAGCAAGTTACAAGCAAACTTGTAACTCAACACAAGAGCATGATGGAAATCCAGTTCTGGGGAGGAAAGTGAATTGGGGAAGCCTTTTACTTTATTACAAAAGCACAGAAAAAAGTACACCTGAAGATGCACAGGCAGCAAATAGCAGCACCCAGCAGAATAAACAGCATTCAAACTATCCAAACCAACTGAATTTATCAGATTATTCTAGAAATCTGTTTTTTCTTTCAAGCTGTTGAACATTTTTCATTTGTGCGTATAGTATATACTGTATGGAACCTGGGATCAGAAGAATGAGGGGAAAAAAACGAAAAAGAAAGGGGGGGAGGAATGTGCCTGCATATAGCTAGCTCAGCTGAACCTCCCCAAATATCCAGTTTGTATCTGATTCAGATAAAAGTTCAGGTAGTCTTCTGTCCCATTTGGACCTGTTTGCTCACCACACATCACAAAAGCACATGTATTTTTATTGATTACCTCCCTCCACACCACTATATTCAGTTATTTTGCTGCATTGTTGCATTGATCTCTTCTGCCCAAATCACACTATTGATTTTTCCCTGCTTCTCTCAGCCAACCTCTTGATACAATAGGGAAAGTGTAAGATTAAGCGCTCATCTTATAAACACTTATGCATATGAAGAATTTACACACAGGGATAAATCCAAGGCCACCACCTTGGTGCAGGGCTTATGTATAATGTTTTAGGTGTGATCTTTTCATAGAATACAAAGATTACATGAATGTATAAAATGAGGATTGTATGCAATCCTTTGCTCTTGTTCTTCATCAAGGCAAGAGCAAACAGTTCAAGGCTGACACTGAGCTTTCAGCTGTTCTGCCAAAATTATACTGAAGGGCAGTTTTAGTTAAAGTTATTAACACAGACTTGAAAGTAAAACTTTTCTGCCAAGGGTGGACTAGATTTCCAACTGAGGTCAAGACTCACAGTTGCAGCCAGATTTTAGGAAAAAGACAGCATCTGATATGCCCTGCACTGAGTGTCTGGATTTTTTCAGATACTCTTCACCAGAGACACTGAGGTTGTTGGGAAGTCATCTCCTGACCATGGATGCAAAGCTTTTGGAAATTCTACTTCAAAGCATAATCCATGTATCAGATATCTTTCACATGTAGTCAGAAACTTTCTATCTACACTTTTTATGTGGGTAATTACATATTTCAATCTTTAATTTTTTTCTTACTTTGAAATCTGTAACTTTTCCTGTAAAATGAACAGTTCTTAGTGAAAAACAGAAATTTTATGTGTATCAGCATTGTTAATCTTTTTCAAAGTTTTGATGAGAAGTTGGTGTATTCCACAGAAGAAAGAGTTTGTGTGCTTTTCAGAGTTGCTGTAATATTTAATAAAATTACATTTGAAGTAATTGTGTGTGTTGTTCCAAGCAGAGACATTAATATATATTAAAAAAGAGTAATTCTGTAACATTTTAAAATTGATAGTTTGAATAGTTTATTGAAATACATCATTGATATGGAGAAAATATGCTCTAAGTTTTTATATTAGATTGTATTACAGATTGTAGATGATAAGCTGTTTAGTACCCAGCGATTATTTGGTTAGTAGAAATTATTTCCCTTGAATTATAAACTGTCACTCTACCCTCCTGAACTGTGGCAACGATGAAGAATTTCTCTGGAGATTTCTTTTTCAAACAAAATAGGAAACTCTTGCACAATACTCTTTCTTTCAGTTACTCCTGTTTTGAAGCAAGGGGAAAAGCACATACATAAAATAATCCTACCAAAGCAAGAAGGGACGATTCGAATGCATGGGGGAAACTGTGCTGTCTGACTATTATTACTGTGCAGTTTCACTAGTCCCTTGGTTGTTATTTCCTATCAACTTTACAGCTCTTTCATCTAAACCCCCAAGAATTTGTAACAAAATATTGTAGCCACAAGAGATTTTCCATTTCATATAAAAACCTCATGGTAACACTATGAAAACGGTACCGCTTAACAACCTTTATGTGATGCTAAATGTTTGACAGACCTGTCTGTGACCACCTTATGGAGGATTTACTCACCTGGAGAGCAACAGGTAGAGGCTCAGAATCACCTTACACTGAGCAACCTTTGTAAATTAGTCACAAAACAAGGTTTCAAAAATATTTGCCCAGAGCTTTTAACCAAGAAAAGCAGCAGCAATGTTGCTCTTAGGAGAAAGCTGTTACCTTCCTGATTGCAGTGTAACTCCTTAGCTGTGCATAGAGGTTACCTACAATACAATCACCAATATGCTCTAGCAAGAAGCAGGCTTTTTGGTGGGACTGGCAAACTCTGCATAACTCTTCCAAGGTATTTTGGGGATCTATATTGTTGCAATCAGGGGACACCTCTGCTCATATGGAAGTTATGCAAGCTAAAGCAAAGAAAAAAAATCACATATGTGCTGGGAAAAACCTGAAAACAGAAGCCTCTCTCTCTCCTGGGTGTTCCCTGCAGCCCTTGTGCCCCTTACAGCAGTCTGGAGAAGTGCTGCTCCCCTTGATGTGACCAATGATGCGCTCATCCAGTATCACAACCATGTGTCACAACCCAGGGCAGGGATAAGAGGAAAAGGCCTGGGCCAGAGGATGGCATTCTGGAGTCTCCTTTCACCACACAAGGAGAGCAGGGTGGTCAGCAGGCTTCCCTGGATTGGAAATAAATGTTAGGATCATGCAGATGGTGGTGGACTCCCGCAAGTCCTCCATGGGGGCTATTGTTGAAAAGCATGACAGACCACGACATATGGACAAAATTAATCTAAAAATTCCTTTTTTCTTCTGCTTCTTGTTTTCCCCAACTTTCCTGCATATGCTTAAAGCAGCAGGCATGATCCTTTGTTCATGTTCATTCTGGCAGCACTGTGCCTGGCTTTGAACATCCAAGCAGCTTCTCAGAGAAAGTCTGGGGTATAAGAAAAATATAAAGAAAACTGTATTTTAAGCTGCTCTTTGAAAATGATCTGAAGGTGGCTTGTTTGTTTCTCTGTCTTGACCTCTCTTAAAGAGTTTGTAATATCCCCCGAAAGGCACAGACCTGGTTTAGAAGCTGAGGCGGTTTTATTCGCAGTTATAGCTGCATCAGCAAATAAGCTGCACTGCTGGAGGATATTGACTGTCTACCTCACACCTGTGTGACCAAACCATGGCCATTCATTATTCTGTTATTTTCAACCCCCGGGTTCTTTAGCCAGCAAGTTCTCAAAGCACTGCTTTCCAGCTTTTAAAATCAATTGATAAATAGCATTTGTTTATCTCCAAGGAATCGATGCACAATTACTTTGAACTGTTTCAAGAAAATAGGATTTTTGAGATACTATATCCTTCCTTTACTCCCTTCAACAATCTTGGTTTAATAAGCAAACAGAAAGAAGAAGCACGAGTAGCAATGCAGATTTACAGAAATGTGACTATTCTGCAGTCAAATTATTTTGTGAAACTGGGATCTATCTTTATTGTGAATCTCTGGACTTTCTTTCCTTTGGTCCCAGACTCCTCTCTCCATTGAAGAAAGCTGATGTCCCAGGCTTTAGGGTGTGTTTTAAATCTTAGGATGTATGTAGTATGGTATTTACTGTGAACTACTGGTGAAGAAATTCTGAAGAAAAAATTAATCAGACAAAGAAACAAGTTTTGAATTCCATGTGTACAAAATCTCAAGCTCAGAGTGACTGGAGTAATGGGCGAATTTATTTGCATCCAGAATGTCTGACAAAATCTCTCAAGCCATCTAAGTTTTCAAAACAGCAATAAAGAACTGCAATATGGAGTTCATCAGTCAGCCAGTGTGAAACTCTATAGCTGTGTGTTTGGTGGCTGCAGAAGAAATCAGTAAACACAATACTGTAGCAAGATAGTTGCATTTGGGTGATGGACCCCGTGTAACTGGAATTTAATTGATTCCATAGGAAAATCCGTAGACATAGGCCCATTTCCGGCTGCTGTAAGAAATAAAGTTTTAAAATCACTTTAGATATGATAGAGCACTATGACATAACATACTTAAGGAAAAAGATGCTTTTCTCCTTTTCTTCAGAGAGTTTTGCAATTAAGCTTCTTTGAGATTATTTGACATTGATAGAATGGGGTTTACCGGAGAGGTTATATTGAGTACCATTGCAGCACATCTTCCCCTTTGCAAGTCTGACTCAAAGCATGCACAGGAATTAACTAAGCTGCTTTCTTGAAAGAGGTCCTGTCTAGACTAGAGGAATTTTCCAGGAATTTGTCCTAAAACAGTATTTGACTGTTTCAAAGGAAACACAGAGTAAAACTGTAACAAATTACAAGGTGAGTTCTACTTTAAGATAAATTATGTTAATTTGATTGTTTTAGTTCAGGACTCTGTCTGAAATCATAACTCTTTTTCAATATATGACCCAACGCCTTAGTTATTTATTTTCCTAATTACCAGGGGAAACAGCCATTAACCCAACAATTCAGCACAATGTAATGATGGTAAAATCTAGAAAAATAGTAGGCATAAAAAGCAGGAACATAAACGTGGAAGAGTTTTAACTGCAGAGAATTAGGAAACCATTAAGGGTGAAGATATACAGAATAAAGGGGAATATAGCCAGGGAGGCATGATTATTATTCTATTAAGCCTGGGGGTTAAATAAAAGTGAAAACCTAAGAGAAGAGTCAAAACAATTGAATTTGAAGGTCCACTTTGATCAGATTAATTGAGATGGAAGTGGCTCAGGGGATAATACAATCTGCGATCCCAGGGGACACCCAGACTTGCAAACAACCTCAGGACACTCTTTCCTCATGCAACCAGACACAGATGGCTAAAAAGCCCAGAGAGCCTGCAGTTGCAGTTTTGCCCCTACTAGTTGGAGTGATAGGATGGAACATTGCACTTCTGACTGTGATTCTTTCCAGGGAACAGAGGTTTTGTAAGAAAGGAAGGCAAGGACAGGCTAAAGCAGAACAGACCAAAAGGGCACAACTCTCCCCCAGACTGGTGAGACTGTCTTGAGGCAAGGACTCAGAAGGGTGACAATTTGCCTTGGTCAGGGCAGATAACATTGGGGAAGCAGCAAGTTCCCCTGAAAATCACTGGGGGTGCTGAAAGAAAAACGTTCAGACCAATCAAAAAGACGCCATAGCAGAGTAATATAAAATAAAGCACTGGACTACAGGTCTTGGCCCTTGCCTTTAGATCAGTTTGGGGGTATTTTTCCTCCATTGGCTACTAAGAGATAATAAAACCAAGCAATGAGCCTCTTAGAAAGTGGGCTGCATCTGGGAGCAGTTGGGCAAAGGACAGTTTAAGGCCATTCCTCCCTGCTGGCACTGCCCCTGTGCTTCCACAACCTCACTCCCTGCCGTCTACAGGACAGGTGGGGAACGCCGCTTCCAGCTTCGCCTTGTAAACCTTCCCTGTGCATGTAAGGAGCTCCTTCACTCCTCCTCACAGGAAGGTAAATGAAGCAATCCTTCCAGGAATTGAAACGTACCAAGTTTGCATGTGCCATTGAGACCCCAGGAGGCCAAAGTAAATGAATAAAGGATCTTCCAACAATTTACGACTACAATTGCTGGGATTATTCTGAAAGTGGCAGAGGAGGAAAGTAAAGGTGGAGTTGATAAAGGCAGTTATATATAAACAGTGCAGACATGGCCAAGAGAATGAGAATAAACACAAAGAAATTCTTTAAAGCCACAACAAATCACCAGCAACTAATGAGTCTTTGAGGCATGACGATGGAAAAGTACAGATGAAGCTGATGATACTGCTCAGAAAGCTTTTCATTTCATTGTTCACAATAGAAACTGAAGGTCATTTTCTAGTGATTGAGATATATTTTCCTTGGGGAGGAAGAAGAATGTTAAAAGGCTTCATGATTATACTGGAACAGATAATTAGACAATAAGAAGCCACGCAGGTTGACAAGGCACTGGGCCCAGAAGATTTCCAGGCACAGCAAAAGCAGCTAAGACAGAGACAAGAATTTGTGGGCTGGAGCAGAGGAGATTTTGTTATGATCTGTATGCAATTACAATACTCTGGGGACTCAGCTCTGTTGTCAAAACATCCATGTCCAAAACACCCATGTAGGACCAGCAAATATAACAGAGGACTTCCAGGAGCCCTATGAATTCCAACTGGATCCCTTAAGATACTTCATATAGCACTAGATATTCGTGTGTCTCAATCAAGCCTTGGGTCTTTTATGCAGAAGGTGGCTGGCATCAGCAGAGTAGAATAGTATAAATCAGCTCCACAGGGAACTGATAGAAATTGAAAACAAAGTACAGAATACTTTAATTTAAGTTGGCATTAGGCTATGCAGGTAAAAATTATTTTTATTTCCTTTCAAAATGCTAGATAATCGTCTGGTATTTTAGTCTTTAAATATTCCAATAACTGGAATATTCATTAATTATTGACTCTTCCATTGGCAAGAAAGATAGACTGTAATGTCTAAATGCTTGACTTGGAGGAAGTATTTGTCAGTTCAATTCTAAATCCAGTGTTTCTCTTTGAGTAGCTTAAGGCAAGCTGTTTGCCCTCTGAAAGACCTCCTAATTCCTGTTATAAGAAAATTCCTTCCTTTTCTGATACAGCTGTAACTCTAGCAATATATCTTTAACTGCGCTCATATTAGTTCATCTGGTCTGGTCAGGATGCTTGTTCTGCTCCAAGCTAAATTGAATTTCCCCTCAGTAATGTTAACAGCTATTTCTCTTGTCCTTTTCTTAGACAGATTTAACGCATCACTCCTAGGACTAACTCAATGTCAACGGGCAGAGCCCAACTGATGGCCTCTGTGGACATTAGAGAAAGCATAAAAGCCTGTACATGAAGACGCATTTATTCCGTATGGCCTATTCCTGAGCCTATTCTGAATGATGTCAGGAAGCCCTGCTGTCCTACAGGCTTTTTCTGTCAAGGCAGGATCAGCTTCATACTCTTCTGTTTAATCTTAAATGAATTATAACAGGCTATTTTGAAACAACTTATGCCACTAGGCTTCCTATTTTATTTCCACCTTCAAACTTCTAGAAAAGCTATCTTTTTGTGTCCTACGTTTCTGGGAGTGTCTTCAAGCAAGTCACAGATTCTCAAAGATAACATTCATTCCTCTGAAAGTTAACGATTATGTTGAGTTGGGTGGGTATTCAGCTTCACTGACTAGCTGCCACAAGGATTTGTTCAACAGGTGAGAAATCACAGGCTTCACTGGAGCTATATCAATTTATATCCCAGTGAATGGAAATTGGTTGCCCCTGTAGGTTCTTTTTCAACATGTGCCAGGGCAGGAGAGATGACCATCTGCTCTGATGGCGACAATGCCCTTAAATCCTTATGTGAGGAGAAGGCTGCCCCTGAAAACCACATGCTTTGTAAAAATTAAGATTAAGTCGTAGTTTAAATTTTCTTCTCACAGATCTGGATGTTGCATGCAAGCTCATCTGAAGGTTTCTGTCCCAGCAGTCTCACTGTCTTACCAAGCATTGTTCTCCAGATATGGATACCTGAGCACGGTAGCCAATTTTCACAAGTGCTGATCTCTTTCCATTTGTGTTACCTTTGTGGGCACTCTGCAAAAAAACAAGACAATTTAATATCTAGAGTTAGATGCAGTGGTCTGATTAAATCTACAGGAAAGTGTGGACCATGTGGCTGTAAGATGTGGTCACAAGTGGCCACATGACCTAAAGAACTGTAGAACAATCAATAAGCCACCAATCAAATCTTCCGGGACAAAGATCTTTCAAATAGACCTTTTCTATGTACTGTGACCACTACGCTGCTGTAATGCATGTGGTCTCACTTGGCACTTACTGACACAATGGAGGAGGTGTGGAGGGGGAGAGGAGGGAATGGCTCCTTCTAAGGTGCTTTGTAAAAAGCAATTTGAACAACTTCACTGCATTATGCAGGGTCTCGGGTTAGAGGCAACTGATCAGTTAGATCTCAAACACTGCCAGTATTTTGGGTCTGACTGGTACCTCCTTAACATGTATTATCAAGATTAATGCAGACTAAAAAATACCTGGAGGCATGAGGTGGAGCAGTCTGACACATAATCAAATTCTTCTAAATGTCAAAGTCACCGTAACAAGGGTTAAGGCCAAGTGCAAGGTCCTGCACATGGGTCGAGGCAATCCCAAGCACAAACACAGGTTTGGTAGAGAATGGCTGGAGAGCAGCCCTGAGGAGAAGGACTTGGGGGTGTTGAGTGATGAGAAGCTCAACATGACTGAGCAATGAGCACTTGCAACTCAGAAAGCCAATTGCATCCTGGACTGCATCAAAAGAAGTGTGTCCAGCAGGTCGAGGAAGGTGATTCTGCTCCATCCAGCTCTGGGACCCCCCCCAACATAAGAAGGAGGTGGGCCTGTAGGAGCAAGTCCAGAGGAGGGCCATGAAGATGATCAGAGGGTTGGAGCACCTCTCCTCTGAAAACAGCCTGAGAGATCAGCCTCGAGAAGAGAAAGCTCCAGGCAGACCTTAACATGCCCTTCCATTATTTGAAGGGGGCCTACAGGAAAGATGGAAAGTATCTTTCTACAAGGGCGTGTACTGATAGAACAAGGGGTAATGGTTCCAAACTGGAAGAGGGTACATTTAGAGTAGATATTAGGAAGAAAATCTTTTGTCTGAGAGTGGTGAGGCACTGGAACAGGTTGACCAGGGAAGTTGTGGATGCCACATCCCTGGAGGTGTTCAAGACCAGGCTGGATGGGCCTTTGAGCAACGTGCTCTAGTGGGAGGTGTCCCTGCCCATGGCAGGGGGCTTGGAACTCAAAGATCTTTAAGGTCCCTTCCAATCCAAACAATTCTATGATTCTGTGGTAAGTACCAACAAAAAAGGGATTTGTTAATGTTAATTACTTGTGCCACAAATCCCGGGCAAGTCTAGCATGTTTCTCACATAAGAATAATTATCCTTTCTGGAGGAAAGGAAACATGGGTTGTTTACACACTGGGAGGAAAAAACAAGTCAAGCTAAACTTGTCTTACACTGTTATGTCCATTGCACTGAGACAGTACTTTCTAATTAGTCTATAGCTCAACCTGTAATGATGGATATCTAATTTATTTTATCTCAACATGACAGACCTGGCATAGTAATATCTGGCAATTAGTCACCCTTCACTGGGCCTTAACTTAAGCAGTTTATAGTGAAATACAGGTTCCAATATGTCACTGCCATTTCCTGTTATTCTTTACACAAAGAACTGGTGGGAAAAGCATTAAAATACTAAATCACCTATTGCAAAAGGCTGCAGCATCAGCATCTGAATCCTATTTAGCACCGCTGAATTACAGAACAGCATCAATACAGGATGTGTTGTTACTGGCTGATATTTTGTTAAACAGAAAAGAAGGCAAAAATGTTTGCACAATTAGAACCTGATGTCAGATTCAACAAATTTGCCAATATATAAAGTTAAGAAGAGCTTTAACAGATCTGATTTGCTTTATCTCACAAGTATCCAGCAGATAAAGAAAACCAAAAGCATGGTAAGAACCAAGATATTTACAGCAACCACCACTCCACAAAAAAAGGTGTTGATTGTTTTTATTGCAGGGAGGCATGGTCACAAACACCAGTGGTCCTGGAGGAGGTGGATTCATGGTTGTGGGCAGCCACCCCAAAGGGAAAAGCAGAGCATTTCTGGAACCCAGGAGGGAGAAAAGTAAAGGGCTTGGGGCTGCTTTTCCAACCCCTACAGTATGAGGTAAGGGTTGCTACAAGCAGAGATGGCTGCTTCCCAGGATGCAGCTCACCCAGAAGTATTGGTCTTGAAGCTAAGGTGGATGATGGTGATAGTATATTTGGTGAAGAGACCCAGGAGTGTTTCCAAACTTTTGTGTATGTGTATGGTCCTTGGATGTTTCTCAAGCCCCCGTAGGAAGGGACTGGACATGTGCACTGGTCAACCCTAGCCGAGGATTTTTTCCCATGGGAACTGCACACGGACTAGAAAATAAATGAGCACGCTCTGCCAGGAAGCCTGACTGGATGATGGGGGGACCCAGGGCACCCTGTGACACCCACCTATCGCTGGTGTAGACACAGCCAGTAAAGAGCAACCCTTCCACATCGCAGCACAGGACACCCAGAGGCTGTTGAGACTCAGAGCGAGTTTTATTCGGTACACTCGTGGAAGGGATCTGAAATCATGTGTTGCGTTTATTTCTTTAAATCACCACCGAGCATAACCGGGAGAGAAAGTGATGGAAAGCATTGCCTGTAAGAAATCCCACTTGGAAGCAGCCTTTGCTCTGTGCAAAGACTTGCAGGAGGCACAGACCGGAACATGCCTCTGTCCCTTGCCCCTGAGTGACTCCTGAACGTGAGCCATAGAGACCCCAGGCAGGGACGTGGGCAGTGTCGTGGCTCTTGCTAGGGTAGGCAGCCTCCCGTCCCGGGACAGGGGAGGACAAGTCCATGAGCACAGGCCAGAGCAGTAGGTGGAAGCACGATGCCTTCATCCCTAGCACACCACACAGGGAGGGTGAGGGGCTGGCAGCAAAGCCATGGCACTGCTACGCGCAGGGTGCTGGCAAAGCTGCAAAACAAGGCGCAAAAATGGAGAAACAGGCTTTCCCTCTGCTTCTTCCTCTTGGCAATAAGTGCTACCTGTCAAAACGGTAGGTAAAGCCGTTTCAGACAGAAATGTAATTTACAGCTTGAAGGTGTCCCTTTGAGTCTGTAAACTCCTTGGGGCAGGGATTATGGTTTTGATCTGACACATTAACCAAATGTAAGGCATTGAGCTTTACTACCCTGAACTTCCTAAAAAGATAAAGAATAGTGATAATAACCTCCTCCCGCCCCAATCTCTAAAATATGTATCTTGCTATTACAAAGCTCTCTGCTTGCAAGAAGAAAGCTATTTATAGGTTGAAACAGATTTGCAATCATGTGCGATAGAGAGGAGACTGAGAAAAAATATGCAAACCAAAAAAGCAATGGCAAAATTTGCATAGTTCTTTAAAGTTTTCTTCAAAAGCTTCTGCAAAATACAACCATCTGTTTTTTTTTAAGAATATCCTATGGGGGTAGCACGGACTGCTCTCTCCTCTTTTTGCCTCTTTTTTTTTGTTTCTCTTGTTTGAGACAGCAAGCTCTACTTGTGAAACAGTCTCTCCCTTTAGCAGGGAAATGTGTGTAATCGTAAACTATTAGAGACAGACATCTGCATAGTAACCTGTACTGCTGTATTCAATTACTCAGTAAGTATTTTAAAGCAGTTAGCATGTGCCAATTTACCTCATGATGAAAATGTTTGTCAGAATAATATGCTTTATTCCAAGCACCTGCTATTTAATATTTGAGAGAGCTGGAAGTGTAATGAGGAAAGAGGAAAATATATGCTTGCAGCTCAAACACGAGCTGTAGAGGCAATTCCGGGGTGAAAAGTGGTACAGCTGAATGGAGACTAAACCATTTTTCCTCCATTTGTAAACCAAGCACAGAATGACAAGCTAATTCCCAGCAGTCAAGTGCTACAGGCATGGCCATTACCAAGGCTAGTTAATCTTTCAATCTGCGTCTCTATTTGAAGAAAATGGTGCAAAAACAAAACCCAAAGTCTTTTTGTTGCCTGCACGACCCAGCTCTGTGGCTGGTGCATTGTCAGAGGGTCTAGGGAGACCAGAGACCACACGGACCCTCAGGGATCCCTAGCCTGAGGCTGAGTGGTGTCAGGGGCCTGAACTGCAGTGCTAGGAGACACCCTGGCTATCCCTTGTGTCACAGCTCTGCAGAAATTCTTCGTAAACCAAATGTAGCTTTGAAAGCACAAAGTCATCTCCCATTTCTATGCCAAGCCAGTCAATTGAGCAGCCGTGCAGGTGGCCAACACCATCTCAGACAAGGTGGGGTTTAAATCACAGAATCACAGAATCACAGAATCTTAGTGGTTGGAAGGGACCTTTGAGATCATCGAGTCCAACCACATAAA
>JAOTQQ010000001.1:116571973-116594952 GCA_026546715.1 Gallinago undulata | reverse complement strand
GTCCTTCCTGTAGTGAGGGGCCCAAAACTGAACGCAGTACTCGAGGTGAGGCCTCACCAGTGCCGAGTACAGAGGTATGATGACTTCCCTACTCCTGCTTCCCTAATCAGCCATTTGAAGCTGTCCAGGACTTCCATGACTGAGGATGGACCTGGAGTGCTATGTGTGGCACAGGTAATACCTGTGGAAACCCAAAGTGTCCAGCTGCCCTTCTCTTTATACGACCGTCTCTCTTCTACGGTTGTGGTGGTAATGCAGCAGTCATCTGCTATTTTGATTTCACCCCCAGTGTTACTGCGTAATGGTTCAAGTAAGCATCTTGAATAGACTGGTAAGTGTACAAAGACACCTAGACAGGCTTTAAAACAAGACTTTCAGATTTGGGTACCTAAAACTAGGCTTCTGAACCTGTCTTGAATCATGTAAACAAATTACCTTAGTTTCAGACGGTCTGAGAAGGCAACAGTTCCCAAATTCAGACTTAATTTAGGTGTTTGCTTATGCATTTAAGAGCTAATGCTACGCATCCATTTTTTCAGCTCCTGGCATAGCTCTGTAGGATCCACATGAAGGCTCTGGTGGATTTGCAAGCTCACACTTCCAGCTGTTGCCTGCCTGGAAAAAATCATAAGCTTCAGCTAGCCCTTCTGCCCGGGAACTGATGGAAATTTGTGTTGTTTCACAGGCTGAACGCCCCATGCAAATGCAGAAGGGATGCAGTGAGACAGCCTGCCAGAGAAAGGCAGTTGGCAGACTTCCTGCCTTAGCACACAGGATCCAGCTGCTCAAAATGCATAGGATGTATCCTGCATGATGGCATACTGGATGCCTACAGTGACAGCACGGTGTGACATACAGCTCTGTCAGTGAGCAGATATGGTGAATGATAATAGGGCCTCCACCTATTCCCTGTTGGAGTCCATCATAGTTTTGCCATGAACTTTAGCAGTAGATGGAAAACAGTGAGATTACGGAAGCTGACACCGCAAGAAAGGTGGTGTTATTCAGGTGGTGTGCTTACCCAGGGACAGTGCTGCTTCTTCAGGTTGCACTGGAACCCCAGTCATCTGGAAAAAAACACAGTATTTTGGTGCAGTATCTGAGCTGGAAGCTTCACGGCAGGTTCAGCCATCATCCTGCTATCTCCAGCAGCAGCTGAAGTGCTGCTAAGGACCTGTTCTGGGTGTAGCTGAGGTGAACGTTTCTTCAGGTCACAGCAGAGATAATACTGATCAAGCAGCTTTTCTCCTGCTCACAGAGAAGACCTTTTCTGCACAGCAGCTGGCTGTCGTCTCCTCTTGTCTCCTACACCTCTAGCTTTCCCCAAGCCAGCTTCCTCCCAGGTAAAGCAGCTACCCTTCAGAACAGGTCTCCTCTCTTCTTGCAGGAGCCTGGTCCTGCCCTCCTGCCTCCAGGACAAGGATAGTGGCACCCTTCCCTCTCTACAGATGCAACTAGCAAGCACAGGTCTTCTGCAATTAAATTTTCACCCATCCTCCTTCAGCTCCATCATTCAGTTAGCACCTGTGGTGCATCATGGGTTGGGGTGCTATGCCAGGGGAGGGGGTTTCTCTCAGATATACTGCTCAGCACCTTGAGTGCACAGACATGGTAAGAAATGAGAGGGTCTTGCTCTCTCAACCTGCTTCCCTGGGTCTTGGGGCGAGGGGCTCCTGGGAGACCACCTGAGGGAGCTCCTCAGTTCGTGGTCTGCCGGTCCTGGGCAGCTGGTGGATGAAGTGATGCTCTGGTTCTGGTGGGGACAGGGTTAATTCTCCCCAGGATCTAGCAGGGACACAGGTATTCGATCCCATGTGAGCCATGCCCAAGAGGTAGGCAGGAGCTGGGAGCAGGCTGGGAGCTGGGAGTGTGGCTCGTGAGCAGTCAGTGTGCAGTGATATCATAATAGTGTTTGTATATTCCTGTATCCGAATTACTGTTATTGTTTTCTTGTTCCCTTTGCTGTTCTATTAAACTGCCTTTGTCCCAGCCCACGAGTTTTGCCCTTTGAGAGCAGCTGCCACGTGGTTCTTTATTGCCATCTGAGGCTGAATCACGACAAGTCAGTTGGGAACCATTCCTCCAACTCTTTCTGCTAGGAAAAAGTATTTCAGATTTAAAAATTTCTGTTGATGGGTTTTTCCCTGGCATGAAATACAAGAATATTAAATAAATAAAACTTCTTTTTTCTATTTTCCTCTCATTTTTTTACTAGGCATATATTTTTTTTTCCTAGTCTAGCTGACAGGTCTCCCTCAGCACACTTTAAAAGATTGCCAAGAACATCTGTAGCAGTAGGTGGATGCTGTTCTACTGTATTTTACTGACATCTGGAAATTTGGAAATAAAGTGTTAGAATAACATTTACAGAGAAAGAGTCAAACCAGCTAAGGATTTAAAAGTTTATTTTGCCCATAGTAGCCTTCCTCTAACACCTTCCCCAATTTATAGGACTATGGAGCTCAAAGGGAACTAGTCCAATACTCAATTTAAATCAGTTCATGGTTCAGCTAAAAGGCCACTGTCAGCCAAGCGGTGCAGTTACACTTGTAGCAAGGAAAAGGAGTTCATACAAATAAGATAGGACAAGAGCAACATAAATCCTCATGGATTAACATCAAAGATCGTTACATGAATTAGCTAATTCTGCTGTAAGCTAAAATTTATCCATTATTATGAAAGTAAATGATTCAACTTTGTAGTCTTTGTCAGTAACCTAACTTCTAGCCATGATGACAGATACCAGTGACTAATGACCCATCCCTTTAGAGAGAGAAATGATAACAACTACATCAAGCCATGAAATAACATTCCAGTAGCATCCCTAGCAGTGGCTGTAACAAGTACATTTCTTAAAACTGCATAGGGAAGTTGATCTTATCCAACTGATTTAGTTCTGTAGTCTTCCCATAAAATCTGAGGTTTGATACTGGAAGAACTCACACAGAACATTCAGAGAGAAACCCTGAGGACCAACTTCAAAGTTTAGTTTTTGTCCATGCTTGCTTTCTTCCCAAGTTAAACTGGGTATGTTTGTTGCATGACTTTTTTTTCCTCTCTTCCCTGCTCTCTCTCCCCTATTTCTCGCCCTAGCCTCTGCTTTCTCTCCTTTCTTCATTTCATTTTTGGTTTTCTACCTTCTCTTTCCCATGTGACATTTGTTGTTACGGCACAAGGGCAGTTCTGTCAAACAAGCAGATTTTGCCTTCCAGCTGAGGACGGTAAGATTTATGTTGTCCAAGCTTCTTGGTAATGAGTCCGTACCTCCCACCCCAGCTGCTGAGACATGTTCTCTCCCTGCATTCGATCTCACCTCATCCTTGGGAATGGCAGATTCAGCAGGTCCTCTTCACTGGGAGAAATGTGTCCTGTAGGACATTGAAGACCTGTTCCCTGAGAAAATCTGGAACCAGGACAGCCTGAAGCTGACCTGGTGTGATACAGCAAGGCATCAGAGAGCACAAGTGACTTTTTTTTCATGAAGGGTGGGATTGTTGCCTGAACTCCTGGCAGCAAACTGAAGCTAAAACACGTTCAGCGTGATGAAAGACTGACAAATGGGCTCTCTGTAGCCCAAACAGTCTCAGAGCTGCAGAGGTGATGGACCCTTCCCTTTGCAAAAAGCCTGCTCGGTATGAACAAGCCATACCCTGAGGGCTTTGGAGAAGCAAGCAGTAGATAAGGGAGGCAGCTTCTTTTCAGCCCCGCCAGGCAGCAGCAGAAGGGTGGCCCTGCAGGTGCAGACACTGGGAAAGCTCTCTGGGCTCCATGCAAGAGGGAAAGCTTGAGGAGCAGGAGACGAGGGCTGGGGGTCATGATTGTCCCTCCCCACTTCTGGGAGGTTGTTGCTGAGAGCCTCCGGTTGTCAGACACTGACCTGACCTACATTGTTAATACCAACTGCCAGCAAGCGAGTTAGGAGAGCTGCTCGTACACAAATCTGATTAGGTGGAAGCTATTTTTCCTCCTTGCTCTGTGCCTAGGAAATTTCCCTGTTAGGGAAAGTTGCCTGTGTGGGAGAGGACGAGGCATTAGGACTGGTTGCATGTGCCCAAATGGCAGTAGCTCTGCCCTGCTCAGCTATGTCAGCACTGCCACCTGGCAGGATGTGCTATGGGTCCCCAGCCACATGTTGCAGACCCCACAGGTCTCCACAACCTACTCCTGGCCAGAGCAAGCATGGGGAGCAGCGAGGAGACCAGCAAGCATAAGTAAGGTTGAGCCTGGGTGTGTAGGGACCTCCTGCAAGGGGACCAAGGTAACAGGCTCGCAGCACACCTCCTCCACATCACACTGACAGGGGCAGGATGCACACCCTGCCTGGGGCCTTGCTCAGCCTTCGCAGGGGAGGTGAGGGTAGAGGTTTGGCCTGAGGAACACCGTGTGCTTCCCTGCCTACCAGAATGGGAGTTGAGGCAGGAGCCGTGTCGTCCCTCTGCCCATCCCAGTGGCAGAGCAGACATTAGTGGCCACCCAAGCACTTGCAGCTGGTGGTAGCAGTGCTGAGGATGCAGACGACTGCTTCAGGGATATGAAAGGATGTTTTCTGACAGCAGCCAAGACTGCTGTGGTGCCTGGGGAAAACACGGTGTTGTCACTGCGTAGGCAGCCAGCAAGAAAAAACAAATTTTCCTCCACCTTCTACATCTCCTCACTCATCCACATACCACCCCCACCCACCCACCCACCCTTTTTTTTTTTGTTGTTACCAAAAATATTTCAACTGCAATTAAAAAGGCGTTATTAGCATTTAATTGGTTTGGAGTCCTCGCAGTGATGTTGAGTCCTCATGCTGATGTCATCCTGGTTGTCATGGATACAGGTGAACAAGCTGCTTGAAGTGCAACATCAGTGCCAGGATGGAGGGGGGATGGGAGGATGGAGGGGGGGGGGGACCTGGAGAGAAACCTGGCTGAAAATGGGTGAGCAGAAACAGCTGCCATCGCCAGGTGAGTGTGACTGTAAGAGATGAGGAGAAGGAGCAGAGAGCACTTAACAAAGATATTGAGGTTACAGCATCGCATTCTCACTCTTCAGTGCCAGGCGGGAAGGCAGGCAGCTCCCTGACATTAAACACAACAAGAATCGTCCCCCCTAGACAGCTAACTATTGAGAGAAAAACCCAGGCTGACGCACCTCCATGTGCACAGTAATTAGAAAGACAAGTAGTGTCTTTCTTTTGGTTCAATCTGTCTAATAGGCAAGAAGGGAGTAGCAGAAAGGAAATCATAGGAAAAAGCCAGAGAAATATATATGCTCATGGGAGTATGTGTGGTTTTATGTATGCAAAAGACCAACTCTGTGTGTCTGGAGGAGATAAAGGGAGACTGTGGGACTAGAGATCTTTTCATGTGCATCCATATAAGACCCTCTAAAGAACTTTCCAAGTAACAGAAATAGTAATAAAAATAATAAAGGAATCCCACCGAAATGAGTTGCAGAAGTAGTTCTTCTGCCTGTTCCCATTTCCCTTCTCTCCATCTTCTTCTCTTGCTGAGAAAGAAATTAAAATGTATTTTTCATACAATATCTCCAGCACTCTTTTATGTAATAATCCTCTTTCCGTGAAAGAGGCAGGTCAGCAATAGCTGCAGGCTTCTGCACAATCAGTGCTCATCTCATAAAAATCTCCAGCTTTCCCTGGGATTTTCCAGCCACAACCTATTAAGTATTTGCCTGTGACAAGAAGCCAGCCTGGGGGGAGGGGCTCTTTCAGATGATGCTTGGGCAGATTTGTGTTTATTTACAGAGCGGTTGCATGGATTTTTTGTAACGGAGAAATTAGAGTTTTAAGAATGATATGTTTGGTTTGAATTCATCTTAATAGGCAGTTATGTCTTAATGCACTCTTTAGCTTTTAGCCTAAATTTATTATTCTGAAGTACAAGTTTAGTTTTAAATTGCAGAAGGTGGCATGGAATGTGCTTTCTCTTATCTTACTCCCCTCTTTTAACGCCTGACTAAGGGTGTGATTTGCCAAGATACAAAGGAAGGTCAAACACTGGTCTCTAATATAGGAATATCAGGACAATGAGTTACAGTTAAGTTTTGCATTATGGCTGACTGCAAATTTGGTGATTTAATATTTCCTGTCAGAAAATTCCTATTCACTTAAATCTAAATTATGGGTTTCAGGACAAATATTTGCTCAGAACAGTGATATAGAACTTTTGAAACTGTCAAAATGTATTTTTCTTGTAATTATGTGACTTTATTTTCTGAGGTTCAGTGTCTTTGTGTTGCACTTCAGGCTAATTAGAATGCACACGCATGTACAAAGATATGGTTGCAATCAAAATGAAAAGCTTTGATTTGTGTGAATCAATTGCCCTCTGTCCTCACTTTTTTTTTTTCCCCCAGTTTTTTAGGAAATGTTAGTTTTCTTTCCCAGTTCAGAACAGACATTTTTTTCACATCATTTTTGGCTGAACCTGCTGCACTTCATATAACCACAAGTGTAATAAACAAACTATCAATGAGATATTTTTTTTTTCCCTAGTGTGCCATCTTGAAACTCCACCACCAAACTCCAGACATGGACAGCCTTTTCGGCAGCCTCTGCAGAGATCTCTCCAATTTGCCACCACGTCATCTGCAGCCTCTTCCTCAGTGTGACCATGTGTGATGCCAGCAGGGCTGTGCAGGCAGGCAGGCGGGCTGTGGGGAAGTCCCAGTGCCCTGTCCATGAGAGGACAGCGGGCAGCTGGAGTGACAAAACCCACCCTACCCTGGCAGTCCAAGCCTGGTCATCCTCCAGCCACCTTGGAAAGCCATTGATCTGATCTCAGAGATCGTGCCCCGAGTTCCCTTTCTCAGCTCCCAGGAGCAAGTGCCAATACACCTTTTCTGTAAAACTTACAGGGCAGATGCCTGTCTGAGGTAAGATTGGGGTTGCTGAGCACCCTCTCCATATCTCATACCTGCCTCTGATTGAAATAGCCTTTTTCTTTTGAACTCTTTTTCTCTCAATTTGGTCACAGTCTGAGCTATAGTCCTCCATCCTACCTAGTAAAATCAATAAACATGCATGAATTTGTGGGATGGAAATAATACATTAACTTCAAAGAGAAAAAGCCACCATGTGTTAATGGAGGATGCACAACATGATGCCTCCTGAAGGGGTAGGTTCACTGAGACAAGCAGGGATCCCTCCTGGCACAAGGTAACCCAGCCAGGACTGTTCTTTCAAGGGTACACACTTAACCTCACCCAAGGCCAGGCTCTGGTTTAAAGCACCATGTGCTGCACAAGGGGGTCTCTGAGCCTGTGCAGACCTCACACTGATGAGCAAAAGTTAGAGCACAGTTTTAACTTAGCAGGGACCTAGTGCTTGATATCTATTGTTTTTCCCAGCCCTCCCAGCAGCGTCTGGTCACTGGGAGCAGCCAGGCATCAGCTTCTGCACAAGGCTGGAGAACCTGGTGAGGCCCCACCAATGCATGGTCACGGCCACCCTCCTCCAAAACCAGATCTGCAAAAACAGCAAGAAGGTGCCAATGGGTCAAGGAACCTTGAACAGCCTTACTGGGGGTGTTGGGAAGTGAAGTGGAAGAGTTTGGCTTCTGTAAATAAAATTTGCCTTGGGATTCTTTGGTTCTTCTTGTTATTTTGTTTCCCCTCATGTTTCTTTTTCTTTTCATAATCTTTTAATTTAGAGCCCAGTGAAAATATTTTGTCATACCATAGATAATGGTGGAATTTTCTTCTGCTGCATCTCATCCACTGCATGGAGCACAACAAACTGTGACTAAGTCTACCCTAAACCATACGTTAAAAACACATTGTCAATTGCGGTCACATATGTGCCTAAAAGTGTTTTATACCCTATTGTCACAAACAACACCTACAATCTGCTAGACGCTAATGCATCTGAAAGACACCTTGGGTGGGATTTACCTCATATCACTTAAAATGTCCACAGCTGAGCTAGTTACCGTGGGCTCACTGTAATTGAAAGAGAGAGAGAAATAGGTGCATTTAGGGAACAGCTTATGTGGTTGCTCTACTTTAGCATCTATGTTAGGATGAGACGAATCCAGTGGGTGTATTGACCAGGTTCCAGTGACTGCAGGTGGTGTCCAGGGCGAGTAGATGGAGGCCTGGGTTGGATATCCAGGCTGGCTTTCCATTCTTTATGTGCAGTTTCCTTCCTCCACTTGGGTAGTTGTCCACTCATTTTCTGTTCTTTTAGGTATGATCTTGCAAAAAATCCATATGTAAGAAAAAATTTAATATTGAAATATGATGTTAATACTATAAACATCATAGGGGAAGCACAGTGGCAGTACCTTTGAATGCCCTGAAAATAGCTAATGTGGAAATTATGATAATTCCTTTGCAGTTATATTGTCAGACCTCCTAAGCTTTGCTTTTTTGGCTTTCTAAGTGCTGCAGATGTCCAGCACATGTTATACATGTAATTTATGGGCTCTTCTTCTCTCTTTCCTCTTCTTCTTTTTGTTTATTTTTTTGTGGTTTTTTTTGTTGTTGTTGTTTTGTTGTTGGTTTTTTTTTTTAATAATTGTAAATAAGGAAAGCCAATGTAATAGAACAAAGGCAACTTTTTACTATATTGGTGTGTGCATCTGCATATTCAGACATGTAGTCTTAATTACTCTAAGGACTCTAAGGACTCGCTGTGTGTTGGGGAAGTCTGGTTCAAGTATTGTAATCAGCAGCCAGTCTCTGTTGAAGTCAGCAATGTTGCTCCCATTTGAATTTGCTGAATTTAGCTCAATGCTTTGTTCCATTTCTAGCCCTGCCTCCGTTCCTCATCTTGTGTGAAAAGAAATAAGTAATTTTAAGCTTAGCTTCTCACTGGTAGTGATCTGCGTCATGAAATCATCACATACCAGACACTCTGCTTAACTGCAAGTGCTGGAAGCCTGATTGATAGCTGAGCCTCTGCTGCAGAGGCGCTCAAGGAAGGGTTTATATATGGCTTCTCAAAGGCATTGCTTCTACAGGGATGGTCCTCACGGGTCAGTGCTAAAATAATCAGTTGGCCAGTGTGGTGGGGGAAGCTTCTGCTTTTGTATCTGTTGCCCCTGCTGTTACTTTCCCTCCTTTAGCCTAACCAAAAAACATAACAAAACAAACAAACCCAAAACAGAACAACAAAAAAAAAAATCCATAAGAAAAAAAATAACACAAAATCAACAAAAAATATTTCACCCCCAAACGACGGTGTAGCCTATAAAGTAAGGATATCTCTCATTTATTTTTTCACCAGTAGTTGTCACAGCAGGAAATGGCCACTGTAGGCTTATAATTGCTCGGTTTCAAATGGGGAAATCTTTTACTTTCACCTCCTTTCTCTGTCTTTAAATTACTACTTGGAATGTTGGTCTTTGTTGCTGCAGTCCTTATCAGCACTGCAGGAGACAGTGATTGCCTTGTATCTGAAAACTACAGTGAAATTAAACCTTAATTGGTTGTTTAAATGGGGTATAATATAGACCTTGAAGGACTTAAAGATAAGTATTCCAAATTGGTTTCAGGTTTATTGTGAAGGTCTAAGCCTGTACACCTTGGATGATTAAAAGAAAATACACCAAACTCTCTTCCAGGAAAAAAGCCTGATGATTTAGTATGATGTCATTACCGAAATCACAGAAGGAAAACTAGAGAACATTTTCCATGCACAGTCTCCCATTTCCTCCCTCTGGGATGACAGGTCATAGCTTATTTATGCATAACAGTCTCTCCAAAGAAGAGCGAAAATAAACAGCCAAAATAAATAGATGAAAAGTGGCAACATAAGCATTTACTCATTTCTTGCAAGCTCTCCTTGGGGAAAAAAGTGAAACCTTTCGAAAATGTTAATAAGAAGGGGCAAGAGGAAGAGATAGAAACAAGCAGGTGCCCATGGCACCAAAGATAGATTTAGCAAGTTCTATGGTAAGCAAACGCCCAACCAAAAAGGTGTAAAACCTTCTAGCCTCACTTTCCAGGGAGTGCTTAAGAACACACACGCTCCTGGCTGAACCTGGCCCCAAGTCATTGAGGGAACTTCCAACGCAAACAACTGTCGCGTTCCATATTTCCCATAACAGCAGCTTTTAGGTGGAGCCATGCAATTGGCTTGGTCTGCAGGAACTCACTGAGTGGATCCCCTCTCTTCACACTTTCCACTTTCCTGGAAAGAAGTGTCGCAGCAATAACCCACACGGTATAAAAATGTTAGTTCAGCCTCAAATGGCTGAGTTGCGCTCAGCTTTGCCTTCAGATGCTAAATAACAGAGTATTTAGCTGCTACTGTCAGAAATAAAATGCATCCAACTCTAACCCATGGCTTCCTGATCCACTGCCATAGCTACAGGGGCTGCAGCCGCACTGGGGTTCAAGGGCTGGTTCACACTGGGACTTTGGTGGCACGAACTGGAGGGGAGCCGGCATGGATCCCAGGCAACTCCCTTGACCCGTTGGCATCACTAAGCCTAACGCAGCCCAGGACACAGCCTTCTCTGCCACAAGGTTACATTGCTGGATCAAGCTCAACCCCAGCAGTACCACCCTCTGGCATATCAGCCACCCCTCCCAGTTCTGTAGCATCGGCAAATTAGTTGAGGGCACGCTCTGCCTCATCATCCAGATCATTAACGAGGGTGTTAAATAGGACTGGACCCAGTATTGACCTCTAGGATACAATACTAGTTACCCACCTCCAACTAGACTTTGTTTCACCATCTTCCATCATTTCTTTCCGTTCCTTCCATAAGGGGTATATATGTTGTGGGAATCATAGAATACAACCATAAAACTTTTTTTAGAAAAAAACAACTTAGGGACAAAAAAATTGAAAAATTATTCAGGGAGGAATTTCACAGCCTCATCTGTAAAGGACATGAGAACCAGACGAACTTTAGGCTCTTCCTTCAGTAATTTAATGAAGAACTGTTCATTAACTGGTTGTTCGAATTCTTTAGCTAACCATCACTTGGACATATCAAACTACAATTTAGATCATGGAGAAATCCTAGATAAAAGCTTTCATTTTACTTGCAGCAATGTATCATCTCTTGATACTAGAAACAGTCCAAAAATTAGAAAAGGAAAGGGGAAAACAAGGTGAATTCTAAGCATAATGGTGTTAAAAACCTAAAGGATATTTTTGTATGTGCAGGGATCCTGTATTTTGTGGACTTTTTTCTGGGATACACAAAAGGCAGACTCAAATGCTTCTTTAAAATATCATCTGTGTCTACAAAAAATAACCATATTTGCCCTTCAAATGAGAGCACATAAATTGTCTGTGGTGCAGCCAAATGTTTTGTTAATGGCTAACCTCTAGAACTGTAACAGCCTTAACACTAGTGGCTACCTTGGTTACTGCCCAAGCGGTTTCTTCCTCAGGGTAAAATAAAAGAAACAAAAAAAAACCCACAGCCACTCCCCAAACCCAGCTTTACTACTGTCTGCAAAATTGTGGAGAAAACAAATGCTAGCCAGCATTCAGGTAAGCAACTCTTCATTAGCAAAGATGTTATGGAAAACCTTGCTGATGAAAATTTGTGTTAGAAGACTTTCAGTGATTTCAGTGTGTTTCATGAAAGTCTTTTTTTTATGGTCACAGAGTGCATTCCAACAGCGTGTTGGTGTAGAAAAGGCACTTTTGGTCTGCACCATGATGTCATTTGATGAGAACAGGGGACTGTCCCTTCTGTTCCTGTGCCAGCCTTCTCCCAGCCTCCTCCAGGCATCTTCTCCTCCCAGCTGGTCCCACAGCCACATGTGTCTCTGAGGGGGGCTTTCAGCAGGTTCAGCATCTCTCAGCCCACCAGTGCCCAAGCAGGAGGGGCGGGCTGCAGATTTTAAAATCAATGTTAGACCTTTGGAGACATGGCCTGAATGCAAACGGCATCTGCCTGTTACAGCAATTTCATGTTTTGATGACTGAAGTGTTAATTCCTTTATAGAATTCGGACTGTAATAGCTTGCTATTGGCAAGAAAAAAGAGGATCTTAGGTCCTGTGTGACTGACATCCCGTAATAGCAAGAGGTAACCAAGACACGTAGTAGGGATGTCACTGCGCAAACTCCTGAAACAAACCACACCAGAATAAGCGATGTTGAACTCTTGCAGTTTTCCCCTTGGTCCCAGCACCAGTGATACACTTGATGTGAACTCTGCGACGTGGTCTCTGGCCCTCAGGATGGCCTTTGAGCATGTCTTTTGCTGCACCTGCCCTCCTCCCTGTCAGTTCCCACACTTAGCAGAGCAAACTTGAGGTGATACAGTACCACCCATACCAAGACACCTCCATATCACATCTTCGCACTGCCCAGTCACACGTGCAGTGAATAATCCTCCTACAGTCACACCAAAGAGAGCTCCCAGAGGAGATCTGGCCCACCTGCTCCCTTTCCTCTGCTGTATATCCAGGCCCCAGAGAGCCCCTTGTAGAGTCTCCTTTACAGAAGGGCTACTTCTGTGGCTACAGCTAGAGATGAAGCCAGCTTTGCTCTCGGTGAGCACCACACAAGCAGCACCTCCCTGTCAACAGTCCCTAATAGGATCATGACCTTTGAGGGAAAGCAGAGCCCTGTCCTTGGGCCCAGCACCAGGACCATCAGCTGAGCAATGAGCAGGGGTTTGCTGCTCCCCAGCACCCTCCTGGGATTAGGGCATGCCTTTATAGCCCAAAATGACTCCTGGCCATGCTGTGCTCCTTGGCAGCTGTCATGACCACTGCTGAGAACCACTTTGAGCACTTTTCTGCTTTTTTTTTCATGTCAGTCAGCAGCTTCCAGCATGGTCAGACAGATATTTCTGAGCAGGCAACAAGACTGTTGGTAGGTAACACACACAAACACAGGGCTAGAAGAAAGAAGACATCGCATCACTGACGGTGAAGCCTCAGCACCCAAATCTAGGTCTATGGCATGGGTCTGAGAGCACCTATCAGCAATAGCCCCCACAGACCCTGGGCTGGTGGTGTGTGTGCACCTTTTTGTCCCCACAGCGACATGCTGGGGTGACCAGTAATTGGATGTCTCAAGTTTTGCAGCTTGCTCCTCTAAGCATTTCCGTCTAGTTTTTCTCAAGGAGGTAATTTTGTAAGCTCTTTGGAGATCCTTCTGTTTTCATGCTATGCTTAGCATCTCATCAGGAAAAGATCTATTTTGAATAGGGTAAATGTCCACTTCCTACAAAAGCAAAAATAAACCCATTTTGCAAAGTGCTGCCAGTAGTCAATAATATGAAGATTTAACTTGCAGGCGGAATAACAAGGATTGATACTGGATTGGTAAAGTTGATACATCTAGAAAAATAATATGGAAAAGGCTACTCCCTAGAGTATGTTTGCCATATGCTTTGGCAATATGAGACAGGAAGGATACGAATGCCACATTTCTATTAGTGCTGGCACCAAGCAATGTGTCTATCTGTGGCATGCAGGTCCAAAGCTTTGACAGAGCAGAGGAACGCTTTTCTTCCCTATCACATACTTCTTGCATGAAGCATTTGAAACAGACAGCAATGTACCCTTGTCAGGAAATGTCTCTGGAGCCACCATCCAGAACACCAAGGGATGTGATGGATTTTATTTCACTTAAAGTGAACCATTGTGCTCTGGAGTACGGGTACCTGCTTTGTACTTGAGTATTAAACCACAGCACTGTGCAACCATGGAGCTCATTACAGAAGAGAATCAATTAATCAAACCTGCGATCCTCCAAAATTGCCTTTGTCAGTGCTCTGATTTGCCTAAATGTGGTCCTACATTTGCACCAGACTGTCCTGTGAGTGTTTCCAAAACCATTTTCCACTTTAAGCCTCGGAATGAAAATAAGCACGTGCTTTTAAAAAGAGGCACAGTGGTCCATATTACTTCACCTAGAAATACTTCTGGCACTGACCAAAGGTGATCTGGCTTTTATGTAGGGCAGTTCCCGTGACAGATGAGAATAAATTGTTTATATGCTTCATTTGTTCTTGTCTGTAGCACTACTGAATGCCATGTCCCTCTTAAAAACCCATTTATAGAGCTCCAGTCCCAGGACCATACTGTTTGTAACAACTCTATTGAAGAGTTAATTTTTCCAGCTAATGGCAAAAGGCCAGACTGCAGACCTTTACAGGAACCAATTCAGTCATATGTAGTTACTGTAGTCTGAGGGTGAAGCTGGGACAGCAAAGGCTGTGGGAAGAAACTGGGGCTCCCCAAAGTCTCTTGGAGGCAGAGGCTGCTCACATGGAGATGACACATTTCTGCTTTGGTCTCAAATCCCATCCCGCTCAAATTTGGTCTCATTTGGTCTCAAATCCCCCATTGCTCCATCCATGCAACCAAGGCCACCTGCTTCCCCCACACAAAATGTCCTCTGCAGCCTGAAGGCACGTAGGTGAACTGTCCTGCCATGCTGAGGGACCCTGTGGCACACTGGGAATATTGCCAGTGGCAACATTCAACAGATAGCATCATTCACAAACCTTCACCAGGCCTTTGCCTGTGGTCTGCAAGCAGCACTAGGTCTTCGGAGGAAGTATGCACTGGTCTGGTCTTAGCTTTCTGAAACAACTTTTTTTTTTCTCCTTTTTTTTCTAGAAAGAGGAGGGGAGGCCTCTCCTGTGGTCGCTGTAATAAGGACCACCTGGTCTGGAAAGCCCTGAGATACACCGCAGATCAACGAAGGGGAGATGATATCCTGCCTGAGTGCCTGAATGCTCTTTCACTGGAGAGAGCTCCGTCCTCATCATTTGCCCGTTCCTCTGAGCAGGTTTAAGAGCCCTACTGTGCTCCTGGCACACACCCTCTTCTTGCAGCAGTTCGATGAGGCTGAATTGGAGCCCTCTCAGATACAGAGTGATGTCTCAGTGGTATCTCACTGCGCTTATTCCCTGGTCCATAGCCTTAGCCTATCTGTAAAATATCACAGCTCCTCTTCCCTGATGACTTGAATGCATCACATTCAGTGAGGCTGCTTTTTATCCAGCGTGTAAAACCTAAACTTGTGGCGGTTTTACCATCTTTTTTCTACCCAGGCATGAAACATCAACATACAAAACAGTTAAGTGCTCTGTTCCTCAAAGCTGTCTTCAGTCAACAAACCCCTGCCACCCATAAGGGATTAAATTCACACTTTTTGTGACAGACAAAGCTGTAGCTAGAAATTGGCCATAATGCACTCAGAACAGCTTCTTTAGCTTCTGGATGAGGTAAAAGGGTGTGTGTGTGTGTGTGTGTTAAATGTGAGGTGGCCCTCGCACTTCATAATCTGTGCTCCTCTAGAGTCTTTTATCTGGGATCTCCATGTAGCTGACATACTACAAAGTAAAGGACTTCAAGCTTCTACGGTAAGCAGGTTTTTGCCATTTCCCCTCTTGGACTGTTTGCATGGGCACTGCCATTGTTAAAACATTCGAGAGGGAAAGATTCACACTCCTTTTCTGACATTTGCCTTCCATTGCATCTACACAATTGCTCTGCTTATAACAGCTTCTGCCAGGAAAAGAAAAAAATCCTTTAGAAACATAACTATTTTTTCTGTCATCAGAGAAACCAATTTCACCCAGAGCCTTATTAATAGTGGAGGTGGAACTCTAACAGCAAAAACTCAGCAGGCATAATATGCTTGTTTCTCTTTTTTTTCTTATTAATGCTTATCCCACATTGCTTATTGTTTTTTTGGAAGAGTCTCATTAGAACTGATATTAGCATTAATTGAGAAAAGTTAATTTCATGATGCAGACAGGTAAATGACCTGCTTGGGACAACGCAAAACTGATGAAACCCAGATCCTTGCTACTGTTTTCAGAGGAATGTATTATAGACTGTTAATTCTGCATTATGTATTATTAATTATGCATCTATTTTTCTTCTACTAACAAAACAGGATTACTTCAGAATTATTTTTTTCTTTCATTCTTTGTGCTTTATTACCAAATAATGATGGATGATAGTTAAATATCCACAAACTTTCCATGCTTTTCTACCCAGTTTCTGGATCTGCCTCTGACAACAGATGTGTAGATTCAGCGCTGATCCCAGTGATATCAGTCTCTATTGAATTCATTGAGATTAGACCGTCACCTTTCATATCCAGTTCTCTGCTGAGGAATGTGCTGAACTGATTGACTAAAGGAAGTGCTCATTTTTTATGTCATTCAAAAATTATAAAATATAAAATAAAATTAACCCTGCAAGAATGATAGACTTTGGAATTATCAGAGCAAACATACAGGACTCTTATTTTAATTCACGCAAAGCCTGTGGAAAATAATAGTCTTTGAATTAGATGTTTGGTTATCTTTTAGCTCCGTAGATCTCTCCACTTGGATCCGCCTCTAAAGAAGAAGAACAAAGCAATGCTGCAGGAGGTGCCAGGTCCTACAGCCCTCCTGCTTGGAGCATATTTCACTTCTGCCATTTGTATGTTCCCTGAAGTAAGATGGGACACCTCCAGTTGCTCTCCTGTTAGGCATCTGTTGGGAGCAGAAAGCTCAGAGTCCATGAGGACTCATGTCAGGAAGAACCCTGAAGGATGTGCTTCTCTAGCCTTTCTTCTACAGAGTTTCTTTCCTGTGAAACAGTGCACTCTCTCGCTGGGTTGACAAGCCGAGAGGACCAAACTGAAAAAATTATTACTGCATAAAATTGGCGGCCATGATTTGTGCAAAAAACATGGAAAATTTAATATCTCTCACAAGAATTCTGTTTTACACTAATAGACTGAATTAACTCTTTCTTAGATAATTGTGAAAGTGAGTTCTCAGAAGAAGTGGACAAATAAATCTTGACATTTTAATATTAAGTATTTTTTTATATCTATAATGTGCTTTGATTTTGATGGTTGTGCTTTTTTATGGCCTAATGTATCACAGAGTTTGGGTAATTTGGCAAAGAATAAAAGGAACAAAATTAAAGCATCAAATGCCATAAATCTTCTATCCACTATTTGTTTGCACCCCTGAAACTTGAAGCCTTCATTTTAATCCCCAGTTTCTGATGTGGACATTTATTTTACGCACAGCTGAGCATGGAAATCGTCTATGCATATTTTCATTGGATTGCTTTTGCCTCCTCAGATTAATTCGGAAGAATGGCGCCTTAACATTTGTCTTAGTTGTCCTTCTGAACTTTAAAATTATAATTCATAAAACATTTTGTGACAAAATTCTAACATTTTCACTGTGCTTTTTTGCAAATTTTTAAAGAAGCCTTAATTGCTTATGTATCATCCCTCTGTTACTGTAGGGCTGACAGCCTCCTCCTTCCATCTTGGCCCTTTTGCCAAGGAAACCTTGCTGAAAGAAAGGGTATTTTCACCTGGGCAGTGAGCAATGTTTGCCCAGACAGATGGCTTTGAAGAGCAAAAATAGCTTGTAGCCTGCTGACTTAGGCTGAGGTGGAGGTGGGGGTGGTCACGTCTGTCTATACACATCTGTGCACCCCTCTCATTGCTGCCCACAGAAGCCATGCCAAGTGCATTTTTTTTCCCATGGAAAGGAAAAATCATGCTGAATAAATAAAATTCATAATAAATAAATTCATCCTACCTGTTTAGTGGGGTTTCTTTTATGAGGAGTGTCAAGACATAAGAGAGGGTAAGGTTGTCTCCTTCTTCATGTCTGCTGGCTTAAAGGAGATCTAGGAGTTCAACAAAAAAGCACTTAATGGTGTTAAAGGGGTTTGTATTAAATACTATGTTCAGGCAAAGACAGGAAAAAAACAGAACATCCACCTCAACATTTACTGGGGCAAGTCCTGGTACAACTGTCAACTGAAGGCTTCTCAAAAGTTAGACTTCTTCTCTCCTTCTGTAAAAAGTCATGCACAGCTGGGACATAGTAAAGAAATAAATAGGAAGAGACAAACTCTGGAGGACAGCTCCGACCTTTTTTTCTGAGCCCTTTCATGGCTACATGCTCCCCTGAGAAATGAAGGCAAGTTAAAACCAAAGAAACACCTCATAATTCAGATCTGTGACAGAACACGAATGTGCTTCCGAAAACTGAAGCCCTCTGAGACCTGGAGAGCTTGTGGTTTGGCCCATGCTGCCTTTGCATTATGGTTATTTGCCTATGGTAGTGTTCACACCACTCTGGCCCGGCAATCAAATACAGTTTCTGCCTTACAGCTGAGCAACCACTGCCCCCAAGTGCCCATTTGAAGGCTATTTTTTAAGTTGGGGGTTCACAAGGTTTTGCATGCCTGTGATACCGAGGTTAGCAGTGAGGCCATCTCACAGACCACAGTCTGTGCAGTCTCAGCCTGTCTAGCTCTGGCAGCTGCTCACGTGGCCGAATCAGGTCCTTTAGTATCCCACAACCCATTTTCTCCCTACTGAACATCTATTACCTCTCAGAGGCCATGATTCTTAATGTCTCCATTTACTACGGTGTTGCCTTTATACCCTGCACAGTGAAAATCTGTTCCTTGAAAACTGCTTCATTGTCAAGATCAGTGCCAGACTACCATGAAATGATGGTCCTCCATAGACTGAAAACTCTGGGTTTCCATATGTTTCCACCACAAGTAACAGCTCTGTGTCATCCAGTATCATTCTATGTTCTCTTTGATTTCCAAATCAAACCAAAGGCCCCCTATTTGCTTGGGCAGTATCATTCTACAACATTCATTTTCCAAGGAAAAATAAATTTCCCATATGAGGCTCAGTCCCTTTCTTACCTGAGCAATTATCTCCTTCAAGATGCCTTGCTGCCTTATCAACAGCAACCCTTTTCAAAAGGGGCTTTTTTCCCCCTTTTCTTCTTTTTGGGATGCCCCCTCCAGCTTCCTAGATTCATGCCCTTGAATTACAAAGTTTCTTTCCACACTTACCTGCATTAGTCTTTTCCCTTGCAGAAGCTACTTTGTCTTCTGTCCTCCTCCTTCTAGTATCCTTCACAAGTGTATCTCCACAATGCAATGGCCCTCCCTTTTCTCTGATCCCTTCCTGCCCTTCCTGATTCCCTCCTGGTGGGACTGATCTTGATCATCATGATAGCTCCCATGATAGCTGTGCTAGTGTCAGGGTTGCCCACTTGGTGTGTCTCTCCACCAGCATAAGTCCATCCAATGCCACCAGCTGCTCTGTGTGTCCTTAGCTGATGGCAACTTTGTTATCCCTTGTGTGTCACCCTCTGGGTCTCTCCATCAGATTTGGACTAGGAGTATTGAATAGCTCCTGATAAGTCCTTTCAGGTGTCCTGCTTCCATCAACCCCAAAAGGTGTAGCAGCCAAGCCCTTCCAGATTTCAACCTCCGGCAGCCCTTCAGACTGGGAACCTCTGAGTCCCACTCTTCTTTGTGGGGATCAACCTCTTCCCCAGTTGAGGATATATAGCACAGGCAGAAGTCTCTCTGCTGCTCTTCAGGCTCCAAGGCTGGCTTGATTGTCATCAAGCAGGTAACCTGACATCTATCAGGGCATTATTGATGCTGCTGCACAGATAATGAGGTCTGATGTGACCTGATCAGATCACAATAGAAAGTACTTTGAAGAGGCTTCCCAGTTCTAAACTGGGGCAAACTGGAAGCACTGGTGATATTATTCCTGAGGCTTACAGTGCCCATTCTTGCTCATTATTGACTCCAGTTACATTTGTAATCTCAGGAACCTGTGACAGCCAGTGCACTTGTGGGTGATGGCTGACCTTTCGCAGTGGTTAGAAATTATGGCCACAGCAGTCATGTTCCTCAGGATGACCCCGAGTATCAGTGATGTTCAGTGGGAAATTCATTGCTTGTCATGTGGTACCACTTTATTCAAATGCATTGAAGGTAATTAAACACATTCAGTTTAAACATATTCATAGTGTCCACACTGCTTGCTTTGTATTTAGGATAACTACATATGAATGGAATGATGGTATTTGAATCTCAGGCATCTGATATTACAGTTAAATAAAACAAGACATGAATACACACTACAATAATATTTACTTGAAATGAAGGATAGAAAGAGACCACAATAATGCTTTCAAGACCCAGTGTGATTTGTGCTAACTTGGCTGTAATTATTTTCTATATCTAGGTTGATGTATCCATCAGAAATGTTGGCATGAAAACCAAGGAAAAAATTAGATGTCAGTAAGCCAAAAGCCATTTTTTCCCCTCCGTGACAGAGGTAGCCTCATTCTGATCGCTTTATCATTATTAGAAATTCAGAGCAACTGATTTAAGAGTTCAGTTTGTATTGTGTACACACACATTAGGAAAAACATATGGAAACGGTTTCTCTGTTCAGGCCAGTGAGTAATGCAGCAGTGTCTGGATTCCTCTCCCACACACAGAGTGATCCAGCAGAAACCCTGCTGGTAGGCTGAGCAAGGGAAAAAAAAAGTCCTGTTTTGTTAATGTGATACTTTGCAATCAGGTCAGCAACACTTCTGAGGCTGTTCTACCAATGACTCCCCAGTGGTATCATGGCTTTACAAAGCCTGTCTAGAAGCAACAAATAATTGCCAGCAGGCGAAAAAGAATTTAAAGAAAAAGAAAAAAGCAGGAGAGAAAACATGCAATCGGGTATCTGATTGCATGTTCTGCCCAAGGGGCAGCTGAGAGCCCCGCAGTCTGTGGTACTCGGGGGAGGAGGATTTCCAGTGAAAATCTCCAGAGCAAAGTTCTTAATGATGTTGCTGAGAGCTGCTGAGCAGGTCCAGTCTTGCTCATAGACTGGCCACTCTCTTTCCACCTCTTGCTTCATCTTACCTTTTGATTACTTTGGGGTTTTACTCTTTAACCTTTAAGTATGCAGGTCAATTTCATTTGTCATTTCTATTGAAGCAAAATCACCAGTGGAAAGGGAAGACCAGACCCAAATAGGCCCTTATATAGACTAGAGAAATATGCAACCACAATGTGTTTATCTTACATCTTGAATCCTCTCATTCCTACACCCGTGGCCATTTTATTCTGGAAGTTTATCTATCGTGTATAGAAAAGACCTATAAGAACTCAAGGTGCTCTTTCATCCTATATAGGTTGTGTGCTGTAGAAAAGAAATTAATTTTTCTTCAGGTTTTGTTGTTTGCCTTTTTACTTTCCACCAGCTCAGAGTTTTATGCTATTTTTCCAGGTTAACTAGAGCCCGTAAGTGACTGAGTTTGGCTCAGCCAGTGTATTTGAGAAAAGATGTACCTGATGCACCTGAGATCGGGCACAACCGTAAGACACAGGGAGGAATGAGACTGTTGAGAAGTACTTTTCTCGTGGTAGGCTCTTACAGTGGCCTTGGTGAAACAGTGAAAAGCACCTCGCTTGCTAGTGCAGCCAGGGCATGCTGTGTTGCATAAGTGAGCCTGACTGCCTTTCCCCAGCTAGAGCCGTGCTCTACCCTAGCGCTGTCAGGAGCTGTTATTTCCAGGACTGTGAGCCTGCTGGTTATCCATTTGTGTTTCACACATAGCCTGCCTTTCTAAACAGACAAGCCTATTTCCAAGCAGACTGAGTCTCATTAATTACATAATCCAGAAAAGGAATACGCATTCATAATTTACACATAGCTGAAAAAACAACTGTAAACTCTTAAGCATTCAACATCATAGTTTGGCTTTGGTTATGTTACATGATGGTATGAGCTTTGGATCAAATTTAACTGCAATGATCCTTTGTTTCACAGTAACTGAGTATTTGATAGTATTAGAGATTTCCCCCCTTTACTAAATTGCATCTAGCTGAATTTTTAATGTATTTACTGTCCAAATGAGGATTGGGCTGTGTGATACACATTGTCTGTTCTCTATCTATACTGCACTGACTTGTTTACAGGCCAGATTTAACACAGACTCCACAGCAAACTTCTCAGACAAATAATAGATTGCAAAATGCTTGTTAGCCAACATTTCGTTCTGGTCTTGTAGTAGCAATACTGTAAACAGGATCATGTTCTTCACTGTATCTTAATTATATTAGACCTTCCTCCAACTATTTACCAGCTCATTTACTTAGAGCTGATAGCCAAGGCAATATAGATTATTAAAAAGCCCTTATGTTCACTTTCTTTCTTGTGTCCTGTTTCTCATTCAAAACCATTGAGGGACCCTCACTGTCCTGGTTCCCTCTGTGCACTTGACAGTTTAACTACGAGGTTCCCTGCTGCCTTCCAGATCTCAGGTCACGAATAAATACCTATGAAACTTTTATCAAAAACCTCAGATGCTCCTGTCTGAGTTCAGCTTCTGTTCAAAATGAGCTGCAGATCACAGGGATGTTGTGCGTGTTTCATTAACTTTTCATCAAATCTAGCCACTAGGTTTCTCTGCTAGAATTTTCCTTAATGAACAACCTGACTATTCACTACCAGCCAGCTTTTTTCCCCACTCTGGTCTCTGCTCTGTGGAAACTATCCCGTGAGGTGAATTGCATAGTAGCTTGCAATAGGCATAGTGGTCTTCCTTTTATTCCCTTCTGACAAAAGACAAAGCCATGTAAATGTGTATAGCATAGAAACTGGAATTGTTGCTCTGGGATGTGGCATGAGGCAAATTGGATTAATTCAAACCTGTGTCTAATACAAAAGGAAGAATCCGCAGCTTATCCACATAGACAGTAATGGTGGAAAGAAAGCGGGGCTCATTTTGAGCCAGAATTTGTAGGGCACATTCGGGTTTTGGGCCTTGCTTTTTTATGCTCAGGATTTGAAAGAAATCCAAGGATGTTATTCAGTAGCGTGAGGTCTTCCCTCTCCTGCACTGTGCACCCTGGGAGCAGTTCCATGAGGAGAGTCAATGGCTTCAGCCCTCAGGTGGCACACAGAAAGCACTGGGCATAGTGGGACACGCAGACAGGCACATACATACACAGAGACCCCAAGGGCTGGCAATAATTGCCTAAATTGGCTACTGATTCAACGCAGTCTTCACATCTCACAGTGCTGCAGCAGCCTTCAGCTAACTCGAAAGACTTGCTTACAAACACATTTTCCATCAGTGGTATGCATAGAGGGGGGAAAGAGGAAGGGAGGGAGGGAGGGAGGGAGGGAGGGAGGGAGGGAGGGAGGAAGGAAGGAAGGAAGGAAGGAAGGAAGGA
>JAOTQQ010000001.1:116560300-116571873 GCA_026546715.1 Gallinago undulata | reverse complement strand
AGGAAGGAAGGAAGGAAGGAAGGAAGGAAGGAAGGAAGGAAGGAAGGAAGGAAGGAAGGAAGGAAGGAAGGAAGGAGTAAAAAAACAATCAGAGATATTAGTTTAAAACAGGAATATCATTCTTCAGTAAGACTTAGCTACAAATCTTCATAGCTAATAAAAAAAGTATATGGAAAGAAAAGGTCTTCTCCCGTGGAGAGCAAATACATATGAAAGGAGTTAAGCGACTTCTAATTTGGCATATATAGCATTCAGACACTTGTCACTGCCCAGCTTGCAACAACAAATTCGTGAGATTATTGCTACAGCAATGAGGTACAAGAACATAGCTGGTGATAAGTCTAGTTTGGGGACTGAAATTATTTTTATATGGATTTGAACATCTTCTGAAGGTGCAAGCCATGAATTCTGAAAATAAATAATTCTATATGAAGATAACTTCACAGTACCACAGAATCAGGCCAGTAGGGCAGCATAGGCCAGAGAGGGAGGTTGAACTGTTCTCAGTATTGGACAAGAGGCACTAAAAATCGCTAGGACTTTCTCTCCCACCATGGTCCCACCTCTTCTTCTGGCCTTCTAGTTTGCAAAATCTGTGAGTCCTAGCAGTGACAAAACTGCTTACGTATAGACAGACAGGCACTGTGTCAGAAAGGTCCTTAAGGATGTCCAATTTTTGTTCTGAAACCCTTGTCATTCAGCAGGATGACAAACAAGAGAGGTTTGTCTCACTGGGCACCTCTAAATTTATCCTTTTGAGCTAGCATCACACTTCATAGAAGAAAAGAAGAACAAAAACAGAACAACCCCTTTTTTTTTTTTTCCACAGGAGGAGGAGTTAATATATAGACAGAGGTATTTTTATATTATATCAACATTAGCTGTTTCAGAGAACAAAAGTTCTGGCAGCAATTTCACTGAAAAACCTTTAATCAATGAAAGTGATATAAAAAAATAGACAAGGCTGAGGTGTAAGTGGCATTTTGTTTGGCATGACCATAATTTCTCCCTTTGTTATTATTGTGGTCACCAGAAGAAAAGGCTTCACGGTGCATTAATGTTTTTTTATTAAGCCACATCACTGATGCAACTGTGCTTTTTATGACTAATGTACATCAACATAACAAGGTATTAACTGGTGCTTGGAGTTCACTCTTAAGGGTGGAGAAAAACATCACAACAAATAAACTGCTGAACAATTACTGGTGACGTTTTTTGCAGGGACAGTTGAAGGGAATACTGCCAGAGCATAATTATTGCATTTCACTGGCTGATTCACAACACAAAATATTGAGAATGTAGGATTTTTCTGGGTCTGTTTCTGAAAACACATTTGGTAGTGACTGGCAGCCTTGGTGATGCACAAAATGACTATAGCTATGAATACCCAAAGGGCAGTACGAGAAACAGCCTTTGCAGCCTGAGAGCAGGGGCTGCTGTGCACCCTGCCAGAGGCAGAGGTGGGCTGCAGGGACCTCCAAGATCCCCCTCACAAAGCTCTGGCAGTCACCACAGTGATTTTTTGCGTACAGATACATACAACTATACTGGAACCAGTATAACCATACTGTTGTAGTGGGGATCCAACATATCTGCCCTGCCTCTCCCATTTGCTTGTGCAAAACATATCTTTGAGCAGAGGAAGGAGCAAGTGGAGGGGAGCTGGGTTACGGGAAGGATGGGGAAAAGCAGAAGACCACTCTGAGCAATCTTCCTTTTATGTGAGGCTTTGGGTGATCCTTGCTTTGATGGTGTCAGTGGTGTTCTTCCACAGCTTTTGGACAGGTCCAGGATGTATGGGATTCAGAAACATGAATGGTTTCCTGATCCTCTCCCCTCTTTCACCTCTTACCTGGTGTTTTGGGTCTTTGTGGACCTGTTTTTCAAAATACATGCTCCAATCCTTTCAAGTCAGGGAGGTTTTTTATCTCTCTCCTTGTATCTTCTAGTGTCTTCTACTTATGGCTTGCACAGCTATTTTATTTATTTTCACATTCCTTTATTTCTACATGCTATCACTTCTTTACCTTTGTCCATGCTGATGTGCCCTTTATATGGCATCCCCTGCCGAGGAAGTAAATGTTCAGGACTCATAAAAACCAAAACTCCACTCAGGTGTGGGAAATGTAAAAGACTTTACTTTGGCAGCAGAGTTACAGCTGGAAAACAGAGGTAGCATCAGCAGGAGCTGAAGATTTCTCTTCACCCGTTGCTGCTTCAATTATAAATGCAAATAGTTAGGGAAGTGATCCATCAGACCTCAAATAACAAACCAAACGAGGCTAGCACTCCTCAGTTCTGTGTTTTCTTTTCTCTTCCCCTTGCTATTTATTTACTTGCATCTTGCTTGTCATCCAGTGCCTCCAAGCATGCTCAGCCTTATTTCCTAATGTAGCATCTCCTTTAATAATGTCGTCTGTGCAAATTGCAGCCTGGTAAACTGCAGACTCATCAGGCTGGCAGAGGCACAACACAAGTAGGTGCTTTCCCCTTGTAATCCTTTGCCGTCAAAGAAGCCAATAAATACAAGTCTTAATTTGCTTTGAGACACCCTATGGCAAAGCAGATCAGGCTGCTCTTTTCCTTTGTTACAACCGTGTCTTCTCTCTGCAAGATTAACAAGCATTACTGGGGATTCGGGGTAGCTGTACTGTCAGGGATCGCTTGCAGCCATCGCTAGCCAAAAAGCAGCAGCATAGCAATAGCTGTTAACACCGCTCTTCACAACCAGCAATCTCTGCTTCTTCCTCACCATTAAAGCGATCAGTGCTGCACCCTGAATCGGCCGTGTCAGTCCCTGTCACCCGATTCACACATGATGTGGAAGAACGTGCTTTGAGGAAACCGGTCCTTTTCTTCGGGGCAGAGAAGACAAGGTTGTGAGATAAAAGGAAAGTTTACTAGACAGCACTGATTTACTGTTAATAAAACATAGCTATTAGTCCAATTACATAAGAGCAGGTTACTCTGCCAGCCCTGATACCAGAGGATGATAAATGCAGATTAATTTCAGCTTCTTTACCTCATTCAGTTCTCCAGACAGGGAATGAAATGCCTGAGTTTATCTTTCTGTAAATGGCTCTGATATAGTTTAATTCTGACTTACAAAGGGCTTTCTGGCCAACAAAATAAATCCTCTGCTTCCTTCTTAAGTAGGGCTGAAATTGCTCAAAGCTTGTAGGCTGAAAGGTGAGAACTTAAGGTGGTTTTCCTAGGTTTTTGTATGGGAAACATTCCCTTAGAAATGCAGATAGGAAGCAATGCTTAACCTGTCTCAGAAATGTTATATTTTGTTTCGATCTGTTTTTGAGCAGTTGTTTGGGAAGATACCCATCTCACTGGTTACCACTGTAGTGCTGCTGGGCAGTCGAGGGGAGCCAGGTGGTTTGGTGCCATCATGTCATGGCAAGGCACTGAACAAACAGGACAGTGTCACTGTAAACGGTATCGTTACTTGTAGAGGCACCAAGCAGGACCTGAGCTGGTGAGCCATATAATTCCCAGGCTCGAACACACTTATTCATGTGCAGAGATGGCACGTTACCCCTGGTGTCAGCACTTCAGCCCATGGCTGACCCCACAGACCTGCTCTCAAAGATACATTTCTGTGCTCCCAGGGCACGGAGCCTCTACTCGCATGGCCCATGGTGAGGCAGCGATGCAAGGGGCTACTTAGTGGGCCATCCCTTGCCCTCCCCCTCTGCTGTCTCATGGCGTTGAAAATATGCCTTTAATAACGACTTACAGCCAACATCGAGTTGGGGGCAAAAGAGAAGAGGACATCCCATTGCCTGTTTGCATTCTACCTGGTATTTAGCTTAATTTCCTGTATTTACATTTTGCCACTTGATCCTGTCACTTGATCCTTGCAGAAAGGTCTAAACAACCATGGCCACCCCAAATTACTGCACTGGAAGTGATGGAAATCAATGCTTTGAAGTCCCTAGTGCTGCTAAAATAGGAACAGACAAGCTTTTTAAGCTGCATTTAAAGTATTAGTTCAGACCTATCATAATTATCCTATTACAAAACATATATTCAAAAATAACACTCCTGGACATGGGTCTTTCAGGCCAAGTTTCAGCTCAAAATGAACTCTCGCAGCACTTAATATTACTGTGAGATTGTTAATTATATTTTGGCAGAAATGGGACCCATATAATTAGGCTGATGTGTTTGACAGACTGTTTTTCACAAAAAAATTGACCGCAAATACTTCTTGACTGATCTAACAACCTTCTCATTTGAAAACCCCTACGCAAATGTGAAAGATAGAGTCCATCTTGCCTCCCTAGTGGGCTTGATATGAGTTGGCAGGGCTTAACGAGTAGTTTGAAGCCAATTTGTTAGTGGAATGAACTAAGAGGTGATGAAAGAGCTTGAGGTCTTGAGCAGTAAGAAGGCAGTTGGCCACACAGCTTCTCCTCCACATTTTTTTCTAAAGAGAGCTTTGAAACCCCTTACCCTTCATCTTCCCCATGCCAAATTCTCCCCTGTGGCAATGTGCTCAGATTGCCAAAGCTCCCTTGCAACATACCCTGCACTCAGGGTGGGCAGAGAAGTCAGATCTAAGGTCAGCAGCAGCTGTAGCCCATGGAAGGGTCCCATATTTTGGACAACTCAGAGCTGTAAATTTGGCAGACAGGAAGGACTGTTTGCTCAGGAATAAACCAGTTTATTTTCAGGGCATCCCATAGTGAGACTGCATTATGCAACCAGTTCAGTTCATGAATAGCTGTACTAGGTCTGGTTGGGATGGAGTTAATTTTTTTTTTTTCTGACTGGAAAAGGGGAAACTTAACCATCATTTTCAAATAGGGGAAAAAAAGGGAGACCTGGGGAACTACAGGCTGGTCAGTCTCACTTCTGTGCCCAACAAGATGATGGAGCATATCCTCCTGGAATCACTGTTAAGGCACATGAAAAATAAGGAGGTAATTGGTGACAGCCAACATGGTTTCACCAAGGGCAAGTCATGCCTGAAAAATTTGGTGGCCTTTCATGATATTGTCACAGTATTGGCAGATAAAGGGAGACCAACAGACATCATCTACCTGGACTTATGCAAAGCATTTGACACCGTCCCACAAGACATTCTGGTCTCAAAGTTAGAAAATAATGGATTTGATGGATGGACCACTCAGTGGATAAGGAACTGGCTGGATGGCTGCATGCAAAGGGTTGCAGTCAACGGTTCAATGTCCAAATGGAAGCCAGTGATGAGTGTTCCTCAGGGGCTGGTACTGAGACCCATGCTGTTCAACATCTTTGTCGGACACATGGACAGAGGGATAAAGTGCACCCTCAGCAACTTTACCAACACCAAGCTGTGTGGAACAATCAACACGCTGGAGGGAAGGGATGCCATCCAGACTGACCTAGATAGGCACGAGGGCTAGGCCCATGCAAACCTCATGAAGGTCAACCAGGACAAGTGTAAGGTCCTGCACCTGGGTCATGGCAATCACAGACACAAACACAAGTTGAATGGAGAATGGATTGAGAGCGGCCCTGAGGAGAAGGACTTGGAAGTGTTGGTGGATAAGATACTCAATGTGAGCCGGCAATGTGCACTGGCAGCCCAGAAAGCCAACCACATCCTGGGTTGCATCAAAAGAAGCGTGTCCAGTAGGTTCTGCCCTTCTACTCTGCTCTTGTGAGACCCCATCTGGAGCACAGTGTCCAACTCTGGAGTCCTCAACACAGGAAGGACATGGACCTGTTGGAACGGATCCAGCAGAGGGCCACAAAGATGATCAGAAGGATGGAGCACATCTCCTATGAAGACAGGCTGAAAGAGCTGGAGTTGTTCAGCCTGGAGAAGAATAGGCTCCGGGGAGACCTTATAGTGGCCTTCCAGTACCTGAGAGGGGCCTACTGGAAAGATGGGGAAGGACTCTTTATCAGAGAGTGGAGCAATAGGATGAGGGGTAGTGAATGAGGGGAGATTTAGATGAGATATTAGGAAGAATTTCTCTACTGTGAGAATGGTGAAACACTGCAACATGTTGCCCAGAGGAGCTGTGGATGCCCCATCCCTGGAAGTGTTCAAGGCCAGGCTGGATGGGGCTTTGGGCCACCTGTTCTAGTGGGAGGTGTCCCTGCCCATGGTAGGGGGGTTGGAACTTGATGATCTTTAAGGTACCTTACCAATCTAACCATTCTATGATTCTATGAATTTTCTTCATAACACCACCTATGGTGGCCAAGGGGCTGAGAGGGGACACAGCCAGGACAGCTGACCTGGACTGACCAAAGAGATATTCCATAACATATAATGTCATGCTTGTCTATAGAACTGGGGTAAGGGAAAAAGAAGGATCGATTTGGGCTTCCAAAGTGGCTGTTACTTGGAGACTGGGCATCAGACTCCTTGTGGGAGGTTGTGAGAGATTATCACCTTTGCATTCCTTAGTTTTTCCCCCTTTCTTTCACCTATTATCCTGTTGACCCACAAGTTTCTTGCTTTTGCTCTTCCTATTCTCTCCCCCATCCCACAGGGAACGTGGGAGTGAGTGACCATCTGTGTGGGTGCTTGCTGATGGCCAAAGTCATCCCGCAGTAGCTGAAGATTAAAATACTGGTACCCTGAGACCCAGATGTTCCAAAACCTACCATGGCATCCTTCCTGCCCATCTGTCAGCAGTCTCTGACACGAATATGCCTTTACAGTGCATATTTAAGAGTGGGGTAGAGAAGGGGGGAAAGGGACATTGGTTTTCTAAAGCTTCATTTAGAAAATGGAAAATAAAAGATGCAATTGGACAAAATGACAAATTTTCCCAAATGAGTCAAGTACCCTCACGTGCCTTTGCTTTCAGAGCACAAGAACAGCCAAACGCCCCTCGTATTCAGGCTTTCATTTCACCTCCTTGTAAAAGTTACTTAACAGAAAATCACATAGCTCATAAGTTTTTAAAGAAGTGAGCTGGTAAACATGGGATATCTGACCCACTTTGCTCTCAACAACTGCTTAGAGCTTGCTCTCTGTGAGCCCAAATTAAGGCAATGAGCCTTGGCTTAAATTCTGCTTAGTACGGTTTAAGCTAAGGGATGATATTTCACAGCAGGGAGAAGATAAGGACCTGCACAGGGGTATTTAGAGGGGCTGAGCTGAAGGAAGCTGACTCAGGGAGCACAGTCACGTGTCTGGATTTAATCAAGAAAAATATTCTTGTCTCATACCCTGTGTCCAGCAGAGCACCCTGGTGCAGAACAAGCTATGTCCCCTCACCGACATGGGGCCACTCTCTCTTTAGGATAAAGGGCTCTTCACTGAATTGGTGAAAGTTTTCAGAGGTTTGGTTTTCTTGATGCAAGGTCTAGTTTAGATTATTATATTAAAGGAGCCTTTGTGACAGAAAATATTTACATTGGAAAGATCTGGCAGCTTTTGTTATCTGGAGGATTTTGTCCATTCTATCCCTGTTAATATAGAAAAGCATACTTTTGAAAGAAAACCACTTGAAATCAGAAGTTAAATTGTTGAAGTGCAAGAAATCCCCTAGAATCATGTTCCAAGGACAATACTCCTGTTCAGTGTAAAATCACTAATGCTTTCAAAAGTTGTTACTAACTAGAGCTGCCTCAACACCACCACAAGTTGAAATGATCCTTGAGATTCAAAGCCCATTGTTCTCATTCCACACAATTTGTCAAATAAATGTGATAAATAGTTTTATAAATGACTGCTGAAAGTTAAACCTCACATGGAGGCGCCCTTTTGATTAGGAGGAAAAAGAAAGTTGGACTGCATATAGACTGAGGGAGAAGGTCTGGGCCATAGTACCCACAGAGAAGCAGATGAACAGTTTTTGTGAATGAGGCTAGCAATGCGGGGTTTTTTATTTGTTATATTCCCACAACTGCTATCACTAATAAACATTTATGTTGGTGCAATGCCCAGTCATTTCAACCTGATGAGAATCCAAGGCTCCACTGTGGTAGCTTCTCTACAAACTGATGACAGTCTGTGCTTTCTATTATCCTGGAATACTTGATATATTTTTATTACACTGGATACCTTGGCATGAATGATCTGCTTCTGGCTGCATCACAGCCAAGTCTTCTTGTTTTCACAGAGTTGAACATTAAGATGTTTGCTAAGTGGGATGAATTTCCTTATACCTCAGTGATGTTCAAAATAGGCTTTTTGGATAATTCCTGCAGTTTCTTCTCCAATTGAAAAGTATTCCCTAAACCTTGTGAGACTGTGGGCTGATTTATTTCAAACTCATTTCCTCCAGAAACCTTTCTACTTCTCAACAGGATTTTAACTGTAATGTCTACACTACTGATCTTCACTTGAGCACTCTGAAGGAGTGAAGTGTAATTATTTTCAGCTTTCCAAGCAGACACAGACTAAGACAGAGAAGGAATTTTCATCTCACTTAACTTCAACCGTGTAAAAGTTAAGGATCTGGTCTAAGCTTGTTTTATGTAGGCTTCTTCTGTAGTTCTCACGGAGAGAGAGATCCCTTCAGAAGGTGATTTATCCCACCTCTTTAAGGCACTTTTCATAAAAGTTGGACAGTTTGCCCTCTGGAGATTCCTTGGCTGTGGGAATACAAAAAGGCTGTGAAAGAGCAATGAAGATTGCCTGATTTCTTAATTCAGCACCTTTATCTCCCTGTAAAAGTACATAAACAAATGATAACATAAATTGTTCATCTTAACACTGGGTTTTGTATGATTAAATGTTTAAATTTTATATGCAGTTTGAGTTTATGCATGCTTATATACATATGCATGCATTTAATTTTACTGTGTCTGGGTTTATATAGTGACAACAGCACTCAGCAAACACCACTACAGAGTTTTCAGGTAGTGATCAAGGTTGGAACGGGTCACAAATTTAATATTTTTGCTAGAACCATGTTTTGTTCAGAGGCTGCTCACAGATCAATTCTTATTTTGTCCTATGTCTGTGTGTATTTTAATTTGTAGAGGTATCTTGCCTTGGTAAAGGTGAATGCATGAGTTGATACAGCCCTTGTATGCTGCAACTATGTGCACATTTACTTGCAGAGTAATTTATGTGCAAAGACTATGAGACCTCTTGATTACTATCAGTGTCTGGATACTGGGAGCGTTTCTTAGACTTTTATATTTGCATTTCTGTATCTTCAATGCACAGAACAACCACATGCTAACATCTGTTTCACTATCTGTTGATAGTTAAGAAAAGAGGAATCTTAAAGCAGTTGTGTGCCCAAACTTCCTTCTTTGCTAAAGAAGAAAACTGTATAAAAAGGACGCATTTTTAGATCCATCTTTGGTGAACGTAAAGATGTGAAAGACTCCTAAGGCTTGGGAAAAGGTTTACAAAATGACATGCTTCCACTAACTGTCCACTGTCTTGTAAATGTTCAGCTTTCTGAAACCCATAAGTGAAAATATATTTTTTTTCCTCTGGTTAGTGAGTTCAAAGTAATGAAATCAGAATTTGTCATAGTTCGTAAACATAGACATCATTGTCATTCAGTGTTGTTGTTGGCATTTGAACTTCTCATATTTCCATATTTCTGTTTATATATTTGGGTAGCGCTGGTTTTTGGAGTCCAGAGAAGTGAACTTGCAAGTTCAGGAGGAAAGAGGCTTCTTCACAGTTCTTCACAGAGTGACTTTCCAAAGATGAAACAGCCTGTGAAAAAAAAAAAAAAAATTACTGAACAGGCAGGATCAACAAGCTGGCTCCAGCCAGCGAGTCCACCCCTCTCTGTTTTAGCCTTGAACACCACAGAGCCCATGGTTGTGTACATTCAGGTTGGAAGAGAAGCTAACATCATAAAGGACAAGCTCATCTATGCAAAGTAATTAACGAGCAAACTTGTGTCCTTCACTCACACTGAGTGACCCCTTGCTGAAAGCAGTGTGACTACTTGGGAAGAAAGGCAATTGTTCTAAGTGAGCAACTGCTGTAATTTTCCAGCCCTTTCTACACTGCAAAAATAGCCCTGCCTGTACAGTTATATAAATGGATTGCTAGGGGTAAAGGGATTCGTCAGCAAGGATCTGGTTCAGCAGTAGGAAGCTGGAGGACCTGAAGATATACATGAATACAGTCCTCAGTACCAGCTACATTTAAGTAAAACGAGTCCCGTGAGTAGGGGCTGTGCTTTAACAAATGGCCTCACTTCTCTAGCCCAGGTCCCACCCTGTCAATAATGTGAGAGTTATGGTGGGTACGCCAAGAGCAGCCTAGCAAAGCCTGTTTGCTTTCAAAACACTGCTCCCTATGGATAAGCCAAGAGCTTACTTGGCAGCTGTGTGAAGAAGGTTGCACTGATTATGATCTGATGGAACAAAATAATTTGGGGCCTAATGTATGCACGGCAGGACCTTTTCCCAGTGCTTATTCAAATTTAAAAGAGCACTGGGCCAGTTCCAGGTAAGGTGTGACCATGGCCAGCTCTAAGTGATTTTTGTCATTTTAAGGCTGCCAGGTGCTGGCTACTGAGAGTACAGCGTGCAGGGCTGAAAAGGACACAGATTTTTCGCTCTGCTCTTTCTGGATAATTAAATGTTGCTAGAATTCAATGGGAGAAGGCTGATACTGCACCCGTAACTGTCTTGTCCAGGAGACAAGAGAGCCATGGCTGTAAATGCTGCATTTTTATGATCCATACAGTTAGGGTGAAAAACAACAGGTAGTCAGTGGGCAGCGAATGTAACTTCACTCCTGAGGGCGTGAAAAGCAAGAAAGGAAACTTGTTATCTCTTTTTGCAGCTTTAAGGGAACCCCTACTATAACGAAGACTCCCTAGCATGAACTGAATTTGGAGACCAAGTCTAGCACAAGTTGATTTGCAAATAGTCACAAAGATACTTAAACCACTGGAGTGTTTGATTTAAGAATAAGGGAATCATGTGGAATATATGTCTGCTTGCATCTATGTAGTCATAACATGGGCTACCTTTGATTTTTATAGCAAGATTTTTCTACTCCTCTGTGCAGCTCACCCTTTAAAACTCTCAGATCTGAAGACAATCAGAGAAATTCCTTCTGAGACCTTTCACATAAACATTTGTCTGCAGAAATACTTTATTTTTCAATAAGCAGTAGCTAAATGGATCGACATTCCTGCCAGAATGGGGGCTACCTGTGTGTGAGCGTTCTGCAGAATCACAGGGATAAAGAGTGTTGTTAAGTTGAATTCCACAAATAAAACATGTCAGGTAATGTCTAGGTTCCGGTTTAAGATAAGGGAGGTGTAGGTTAAGTCCAAGCTCTGGCAGATGCGAGAGCTTTTCGTTGCTGGGTGATCCAAGTCACACAAAGTAAAACTTGAGCACTCAACTGAGACCAAGTATTACCTCACTGCAGGAAACAATTGCACTCTCTGAAAGAAATTATAGAAATGACATTTGAAAACTTTTCTGTTGCTGACAGCGTTACAGCTAGCTCTCTCTATTGAAAGTTGTATTGAAAATACGACTGTGTGTGTGAAGCTACCCATCAGCTGGTTGTCACCATGGAAAGTAAGGCTTCTTGGCTAAACTTCACTGAATTTCACTGAATTTCACTGAATTTTTGGAGTTGGAAGGGACCATAGAGATCATCTAGTCCAACT
>JAOTQQ010000001.1:116540805-116560200 GCA_026546715.1 Gallinago undulata | reverse complement strand
CCCTTCTTGAAGACTGGAGTGATGTTGGCCTTCCTCCAGTCCTCAGGCACCTCTCCTGTTCTCCATGAGTTTTCAAACTTCTCACAATGTGTCAGAGAACATTACATGTCTGCATCCATAAGGTCACTGAAGCCCCTCTAGCCCACGACAAAAGGCAATGTAAGTGTTGCAGGAGGTGATATCAGGACAGCAAAAATAAGATACCTTTGCTTTCACAATTGTAAAATTGTGACTTTTCAGTATCTAGAATAATTTTTATTCTTTTTTTCAGCAGAAAATTAAAACACAGATAAATGCCTGCAGTGGCATTTCCTTAGGACTTGCTTGTCTGCAGTTCTGTGGAATGAAAGAGGTTAATGGTGAACTCATTATCAGGAAGGCTACATTTCTGATTAACACACCAGCACTGCCAAGGAAGGCCAAACGGCTGTCAGAAGAAGAAATCAGAAGTGGAGCAGCAGGTGACAACCAAAGGCTTGAGTAGGGTCAAGACCTTGGTCAAAGGTCAAGACCTTGGTCGAAGGAAAAGGTCCAGTGCTGTGAATCAACACTGAAAGAGCTGGAGCAACACAGAGTAAGGATGCAGAGACTGCTGGGGAGAGAAGAGGGATTGTAGGCAACAAAGCAAGAAGAATCGGGCTGAGCAGTTGGAGAAGAGACAGGTGGTAACCAAGAGAAAGACAAGATGGAGTGCAGGTCAAAGGAAAAAGCATTGGCAAATGAAGAGCAGGACACTCTCAGTGCAGCACTGAACTGGATCACTGGAGGATTGCAAACTAAGGAGTTTGTTTCAAGCCAGGGCTCATGTGAGATGTTGCTGTAATTCAGGTTAGTCAATCAGCCTAGCTTCCGGCCAGGGGCTGCCAGGCACATCAGAATGCAAAGCAACAGGCTGGATTCACATTATTGAAATCAAATGAAACTTTAAACATCCTGTTACAGGAGCGGATTCTTTACAATACTTTTTTATGAAACAGTCAATATTCTCTGTCAGTTCCTGGTGTTTTATTAGGTACAAAAAGTGGAGACTGAGGAAACATAACAGAGTCAGGCAGGGAAAGCAAGGTTTTAGCAGCAGAGGCTCAAAATGGCTGCATGGGCTGGAACAGTAGGTGAATCTATTTGCATCTAGGTAGATCCTGTATGTTGCTCCATGTGAGCACTGAAAGTCTTCTATCACATTTTATTTTTAAAGTAATGGTAAAAGGCGATTAAATTATGTGTATACTGCCTTTCTATCTCATACTTCTATAGCTCACCTTTATTTGGAGTATGACCTTACACAGAAAGAAAAATAATAACTATTTCATTCTGGAACGTCTATACTGACATCAATGTTTTGGTTTTTTTTTTCACATGAATGCATTAGGTTTTTAATGGTAGGACACCCTGGATGAATGAGGAGATATTGAACTCTACACCTAACTTTCGAAGAACGCTAGTAATATCAGGCTTAATGGCTGTGTAATTTTAGTAGAATATGTCCACATGGGTAGGAAATGAAGAGAATTTTTTTTATTAGGGAGCTGAAATGCAAAGTATAATCCTACAGCAGATTAAAACTGGAGGTATCAAAGGTATTTCAAATTACCAAACACGTCTGTAGTTTATCGCAGGGATGCCACCATCACAAACACAATATATATCAGTGTAATTTCACTGGGAAACTTCTGAGACATTGTAATAGTTTTGTTTTCTGTTCTGTTAAATCCTGCTCTCCGGAAGTCAAGCCAAATCTGAACTGATTCCATGGAGTTTTCTTAGAGGAGCCTGGTCTCCACCTCAGGGTAAGCGAGAATAACTGACAGTTCCACCAACCATGTGTTAATGATGGTGACAGAACTTCTGTTTCATAAGAAGTACCACAAAAATGACATATACTCCCAAGGACAAAAAAAAAAGGAGTGAGGAGCTATGACAAAAGGTTTTGGACAGAGTATTCACATTCTGAGCACTTTCACTGCATAACGGCTTTCCTTCACTGCTGGCTTTCACATTTTGATGAAATGACACTTTATCCTTATTAACTGTGAGATGAGTTTTGTGAGATGTTCATAGGCTGAACTCTGCAGACCAAATCATTCAAGATTTTCTATAGGCCTGATTCTGCGCCAGGAAAGTTGATGTGAATTTTATTGCTGATTTGTCAGGGCATCTGATGCTTTTATCTTAGAAAATGTTCATATAAAACAAAATTTAAAGTACTTTTGATACTACATTTCATTCTTCTAATATGGTAACAGAAAATAAGTGAGTCAGTGCTGATATAGACTTAGATGATGTGGACTGTATAAAATTGAAAGCTCTAAAGAGCAGCCTGCAAGTATCAGGCAACAGTAGCAACAAGTAGCAAGCAAAACTAATCTTTAAAAATACTTTAATTTTTACTGAAGAAGATTGTGCTGGTAACACACTAGGCACATTTAGAATATGGTATGCAAACTGGAGAAGTGTTCCCTGAAAACTGTGGAAATGCAAAATGTCTGTCAACCTTCATCCCTCCCTCCTTTCTGTGCCCACGAAAAACCAATAAATAACACTGAGAGTCTCTACACTTCCCTGCTCAGACTGCAGTTTCCATTTGACGCTTTCAAGTGATATGCAAATTTGAAAGAGAAAATATTTGTCTTTTAATGTAGACTGAATAGTAACTGTAGAATAGGATGTTTCCTAAAATTTCAGATCTTCTGTTCCCTTTTGTTGTCTGATTCTTTTCTACCAATTTCTGGGGAGATGGACTGAGAAGCCATTCACTGGACTATGCAAAATGAGCCAGGATATTGCTTTGTCTTCAGAGATCATTCTTTTATTCCTTTCTATCGCTAAGGTTTGTATTATATTATTATATTGGTTTATATTACATCATGTTATATTAAGTTCTGTTTTCTGGTGTTGTATCTATTAGAGTGTTATGGTTATGGGTAAGCTGAACAAGCACCCGTTTACTGCTGCTAGTGTTTGTGACAATTATTAAAACCACAAATATCTGCTTTGCACTAAATTGTATTTCAAGGGTTCCTGCCTTGCATAAAAAAACTCCAGACTTGTCATGGTGACACAGCGCTGTCAACCAGACCTTGCAATAGGTCCTTGCTATGGCATGGAGCATGGGAAGGGCTGAAGAAGTGAGCAGGGCATCAGCCCTGGTCTCCCCCAGGCACTGTCTGCCTGACAGTGCTTCAGCTGAGAGTTTCCCTGCGCTCTGCACGGCTCTAGCGGCCCCAACCTCCCCCAGCACTCAGATACAGTGGAAGAAAAGCTAAGTGTCAGCAGTTGGCTGGCTCTGGTCACTATTAAAAAGTCCCTCTGGAGACCACGGAGACGGGTTTTATTGGCTGTGAGTGGCCATTGGTCACGCACCAAGAACCCTCTTACAAGCCTTGATAAATATAGGATGGTGAGTAACACTACAGAAATGCTAGCAGCTCGTATGGAGACTGACCCTGTTTCAATGTGGAAAAGTAAATGTTCAGAGATATTTATTCAATACATGGAGAGATTTGGTTTGAACCAGGTGCCCATGAAACATTCATTTCACATCCCAAGGTTTCCCAAAGCAAATGTTTAGTCTCCTAGTCGAGGTAGTACATGATTAAGTGTCTCCCAAAAAAAAAAAAAAAAGGATGCAGATATCACTCTTTATCTTTAGCACACATACACCTATTGGAATACGGTCTGATGAGGATGATCTGAAGGGTAATCAGGTCCTTACACAGCTGAAGGTTTTAAGCATGAAAAACTGAGCCTGACTATTTTGACATGGTCCACAGATACCTGCAATTTGCCAGAAAGTGAAGTCCCTAGATACAGCTATAATGGCTTCCAAAATGGATACCATCAACAATCCCTGACAGGTTTCCAGTACTGAGTATGTTTAATTTTACCCACATAAAAGTATACCATTCAAGGAGCTCATGCCATTTTCTGATGGACACCCTTTCAGGACAAAACAAGTTATGTTTAAAGTGAGCTGTGCTGTGGTGTTGGGGAACCAGAGTTCCAGCAACACCACCCATTAGTGTTTCAGATTCCTATTGCAATTAAAAAGGTTGAGATTAAGCAGTAAAATCCTTGTAAAGCCATCACATTGTCCATGTGGGGACCTGCAGTGGCAATGGCAGGGCATTTTAGTCGGGGAAGGTAGTTTGGGCAGTATCAATAATTCCCCTTTCAGGTGAAAAAGCAGGACTGAATTCACCCATGTGAGAAGCAGATGCCCCTCTGACTGCAGGCTCAAAGCCAGCCTACGTTTGGCTCAGCTCATGTCTCATAAGAGGACTAGGTATTGCTGACAGAACCTTTTATGCCCCTCTCTTTCTACATGCAGAAGATCCCCTCTTTCTGTATGCAAGAACATCCTTATCAAAGTCAAGAGAGACTGGGCAAGATCTTGGCTCAATTTGACTTCATTTACCCAGATCTCATTACAGCAGCAGAATTAACCCTTCAATCTGCTGAAACCCAGAGTCACACACTGGGCTCGGTATCAGCCTGAACCATCGCAGCAGGAGCCTGTTGGAGCATTTCTTCCTCCTGTGTCTCCCTATTACCCTCAGCTCCCTAAGGCAGGTGTTTCCAGCTTAGTGTTTGTGATCTGTGGAGAGGTTAAAGCAAGCTAATGCAATCTAGTTCCAGTTCAACAGAGCTTGTAAGCACATGGCTTAATTTGATTGGAGTCCCTGGGACTATCATGTTGTGTGTTATTAAGCATGTGCTTATGTGCTTTACTAACCTGGGAAAAGACTTTTGTAGATCTCTAATAGAGAGTAGGACTGTCTAGACAGGGCCAAAAACAACCATTGTTTTTCACTGTTTGATAGGAGCCTTTCCTCCTCCATGCCTTTTGCAATAAGGCTTTGCTTGGGTATTGCAGGGACCCCAAGAGCCAAGGATCTGAATGCACAGAATTTATGCAAGTTACATCACTGGATACTGAAGTCCCAAGCTTGGTGGTTTGCCATATCTTCTAAGAGAAGTTTCAGAGGAGGCAAATTATATAGCTATTCCAACCACCATCTGTGTTGGGTTCCCTCTTTCCTGCTCCATATTGCATGGCACAACTGAGCCATGCAATGCCCATGAACTGAGCTACAGCAAATCTGGGAGAAAAATTGCACTGTGTTTTTAGCAGCTGGATCAATTGCTTACTTTTCTCAACCTCACAATGTCAAGACTGAAGATGGCCAGTCCTCTACTCCACAGATGTGATCTGCTCAAGAACTGGTCTAGCTTTTTACCTTCTTTTCAGTTTTCAGCTATTTATTTCATGCATAAAAGATGAGTGGGGATTTGGAAACTGTAGTGATTGAAGAGCAGTTCTTGTACACTTACAGGACATTCCTTCATGCTGAGACCTGATGGGCCTTGTTGTCCACTTGTTGGATGATTTTGATCATGAAAGCTTCAACTGCACCCACAAATGCCTCCTCATGAATGCCTTCAATGAGGCAGGCAGATGCTACTACCACAGATGTATCTTCGAATGTCCAAATTAATAAAGCATAAAAATAGCAACAGTTCCTTGAAACCAATCACAGACTTTAATGGTACGAAACCCCAATGTTGGAGTATTTCCATGGAAAATGAAATTTCTTCCAAAAGAACACATATTAACATTATAAATTAAAAGATACCAAAATCATAAATCTCTGTCAAAAAACTGATTGACCTTAGGTCATAGAGCTGCTGTGCCAGAACACTCTCCTGTAAACAGACAAGAGAGGGATATAGTATTTTAAAAGTATTAGTTATAACATTTGGGAAAAGCAGGGCATTTTTCTGTTCTGTGTATCAGAAATTGAACATTTCAGTGTTCATTCCCTTGTTGTTTGTGCCATTTCGAAAGAACAATTGCAATTAAAGGAACATAAGGCCTCCTTTTGTCCTCAAAGGAGATTCATGTAGTGCTCTGGTGTCATGGAGCTGGGTGCAGCAAACAAAATCTTCTAAGTCATTTATCTAAGTGTAATGGTGTCATACTAAACCAAAGAAAACTTCCTCTAGCCATATGTGCCAATGCTAGACACGGGAATTGTGAGGAGATCAGATGACCCATAATAAAACTCTTATGGTTCACAACAAAAATTGAAAGTGCTGTAAAAATCTGTGGATATTTTCCTATCCTTTGGACATTGTTTCCAATTCAGGTTTGCCCCTGGTGTTGAGCTATCTAGATTTTTGATGAACATGACACTGATTTTCAATAGATACAAAAAATTGTAAAGCTTATTCTTAGGTCAGGACACAATTTGCCTCTCAAAACATTCAAAAATGTAAAAATGACCTTGAGTGTGTCTATGGGTGTGCGTGTGTGTTTCTGTGTACACAGAGGTGCATTCCCAATTGCCAAGTGATTCTTTGCAGTTGGAACACATAGTTCAGGTTGTAGTGAGGTGGGGGTCGGTGTCTTTTCTCAAGGAATAGGCGATAGACCAAGACAAAATGGCCTCAAGTTATGCCAGGGGAGGTTTAGATTGGATATTAGGAAAAATTTCTTCAGTGAAAGGGTTATCAAGCACTGGAACAGGCTGCCAAGGAAGTGGTTGAGTCACTGTCCCTGGAGGTATTTAAAAAATGTGTAGATGTGGTGCTCAGGGACATGGTTTAGTGGTAACTCAGCAGTGTTAGGTTAACCGTTGGACTTGATGATCTTAAAGGTCTCTTCCAACCTAAACAATTCTATGATTCATTACCTAAACAAGAAGGTTAACCTTTTTTTATGCCTGATTTGGTCAGAGATGAGGCCAGAAGAAAAAGGAAGGAAACAATATAAGAGTTTTAGAATATATGAATTGTAGAAATACAGAAAGTCAGGCAACTAAAATAAATTTGTGTGCCTCTGAATTGATGCAGAAGGGCTGCACTTCCAAGGGTTGTTCTGGAAATGCTATAAGCCAATGGAAATAGGAGAGCTGGCACAGCCACGGGGCAAAAAGAAAAAGAAAAAGCAATGGGTCCCTGTGTCAGGCCCACAGTATATAGATTCAGGCAACCCTTTTGTGAGAGAGAAAGGGAGAATTTACTGTCATGTAAAAAAACAAACCCCAAAGCAGTGTGATCCCAGCCTTGAGTCAGCCAGACCAAGCTATTGTTCCAGTACACAGAACAATCAGAAATGATGAAAAAGATCTGTGGGATTTTATCTTTAATTTGTCCTTCTAAATCAGGAGAAGAATGTGAACTGCCTTTTCTTTTGTGGGTTTTTAGATGAAATTAGCTAAGACTGCAGCCCTTTCCTTGTAAAGACAGAACCACCAAGGGGCAGATGTCTGTGGAAAAGCAAATGGTTCCTATTGTCTTTCCTGAAGGAATAACAAAATGGGGATAGTTCCATTTCTATTTTCTTGCCACAGGAGAGATGTAGGAAAAAACAAACAAAAAAAAAAAAAACAACGAAACACAACATTAGAGATTTCTAAATTAAAAAGGACCGGAGAAAATATCGTTTGACTTTCTTACGTTTTACGGCAAATTTTGCACGTTTGAATTTGCAATTAGCTCACAAACGCATCTGGGTGAAACTAATGCAATGCGCCTGCTGGGGGCGGCCAGCTCTACGCAAACCCTGCTGTAAACCGAAGAATTCAAAGGATGTGCAAAACAAGGGGTGCTGGGGGCCCTCCGCGCCGCGGCGGCCGGTGGAGTGGAGCATCCCCCCGCAGGAGCTGCGGTTGCCATGGGAGCGCGGATGCTTTCTGTTGCATCGGCATAAAATCTGCGCTCCAGCGCTCTGCCCTTACACCCGTGCAGACCTTTCCTGTGCAAATGCGGGTGACCTGCCAGACTTTGGGAGTTCTCCATGTTTGTTGAAAGGCGGGTGGGCAATTCAGCCCTGAAATTATTTTCTGCCTCGCTGGATTTAATTATTTTTGGGGAGGGGGGGGGGGGGGGTGGGGGGGGAACTGGAGGGAATGGGGGTGGGATTCGAGGGGACGCAGTGATTTCTTTACCATTTGAGCATTTCCTGCCTGAGAAGGGCTCTGTAAACAGCCGGCTCTCGATGCCGGGCAGGGATGCACGGAAATGCGGGGGGGAGGAGGCGGGGGGTGAGGCGCGGAGCTCCCTGTCCCGCTCCCGGGTGCGGAGCTTGCGCCGTGCGGTGCGGAGCTGCCGGCGGCTTTCCCGAGCCGATGCCGCCCTCTGGCGGGCTGCGGGGCCGGTGCTGGGACAACCTTATTCCTCTAGAGAAAATAATAAAATTAAAAAAAAAAAAAAATTAAATCCGGGCTCTCCGCGCAAAATACCGAACTTTCTTTTTCAAACGCAGGGCTCACGCATGTAGACTTAGCAGAAGCAGAACTTATTTTTTTTTATCCTTCTTTTTTTTTTTTTTTTTCCCCTGTTATACATTCATGTATGTATTTACAGATCTATTTGCACGCACCTCCCATTGCTGGGGTACACGGGTGTCATAACAACTGCTGGCAAAGGCAGAAAGCTTCTGTCAGAGGCAACCAGCACAGGCAAACAAACTGTGGGTCTGCTGTAGTGTTTAATTAGAGGTCTGGTGAAGCAAACACGCTGTCCCTTCAAAGGTAACACTCACCAGGCACTGGCTTTCCCAGGCAGCTTGCTGAAGAAGGCACCATGTGTGAGAGCTTTCCCATGAGAGTACATCGTCACTGGTCTCAGACACCAAAAAGGCTCTGCAAAACATGCCCTGCAGATTCAAATTACATGTCTTCCTTAGCAGCTCTTACAATCAAGGGGCTCCAAGAAGGAAGGCAATCTGGAGCTAGTCTGAGATTTCGGACATAGGTTTAAATGATTTGATCTCATCTGTACAAAACTACAAAGGCCAATGGTGTCCCTGCCCTGTCAAAGACTTTTCCTGTTGCCTTAGGCAAGGTCCATCCTACAGGACTTGGCCTGGGGGCACCTCTGAGGTGCTGAGAGGCTTCGGGTTCTCCCCTGGAAAACATGTAAAATTCTGTCCTTCTTCTCTGCTCATGTTTACAGGAAAGAGTACTAGGACTCAGCTAGCATGAGAGTGGAGCTATGAAAACTACTGTAACAAAACTTTAAGCATCGCAGAGTGAAGTGTCTCCAGAAGCAAACATGCTGCCTACCCAAGCTCTGGCTGCACTGTTACCCTCTAAGGTACCACAACAGGTGAGTTTGCACTAGACAGGAGGGTTCACATCTTCCTGACTCACCCGGGCAAAACCAATTCATTCCCATCATCTGACAATCTAAGTTGAACATGAACTCCACTCGGTGATTATTTGTAAATTGGATGTGCATATTCCAGCAGCTGTAACGCTGGATGGTTTTCAGGTTGTTGTGCTCTGTAGATGGTTCTTGGCCAGCAGCGGGCCTCAGGGCTACAGCAACAAAAAAGGCTGTAAACCAGCAACAAAAAGGAAGTCCACGCTTGCACCCCACCTGGCCCCAGGCTGCAGGGGACTAGGAAGCATAGAACACCTAGGGGAGTGGATAACATTTTTTCTACTAAATTAATCTTTCCACAGAACTGGAGTGCAGGAGCTCCCAAGACTTCATCTCAAGAGTAAATTCTATTTATTTGTTATATTATTCACAATCCTCTTTGTTCAGTAGTGCCCATCTTTCCAGCTCCCAGCACACTTGTGCGGCTGCACCTCAGACCTCGACAAGCAGTTTGGGCACCATGAGGAAATAGGACTGCAGAGCTGCTGGTCTTGGAAGGATGATAGCCAAAAACATGAGCATTAGTACAAAAGGTCTGGAGGTTACAGTCATGGCACTAGAGGGACCTGAAAGCATTTTACACTGAGTTATTCTCCCCCAAATGTAAAGGGTAAGAAGGCACCACAAGAGGACCTCCAGCACAAACACTCACTTGCCAGTATAGAAAATGCTCCACAAGGGTGGAGGCTCTTCCCAAGGACTTTATTGCTTATCATAGGCAATAACAATTTATTTCAGTGTCTTCACTGTTAGGTATAACGGCCAAACAGAGGTATGAAAGACCCAAGCTGACACTCTCGTTGAAATCTATTGCTCTGCCTAATCATTGTATAACCAGTCACGGCTAAACAACAAATCACCAGTGAGGCTATAAATTGTGTATTTGCATAAATAAATAAACAGGCAGTCTTGTGCATTCAGCTTTCCCATTGCATAATGTGGTTTCTTTAAGACACTTTTGGAAGCTTCTGGGTATTGCTTCTCAAGCTCCTAAATCTTTACTGACATCACGATTGTCAGTTTTTCACCAGGTTGAAAAGCACCAACGTTTTGTTTTGCTGAGTCCAGAGAACACTTGGATGCATTTGGGCTGCATCCACTTTATCATCACTTTCTATGATCCAAATCATAGTAAAGAGGAAAGATAGAAGAGATGTCCTGGAGTGGCCATGAAATAATCAGTTACCCTTCTTTACAAAGGTAGGGGGACTCACCAGACTGTTTTGGATGCTGCCCAATCCTGCCTCTGAAACAAAATGTCCCCTGCAGCTTTACTGTAGTGCATAGGTAAAAAGCTCCTGCTTTTTTCAGTCCATTGTGGACATAATTATTGCTATTCATTCTCATTTGTAACACACTCTGGTATCTTTGGGAAACAAAAGACAGCAAATATATACAGAATATGATGATTATCCACAGATTTAATATTTTCTGGATGAACAGAAGGAGCTGCTGGCTATTAATCACATCTATACAAACCTTTACATTATGTTTGCCCCATCTCACTCTCTTTGGTATTCATTATTGCTTTCCCTTTCTGTTGCTTGATCCAGTGAGGTAGACTTGGACACTTTGTGGTTCCTTTAATAGGCTCAGTGTATCAAAATGCTTTCATCTCACACATGCTTCTGTTGATTTCAGGGAAGGAAAAGCAAAGTTAAGGGCATCTGCACCAGTGACTGCTGACTCGGTCCTTCTAATCTTGCTCCAAATCCTTGTAAGAACTCATTTACTCACATTCAATGCAGGTCTCTAAACATCTCCTCACCTTAAAAATGGCTCTTTAACACAATTTGTATCTACAAAGAGCAAAGCACATGGCTGTTTTCCCCATTTCCTTTCATCCACTTAGGATCTGCACTTCAGCTGGAAACACAAAGCAGCAAGATAGAAAGGGAGGTTTGAGAAGTCACCATAAGAAAGCTGATATGACAAAGGGATGGAAGAGTTGATAGATCTGAGTCCTTTTTTTTTTTTTTTATTTTAAATCTGATAATCATAGCTCTGTTTAGGTATTTATGTGCGTACTGCACAGGTGGTTTACTTTTTCATAATGCTAACAACATGAAACATAAAATACTAAACATTCATCTGAAAGAATGAAATTTGGCACTTAAAAGAGATGTAATTTAAGTTATTCTGATTCTGTGGACACAATATAGCCCCCAAAAAGGCTCAATTTGCCCCACCAGTTTAGAAATGGGCTTTTCAGACCATCCAGTCCTCTGATCTGCGCCTCCTTGTCCAGCTGATCCAGTGCCCAGGAGTCCTGAAAGCCAGAAGCTGCAAGACACCTGCAGAGCTTCAAATCCAGTGTTAAGGCAATTGAGTGAGGGGTATCATGGTATTGCCTGGTCCATATTATCACAGAATCATAGAATGGTTTGGGTTAGAAGGGACCCTAAAGATCACCAAGTTCCAACCCTGCTGCCATGGAGAGGGATAACCCTCTGAAGACCAGATTGCTCAAAGCCCCATCCAACCTGGTCTTGAACACTTCCAGGGATGGGGCATCCATACTAAAGACATGTTTGTGTGCTGAGCTTCAGAGGTATTGAAGGAAATTCTATTTTTTTACCGAGCTGAAGATCTCATCACTCAATTGATTAAACAAGGAATCTCTATTGTTAGTACTTTTACCAGTATCTTGAACCCCAGCTTGGTTACGGTCTCTGACAGAAACCATTCACAAAAGACATAGCCCACTGAAACAGAGCATTTCTTGTAAATGAGAACAACAAAACAATAGAAAGTCCATAACAAATTTATCATTCTGAAAGAAACCAAAGCCTGTGTGATAAATCTGGCTCTTCTTTGTAAGGATGTAATCCTAAAATGACTTGTTCAGAGGTGTAGTTTCCAACCCTGAGTGCAGATTGCAATGGAAGTTACTCACAATCTTGCTATGTCAGGAGCTTGCAGGTTCAGGGTTGTATTCTCAGTTCTACTAGTGACCATCACTTCTCCACAACCAGGCACAGGCAATGTCACCTGGATCTGGTCCAGTGACTCTTCTCAGATGGGTGCTTAATTTTTTTCTACTATCTCTCTCTCCTTCTAAGAGCTCATACAGCTTTCTTCTCATCAGTATTTGAAAAGGGACAGTGGGAGTTCCTTATCTCAGATGTTCTTCAGACTGCTATTCATTGGATATTCCTCACAGACAGTCCTGTCAGGTAGACTTAAATAAGAGGCACCAAAGTGAAAGCTATTATAAGTGGAATGTTTTATTGATCCCTGCATTCATTTACCACATAGACATTTGGGCTTTGGGCAAAGTCAGTCAGAGGTTTTGGTTTTTTCTACATTACTTCCTTTTCTTGGGTAATCCAAGTCATGCATGAGAAATAGGGGTTAGCAGTGTAATTTGGTGACTAATCAAGCTTGAAATTATTGGTGGTGTCCACTGGTGAATTAATTGTGGACATTGATCCAAATTATGGATTTTAAGCAATTCATTTGCAACAATTAGCATACAGCATGTGGGACATCAGATGTTCTTCGCTACAGCAATCAGTTACCTTTCTGCGCAGCCTGCCAAACAAGTCATCTCAGGATATAGCTCTGACAGTACAGGTGGGGACTGGTCCACGTGTGAGCAAAAACTGGAAGAGCTATGGAGGAGAAGGCATGCGCAAGACCCTGATCCTGCATTAATGAGCACATTGCTATGCAACCATCACTTTATTAATTGATGAGGACTACACCTAATCCAGGTCACCCTGAGCATGGCTTTCCTTGTCCTGTTCTTCACCTTGGGCTCTCATGAGCTAGTAAGTAACCCCACAGTCATCCTGAGGTTTACTGTGCGGGGATCAGGGCAGATGTCCAGCTGTGCAGAGGCGTCTCCCAGGTTCACAGGTCAGCACAGCCCAATTTTCATGCCCAGCGCCAAAGCTAAGAGGACGAGAGAACTCAGTTCAACAGATAGGAGAGCAAATTTTTGCTGCACTGTTTCGGCAGTGCTGAAGCATTTGAGATGTGAATACCAGCTAATGTGCCAATGCTCTTTCTAAACTCTTCCCCAGCAGGCTCCTTTTCTTTAACCCAGCTCTGACATCTTGCTGTCCTCTTGTATGAACAGATTTCCCTGTTGGAAATGTAGAACTGATTTTTTTTTCACAGGATACTTATTCTCACTTAACTAGTAGTTTGATTTAGCATAGCCTAGCATACTTAACTGGCCCCTCTGCAGCAGTATGCAGGTAAAAACACACAGTATACATTAGAAAAATACCTGGTTTTAATGCTTACACCTCATAATGCCAAATAGAGCTCTTCACACAAAACTTGTAAAACAAGTATTACCAAGAACTTTAAAACATGAGATTAGACTGCGTAAGATAATACCATGCATGAAATACTGGAATCTGGGGGTAAAAAGTAGTTATTTGTTCCCTCCCTGGAGGAGCCACTGATTACTCTCAGCACTGAAAGCTAGACAGGCAGAAATGACCAGGCAGCTTCCAGTGCCTGCCCACAAGTCTTCCTCCAGACCTCTCTCCTTCCCCTTGTCTCCCTCCACTCACTTTTCACAGCCTGCCCCGGGTTCTGGAGCGCTGCAGCAGCCAGAGCTTGGCCATGCCTGGTCCCCCTGCCCCAACCCACACATTTCCCGTGGCAAGCAGGAGTCCTGCAGCTCAGGGCCAGAGCCCAGCTCCAGCCAAATCCAGCTAATCGCTTCTTGTCTGCAGCATTCACAGTCCTAGAGTACCAGTTAGCAGGAGTGTACGCATATCATGGAATCAGCCTAAAATATCCCCAGACATTCTCTATAATTATTAAGCACGCTGCACAAGGGTTTTCTTAGAGCACATCAAAGTGGTAAAATAAATGTCCAATGCAGAAACAGTGGGTTTTTTTTATCTACAGGAATTAAATATTCAGTTAAGACAGAGTGGGTCTGAGTCAATGCTAATGAAGGCTGGTCAGGCCCAACCTGTCAGAGAATATTCTGCTTCAGGGTGCTGCAGACCACAGTCTAGGTGGGACGCAGGACTAAGAAATGCCACCAGAGCAGCTTCTGCTGTTTCTGAAGTCAGTTGTCCAGTAGGAGCCTCAAAAACACAGGTTCCCAGAGACTGCCCAATGGAGAAAAGATGATCAGATCTTTCAAAAGACAGAAGCACTTACAAAGTTCTTGTGATGTCAGAGGTTACAATATCTTTTGAAAGAGATAATGACATTTTGTGATTCTCTACTGTTTATCAGACTTAGTTCTGTGCAAGAGCTCACTTGGGAAGGAAGTTTGAGTATGTTTAACAGTAGGATGGGGGTGGAGAGGAGAGGCAAAGAAAAGAAGTCACATCTGTTAATGTCCAAAATCTTAATTTGAATTTAAAGACCAGGAGTGTTGTTAAAGATCCAGGACAACCCTGGAGCTTTGCTTTTCTGGCAGGCAGTCAAGCAAGAAGGAAGATGCTGATGCTTTCACTGAACCATTTCTGAAGCTTTCAGAGGATCACACTTTATCTCTTGAAAACTTGAAATGTAAGACATTGGGTAGCAAAGGGTATTACAACAGCAGAGACTCGCAGGCTTTTTAAAAGCTTCATTATAAAGCCTAGTTCCTTATCCATCAGCCAAGGGGCTGCGTGCTCCTATGCCGGAGCATGTCTTTCACAGCTGAGAAGTGACCCATTGGGAAAGCAAATGCCTCAGCTTTTCCAGCCAGCCCGTCAGAGGTGGCACAGGGCCCAGATGCAATCTGCTCAGCAGCTGGGTACTGCAGGAGCTGGCTCCCCTAAACCCAACTCAGCTGCTTTCCTTGGAGAGGCTTTCCCACATGGTTTGGAGGAACAGCACACAGGGGACCCCATGGGCCGCCCTGCCATTTGGGACAGTGCCCTCCTTGCTCAGACTCACTCACCCCTTGACAAATTGCATCCCTAAGGCAATTCAAGGAGTCTACTCAGTAGGAGTGGGGATGGTCGAATCCATCCTTGGTCCAGTTTGCGAAGGCACATCAATCAGAGAAAGGCCCCCAAATTAGTCTTACAAAAGGCATGTGAGGAGAGGAAGGGAAGAGGGAAAGCTAGATATCCACAGGTGCTGGTACCAGAGGAGTCACTGTGATTATGTTGCAGGTGTCTCCAGGAAGAACAAGTGGTAGGGTGGAAAGGGGAAGCCACTGAAGTACAGTGCTTACTCCTGGTGAAGGGGTGCAAGTCCGCTTCAAATGGCAGATAGGCTATGTAAGCTAGAAGGAAACTCTGGTAAGTGGGAAGATAAGGTCAGAAAAGCTCCAAGGCTGAGAAAATAATCTAAAACATTTCCATCTTGTACCTCAGAGCCCTCCCCTAGAGAGTGAAAAGCTCAACCGAAATTAATTTGCCACCGAAAATGTTGAACCTTTGCTTTCTCAGAGCATGTATTTTCTTTCGCTTTACCACTTTTTTTTACAACTCACCCAACTCTGAAAAATAAGAGGTATCTTTTACTTCTCCAAAGATATCCAGCATTAACAGAGCTGGCATCTACTTTGTATGCCTGCCCACAGGCAAGTGGTGTAATCCCAGGACATGACTGATTACCCACCAAGATGGCAAGTCACACAGTCCAGCCTGATGTTGGGGTCAAGTTCTAGGGGCTAGAGAGAAGGAGGCAGTGGAGTGACAGCCTATGACTGCATAACACTTATTGTCATTGGTTGGGTTTAGATATCTTCCTTGCTGCTAATTAGTGGCTAAGGTTTACCACCAATATTTTTATTCATGTTCTGGGAACAGAAATGATTCAAGCCAGCTATGTTGGACCACAAGAATGACTTTTTTTTAGCCTGTGAGATATCTGTAATCCACTATTCAAGGTCTGTTACAAGGAGTACCTACAGCCCCTGGTGTTAATTCTTTAGGTTAAGCTTAGCCAGCTTATGGTTTTATCTCTGAATATCTACATATAAGCCACTGATGTCTCAGCTGCAATGGTGGCTGTCACATAAGAATGTATTGTGTTGCCTTTCTCTCTCTCTCCAGACACAGCTCTGGTTGTAAACACCCTTGGGAAATGACATGATGGTATCTAAATCTTTGTAAAGACAACCCTTTCTAGTATGTTTATGAAGTCTGTCACATTCGTGTTCATTGCCATGTTTTTAAAGTGTCTCAGTTAAGCCACTGAAGTGAAGGAGGTGAACTTCATTGTTTCAATTAACAAGTTATGTGAAAGAGAGCAATGTGCTCTGCCGCTGGTGAGATCAGCAATATCTCAGAAAGTTTATTCCACTTCTGTGGCTCTTAGTGTTCGATGAATTTAAACAGAAACAGATGTGAAACTCCACCTCTGGCTCACTTTCCCCAGCAGCACTTCTATGCCTGAGCCACTGCCCCTGGCCTGAATGCTGGAGCACACAAGGAAGGGACCCAGATGTCTGGTGGGACTTTTCACATCTATGCAGAGCTCACGGGGCTTGAGAAGGGGAGTTCTGTGGCAGAGTGAGGTCCAACGCATGTCAACAGCTTTTCAGTGGGTAATATCAGTGTAGGTGACCATGTCCTCTATCCCAGCCCCATGGCCTCTGAATAGGATCATGTCATGTCTTGGCCTCCATCATGATGGCCTGGGAGAGGAGTGTGGAACCCGGCAGGGGTGGCACAGGCAGGCTTCCAACCATTCAATGGTCTGCGAGAAGCAGATAAGGGACAAGGAGATAAGCGAACACAGGGACACATTCAGTGTCTGGGCAGTCTGGGAGCCTGCTCTTGCTGTGGTCCCTGGGGGATAACCTGCCATTTGTTGCGCCAGCTGTGCCTGTCCCTGCCTGGAAAGCAGCACCCAGTTTGTAGTACCTGTCTTACAGTGCCAACACCATGCATTAAGTGGATTTTGCATAACATATTTGCAAACATTGTAACAACTTCATATGTCATTCAGCCTGTGTTTTGCTCTGGAAGGAAAGAAATAAAGCATTTATTGCAGCTCAGTATTAGTACAAGCACTGTGGATAAGTGCGGAAGGAGATCTGTATTTCTAATTGCCATAAAACATCTTGTCTCCAGAAGCTTGCTCCTTAGGGTGCCATACGTTTTTATATAAATCATTATGCTTGGACAGAAATTATAATTGCACTACTGGAAATGCTGTATTTTTGTAGCAGCTGCCTTGATCCTGACTGCAGAGAAAGGGGAATAAAGAAATCAGGCCTTGAAAGCTCAGGATTTGTCTTCTAAGAGCCATGCCAAAAATTTGGGGTGTTTTCTCAAATTTACTGCAACTGTTAGATTCTCCATACAACTGAGATGCAAAGCAAGTACTGCCAATTCTTCTGACTCCACCAAAAATATTGTGGTTATGAGACTTTGTCTCTAAAGCTTTGTATTCCAGGTTCACTGTGCTGTTTCTAAGGAAGTGAGCTTCTGCAGTCTGTAGCTGCAGAGAAGAAGCTGAAGCTATCTGGTTACATGCAAAAGAAGTAGTGGAAATACTTCTTTTCTACCTGGGTTTCTCCTTTTGGCTAAATCTCAGGAGTTTTAAGCCCAATTATGATTTGGCAGGACCTGTCTGATGGTGCTTGGACATCTGCCACCCACAATCCTGGAAACTTTGTGAGAATAAGACCATGTGTACCCCATGATCTTTCACCTGCTTACTTCTCTGGCCATAGGGCTTCACACAACAACTGACAGTTTCAGTCTTGCCTTCATGGCTAGCTGGAGAGTGACTGCTTAGCCATGGAGAGGTAATTTCTTGCAGCTTACAAATTATCAGATGAGCTGGAATAATTGGCAAGGAAAATGTCACATTGATGAGCTGCTGGGCTTCAAAAATGCTCCAAACAACACTTCCAGAGCATCACAAGAAAGAGGAATGAGAGGATGCAGAGCCCCTGTGAGATATGAAGTCTCTCTGACAGTCACCCTCCTACTCCTCCCCAGCACACAGTGGGACCAAACCCATTACTTGGAGCTGCTAAGCCTCTGGAAGGAAAAGTGGATCCTGTGAGAAGAGCCTTCTTTGTAGTATCTCAGCTTTTATAATCCTTCTTAATCAGATGGAATATGGCCAGAGATGCACGGAAATGCAAAATAATGAGGGAGAACTATGGCCTTCATCAGCATCAAAGGCTGAAATTACCATAAAGTGTGACTTTGTGGAAGTCTGAATGGATTCCTCAGCAGTTTCAACCACATGTGCACAAAAGCTGCACATCTGCTTCTGCAAGAGGCATGGCAAGCATGGTGGCCTGCAGTCACAGCAATGGCCACAGGCTGCCTCCCAGTCAGGCCCGTTCCTCTGACAGTATGTAAAAGCCTGTGCCATGAACGGTGTATGCCAAATTGCACAAGAAAAAGTGCTGCCTTATGGCACTGCATCACTTGAATTACAGCTTTGCATCACCAATTTGATGATTAAATTTTAGCCCTGCCTATGCCTGTGCAATCTTCAGAAATAAGGCAGAGTTAAGAAAAGTAACTCAATTTTTTCTTTCTTGCCTACTCTTACAGTGGGTGTTTCAGGCACTTTCATGGAAACGATAGGAAAAATTCAGCTAACTACCATATTATCTGTACTAAGAAAAAGTTCAGTAGCTGCTAAGAAAACTTCAGAAATCAATTACTTTTAGGAAATGAAATAATCAGTTAATAAAATGTTTAATGGGTGCTCCAGGATGTTTAAGTTTTCTACATTCATGCCACTACAGCTGTAACCCCAGACAAGAGAAAAGCATCCTCAGTCCTTTTTTATTTTTTTTTTCTTTTACAGTTGCTGAAAAGTGCGTGCTGCCTTCTGGAATGGATTCCTGCTAGATATGCAGAAAACACATTTGTTAACTACCTAAATACACTGTTTGTTAATGTGTTGGTTTATTTATAATAGGCTTTTCCTTTTCTGAATGAGCATTTTCATTTTTTAAGGCTTTGTCAGCTTCTTGTGTAATGAATTGTGGAAGTAATCTTAGCACGTGGACTTTCTTTATTCTAAATTCCTTCAGAGCAGCGCCAAGCAGAGGCTAATGTGTGCTTGAACCTTGAGGATTTTGTGTCCTCGTGTGTGTACACATGTATTGATGAATTAAAAATTTTTTACCCACACAGTTCCTCTGTTGCACGGATCTGGGAACAGGAATGAGATTTTGGGCACAGTCATCACTGCCAAGTGTTTACTAGACATATTCTTGTCTGACAGATTTTGTGCTGCAATATTAGCAGGCCCATGACTGCCAACTATCAAAATGCAGGTAAAACTAGAAATGCAAAAGCTGGATAGTTCCTGAGCTGTCCAAATATC
>JAOTQQ010000001.1:116509121-116526897 GCA_026546715.1 Gallinago undulata | reverse complement strand
CAGCTCCCTCAGCCTGTCCTCGTAGCAGAGGTGCTCCAACCCCCTGATCATCCTCATGGCCCTCCTCTGGACCTGCTGCATCAGGTCCTGTATTGAGGGCTCCAGACCTGCACACGGTGCTCCAGGTGAGGTCTCGCCAGCGCAACGGAAGAATCACCTCTCTGGACCTGCTAGCAATGCATCTTTTGATGCATCCCAGGATGTGATTTGCCTTCTGGGCTGCAAGTGCCCACTGCCTGCTCATGTCCAGCTTCTCATCCACCAGTACCTCCAAGTCCCTTTCCTCAGCGATGCTTTCTAATACCTCATCTCCTAGTCTGAACTGATGGCAAAGATTGCTCCGGCCCAGGTGCAGAACCTTGCACTTGCTCTTGTTGAACTAATGAGGTTCACATGGGCCCACGTCTCCAGCCTGTCCAGATCCCTCTGGATGACATCCCAGACCTCAGGTGTATTGACAACACCACACAGCTTGGTGTCATCTGCAAACTTGCTGACGGTGCATTTAATCCCTCTGTCTATATCATTGATAAAAATGTTAAACAGTATCAGTCCCAGCACGGACTGTTTAGGGACACCACTTGCCACTGCTCTCCATCTGGACTTTGAGCCATTCAGTACTACCCATCCAGCCAATTCCTTACCCACTGAAAAGTCCACCCATCAAATCCGTACCCCTTCAATTTGGCGAGCAGGATGTTGTGGGGGACCCTGTCAAAGGCCTTACAGATCACATCCATGGGTTGTCCCTTATCTACTGACCTAGTCACTTTATCATAGAAGGCCACTAGGTTAGTCAGGCAGGACTTGCCCCTAGTAAAGCCATGTTGGCTATCCTGAATCACCTCCCTGTCCTTCATGTGCCCAAGCATGGCATCTAGAAGATCTGCTCCATGATCTTCCCATGCACAGAGGTGAGGCTGACAGTTTGCTGGTTCCCAGAGTCCTCCTTTCTACCCCTTTTAAAAATAGGTCCATTATTCTGTCTCTCGGATTGTTAATTCACATGGAGGCTGATGATTTCAGAGATGTGCCTGACTTCAGTCACTGTTGTAATAGAATCATAGAATGGTTTGGGTTAGAAGGAACCTTTAAAGTTTCTTAGTCCAACATTCCTGCAATGAGCAGGGACATCTTCAACTCGATCAGGTTGCTCAGAGGCCTGTCCAGCTTCACCTTAAGTGTTTCCAGGGATGGGGCATCTACCACTTCTCTGGACAACCTGTTCCAGAGTCTCACCACCCTCATTTTAAAAAAAATTCTTCCTTATATCTAGGCTGAATCTGACCCCCTTTAGCTTAAAACCATTACCCCTTGTCCTATTGATACAGGCCCTATTAAAAAGTCTGTCCCCACCTTTCTTCTAAGTCTCCTTTAAGTACTGAAATGCCATGGTAAGGTCTCCCAGGAGTTTTCTGTTCTCCAGGCTGAACAATCCCAGCTCTCTCAGCCTGTCCTCACAGGTATTGCATGCTTTTGATCATTTGTGTGGCCCTCCTATGTACCTGCTCCAACAGGTCCATGCCTTGCTCATTTGGTACAATTGTCATAACCCCAAAGGCCTAGTTTTTTGCACTGTAAGAAAACCAAGATGTTTCTGAGGACACCAACTGTGTAGTACTGCACTCTTATTCAATTCTTTGGTCATACCGAGGTATGGCATATGATTGTAGAACTGGGCAACTCTCAGAACTTCTATCAATATTTAACATAAAGTGGCATTAGGATATTCTGTAATTCTGTCAATTGTAAAGGTCTTCTGTGCTTACTTGGAAGGGGATGGCCAGGTTCTCTATTTTCTCTACTTAGTTTCACAGAGATGACATTTACACTTTGGCAATAAAAACTGTACGAGCTGTAAGATGCATGAAAAAAAGAAATCACGATCATCGCATATTTCAGAGTCATAATAGTAGAAGTACAAACAAAATGGGCATCTCGGCAACCAGTTATTATTTCAGGCGTTGTCTTTGGGAAGGTACTTTCTTGCAAAGGCTAACCCTTCATCCCCTGGCTCGTGGACCCAGTGTTACTCAATTCTAGGACAAGGGAAGGCTTGTATGCTGCTGTAAACTATGGCATCGTAGCTTCATGGATCTTCTCCCCTCTCCCACACTCACTGATGGCATCCTTTCTAAATTTAAGTAAATAAAAAAGGGTTAGTGAATTAGTGGGTGCAGGCAGCCAGAGCTGTTGCCTGCGGCAGCAAGGATGCTCTCGCCTGCCTACCTCCCAGCCCCTCCGGCGCACCGAGGACGGGCTGGTGCGACACCCAGCCGGCACCGAGCCGGTCCCAGGCGAAACCTTCACCCGGAGGCAGAGTTTGGCGGCGATTTTCTCCGAACGGCCGCCGCCACCCCCCCGCTCCGCCGTGACCCCTCACTGCCCCGTCGGGCCGGGGCGGGACCAGCCAGAGGGTGAGCGCTGGGTGAAGGGGGCGTGGTTTCTAGTAGCCACGCCCCCATAAGCGATGACCATTGGTGGAGACATCTTCGAGTCCCGCCCAGGGGCGGGCCTGGGGCGGGCGGGACGGCGCGGGGCTGCTCGTCCGCCAGAGCCGGCTAGGAGCCGCCGCCGCGGGAGGGCGGGATGGAGACAGCGGCCAAGACAGGGGGCAGCGCCATGGCCGGGAAATACGATGTAGTGGTGGTCGGGGGCGGCATCTCAGGTGGGTCCGGGGGGGCGTGACGCGGCCACCGCGCATCCGCCGGCCTCCCGCGGGGCATCCCCCCACCGGGAGCGGTCCCAGAGCCTGCCCTGTCCCGGGGTCACCGGTGGTCGTGGCCGGGGTGCTTCCCGGCTGGGCAGTCTGCCTGAGGCAGGTCTGGGGGTGGCTGGTTCCCACGGCTGGCCTGAAGGGTTGGGCGATGGTTAGAGAGGGTACCAGTTTCCCAGGGGCTTCGGGTATATTTAGGGGGAGGGAGGGAAAAAGGAAAAATTATCCAGCTCAATATTTTAGGAGGTATTCACTTATTCGTTTCTTCTTGCGTTGGTTCATACGTCGTGCTCATCAGAAGAGAGTCTGTAGAAGAACTGACTTTATAATGTCCACAGGTGCTGGGGGATGCAGGGAGGTGGGCTGGGATTTCTGTATCCCGAGAAAGACGGTATTTTGAAGTTGTGGTTTTTCAGGCGGCTCTTGCAGTGTTGGCAATTATATTATTTTGATAAACACTCAGAAAGACATCTGGGAATATCTGTAAAAACAGGTGGGATTTTGTTACCGTGAGAAGAGCTGTGCTCTGTAGACAGCCGAGTTCTCCTGATGTAACGGACTTGGACAAGTACTTCCCAAAATACTATTCAGATCTCCTTTAACACTAGCAAGTGCATTGAGACCCCCTGATCCTCCTTAAAAAAAAAAGAAGGAATTTTTTGTTTGGCACCTGACGGTACCTAGGATGACAATGTTGCTACATTGGAGAAAATCTGTCTTTGGTTTGTCTGTCAGATAAATAAAGCGCTAACAGCTTTGGCCAGGTTTTAGTTTTCAGGGAGTCTTTACTTTAGTAATGGTTCAGAAAAGGTGGATTATTTGACTGAGTGACTTCAGGGATACTCCAACTCTTTAGAATTATTTTTTGTGGGAATTGAGGAGGAATCAGTCACTTTCCTTTCTTTAATCTGCAATGAATTAATGCATGAAACAGCAAATAATTTACTTAGTTACATTGTTTCATTTGCTGAAACAACAGTAATTTGTTTAAATAATTAAATTTGTGACAATGTAATTATGTAAATAATCTGTAGAATCACCAAACAGGGAGAGTTCGGACCTAGTTTTGCCTGCTTTTCAGTTTTACCAGATACCTGGGTATATTCCTGCTTAACACAAGTCATTTGTTTGTCATCTTTAAGGTTCATGTAATGCACAGGGTGCTTTTAGGGAATTAACTACCCGTACTGTCTGCAAGTGATGGCCGATGTGCTCTTAATATGGTTTTTAGGGCTCTGGGAAGCTCCTCTTCCCTTGAGGGTCCCTTGCTTCTCCGGCTTTCCAACCTGTAGCAGTGTTTGGAAAATGGAAGGAGTATTTCTAAGTGGTATCTTGCCTCACTAGTGCAAGAATTAGTAAGTTACTTCAGAACACTTATGCCTTGGATTAAATCCTGGTGTGGCGTCTGAAATGGAGCCAAGCAGGAAATTTTAAAGTGTTACAGTCCCTGAAAATTTGTCAGTGGCGTTAGGAGACAAATAAACATGCCACAGCACACTCTTGGGGTACAGGAACATTTTTCTCACCAATGGAAGCCCTTATGTCATTACCAGTGGCATAGAAATTGGTGTTTGCCTGTTATGAATTAGAACAGGCATCATTTTGAGAAAGCAGCCTTAGAAAAATGGACAATAAATGTCTTATTTCATAATTAATCCATCTTTAATATACAATACCCTTCATAGCTGGGCACTATAATTCCTATCAGCTCCTGGTTTGTTTTGCTTTTCACACAGCTGCTCTGTTGCTATCATTTCTGTGCCAATATAACTACACCTCTGCTCTGTAAGAGGTTAGACAGTGCTGCTTTCTGAAAAAATAATCTAGAATTCTGGGTCTGGGGAGACTAATAGGAAAACATGTTCCAGTATGGACAGGGTTTCCCCTCAATATCTCTCTGATTCCAGTCTTGACTTGTTGCTGCTTATTTCCCTGAAGATATATTTGCAGTTGCCTCATCTGGTAAGATTACTGTCTTTTCTCCTTCTACTATACTTTAAATACCCATTACCTAATGCTTGCAAGAAAGGATGAGAAACTTTGGGATAAACTAATTCTTTACTAGAAATACATGAAATGTATATCAAGTATAAGCAAGCTGCTTATTACATTAAATGTGAGCTTCCCATCAGAGAGATTGTGGCTTTTAAAAATATTTGTACAATATTTGCAAAACAAAGCTCAAATCCTTCCTGGCACCTCTGGAGTTACCTGTTCCTCAAAGTGAAGCATGATCTTGAGATTTGACTTCTGTACAACCTAACACGCTCTTCTCATCCATGCTTCTGGCCTCTGTGTGCACACATGTCTATATGTGGTCATTCACAGGGACACATAATTGACTCTGCCTGTAGGAAGCTGCAATCCAGGGATGAAGGGAGCTTCTGCAAAGAGGGCTTCACAGTGGGGAAGCTCTTGGAAGATGAACTCGGCTCTGTTGGCCTCCACTGCTGAGGTTTTCCTGCTGTACTCTATGGAATTGTGTTTGAACTCTTCAGATTGCATCAGCAAGTACATCTGGACCCCTACAGAGAGGGAGCTGCAGAGCTTAGGCTAGATTCCTCTTTTCACATGGGCATGTATGTTAAAAATGTGGATGGTAGCCAGAAAAGGCCCCAGACACTTGTTTGTATCATTCTTAATGAATAGTGTCCCTTGTAATGCTGTTTATTAATTATAACATTTTATACTCAAGCATATTAATTAAACTGATGCCTGAAGTTAAAGGCTTTCCCTGTACCCACAGGGAGTTCTTATTTATATGCCTTGAATATTGCTCCCACTTTCTATTTATAGGGTTTTTCTACTGTACTGAAGAGGGCGTTCTGGATTGGATTGATTTTTTTGTGGGGTTTTTTTTTTTGGTGCATTTTGGTTTATTTCTAATCTATTCATTGGTTAAACATAGCAAGCTTACAGCATTTGATGTGCCATGGATGCATGTCTGATTAATTGGCATGATTGTAACCCTGACATCCCATCAAAAAGTCCTCTGATGCTTGAATTGAGGAATTGAGGCTACACTAGTTGAGGACTAGGAGATTGCCATCCTCTGTGTGGACAAACTACTCTGTTGACAGCTTCTAGAAGTTGTCCCTGTTGTGCACCAAGCCACCGACATACCTCTCCCATCACATTGCCCCTATCCCAGCTCCATTACTTGCTCCACAAGCTAAGGCCACAGTTACAGAGAAATTCAAATTTTGGCTCCATGGCCTTAAGATACAGCATGCATAGGTGCTCTGAGATATGAGATGGGTTGTAAGGAGATCTGGGGTGCTCAGTCGCTCCTTGGAGACTGCTCTTTAATGACTGGACAGCATGAAGTGCTTGGAGACTCTTGACAGAAAACTCAGAAGCTATTTCAGCTTCTCAAATCTAGAAAATGGCTGCTGCCTATGTGTGACCTGTAATTCCTCAGGGCTTTCTAACTGACCTTATTGGGGCATATTTTCATAGGGATAACAAAATGTGCTATGTAGACTCAAAGGCTACCTCCTTGCCAAATTTTAAGTTGCTGCTAAAATTTCCAAAATAGGAAATAGGAAAAAGGAAAAAAAAAAAAAGCCATCAGTTTTCAAAATCAAAGAAGAATGTTTGTTTCCTGAAGGTTTAGAAACAGAAGCCAATTTTGAGCAAGATTTTCCAGTAAAAAAGAATCAGCCTGGAAAACATACTCTGAAAATTCAAGCTTATATAGTTCAAAATTTGGCAAAAAAAGAATGTAAGCTAAACACCTCAACTTCTTCAGTGGAAAGTTTGGGGCACATTCGCACACCAGGTTGACCTTAAACATGGATTTTGGACACCAGAAGGCCCAGTTTATCAAAAGAAGGCATGGAGAATTAAGACTATTTGTCTATCTAATGCAAACCAGGAATGTGTCAGATATGGAGAAGTATGTCCAGAAGCAGGCAAGTCCCACACAACTTGTATGCAAATATCTATCGGAAGAAATTTAAGCACATCATGTTACAAGAACAAAGCACAAGGGAGACACAGCCATAATTGAAACTTGCACTGAAGATTATAATTCTTTCACATGGATAGTTCTTATTTCCAAATTAAACCACGTTTGTTCTTAGCTAGAAACAAGGAGATCTCATGGCTCAGCAGAACAGATGTTTAGTTTTGCCAGCTGCATGCAGGAAACAGCACTGTTTTCTATTGCACTTATGGAGGAGGCCAAGGGCCACAAATTGTAGGAGAAGCTGGGTTGTAAAAGTAGTAGTAATTAGTCTTTATATTGAAATTAAACATATGATATGCTGTTAAGGCTTTTTTTTTTTTCCTCCCCATGGAAGAGCGCTGTGCGTTGGCATCTCCTGCTCCACAGTGTGTGATCGACAACCTTACCACTTGGGCTACCTACGCGTTGGCTGTGGTCTCTGAGTGAAAGACTGAATAACGAGGAAATGCAGATTTTCCTTGCTTGCTATAATGGCAGCACAACTTATGTTGTATACTGCTCTGTTTGTTTTGACAGCATGCCAAGCTGCTGGTGGGTGGTAGTGTCAGATAAACTGTCAAATACACAGTTACTGGTAGAAGATATAATCAGTCCTACCTGTGTAAATCTGGAGTGGTTTTCAGCAGATTTTTCTTCTGAGTGTTACTTCTAAATTTACCCAGAATTTGACCTGTAGGAATGCAATAGCTGATTCCTAAGATGTATCCTGTGTTTATCTCTTTACATCTGCCCTGGGCTCTGGCTACCTGGTTCTTTCACGCTTTCTTTCTGGATCCAACAGGAAAGCTGATAAAAGGTGATGATATTGTCACTTGGTACCAGAAATTCCTAAAGGTCGTTCTTTGGGATCCAGAAATAAATAGCAATGTTTCGTAGAGCTCTCAGTTCCCAATATATTTCTAGCAAGCTGACTGTCATTTTTGGTGAAATTTTACAGCAGGAACAAACCTATCAGATCCCTGTATAAAGTGTAATGGATGTTTTATACAATACTTCCAAATAAGCAGAGATACCAGTTCCCATTTGCCTCCTTCTTCATAATGTGTTCTAATGTTTTGCTACTAAAGATGCAAAACCTTATGATGTGGGGCATGGGTTTTTGGTTAAGAGACTCCATTGTATTATGCTCAGTGCTAGATATTTAGTTTTTGCCAAAATATGGTTGTGATCATTTTGTAACCATATGTAGAAATATTATGTTCTTCCTCTTTCATCATCTTCTTCATGTGGTTTTCTATGGTAAATGCATCATTTATAAACATTGCCTGACGCAGGGATAACCTGAGTAGTCACAGATGGTTCTGCTCTGGAATAATGAATGTGTCAGGCTTGCTTCTGGCAAAAACCAAAATGTACACCAATGTGATTCATAGGTTAGCAAATTCAGAACTCCTAAGAGAGTGCTGGAAATCTATGGTTTGGCCTTGAGGAGTAGATTTTGCACTATGCCTCAGGCTTAGATTAAAGGTTTGAAAGGTAGGAGAGAGTATTCCTGTTAGCTAGGTAGGTCTGAACTCTTAAGAGTGTTGTTTACTCCAGCAACCAAAAGAAATAGCTAAGTAGTTAGGACAGATCTCTAAATATCATAGCATAACAAAAATGGGCATGCGAGAGGCAGTACGTCTTTCCTGGAAATACTAAAGCTGATGTTCTTGATATTTGTGGCAGTAACATTGGCCATAGTTTAGCAGCAGCGTTTTTTCACATATTTATTTAGTTGAAGCTCACCGTTTAGCTAACACAAATTTATTGTGCATAGTGATCAAAGCAATTATCTAAGCGTAGTTAGAAAGCGTGGCTAATTACCTTAGATGTTTCCATTAACCAGATGGTATCAAACCATTGTCATCTTAGCTGGTGCTACTCATTTTAATATGTAAGGGAAAGGAGGATGCTGCATTTCTAACCCCATGCTTATGCTAGTTAACTTTTTTCTGCCTTTGTTTTGAGGGGTGGGCATTATTCTGGGGAAGAGATGTTTACTGCAATGGGATTTGGACTTGAAAATCCCAATGGGTGTGTACGGAGGAGTGGATTCATCCTCATGATACAATTCCCTCTTCCTGCCCACTGCATTTCTGTTAATGCTGTCCATGAGAAACAGTCTTTGTCCCCTTCAGAACAAGGCTTGTATCTGTTGAAAGTGTTTAGACAGTAGCACCATTGAAACCAGTTAGAGTGGTTTGGTCTCAGCTGGACAATGTACTCTGTAATAGAAAATATTTATTCTCTGATGGTTGAAATCTTTGCTGAATCAACTGGATTATTTTTGTGAGAGGGAAAAAAAAAGAATTGATGTAGATGAAAAACATTTACCTAAAAATGACAAAATAAATAAACACAACCTCATCCCCAGAATCAAGTATTCTACAACAAGCGTTGTGAAAGAACATAAGGAAAGATAAAATACAGTTTCTGACAAACAGAAAGTTAGTGATGTTATGGCATTAGGCAACATTGAAAGAAGGAATGAATGTAGACTTGTGATCAGCACTGCGTATTCATGCTGTTTTGTGCAAATTTAAGGGATTGCAATTGAATTAGTAAGTTCTTTTTTCCTTTACAGTGGCAATTTTAAATCTCCAAAACCTTATTCTGTGATGGAGGACAGTTCTTTCATTCTCAGCCTTCTATATGTTATTGTTCTGTAGCAAATTCTCTGGATTCAGTCTAATGTAACGGAGTACGTTTTAACTCTATTTAAAACTTCTTTAAATACCATGCAAAAAATGCACAAAAATTTCAATGAAAAGAAAATCCTGGGGGAGTAGACGGAGAAGAAAGAGGTGAGTTAGGGAGATTTTACCCTACAGTCATGGTGGAAATATTTTGTCTCTCATTGACAGATTCATGTTTACTTGGCAAAGAGACTTCTAGCTGAATAATGAGACCTGTTTCAAAGGTGCCATTGCCAAATTTAATTACCCAGTTGTGTTTGAAAAAGTTAGGTTTTCCATCAGTGAAACAGTAAAAAAATAAACACAGCATTAGTATGCTGTTACAGTGGAACTTTAATGAAGATATATTGATAATTGTCTTACTGTACTGTTGTATATTAGAATAACGAGCGAAAAAGTTTTAAAACTATTCTCTTTCTTAAGATCAGATAAATGTAGAGATTTTCCAGAAACAGTTTTTCTCTATGTTACTCCATTAAAGCCTACTAGGGTACTACAGTGATGGGTTTGTCATCTTTCACACAATGTACAGAAGGGTCAATTAATAAGGGTTTTAGGAAGGAATGTTGTATTAGATTGGTTTTGGTAAACTTTCAGGCTGGTGGTGGATGCATAAAAGGCAAATGCACTTTGTCAAAGAAGCTAGCAAGTAGGCAAAGAGCACGTCCAGGAAACCAGCGGTCAGTCATCTTTTCAATAGTAATAGATAACTTTCTCTGCTGTTGTTTTAGTGTGCTCAACATGGCATATATATAGTGTCCTCCGTTTGAAGGGTTAAAAAGTTAATGCTCTCAGACTGTCATCACTCCCCTTCACTGCCCTTCATTACCCTGTATGGGCACTACCCTTACTTATTTTGGAAATGTTCAGCATGCATCAAGAAAGAAGTACTGTCTCTGGGAAAGATGCTGGTGATTTTTGCTTCCAATCATGGTGTATCAGTGAATCTGCTTGTTGTAGATTTATAGAGTGTTGATTTTTAAAAGTAGAATTACTGTCACATTTCTGATAAAGTGTTGCTTTTACAAGCTCCCACCATTTGTGCTACAGAACTTGTGTCTGCTTATACACCCTGTATCAACCCCAGTATTGAGGCAACTTGGAATTATTCTCATAAATGCTATCCTTGTAAGTGCTTCCCTGTGAAATAGGGAGACTTCTCTCACATGACAGGGCTCAGTTGGGAATCAAGGTCAGGTCTCTTAAATCCCAGTCTTGTGCACTACCTGTAGAATTGAACTGTTCTCTCCTGTCAGGTAGAGACCTGCTTTCTTGTATTTTACACCAGGCTACGTACAAAATTCAGTATTGTTCAGCATATCTGTGCTTCAGCCACGGTGTAAGTCTGGTAGTCTGCAGGTTGGCATATATTCATCTTAGTTTCTTTTTTTTTAAAACAGTATATCCAGTGTTTTGATGCACTTGAAACTGCTTTGCTTGATAGGATTATAGCAATTTTCTGAAATGAAAGCAGAGGCAGTATGATCTGTAAGAGTAGCAATTCTGAGTCCTTAATAGTGCTGCAGAATCGATAGGAACGGAGCTTTCCTGCGTGGTGTCTTCAGATGGGGGGAGCTTGGTGTGGGATTGCCATAGAAACCCTTGTGGAGGATGTATAAGTCATCTTGCCTTGTTTATTCTCATCTAATAACAAGTGAATTTCTACGACCAGATGCTTCAAATGGGGCATGGTTTTGGCAGGCTCCTTTCATCTTCCTGAGGCAAGTGGTATATTTCTAATTCATAGAATTAGACTGATGTCTGGAAGGAGTGCAGCCGGTGATGTGGGGTGGTTTGCAGCTTTATCTCTAGGCTATGTTTAGAAGAGGTGGAGGCAGCAATGGGGCACAGCAGTGGCCTCAGCTGTGGCAGGCACGTCTGCGCCACAGCCATGCCAGCATACACAGGTGTCTTTTAAAATACCTCTCCTGAGGCTTGGCTGCAGCCTGGGAGGTTGCAGCCCAGTGCCAGGTTTGGCCTGATGTGGCGTTCTCGCAGGACACTGTGGATATCCACAATATCCCAGGACGTTGTGGCTGATGTCAGAGCCCAGGCATGGCAGAGGGCTGTGGCTCTAGAGCAGGGCTTGCGTTGGAGGAGGCCCTTGTGATACGAAAGTCCTGCGTCCCCCTGTGGCATCTGTCATAGAATCATAGAACGGTTTGGGTTGAAAGGGGCCTTCAAGACCATCTAGTTCCACCCTTGTTGCCATGGGCAGGGACACGTTCCACTAGACCAGGTTGCTCAAAGCCACATCCAACCCAACCTTGAATGTGTCCAGGGATGGGGAGTTCTCTGGGGAGTGGAGATGTTGGAGAGGAAGGGGGAGGCCAGCTCCATGCGGCCTATAGGGAGCTGAGCAGGCAGAGACAGAGCAAAGAACTGGAAAGGAGAAGTCTTACTCCTTCCTCTCTCTCAACTCCACCCCATTGATCAAAGAGAAATAAACGGTCACTCACTGGTGTCCAGTCATATAGAGGGTACTGGAACAGCAACAAAAGCATTGAAAATGCAATTAATGGAGAAGATAAAGAGAATATGCGCAATCTGTTTTGAGGTTAATTGTGTATTAAAAGCATGTAGGCTTCATGTCCTGTAGAAAGTGTAAGGCATGCCTGCGGAAGCCCCTGTATCTGGTGCACTTTTGTCACACCAGAATGGACCAAAAGAATTGTGTTCAATAGACAGCTACATAGAAAGACATAGTGTGTGTGTGTTGTTGCTAGTCCTCCATTTAAAAAGAAATTAGTTTCCATGCTTTAAGCAAATAAAGGTGTAGTAACAATCTTTAATCAACATATTCTAGATTGGTTTTATTTTTGAGTCAGGCCCTTTCCCAGTTGCCAATAAGCCACTGGTCTCCCCATGTATCTCTTGCCCTTTCCCACTGTGCAGCTCTTAGGGCTTTTTTGGGGGGTGTTGTTTGTTTTATTTTGTTGGGTTTTTTTTAATCAAAGTCTACAGTGAGACTTCTGTTAACAGTAATAAAACTCAAAATCTGTAAGGCTGGAGTATGAGAAGTACAGTTTAACAAGCAAACAGGTTAGAGAACCTCAGTTATATTACCACGTGTTCTTCCACTCTTTAGCATTCCTTCTTCATGTGGATATATCATATAATTAAGCTATAAACCAGCACTAAGCTTAACTTCCAACCAAGTCCACTGCAACCATTATTCTTCCTAAAGAGCTATGGTGTGAATATAGCTATTGAATACAGCATGAAAGGATGGTCTTAGGCACTGAGGATTTGTATACAATTATTATTATTTTTTATACCTGGGCCAGATTTTTCACTCCTTCATAGTCCCCAGGGTAACATGTAAACACACTATGTGTTATTTCAAGACTTAGATATCTTACTTAGAATATAAGAAATTCTTAGAAAAAAATTACATCACTCATGCCTGAGTGTCCAGAGGTATTTACGCACAATAGAGAAATTCAACATTTTATTTTTAGATAAGTAGGAAATCCACCTTTTTGGTGACAAAAACTGTATATTTTGAAAAATAATTTTCCCTCATATATATATAAAAAAGTATTTATAATAAAATGCTGCAGTTTGTGTTTCCAGTATTATAGACTCGTGTCTTCTATGTTTGTGTTGAGGAAGAAAACATTATCACCAAAAGGATTAAAGAATTAACTATAAAAAATAAAATGTTCCTTGTAGTCTTTCACACAGGAAAAAATAACCAAAAACTATTGAAAGAAATCAGATCAATTTATAAGACATTTACTGTCAAATAGTTATCATTTTTTAAAATTAGAAGTATTTCTATTGGAAGGATTAAGTACACTTGTGCTCCAGCAGCAGTGTAAAGAATATGGTGTTGCACAAGGCTGTAAAGTTATTTTTAAATAAGTGTGGAAATCTTATATATATTTTTTGCCAATGTAAGACATTTGAACTTCCTCAGTTGAATGGTGTTCCACTTCCCCATTAAAAGATTATGTGTACAGAAGTTTATGGGCTATTCTGTATAGTCCTCAGAATAAATGAGTGCACTTAACGCTGCCCAGAATGATTCCTCTCCTCTGGTCTTTTCAAATGTACATTCTTTGTGGGCTCACGAACAGTTGTTTTTAATCACATTTCAAGGTAGTGTAATAAACACGAATATAATATTATTACTCCTTACTGCAGGGTATCTTGGAAATTCTGATCAATAAGGCTGGCTTTCTTATACTTAAGAAGGGGAAACAACTCCAAAGAAACAATGCTTCAGTGCCAAATTGGCCTGCAGGGCAATAGGATAATCTGATTTCACAAACTCATAATTGCTTTTTACAATTTCAGTTTGCATTTGTCAAAAGCAAAGAGGACTCCTGTCCTATCGAATTTTCAGTTGTCTCTTGTGCCTCCATCACAAAGTCCCATAATTAGATAATTTTTGCTGAGACCATAATTCCTTTTCTAAAGAAGCTACATACAGCCTGTTTGATTGCCATGGTCAAACTCCATGGCTTAAAATGAATCCCGTCAGTGAAGCAGACTTTCTGCATGCAAATAAGGGCAACAGATAGCAATGGATTGGAGAGGTGATGAGTGAGAGAAGAAGTTGGAAGCCTACCTCTCTGGAACATGCCTACCTAGTATATTATTATTTCTATCACTTTAGCTCTGCAAGACCCACAAACTGGGTTCTGCCTTTTTATGCAGTGCACAAATGATGAGTAAGATGCATGTCCCTTAATATTGAGATTTTTATTGTTTTTAAAATGCCAAAATGCTGACCTGAAGGAGGAAACTCCAGTCTATGAAATCTTCTTATGGAGATGGTTATAGCATGCAACTAAGCAGCAGCCACATGATTTCTGTAGTAAGACACCATGTAAAGTTTCTGACTTCTCTCAGGAATTTTTGAAAACAGTATTGAAATCTCTGACCTTGAAGCTTTGGTTCATTTTTTTACTGTTAATATGGCTGATTGCTGCCCCTTGCTTTAAAGGACTTTCTCTTATTCTGATAGGTTTGTCAGCTGCCAAATTGCTGTCTGAGTCTGGGGTCAGCGTGGTGGTTCTTGAGGCCCGGAACAGAGTTGGAGGAAGAACATTCACTATCAGGGTAAGTGCTTCATGAGATGCTGGCCTCTCACTTGTGCTGGTCTATAATGTGGCAAATGTGACTGCTGTCTTCAAGAAGAGCAAGAAGGAGGACCCAGGGAATTAGAGGCAGGTCAACCTCTACTCAGTCCCTGGGAAGGTGATAGAGCAACTAATCCTGAACAACATTTCCAGGCATGTGAAGGACAACAAAGTCATCAGTCAGCATGAATCCACCAAGAGGAAGTCATGCTTGACCAGCCTGATAACCTTCTATGATGAAATGACTTGGTAGATGACAGGAGGTGCTTTAAAATTGGTCTGGAAGCAACTCTGAGAGCTGCCAAATGGGATTTGGGTGCCTAACCAGAAGTGTGTAGTGCTGTTTTAGCTGCCCTAGGATTCCTTGCCTGGCCTCGAACTGCAGGTCTTCCATTGGTCATGAGTCAAATCTGTCAGCCTTGCACAGGAGTCTTGAATACCCTGGGCTGTCTAAATTGGTGTTAAACATCTGTATTACAGTAATTTAATTCCACTCTTTGTCTGCAGCAGGATACGCTTTGTCTTTACCATTACAGAGGGTAACTATCATCTGAGAACATGCGTGTCAAAGCATTTCTCCTCTCATTCCCATCTCACTTTGCAAACTGTATCAGCTATGATAACTAAGAACCCTATAAGAAGCATCTTGAGCAGGACCAGACTTCATTAGAGCTCAGATGTACATTTTAACATGACTTAAAACTATCTGAAATAACACTTCTCCTCCTAAAAGTGAACTGTGTCTTGATTGCCACCAAAGAGAAAATTAAAGAAATGATGAGTCACCTGTATCACAGGGTAATGTGGTACAGACATTCCCTCTGCTTCCCACTCTGCAAGTAAAGGAGGTTTAAATTATGTCAGATGCCATTGCTGGGGAACCAGAGATAAACAGTGTTGTTTCAGCAAAAATCATTTTATGTGAAACATGAAGCATAAACACCATCCTTCTGTGACACTAAGAATGCCTAGCTTAAAATGCTCACTATAAACAGTGTTAAAAAGAGTTACTATTTTGGGAAATCAGACCGCTTGTAATAGTATGCACCCGTAAAACTTTTTGCTTTCTTTCATCCTCCCAAGTGCTTGTGATGCTAGTCTGAGAGGTGTGTGGAACACTTTCATAGACTCATAGGATCATAGAAAGGTTTGGGTTGTTAGGGACCTTCAAGATATTTAGTTCCACTCCCCTATCATATGCAGGGACACCTTCCACTAGACCAGATTGCTCGAAGTGCCATCCAGCCTGGCCTTCAGTGGCGGGCATGGCTAGGGGCTGCTAGCCAGAGCACGTTTGGTTAGAGCCAAGGATTTCTGTGCTGGAAAGGAGATTACTCCCTGAATACTGTGATGCAGTGCTCAGCATCTACAGCATTAAGTCTAAGCAGATATCAACAGAGAGAACAAGTCTTTGGTGCTGGAGATGGTTTCAGCTTGAGAAATGTTTCCAATGACAAGAAAAGTTACTTGAATTCTGAAAAAGTGGTGTTAGATTTAACCAAAACATTAATTGGGTTGGATGTTTCTTCGTGTCTTTTGTGAGACTAAAAAGCTGATACTGAAAACTATAGCAAAATTTAAACAAGAGTTAAACCCAATGGCACACATGGGCATGACATGGTGAAGGCACTGTGATCTCTGTGTATCAGTCATTACAGAGCTCAATACTGCCTACTTTTAAGTCAGTCAGTACACATTTTCTCGTGTGCATATATTTGCAGTAATAGTCAGTATGGAATAATTCTTTCTACTTCTAGATGTTTGTGTTTAGGAGCTTCCTGCGCAGCTTCTGATTCCTGTATTCTTTCTCTTGACAGAACGATAAAGTTAATTACGTAGATGTTGGTGGATCATATGTGGGACCTACTCAAAACCGGATTCTCCGCCTGGCAAAAGAGCTGGGTGTTGAGACCTATAAAGTGAATGTCGAGGGCCACATGATCCATTATAAGGGGGTGAGTATTGCATCTTTCATGTTGAGATATATAGAGGTATCATTGAGCTTTGAAAATTACTGACAGTCATTAAGGAGATTTCATTTAAAGCTCACTTTTAGCAATCCAGTAAGCATCTGCTTGAAGTGTTGTTATTCTGTTTTAACTTATTGGGAATGGGTTCAATGGTTCTTGTTTTCTTTTGAAAAGTGTTCAGAAAATGGGGCTGACAGCAGTGAAAAAATTTGGGATACGTTTGCCACCTGATTATTTTTGAACATACCCTCTTAAAAGCTTTTGCCTGAAATTCAGAAAATACTTGTTGAGGAATAAAAGCCAAATTTAAATAAGAAAAATATAATAATAATGTTGAGTACTACTCAATGATGATACTAGACAACAGTGCTAAGGGACTAGTACTGTTAGCATAAAGTATTTGCCCCACTTATGTAAGTAGATTCACATGAGAACCCTCCCAGTCCAGTAGTGTGGGATTCATCTTTCTTACAAATGGGTATCTGAAAGCTGCACATCTAATCTGAGACTCGTTGAGGTTCCCTCTCTACCTGACAGTGAGAAACAGGCACCTCCCAAAGCTTACTGTAAGCTTGATGTCTGAGATGTGGAGCAGTGGGGGTTTAGATGGCCACTCTTGCGTAGGTACTGGTGTGGCTGAAGTGATCTGGAATGAAATCTGTCTTCAAAGGAGCTCTGATCCTAGTTCTTTAGCTCACTAAATTTTTGCTTAGGTCCTGGTCAGAATGTACTGCCCAAAACAGTGCAGAGGGAGAGCTGTAGGGAAAGGGATGAAGAAAGGCCTAAGATCCATAGGTATGAGGTACAAGCATCTATCTTCATAACTCACAAATTACTTTACTTTCCAAAGACCTTTAGTTTTGGTACTTCCCAGATTCTGGCAGAACAATGCTTGAAGCCTATATGCATCAGAGTTGACATATTTGATAGGGTCAACACTATCTTACGGATCCTTAACTGGTTTCATTTTTATTATTTTCTCATTTTTTTCTTCCTAAGATTAGAGCAATGCATGCACACTGCAAACTTTTCTCATCTGGTTCTGGAACCTCCCCTTATTGGGCAGATTAGTGCCATGCTCATAAAAAAGTTATATCTTCAATAACTGCATAGCCACTCCATAATACCCAAAAAGTTATTTTATACCACCTAGTGTAAAATTAGTGTAATTTTACAGCAGGTGGGCTGGGCTGATTTGTACCAGCTGAATGTTTGGCCCACTCAATTTAAGCTCAGACATGTATCTCTTGGCGTCCTAACTGGGACTTATGTTCTATATGTTAAATAAAAGTCTCTAATGGGTTACATGAATTTGAACCCTTAATCCATTTTTACCCTGAAGCTGCCGCTGC
>JAOTQQ010000001.1:116472440-116508776 GCA_026546715.1 Gallinago undulata | reverse complement strand
CTGAAGCTGCAGCTTCCTCCTCCCCCTCCCCCCCCCACGTCTTTGCTAATGACCATGTAATTTTGTAAGTTTTCTTTGAAGTGGAAGCACGCTCCTAAGCAGGAGGCAGCATTACCAGCTATTCAGCTGGATGTAGTTCAATTCTAGATTTGGCATCATGGTCCCACTGAGCTAATCAGGGTCCCCAGGAAGGTGTAGTTCCAGGAAGGTGTCACAGGGTGACAGCAAAGGGGCTTTAAGGTCTCCCAGTGTAGACAGACTTAGGCACTGAATAAATAGTAGTGATGCTTTTCCTCCAGTAGGTCCCATTCCTAGATGATAGAAAATGTGTTAGCAAATGGATGATTTGATATTAAAGGATCATTGCCCCAGAAATTAAATATTAATCTGAAAGATGGATGTGTTCAGCTTCTTGGGTTAATACGCTGTCAGCCTTGGGCCAGCTGCTGCCTTTCAGGTTTGAAAAGTGGGACTAAAAAACTTTTCTCCTTTGCGCCTCATCTGCTATTTCTATCAGATGATGGCTGTTTGGGAATGTGTAGCTGGGGCCAGACAGGAATGTCTATTCCCAAGGGAATTTCTCCAAAGTCTGCACTGCTGTACAGTTTTGTCAGAGGCGAGAAGGAAGAGTGTTTGGAGGAATGACTAAATGTGGTTTTAAATTTTCTTGTGACAGTCATTCAACTGTATATAATCCCCAGAATCTTCAGATTAAGAGATTTTCTTGACTTTTGTTTGCTGTACTAATCAGTTTCGTTTGGTGCGTTCTGAAGGTTTCCAGGATACTGCTTGGATTGATTTAGGGGAAAGTGGAAGCAGCTAAGGGAAAGGGGAAAACCCTGGAGGGATTTTATGAGCTTCTTTGCTCTGAAAGGAATTTTTCCCATATGTGTGTGGAAAAATTCCATGTACTGCAAGTTTTAAAAAACAATTTGATTCTTGTGGGCAGGTTTCCTTTGTAGTTACAGTTTATTTGAAAAATCCAAATACGTAACTATTGTTTATCTTTTTATTTGTTCTTTCTTTCCCATCAGTTAGCAGGGTAACATGGGCTGCTTGGATATCAGCCAGGAATTTGAATCCTGTCATCATAAATCTGTAACTTCAAGCTGTAGATTTTGTTACAAGCCCCAGACTTTCTTTACAGCCGAATTTGTCTGTGGCTACTGTCCCGTAATTAATCAAGAATGCTTTAGGACTGAGAGAAGGCAGATGTGCTGGAGTTCTCCCTTCCCAGAAGGGGCAGATAGCTTTTTATTCTTACAGAGGTCCTTTAAGGTCATGCTGTGCTCCGTTTTCACCTTCTCTTTAGTAGAAGACCCTAGAACCTAAAGGCGTTAGGGCCTTGGTGTGGTATTAACCATCTCATGTAACTGTAATCCTTCAATCTCTGGCTGCAACACCCAGCTGTGGTATACATAACATTAGTAAATAATGACTGGGTTTGCTTATTTGTTTGATTATGATTTTCAGAGCAAGGTAACACTTGACGAAAGATGAGCATTTGTATGCAATGCTTCACATTGGCTGTCAAGTCTTTCCTTCATTTAGCTTTAACATTAAGCAATTAGGGTGCAGCAGGCCAGTCTGCAACTAAGTCTGTGCAGATCGCCGTAAATCTGCAGTTCGGACATGGGAATCACGGGCAATCCAAGGCACTGCAAAGCTCCCGAGGCTAGACCTGCTGCAGAGACTGAACAGGGAAGGATGCTCCCATCGTAGGGATGCTCACACGCCGGAGGGCTCAAACCATAGGGAGCCCCTCCTCTCGCAGTGTGTGCTGTGCGTGGTCTGAGGGCAATAGCAACACCCGCCCTGGCGGGCAAGGGATGCTCCTCCTGTGAATCCTGGGGTGTAGCTCATCCTCAGTGCAGCAGGCAGGAACCAGACCTGCCTTTCTCAAAATTGGAAAAATTGTCTGCCCCTTTTGCACAAACTGAAACTTGGAGTGGTGTCACAGCTAGGGCAGTTTGGGCTTAATTCCTGTGGTTACGGCTACAAGTCACAGCGTAGCCCTGGGCAGGTTAAAGACAGACCTTGGAGAACACATGTCTCTGCATTCTTTCTAACCACAGAACTACTGTGCTTGGGGATGTTGCTTCCTTTGGACTGGTGGCGGGTAACCCAGGCAGGCAGCAGGACTCAAATCTGAAATCTGAGGGAAAGCATTCGACATGTCAGGAAATGAGAAAAAAATAAGTTAGATAAACACTGTGGGTCAGTCAAGTAGCCTTGTCTTAGCATGGGAACAAAGCCAGTAAGTTATTTTCCTTTCAGTTAAGAAAACAGTAGTTCTCAAAATAATACACCCAGAACACTATAAACTTGTTTAAAAATGGAGTATTTCAAGACCTTGCCTGCTTGCAGTGACCTCCTCTGTGAAACATGCCACCAGAGCTTCTCTGACCAGCAGGGAGGTAATATTAAAAACAAATGAATAACTTACTGGCCCCAGGTCATTTGGGCTGGATTTATTTCCTGCTGTGGAGATACTTATGCAGGGGATGGAGTTGAAAAACTGATGTGGCTGAGGCTGCTTGGGTCACGCTCTCTGATAGGCAATTGGAACTTCTTGCCTGGAATTTGTTAGTGTTGGGCTTTCCCCTGATCAGCTCCCATCTCTTATATGTCCAGCCCCCCCTGCACAAGTAGTTAGTCTGTCTGTGAACTATGAGCAACAAGTAATGAACTTTAGACAGTTAATTAGCAGTTGGCTTTTCATAGTTCTCAGAGGATCAAATATATTTTCTCATTGATCTTCCTGGGCTATGCATTGACCAAAAATGTGAGGATAATATTTTCAGATCAGTAATGAAAGGATAGTTCTTTTATTCAAATAGTAGATAAATAAATACTAGTGTGATATGTGTCATACCAGTATGACACCAACCTGAGGTTGTAAGATTTCTTGATCAGTCCTCAGCAGATTGTGATTATGGTGGTTTAAAGCTAGTATGGAGGTGGAAAATTTGTAGGAAAACATTAGGTAGGTAGGCAGGCAGTGGGCAAGTTCTTTCATAAATTGCCCCACCTGCAGCAAACTGGATAGTTTGGGACCTCCAGAGCCTGTAGCTGTTGAACACGTTGAGGTTAATACTGGGAGTTGGAAAAGCTGTTCTGGTGCAAATCTCAGGACAGAGTTACCGAGGGGAGCTTTTCTTGGCCTGTTGTTTCCAGCAATATAAGAATTTGGTTTGGCTGAAAAGAAGAGGAAGAGAGGAGCCTTAGAAGAAGTTACTTTTTGACTTTCTTTTTAAACAAGTCTTTCTTTTTTTGAGTTAAGTAAGCCAAGGATAAGTATTTGCAAGTTACACCACTCAGTACAAGCACAATCACTTATCAAAAAGTTGTGTGAAAGAGATTTTATTGAACAGGGAAAAATCTTTGGGAAGTTTTCCCTGCTACTCCTGAACAGCGGGCTTACTTTTTCCCTTTGTCCTCTTGGAATATTGACCTGACAGAACTTCAGTAATAACTTACCTTCACCTGTTAGTGGGTGGCCTGACAGTATTGCACCTCATCCCTACTTAAGGGCAGGATTATTGGTGTTAAAACACGTCAAACAAGATACATTGATGGTACCTGCGTTCCTGACCAGAATAAAAAGTTTAGCAATAAATGAACTTTGAAGGAGCAGTATTTTATAATCTTTTTTGAAAGACACAATGTTGTGTAATAAGAAGAAAATTATTAGCAATTTATTGCTGCTTGGTATCAGAATTTCCTTGTTAGATACAGCATCAGTTTATGGCAGTGAAAGCTCTAGCATGCAGTGTATCACTTTGCATGTGGGTTTTGGCCTCTTTTCTCACAGTGCTCCAAACTGGTGGTGAGAAATCACACTCGAGGAAAAGGAAGAGGCAGGGTCATGCAGAGGATTCCCCTGCTGGTAGTTCATAGGAGCATTTTCTCTGCTCTTGACATGGCAGAAGTGTGTTTTGCATACACACCTGCACCTGGAGAAGGCTGGAGCAACATCCCCACCCCACCTTCCTGCAACATAACTCTCTAAAGCAGAATGAAATGGAGAAAAAAGAGAGAGAAAAAAAAAATACATTGTACACAAGATTAAGATTACATACCCAGAAGTCCAGAGGTGGCCAACCACCTCCAGAGTTATCCTGGTGACTTTAAAACTCAACATTTGTTGGAAATTTTTTTAAAAAACCCAACATTTAAGCAGTCAGAACTCAATCTGAAGTAAATGCTCAAGCTTGTGCTTTGCTTGACCCCGAGCAGAGATTACTCTGTCTAGACTAAACAGGGGAGCATTTTTGCTGCTGCCCTCACTGATGATGGGAAGGAAGTAAACCACAGTGGGCTGTGGGCCCAGGAGACTGCCAGAGCCAGGACACCACTGTAGCCATCCTCTGGGGAGAGAGGGACCAAGCAGTCTTAGTCACAGCAAGACTTCTGTCCCCTACCTGTGTACTCACTCCTCTATTGTGCCTGCCCTGGGGATGACAAAAGTTGACCAAAATGTGGGAGTCTGGGTTTTTTATCATTTTTTCCAAGTCTGAAAGCTCACTCTGATCTCTGAAGTTTCATCTTGCACCTTTCATTTTTGCTACGGTCTTTGAAGAAAAATATTCTGAAGAATATCAGAAATCTGTATGTATTTACACACACACACACAATTACGTGGGAAAGACCAACAAATTCTCTCTCGCTGAGTGTGGGGAAAGGACATCTGGCTCCTGCTTTGTGTCCCCCTGTCCCTGGGCCACCACCTCATGTATTTGCAGCAGTGCAGCCTCTTGCTTGCTCTGTGACTCCCACCTGCCAGGTGTGATGGGCTGGCAGGGTATACACTGCACTGAGAAGTGTATTGCACACCACTGGGCGTTACAGCTCAAACCTGTTGTGTTCCAGCATGTTCACTGCCTCCTGCCACGTGACCTCCTGCAACCTTTTAACATACCTGGAAAAGCAAACATTTAAGAAGTCTGATGAGAACTTTGCTGCTGACTTGCATGGGGGAAGGTTCAAAGCAATTTAATAAGAGAAAATGTTGCCTGCTCATCCAGTCCTCTTTGAGATTAAAGTTATCACAACGAACCAGCTGTGTTAGATCGTTTCGCTTATCATTATATCACAGGATTATCTGAAACAGTCTGTATTCCTGTTGTAGCTCTGTGTCATACACATTGTACGTACTGATACTGTTTTTGCAAGTGTACAATTTTTTTCTTCCTTCAGCCAGAAACTTTCTTTTTGGCATTTTTTTTGGTTTTTTTTTAGGCTAGGTTTCTCCCAGGGTCATTGGCATAATACAGTGGTACATTTGCTTTTTATAAGTGAGGTGTAACATACTGGTGCTTAGATAGTTTAAAAGTTTAAAATACATGCAATTTTAGACCTATGCAACTTCTAGGATGCACATTTCAGCAGGCAGGCAAATATTAGATCCATTCATATGTAATAGTAAAGAATGCTTAGGAACAAGCAATATTACATCCTTGGACATTGCTTCCGTCTCCTTAGCCTAGAATTTTAGAACCTGCTCAGAATATATGTATTCATCCCTATGCCCTCTGAATTAAAAAAAAAAAAAAAAAATTATTGTCCATTTTAATGTCAGCATAACTGTGTTTTCCCCTCATACTTACATACCTACCTCTTCATGCATTGCATTGCTTACATGCTTATGCGAGGGGGGGAAAAAAGGGAAAAGAGTAGGTCTTTTGGGGCAAAAGATCAACCATGTAATGACTCTGAGAATATTTTGTCCTTGAGTAATGAAGATATACTCTGTTGTGTTTCAGTTTCTTGTATTCTTATGTGTATTTTAGGGAAAGTCACGCTATTTCACAGGTATTTCCCCTTCAACATGGAATCCCTTGGTTTATCTGGATTATAATAACTTCTGGAGGACCATGGACAAGATGGGAAAAGAGGTAGGCTGTGTAAATTGCATCTGTTTCCTACAATGCTCACGTCACCATAAGCAAGTCTGGTTTCATTTTGGTTTTGTTTTGGCAGGCTTTTTTATTGCAACTTTCATATAAGAAAAAAGAAACATCCATCAGGAAAGATACCTATGTTGCCCAGGAACTATTTGGAATAACAGTTTCCTCACTGAAAGGAGGTTGGACTAGGTGACTTTTAAAGGTCCCTTCCAATCCAAACCATTCTATGATTCTGTGATAGGATACAAGGTGTCTAAGGTATCTGAAAAAAATTTGGTTGTACCTCAGTGTATGTACTTTTTCATACCAGAGAGAACCATTCCACGAGAACGGTTTTTTCCCCTTCCCTTGTTACAGTGTTTTTTAGTAAGGATGATTCTTTTTTATAGCTGTCTAAGCAGAGTTCCCATTTGGCTTCATAGTAATTTTTTATTTTATTTTATTTCTAAAATCCTTAAACTGTAAATGCCTTCAATATTGAAGCAGTATAACTGAAGATCTTCCTGTGTGCAAAAAGTAGCCCCTGGAGCATCATGCTGTCTTTCAAATATTTATCAGTTGCCTTGTAATTGGGCTACAAACTAGAAGCACTACCTTGCAGTAAACTTCAAGCATAACTAACTGTATTCCTGCAAAATTCATTACGTTTATGTAGTTTTGCAGAATCAAATTTGTGCATGATACTACACATTTTATTTGTCAATTAGTATATATTTTTTAAAGATTCAAATATACGATAGTGTCCTCACATGTCATGGTACTTTCAATGGATTTTTATTAAGAATTTAACTCTTTAAATTAATTTAACGGTATCTAAACATTTTTGCACTCTCCGTAGTTAACGGAGAGGGATAGGGGTTTCAGACACCTATCTGTAACTGACTGAATCCCTAACTGGAGAAAGATTTTTTCCCTCAGCTATTAGAGGACACCAAGACCACTAAATTGGAGCAGACAGCTCACTTCTGGGTGACTAAAGGCCAGATGAGTCCCTGCATATGGATATAGTTCACTGGTCAGACAAAGCCAGATTTGGTGATCATGGTACAATTCATGCCCAAAGGTGTGAATGAAAATGATTCAATTTAATGAATTTATTCCAAATTTAAAGCCATGTGTAGGGGACAAAAGCAACTTCTGGCCAACGTATCAATCAACTCTGTGCTACTTACTAGCTATGACCAGGCAATGACATAGTGCTGAATAATTTCTTTAATATTTTGCCTTTGTCCTCAGATTCCTCTTGAAGCACCATGGGATGCTCCGCGTGCTGAAGAATGGGACAAAATGACCATGAAAGAGCTGATAAATAAGATTTGCTGGACCAAGTACATAACTCTTTATTCACTTTGAAATCCAGCTGCAGAATGATAGTGTCTCACTGGCAAATTCCAGGGTACTGGGGTACAAAGCTGGGGTATGGGCAGTGAGAGAGCAGGAGGCGTTTGACATGAGGCTGGTCTTTGTGATGAGCTGTTGTCAGGCAATGAGTGAGAGGCTGTAGGGGATAAGGTGGTACACAAATATTGGGTTGGCTGGCAGGTGGTGCTGAGGAAACCTTGGGTATGCCTCAGCAGGCCCATGAGCACAGGGTCCCACCATGCTTTCATTTCACTTAGTTGGAGAGCATGGGCCTTCGCTTTTAGGAAAAGTAACATGTAAATAAAATTCCTCTTTGTAGGCATGAATAAAGATCATTGCAGGCACAGGCACAGAAATGGAGGCAGAAGGAGGTGAGGGGGCTTTCCCAGCCCCATGGCAGGCTAGGAGCTGAGGAGTGATGTCCTCTGACTCTTGGCTGTATCCTCTCCTGCGCAGTCATCTTATCTATCTGCTTTTATGGTGTGAGTTGTGTCGTGTGTACCATGGAGCAGGCAGGTTCCACTGGCACACTGGAGAGCAGCACACAGTACCAGAGGGCAACTGTTTTCTGGTGATCACCCTACGTATGGGGCAGCATGAGACCTGAAGAGGAGGGGAAGTGAGCAGCTGTTAGCTTTGGGAACTCTGGAGAAGTTCAAATGATGCTCCTTGTCTTGGCAGTAGTGCCCACTGGGCCTCCAAAACCCTTGGAGGGAAAGAAGGCTGTGGAGGCAACCTCTCTTGTTGCCTTTCACTTCCCTGACTGGTTTGTGCCTGGTTGGGAGCTCCATGTTTTTCTCATCAAGCCTGTTGCTGCTCTTGCTCGGTTCTGCCCATTGAAGTGCACCCTCCCTCTGCTCATGGAAAGCTGTCCTTGAATGCCAGCCAGCTCTCCTGGGCCTCTTTGCCCTTCAGGATACTTTCCCATGAGATCCTGCCAAGTAGATCCTTGAGGAGGATAAAATCTGCGCTTCCAAAGTCCAGAGTTGCAATTCTGCTGGTTTTCTTACTCATCTTAGGATTTTAGACTCCACAGTATGATGACCACTGCAGCCAAGGCTGCCCTTTACTTTTGCATCATCTGACAGGTCTTCATCATTTGTGAGTAGCCGGTCCAAGAGAGCGTCAGCCCTATCTGGTAGGAAGAGTGGTGTATCAGCTAGAAAATAGCCAGTGTGTTTTATATGACTATGAGGGACCACACTGTACGAATAAAAAAAGGAACAATCTTCAATATGAGGCGATGACAACTGGAAGAACTCTTTTTATGCATTTCCTTTTTCAATTAAGTCTCTTTGTAAGACAAAGACAAAGTGCTCATACGAGCACTTGTGTCCCGCTTGCTGTGCCAGCCCCCGTGCTGTTCGGTAACGCTCTCCTCCCCTGTATTCAGCATCTTTCATTTGTGCGACTGTGCTCTGTTTGCCCTTTCCTTCTGACGGGGGTTGAGCGCTGTGCCTGCAGCTTCCTGACCAAAACTTTCCATTTGAAATTTATTTTGCTGGCTTAAATCTTGCTCCCACTCCATGTGATACGCGGTACAGCCATTTGGACTTTCTTTTGCTCTCTGTGGCATTGTAGTTTTCCTTACAATTAGTTTTATGAGCCATTTGCCTGCAAACTCTGTTATTTTGAACTACCCTTTCTGTTGCAAGTGCACTGGCTCTTCCTCTTCCCGTTTTTACTGTTCCTCTTAGTCAGGGACCTGGTGGATTATAAGCAGAACTGTTTTTATAGTGATGTCTCCTGTAACATGCTTCTCTGCAAGACTGCTTCTACTGCCAATGGTTTTGTGGCATTCCAGTTTTAATGGATGTGCTCAGCTGAAACACATTCAAAAACTCAGTAAAAAGCCATTTTCAATCTTCAAGCCAAGCTAGATTTTTCTACACGTAGTTAAAAACCGTAGTTCCCTAAAGAGAAAAACTCTTCCACGGCGTTTTCTATTTGACTCAGGTCAGGATTATAAAAGATTAGTTTGTCATGTGTCACAGATCAGCATCTACTGATCCTGGAGACTCTTTTCGCATTTCTCAGGTCTGAACCTGCTACAAGTGTTTAGTGTATTGGTGTTTTCAGGATTGTGGCAGAGGGTTCTTGCATGCAGGATGTTTTCATAACCTGGCTAATGAAATTGAGGTGACTGACTTCATACTCAGGGAAATGAGGTTATAAAATTTTATAAGTTACATATTTTAGCCTAGATAACTTTCAAAGTTCCTTCCTTCAGCAGACGATTATAAACTCATGTTGTTTGATGAAACTTCATCCAAGTCAAAGACCTTTCACCTTCTTTGCAAAATGATCTCAATCCTTTTAGTACTCTGTAGCCACAAATGACGGAGATGTGAATATCCAGGTCCTCATTTCCTGCTGCTGTAACTCTGTCTATATTCAGAGCACTTACTGTGGTAGACAGCTGACCCTCTCCTTATATTTATGGCAACAATTGCCAATTTGGTTCCTCTGGGTTATTTACTATGTCTGATTCTTGGTTTCACAAGAGGTCTGTGCAGCAGTGCTGCATGGGAGACAGAGAATGCTGAGTCCCTCGAGACCCATCAGACCTTGGAAATGATGTGCCCGATGAACTCCCCATGGAGGAGAAATGCAGAAGAGTTTCACTAACTGGTTACCAAATGCATTCTCCCGTTGGGAAAAATATTTGTTGTGACAAAAAGAATAGCAATTGGGAAACTATTTAAAGAAATAGCTACGGTGAAATCAGTGGGATTTCAAGCTGAATCAGTACATGCTTTTGGAGGGAGGTGCTAATATAAACCCATTGAAACAGTCTCACTACAGGCTGAAAAATGAGACAGATATAAATCATCTTGGCTTTTCTGACTTTGTGAAAGCAGCCCTTATCGAGAATAACAAAGAAAATAACAATGAAAACAGTCAGGAAGCCACATTTACTTACTGCCTGTTTCTGCTCTTGTCTCTCATGCAGAGCTGCTAAACAATTTGCCACGTTCTTTGTGAACATCAACGTCACGTCTGAGCCTCATGAGGTCTCCGCTCTCTGGTTCCTGTGGTACGTGAGGCAGTGTGGGGGCACAGCCAGGATTTTCTCTATCACCAATGGGGGCCAGGTACAAAATGTCTCATATTCTTCCTTCTCTCTTGAAACCATAAAGAGCAAGTGGAGTGTTGTACCTGTCAAAGCCCTGCAATTAATGAAAACGCCAAGTTCATGTGGCACCAGAGACAATTGTGTTCTCATGGAGTGGAACAGCCCTCTCGGCTAACTCTGTACAATGAAGAATTTTTACTAGCTCGGCTTTGATATAAATTGGGACAATTTAATCAATTGTGTTTTCCTGCATTCGCTTCAGCACAGTCCTTCTGTTGCTGTTTTGTTGCTTTTTTGCGAATTTGTTTTCTCTGGGTTACTTAGCACATTTGAATGTTTTCAAAAGTTCAAAGCAAGTGTCCTACCTTTTTTTTTTTTTTTTGGTGTTGAAGCCTCTAATGGCAAGAGTTGGAAGTAGATTCCAAAAGGCCCTTCCTTCTTGGGACAGCTCACATGGCAGCATGTTCAGTGAGCTACTTCAGACTGTTTCTTGCTTTGGTCGTGGCAGATGCCTGGGTGCCTGCAGAACATCATGGTTTTATGTGGTTGTTCTGGATGGTTTCAGAAATGGGAAGAGAGGACTGTCGAAGTAATTTGCATGTGATATGTCAGCACCCTTTACTAGCCTCTTACCTCAGTTAACGCAGCCTCAGAAAGCACACGCAGCATTTCAGACTTAAGCTACCAACAGCAAAAGTGGGGACAGTACCACACCCTTCCCAGTGTGCTGGGATAGGGAGACATTAAGAGAAATTGCTTGGAGAGATGCAAAGTCTCCATCAACATCTGTCCGTTGGGGTAAGAATAGACAACAGTGTGCCAAGAAAGATGTAAGTAGAACTAATGCTGCTCAGAGGTAGGAGCAAGACCTAAGTGCCTTCCTCCTCAGGAGTTCCTCAGCTGCATTTGCTGTCTGCAACTGCTAGACATTGCAGCAAGAATTAATATTAATCCCAAGATACTCATAGCTAATCAAGACATGCAGACAGGGGAAAGCTAGCTTGGGAAGAGCACTTCCTTTTCTTTATGCCTGGATAAGGTAAGCTGTCTTGGTTTCTGCCATCCTTCCCTCTCCCCTCACCCCGATCAAAATCAGCTGAGCAAAACCACGAAGGGTTTCTGACTTGGTGGCCATGATGAGTCTTCTTCAGACAGCCATTTCAGTCTTTCAGCACAAGACTTTGTGGATCCTTTCCTTCCTGCCAGTACCAACATCTTATATGTAAAAGCGAGCTGCTTGATACAATGCTGGTGGCTGGTAGATAAAAGAGGGTTAGTGCTTCTCCTGAGCCTCTGCACAGACATCACAAGGAAATATACGTCACAGATTGTGCTTTTTTTCCAGACAGCAATGTCTTTGTGTCTTCCCAGGGACAGATAAAGCTCATTGCCTGCTGCACTTGAGGCCGGACCCAGTTAAAGATCTGTCTTGCTTCTGGGCAGTTGCAGGCTTTCCAGCAACTGGAAGTTGCTGTCTTTTTCACACATGAGGTTTTTGGTAGCCAAATGACAGGTAAAATAGTCAAAACCTCTTTTTAATGAAGCGATATGCTTATACGAGCTAGAATGCCTGCATTATATGTGTTTGTCCTCTAGTCTTCAAGAATCTTTAAGCCAGCTAATTAAGGAAGCCATTGCAAAATTGGTTTAGGCAGCAATCCCCACTGAGGCTCAGGTTTATACCTTCACTCTTCTGAAAGTCTGAACCTCTTTATGCACCCTTACGACTCGCAGATTTGGCCTGGAGTTTCTTGATTATGAGCAGAAGTCATATTCAATGTCATTGTGATGAATGCTGGTGATCTTTTGTTTGTGTTTGTTTTCTGTTTGTATTTTAGGAGAGGAAGTTTAAAGGGGGTTCTGGTCAGATATCGGAGAAACTAATGGAACGCCTCAAAGGCAGAGTTAAACTGGAGAGACCTGTGGTCCGTATTGATCAGACAGGTGATAATGTCATTGTGGAGACTCTAAACCATGAGATATATGAGGTAATTTGATCAGAATAAAAGTAGAGTATGCATTTAGTGGAGGAATACATCTGCTGTAGCTCTTAGCTAGATCTAATCAGGAAGCATCCATTTATGTGTGTCTATTTCTCAGACTACGCTGACACTCTGTGAAACCTGCTTTACAGTTTTATTTATGACTGGGTCTCCTCTTGGTGTTCTGCTAGTTAGTTTCTGCCATTACTCTGCCTTTTCTGCCTTAACTTTTTCTGCGATTATGTATTTTTACATTTTAGTTCTGCATTGAGACCATTTCAAAGAAAGGAAAAATAACATTCCTGTTCATATCTAAATTTTTGGTTTGCAGAACAAAAAAAAACCAACAAAAAATGACATTTCAAACACCTTTAGTAAGATTTTGCTTTTGTGCAACAGTGCTGTGAAATGCTCCCTCAGTACTTGATTACCCTCATTGACACCCACAGGGTGGCAGCTCCCTTCTGCACGCAGAATCCAGCCTGCCACAAGGAGTTTGTGCAGGACCATCACAGTCTGCAAGATCCCCTTCTCACTGTTGGCAGTGTTTGGAAGAGAAAGGGAAGGGGCTGTTTGGCAGAGAAGCACGTCTAAGGATGTCCTGGAGTAGGAACTCTCTCCCTTCCCCAGGGATTTTTAAACCCCAGAGTTAAAGCATAGGCTTCTCTCTCCAAGCTGGCTGAGTGGCAGACAGGCTGGAGGAGACAGGCTTCCTGCCCTGAGCAGCCCCACCAGCATCAGAGCGCCTGAGAGCAGCAGCGTCTAATGTGATCTAGTGTCACCCTGAGCCTCAAAGGAGAGAGTCCTTCATTGCTCCAGGCAGTCACAGGACCTATGAGAGGGATGGTGCATGTTCAGGAAAGCTGAAATCACTATCAGTGTTCCTTTTGCTGAACACATCATCCTGTGAACATGCACAAAAGTGATTTATCTTTTGGGGTTTTTGACAGCTTATAATTTCAACAAATGTGGGTCATATTTTCCTGGGGATGGTGAAATGCACTTTTACCTACACCACAAGATCTGTCTTGTCCCATTCCCCACCTGTCTCCAGCCAAGTTTCACCTCTGGTCCTGTAGTGTCCAGAAAGCTGACAAGAATCATCTAAACCACAAAACAACATGTTTTTCCCAGCTGCTTTTTCTGAAATGGCAGACTTATTTGGGTCACCTGGAAATACCTGTGTGGGAAAGCCAAGCAGCAAAGTCAGGTGCAGGAAAGTTGTTATTGACTGATAAGAGGGTCTTTGAAAGGTGTTCTGTGGGCTGAGCTCAGTGAGAGACAGTGCCTTGTCTGTACTGACTGTGTTTACGTTTTCAGGGCAAGTACGTGATCAGTGCTATCCCTCCAATCCTGACAACGAAGATTCATTACAAACCAGAACTGCCGCCAGAGAGAAACCAGTTAATTCAGCGTTTGCCTATGGGGTGTGTCATAAAATGCATGATGTACTACAGGGAAGCCTTCTGGGAGAGGAAGGGTATGTGGGGAAAGTGAAGGATCTGGGGGGCCCTGTGCTACGCTCTGCTGTCTGCCAGGGGATAAAGCTAAAGGAGGGTTAAGTGTGCAAACCCCCAAAGCAGACACACAGAGAAGTGAAAGGTAAAGCTCCTTAGAAAGGAGAGCTCTTCCTCCAAGCCTGAGTGCACACCTTTTCCCGACATGAGTTCAGACCCAAACTGGAACCCACATCTCCTTGTTGCTAGTGTGGAGGGAGGACTGAGAGAATAAGCAAGGTTTCTCCAGGAAGCGTTGCTGAAACCTGCAGTGCACAGAAGAGGGGACCCTGCGGCAGTCGGTCTGTGCTTCTCCCTGCCAGGGTTAGGGCAGCTAGAGAGAATTTACAGCACGTGACAAGGAGAGCTTAAGGAGTAAGCAAGACCTTTCCTTGTTCTTAATCCTCTCTTCTACAGACTTGATATCTCAGAGGACTGGAAAAAGTAGGTTAGCTTTTTGTTTAACTCAAGATATTATTTTTCATGTACTGCAATATCATGTGTTTCTCAGCTTTAACTGATACCATTTCCTGGCCTATTTGCATGAGCAGATTAATTTCCACTTCCTACTTAATGATACTGAGAGTTTCACTGGGCGAGAATCATAGAATCGTTTGAGTTGGAAGGGACCTTAAAGATCTTCGAGTTCCAACCCCATGCCATGGGCAGGGACACCTCCCACTAGATCAGGTTGCTCAAAGCCCCATCCAGCCTGGCCTGGAACTTTTTCACTGTTAAGAATATAATTTTGCATTTTTCAGGACAAAAACTGGCCATTGGGATTAGAAAGAAATGTATGTAGGCAGTTTTATACATTGTTATCTATATGGAGTTTTTTGTGTGTTCACCTGAAACACATACTGTTGTGATAATAGATTAGACGGCCCGTGTTTCTGCTGCATTCCAGTTATGGAACACCATTCCTGACAGTCTTACTTTCAGCAAAATCAGTGACCAAATGTAATCACACTGGGTTTTGTTGCCACTTCTGTAGTTTTGGCCAATGTTATTCAAGGAATGAACTATCATAGTTCTTGCTAGATCTGTTTATTTTTAATGTTTATTGCCCCCAATATAGAAAGCCAAAAGGACTTGCAACAATCCACAGAAATTCCTTGCTAAGTAATAATGGAATTTAAATGTGACTTTTGTAAGTCTTTGTACAAAATTTCCCAGGGTCAGAAGGAAGCAAAGAGAAGCACTGTTACAAACACACTTCAGACATGTAGGGTTTTTTGTACAATTCCTTTTATGGATAATTTTCCTTGTTCATTACTATCAGAAACAACAATCATCAACAAGTTTCTCTGATTGGTTTCTTTTGATCTCTTAGGTTATTGCGGTTGCCTTGTCATTGAGGATGAAGAGTCTCCAGTTGGGATAACCATAGATGACACGAAACCTGATGGATCTTTCCCTGCCATTATGGGGTTAGAAGCTTCTAGCCCATATTTACAGACAAGTATTTCTTTCTGTATGAAGGAGTGGGAGGAGGAGGAAGAGGGGAAATGTCCAGGTTATGTCATGGGTACCCACTCCCAGAGGTCTTCACAGATGGAGGGGAGCACTTCTAGCAAGCCTCTTGTGCCTCTCTAGTCCATATAAGCTTTTACATGAAGCTTCTGCTACAAATAGGAGGAGATGGTCAGGAAGGAGTTGCTGAATTCAGCTGTAGTTTATTTTAAGCATTCAGTTAATGTATTTCTTTTTTGCTGTGGGGTAGATTTAGAAATAAATCCCTTTCTTACCTAGCTTTGGGAGCCTGTGTTTGGCTTATGTTGGGTCTTATATTTAGCACCTGGGCCAAAATGAAAATTCAGTTGTCCAAGAAATCCTCGTTTGCCTCGTGTTCCCATTGAGCTGAGGCAGCTCAACGAGCATCAGCTGGTGGTTGAGTGGTGCAGCAGCTGTGCAGTGAAGAAAACAGGCTTCTAAAGAAACTGCCAAGTAAAAAAGCTATAGTTTGGACAAACAGATGGGAAAATATGTAACAGCATTGACTGGCTTTTAAAATAGGTTAAGCGAATATCTACAATATCTACAAATGTTTCCACTGTAATCTGAGGTAAGACTGCCAAAAAAAGGCCAATATAAATGTCAGGCAACTATTCCTTAAGTATCTGGCAAGGAAAAGCTTGCCACTTTTACTGAACTGTACCTGTTTATGGGTATGTTCAAGGCTTAAAATCTTCTATGACCAGAGAGCAATAAGCCAGCTCCAAACCCCTTATGGCAGTTTCCTGCTTTCTTCTTGTGGATTTCCGCAACTTTCTACAATTCTGCAGGAATATACTTCATCTCCCAGGTATCTCCACTAAGGTCAGGTGACCTAATCACCAAATCTGTTTCCTTCAAGCTGAATGAATATTAATCCCAGTCCTTACAGGACTGGTCCATGACACACACCATGCAGTGCTTGTCAGAGCAGCAGGCTCCCATCGCTTATTAACACCAAATGACATGGGCAGTGGTATGGCCAGTGGTCTGCAAGACTTGAAAAGCTCAAGAAAACTCAGTGTCTTGGTCCTTTTTGGATAAGACTTAGGTTTAAAAGGGTAGGCAGTGCAGGCTAGTTTGCTGGACACTGTTGTCTTTCTGCCCACTTTGGGTGTAACCCTGCTCTCTTGAATCAGTGGGGATTCATTCCCACGGAGCAAAATGAGGCCAGTGCTGGCAGCTTTGAAAACACATTTGCAATCTGCACCTTTCTCATCTGCCAGGCAGTCCTCTGTGCCTGCCCCCTGGGAATGCATGCTCTCCCTTTCAATTAACTCCACAGGGTGCTCTGCACAGGCCTTCTCACCTGTGTGACTTGTAATTATTAAGTGATGAGGTGTGATGATAAAATGTCAAGCCCATTACATACTGGTAAAGTGCTTTACTTGTCCTTTTTTTTTTTTTAGAGCAATTTCAAGCAAGAGCTTGCGAATCAGCTGGGGTGCTGACACTGCATGATATTTATATGCCATATTTTTCTTTTCAGTTTCATCCTTACCAGAAAGGCTGTTAAACTGGCACATCTCAGTAAGGAAGAGAGGTAAGAGTTCAGAAACTGTAAATATTTCAAAAGTCAGTTCTCTGGGATGCTTTCCCCCAGGAATGTGTATGAATACCTGTCTGCATATACACTTATGCATATGAGCAGTGCAACTACCAATACTGGAAGTTTGGGCCAAAATCGATCTTTTGGCACAAACAGGCCAGGACACTAATCCTTATATCCACCCAATTATGGATATTTCCAAGTTTCAAAGTCCTGCTCGCTCTTCCATATTATGACTTACCAGCTTTGTATCTCTGCATGAACTGAGAAGATTTTTAATGAAGTGGTTTCCTGACTGCATCCACAGTGAATGATGCTTCACCCCAGGGATATAGGGAGTGCTGACATGCCTAGTTTTGGCTGTCCTTCACTTTCAGACTGAGTGATAAAATATTTAAACCTCCGTGTTTACAACAGTATGGTTTCTCCTTTAGTCTGTGAAATGAACAAACAGTGCTTTCTAAATAAAATTTTTGGTACACGTGCAAGCGAAAGAGGAGTTCTGCTTAGGAATGTGAGTAGTATTCTCCGGCTCGTATTTTGTTCTTAGCTATAGTAAATCTGTAGGGATTTCATTGATTTATATTTCTTCTCTTCTGGTCTTATACCAGTGAACGTGAGAATGAATTGGTTCTGCATCCTAAAATAACTGTACAAAGATTTATTTTTTTAGATCTCATTGCCAAAATCAACCTACATTTCCCATTCCCTGGGTCCATTTTGGATGTCACATTTAGGCATCAGCATTTGAAATATGTATGTTAAGATAAGAACTTTAAATCAGACATAAAACCAAAGCCAAACACAGCTTTCTTTCCAATGTAGTCCAATAAATGTGATTTTTTTTTTATAAGAGCAATAACTGTGGGGGGGGGTTCCACCTTTTTTTTTTCTGACTGATTTCATTTTTATATAGGAAGAAGAAGATCTGTGAGGCATATGCCAAGGCAATGGGGATGGAAGAGGCTTTACATGTAAGAAATGAATGTCTGTTTTCACTTGTGTCGTACAGTAATGTTACTCCTTTCCTCTGGAGGAGGAAGCCAAAATTCATGTTACCTGAAATGTGTACCTAAAATTGCATGTTGTGCCATACAATTTATACTCTCAAAGGTAGAGCAGCAGCATCTAGTACAGGGGAAAAAGAGCTTCCATCTCACTCTTTCCAAGAAAAGAGAAGGCAGTGCATGGATTTATTTGTCCTGTCATTTCCCCATGGGAGGCTAGTGCTTCTATGAAAGTGCAAAGATTTGTTATGTGCAGGCGGATAGCATTAGCCAGATGACATGGCACTCCTTTGACACATATCCTTCGCCCGCTTTTTCCCTCTTCAAAGGAAACCTGCTTTTTATTTCCAGTTTCTCTGCCACTGTTTCACTCTAATATTTGTTAATTCTTACAGCCTGTGCATTATGAAGAAAAGAACTGGAGCATGGAGCAGTATTCAGGGGGTTGTTACACAGCCTACTTTCCACCAGGCATAATGTATTCTTATGGAAGGTAAAACAGAGAGCGCTTTGCTTCCTAATTTACATTTCTTAGCTTGAGTACAATGATATAACTTATGCAACAAACTTATGGCATGTGTAGCATATTGGGGCAACTCTAAGCCTCTTTCCACTCCCCTACTCCCCAGCTAGCAAGGATCTTGCTATTGACTTTAGTAACAGCAGAGTTTGTCTCGTGAGACTTTCAAGGAAACAAAGCATAGTCACAAAGGGACCTGCTAAAGCCAGGAAACCTTTCCCCACTAGGTTACTTACAGTATTTGCTGCTATGCAGTATTTGCAGTAGAATCCTTTAATGTTTGTCTAGGACCTTGAGGGCACACATCTTGGACAGATGAATAGTCTCCACTGACTGTGTAGGCGGAGCCCCAGGTTCTGGTGAAGGCCATTGAGTCACATCACGAGGGGAAGACACAAAACCCTTGCATGAAAACTCATTTGCTCTTCCCACCTTGCAAAGCCTCCCATGCCCTTTCCACACAGAATTGCTTTAGTCGTAAAAGAAAGTGTTAGCAAGCACTGATTAGTATTTGGTATATCACTGAAAAGCATGTGGAAGGCAAGGTTCAGCACGTAATAGGAACGACCAGACAAACCTTGTATCCATAGCCAAAGACCAGACAAAACAGATAGCACATCACCGCATGAGCTTGTGTTACATGTAATGGAGTTACATGTAACTCATGGAGTTACACCCTGCCTCTGTGCCAAGATGCGAGTAGGAAGAAGTCATCCCGTGCACAGCCTCTGCGGTTGTAATTTATCTGAACACATGGGTAGTGATGGGTGAGGTCTCTGACCTGGGGAAGCTAGTGTCAGGCAGCCAGGGAAAACCTAATCAAGAGTTAGATGGGACCCTTAGAGGAGGCACATCTCTCTATGGGACAGGGAGCTCGGTACCTGTGGCTGGCTTGGGCAGGATGCTTGTGCAGCTTGGCACGGCTGAAGGGCTGGCTTATATGACCCCACAGGGTGGAATGTAACTCTGAATGCTGAGGCCTTCAGCTGCCATCCCCTTTTGGCAGGACTCGCAGCTGGGCAAGTCCAGACTCCAAATAGAAGCTGGTATTAGTGACCCATCACTGCAAAAACATCATTCACATCCTATTGTAATGGCAGGATAGTAACAAAGCTGCCATGCGGAAGACATAAATCTGTCAGCTGCCCTGCATTTCTGGAGGCTGTTAGGATTATCTCTTACCCCAGCAACTAAAATAAGGCTCATATTATTTTGCACGGAAACTGGGCACACTGATTTATGCCTTAGATTTTTTTTGTTTCTGAGTTCTTGAGTTTTGTGTACAGGAGCAAGTAGATGGTCCTGCAGGGACAGCTTATTTCACCATGATCCCCAGCCCCTTATTGCACCATGTTCCCCAGCCCAGGTCTGCAGAAATTTCTGGAGAACTGAAGTTGAGCGCTCCGTCAAAGCCCATAAATTGCTTTCAGAAGGATCATCGCCTACCCGTTACTTGTCATCTGACATTCTCCATTTGTTTTAAAGGATCATTCGCCAGCCCATTGACAGAATCTACTTTGCTGGCACGGAGACAGCTACCCAATGGAGTGGATACATGGAGGGGGCCGTACAGGCAGGAGAGAGAGCAGCCAGAGAGGTACAAACTGTTAGTTTGCTTTCAGCATCTCTATTAGAAGGTCAAGAAGGATTAAGTACAGCTCGTAGGATCTGATTTTGTGTATCACACTCTGTTAATTATGCAGAGCCTCCTAGAATTGATGAGGAAGAATCACAGAAAAGGATGTGAACCAAAGCCCTTTTTTGTTGTTGTTTTTAAATGTTATGAAGTTTATTATTGAATAAAGTGAAGCCAAGAATCTTAGCTGAATCAGAACATTATGCAGTGTACTCCTGCACTGGAGACTTAAAATGAAGCTCATGCCATATACCTCATGTCTAGAGGAAAAAACCCTCCAACCTGATGCTGCCCTTAGATATCCTGCCACAATTTCTAGCAAATTAATCACTGTATGTTTTAAAAGTAATTTAAGTCACTACAAATGCTCACAGCTATTTCCTGTATAGCAATCTGGAAATCTGAGCATTGTTCTCATTTTTGATCTATCCCTTCTGCTTCTCCTTTTACGACAAAGTACCATTAGCTCAGCTTTATGAATTCATAATGGGCAGCTCTGATAATGTCTAAATCTCCTCAGAATGACACACATTGGGCTGGGTTCCCAGTCACAGTAAAATCCCTTTACAACAATCTGGAGGGAGGAAAAAAAAATCCATTAAAGGACGTACATTACAGTTACAACTGCTGTATGACAGAGACATGCAGCTGTTATTTAAGGGGAAATCAGCCCTTTGCTTCATTTGATAGAATGTCATATTCACCTTATAATCCTCATTACTTGCTGTTTCAAGTCACCTAATTTCTCTTTTTCTCCATGCCTGTGAGCAGCAGTTACAGAGATGGTTAGCTGTCTCTGCTGGAGACATTCATTTGCCCCTGAGAACCTCCATGATTGCTACCATCACTTTATTCTTAAGAAAAATCCTCTGTGAGCTTTGTACTGCCTGAATAGCCAAGAGATAGCTTCATAATTGTATACTTGGAAAGACCCTGAGTCGTATCTCTCCTCTTTCTAGTTTGTGATCCAAGCAGCATCACTCCTAATTGGCTTTGTGTCCTGAGTGTGTGACAGTAACCTCACCTTGCTATTTCTCAAACTGTCATGTGGAAAAGCATTTTTACTTTTACTCAGAAAAAAATATATTAAATAAACATCTGGAGAAACTGTAGTTCGTATGTATTTCTGAGTGAAGTTCTTTCTATAAATGACTCCGTGAAACTGCCCTTTTATCATTAAAACACTGGTTAGCCACGTGACCATTTGATGACCAGCTGTCATATATTTACACAAACTACTAAAAATGCCCCCTTCTTCCCTCTTTGCTGATATAAACAGAGAAATCACTATACAATTTCTGGTTCCAAACAGTTTCAGGTAGTCATAGTTATGCCTTTTGTCAGTGTCACCTGCCTCTGACTTGCTCTGCTTTTCCAAAATTGAAAGTAGTGTGGATTTTAATTTTTTCTCATGTGGTACCAATATTTTTTTCTTCTAGATATTGCACAGTATGGGGAGGATCTCAAAGAATGAAATTTGGATGCCAGAGCCAGAATCAAAGGTAAGCCAGACTTTCTCATTGTCACACACACCTGGTCAGGTGTGTACCCCGCAGTTTGGCTGCAATCCCTGCTTCGTTGAGGTTTCGGGTACCTTACATGCATCATTATTTATTTTATTTTATTTTTTTCCTCATCCAAGGAATATTAACAATATTATTAACAAGAACCCCTGTCTGAGGGGTGGATGGCCAAGACCCAGGGGCAAGGATCTTGGAGCATTAGGAACCGCAAAATGCAGGAAATCAGCCTAGTTCTGCTCAGTCCCAGGACATGGTTTTAAGCCAAATATAACCTCCTTGCAGTCACAAGTCCCTCCACCTTTGCTGTCCTATGGACAATAGAAAATATGCATTTCACAGCCCTGACCTTCCTTCCCCACCCCAATCTGGCCCTCAGGAAAAACCTGTGATCTCTCCACCCTGGCAGGGGATGTTTGCCGCATCCCTGTTCACACGGTGAGAGAGACCCTGCTGTGCTACCATCTCCTCTCTCTCCCCCCCAGGATGTCCCAGCCCGACCCTTCACCACCACCTTCTGGGAGAGGAACCTGCCATCTGTGCCGGGACTGCTGTGCCTGCTTAGCTCCACCGTGTGTTTCACCTCCGTGGCTGCTGCCGGGCTGTTTGCCTATAAAAAGGGACTACTAGTTAGAAACTAGTGGGGACCACACATCCAGTGGAAGCTGCATACTCCCTCTTTTTCTCTTTTACCAGATGAATGTTATTTTTGGAAAGAAGTGGCATGGACAGCTGGAAAGGGCAAAAGTAGTTCTCCTTGTGATTTTTCTTTTTAGTACCACATAATTAATGCACCAAATCTACTGCAGTTGCTACCAGCTAAACAGGAATAAATCAACTGTGGGGATGTTTTTCAAATTTGCCTTTTCCTTGTCCATTTGTTTTGATTGGACATGATAATATCAATGTTATATTCCTAATACAGGCAAGGCAAAATGCAGATCACACCTTTCCTGAAAGGCAAAGAGACCTTGGAGAATGTGTTGATTTCCACTTGCTGCTTTATTTTTTACCAGACGAGATAATAAATACCCTTATGTATTCACCTCGGTTAGCAGCTCAGAATATCTGAGGTCATTCCCATAACATCCCTGCTGCACAGAAGAGATTAGCATGCCAATCAGACGTAGAATTGCCAAATTAATTTTCAAATGCATTTGATTAATTATTAATCATGGCAACGTGAAACTGAACCACGAGCTGGTTGAAAAGAGGTAATTAGCGTGAAGCAACTCGCTAAGCGGTGAGGGAGGAAGCGTGAGTGGACTTTATTCTGCCCTCTACCAAGCAAACATCTGCGCTTATCTGTTCTGCGGTGCCCACGTCGGGGTGGCACGGCCACGGCACGGCTCTCGGTTGCTCCCTGGCCCGAGAGCATCCGATCCAGCCCAGCCGTTTGCTGTTAAAGCAGAGTGAAATGGATTAGCAAAGTTAAAGCCCCTCCGACTTGCAGCAGGGGCTGGCTGTTATTTCCCGAATGGCAGCAGCTTCCTGGCTCCCCCTCAATTCCCTGCCCCTCGTTTTGCTCGTAATCCGTAACCGCCTTCCTCCGACGAGGAGAAATATATTTGGGGCTTGAATTACTGCCTTCTAAATTACAGTAATTGGATGCATCTGCCTGTTCCGCTCTTATTATGTACATGATACACTTAAAATAATCACTTTAGTGTTTAACTGAAGCCTGGAATATATGTTTCACAACGTACCATCATGATGCGGTCTTTTTGTCATGAAATGTGAGCATTGTGTGTGACCGTGAACTCGGCTGTCATTCATCACGGGTGAAATGTGCCTTTCAATAGTCCTGCAACCTATAGACCTCTTCTATAAACTTTTCTTCAGATTCTTTCTCGTGTTGTTTTTTGTGAGTTTTTGGAAGCAAATCACATGCAGCAGCCACCAAACCCTTGCTCTGCTCGATATGATCCATGTGTATATGCCAACAGAAATACCTATCTGCCCAAGATGACTTTGCTCCTGGTCTACATTTCAACTACATTCACGTGTCATCTTGGATTTTTAAACAAAAGCCATGTAGACACTATGAGTGCAGACCCATCTCAGCCTAGGTGCTGCTGGGCTTCAAACCAGAAGCCGTTTCCAGAGGGAAGGGGTGCTTTGGGTGGCCCCTTGTGATCAGGTGTGAGCAGGCACTCACAGTGCCAGTGTTAAGCACCACACAGAAAAGATTGTACGGACAGTATATGTCTCCTGAGCTACTTTGTTCATTGTTCTCAGGCATTCTATGTGAGGATCAGTCAGCCACAACCAGTTTCTCTGTGGAAAAAAAAAAAAGACCGTGAACAGATTATTTATAAGACATCCACATTTTCAGCTTCAACTTTCCCATCTACCTTGAATTTACACATGCACTTCAAGTTACCCATACTGGAAAGGAGAGAATAGTCTCAGTAGGAATCAGCAATGTTGGATTTTGAACATGCTAAACCGTAGTATTAAATGCTTGTTTAAAGGATTTTTGACACATTGTTTGACAGGTTGGTTTAGCACCCACCTTAGGAACATTTTAAGGAGGGGGAAAATTTTAAGGAGGGTGAATTGCTGTTTGATTGCAGGGCTCCCTGCTGAATATATTCTCCCCAGCTCCAGCCATTGCCGAGCAGGGATTCCTCTGCACTAGGGCTACCCCCTGCATGCAGCCTGGCACAGCCACACTGCCCGCCCCAGGGCTCAGGGAGGGAGCACAGGCTCCCTCCCGACAAGCCTTTTGTGGCATGAAAGGGTTCTGCACTGTTACACGCTTCCCCCCAGGGTGATGTATCCACCACCTGAAAAGCACTAGCCATATCTGTTCAAAACTATCCATCCATGCTTGTGTTTGTGGCGATTAGAACCATTCGCATTGTTGCTGGCTTTAAACCCGACATCCGAATTCCACAGCTTTTGTGTGCACACCCCTGAGCCGACACCATCCAGCTTCGCTTTACACCTTATTCACACACATTCCTATTGCAATTTGTTGGGGTTTTGAAGTGCAAGTTCGATTTGGCTGAACTAGTCTCAAACTGTTAAACGGGGCCGGCTGCAACGTTCCCCGCTTCACAGGGAAAAAAGCACGTCTCACTGCTGTGGGAGCGGTAAGCGGCAAATGAAATGAAAGAAGTTGATTAAAATTGGCATTTCTGAAACTCCTGCAGCTCCCAGGCACCACACTGCTGCAGCGAAAGGGCAGCATTTGTCAGAGATTATAGACCGGTTTCCATCCTGCTTTAATGCCCTTTCTGACAATCAGAACAATTTCCCTGTTTAAACATTAAACATTTAGCTTAAATATTAAACAGCCAGGCATGTTTCTTAAACCAATTTTGAAACAGACTGGGACTGAGTTTATCACCGCTGACAACTCTCCAAGCAAGCTGCTGCTGTTACTAAAACCATGAGGCTGAAGCATGGTCGAAACACCTCTTTCTGCTGGGCATCAAGTGGGGTCTTCATCCCACTTGGATGGCCATGAGGTGGGAAAGCCTTTGGTGACCTCCCCTAGCCAGGGGTGCTCAGTGCCCTAGTTTTTGGAGGAAGAGCCATGAGCTCCCTTGGCAGAGGTGGGAGATGCTCTGTCCTCTCAAAGTAAGGAGTGAGATGAGAGAGGCAAAGGTCCACACCAAGTCCATCAGCACCAGGGTGGGAGCCGAATTGCATTGACGTGCTTGGGAAATGGGAAAGCCTCAGGTGAAAAGGCTGCTGTTTAATGCTTGGGAATAAAGCCAAGACCAGAGCAAGCACTGGCAGAAGGAGCAGCAGAGAGGAAAAAAAAAAAAAAAAAAATTAGACTAAGCTTCTATACTAGCAGTGAAATAAGAAGCGCCACTGAGCAGATAGATCAGGCTGTGTGAAATAAGCAAGTGGAGATGATACATGTGAGAGAACCTGCCTCTTTTTTAATTAAATTGCTGGTTTTGCTTACAGATACCACAGCAGCTATGCCCAAGCCCCTGACAGCATGACACATAATTAGCCTTTCAATGCCTTTGAGAGCCACAGGAATCGGCGCCAGGAATGGAAAAAACCACACTCCTATGAGACTCTCGTGCTGCCCACCTCCTTTCTGCCCTGCTCCTCTCAACTGCAGCTCCAGCCTGTGCAGGGCTGCATGGCTGCCCCCTCCCTGGCTGCCATCAACAAGCCCCATGAGGACAAGAACCTTGAAACAGGACAGGCTGTTGGGCCACCAGGAGCTGGATGGGCAGGAGGTGAAGGAGGAGAGCCGCCGGCTGGCTTTGTTGCACCATCAGTCCAGAGAGGCTCTCCTTCCCTCATTACCTGCCCATCACACAACCTCCAAAATGCTCAGTGTGGATACTGACAACCCCAACCACCCCTTTCTCACATGGTAAACCTACCACGTGAGAGGTTTGAGAAGGGACCATCATCATTCATGAGGATGAAGTGCTGGGTTGCAGGGGCTGCATGCTTTGGCGCAGTGGACATGACCCTCTCCCAGGTCAGGCAGTATCCCTTCAGTCATGCTCCTCATGTGGGGCAAAGGGGATGTCTGACCAGATTCACCAGGCATGCTAAAGGTACGTTCAGCCTCAAAATCCACCCTGGGCAAGCGATTCCAGCCTGCCCTTGGTCATCCACCAGCAATACTTTCCAGTCCATGTTTGATCCAGCCCTCAGGTTCACACTTGATCTCTTTGCCCAGGATCAAACACATCCCCAAACACTGGTACAAATTAACATTTTATATATATATATATAAAAATACCACCCAGGGGGATGTGTCAATGTTGTGCCATCTGATGGGCCAGAAAGTGCAGGTTTCCCACCAGTCAGTTCCCATGTCCCGTTGACCAAAGTCCTGACAGCAAGGACTTTCTCCAGCCAAAAACCACGCCAGGAACAAGCTGGGGACTGGTCTGATGTTCTCTGCACAGAGCTCAGCTCCCAGTTCCTGACAGCAGTATCAAGAAACAGAAAAATGGACAAATCCAGAGAGTCCTCTTCTGTGGAAACATGATTGTTTCTTTTCCTTTTGGGCTGTGTCTCTTCCACAGAGCAGTTGGAAACAAACAACTTTGCTTTGTAAATGTTCCCTGCAACAGTTGCTTTCCACACAAACAGAGGGAAAGCAAATTTCATCTTGGTGAAAATCCAGAGAGGAAATTAAATGTGTTCTTTGTTAGTGAACTGTAACTTTCTCTTTTCTCACTCAGCTCCTGCATTTGGCAACCAAAGTTTTGGGCTCCAGTTGCAATTCCTGTTCTGCTCTTTATTTGCGACACTTGGCTTCCCAGTTTCAGTTCTCTGTTTCTTGCTCTCTTTGGGTCCTGCTTTTTGGGTTTTGGGGGTTTTTTGTTGTTGTTTTTTTCGTTGTTTTGTTTGTTTGTTTGTTGCTTTTTTGTTGTTGTTGGTTTTTTTGCTCATCTTACATAGCAGAGACAGAATAACCCAGGATACAAAGGAGGAGCTGGGAGAAGAAAAAGTTTTCCAAGTGAGAGTGTGTTTCTTATGAAAGGGAAGATTTAGCAAAGCAGTGCTGGCCACTTGCTGGGTGCCAGAGGACAGCAGTGCCTCCAAGCTGTCCATCTCCTCTTCCAGGGGTCCCAGCAGATGTGATGTGCCCTGGCCTATAACCGTGAATGGATCAGACAGGGGTGCGATTTTGCACTGCCTATGACCTTACCGAGCACAAGGCAGCATAAGACAAACGTCTTCTGCCATCTCCTCTATCTTCCCACTGTTACTCTTGCTCTATGAAATGCAACTGGGAGCTGTGCTGCTACTCATGGTACAAGAAGACAGCTTCCACTCAAGATGGGGTTGAAAATGAAGCAAAGGGCATAATTTGTGATTGTGTTGGCATTTGAACTTTCATGGCTGGACCGTTCACTTGAAAACTCCTTGGATTATAGCTTGAGCACTATCATTTTCATCAAATCAATGGTTAAATCCAGGACGTCCGTCTGAATTACAAAAGCCAGAGCCTAGCACTGGATAGGGGGTGGGGGTGGGTTGATGGAGAGCAGGGGACAGGGACACACTACTGTTAGCAGCCACCAGCTGCAGACAGCTGTGCTGAAGCCGGCCACCTATCTGCTGCACAGCAGCACGCCACAGTGGGGCTCACGGCTGAAATAAAGGCTGCCATCTTCTGGCTACATAATAGCAGTATTTTATCACCTGGCAAACAAAAATGCGGCAGAAAGCTCAACACTTCCCATTTGCAGGAAGGTCTCCGTGGGTATTTCTGCGCTGGTGCTTACCATTCCTGCCGGGTACCCAAGATTTTGAACTCTGGAATGGAAACACACTAAAGGAAAGGGATGCAAGTCCCCAGCTTCAAGCTCCCGTTCTCACTCATCTCCAAGCTCTGATATGCCACACTGGAGGAAACAAAGGCAGGCACCATCCCTGCAGCCTCTGCTGCCTGGCATTAGCAGGTCCCTGGCAGAAATCAAGTCAATGACATGGCAGTGGCACCACCACTCTGCCGGCACTGCGAGACTTCCTCTGAAGGGCAGCTGAAGTCTTTTCTACTGCTTGGCAGCATGAAGGAGCCCAGAGGAAAGTGTTAGCACAGACCCTAAACGTGCCTGAATGCCCCCTCCTCTGAGAAGGGGGTTTCTTTGGGGGCAGTTTGCTTTATGGATGTAGATAGAGGTGTTGACTTAAATAGCCATCCTCTGAAAAAGCCCTCTGGCAAAGCCCTGGCTCATAAAGAAATGATTGAGAAATAACATAGTTTCTAATTTAGTTTAATATTCTCATTCCACTTCGGGCTGAATTGGCAAGTGGAGGCTGAAGTAACATCTCCCCTTGATTTTGATTAAGTGCAAGCATGCATTTCAATTGTTTAAGATGATGACTGCACAGCCCAATGGGACATCTCACTGCCTCAGACCTGGAATAGAAGTTTCCACATCTGAAATTATAATGTAATTTCTGCTAAATGCAACACTGCTGTGCAAAGTGTTTTCTTACAACTTGGAGCATATGCAGATTGGGAGTGAACAGCCTGAGAGCTGACAAGGATTCCTCAGTGCATTATTAATACACTTCCTTTTTCCCCTCCTTCCCACCAAAGCATTAGAGCATATTCGAGTACAGCGTTGAGTCCCATTAGACAGCAGTGCAGGAGGGGACCAAGCCATTGGACACATCCAATCAACCAAAGGCTCATGTTTCTGCTGGATACCGCTTCCTTGAGCGCTTCTTCAATGAGTCTCTGCTGCTGCAGGGACACTGAACTCAGCGAGATGCCCCTCAAAGTTACTACTGCCATTCAATGACTTTATGCTCTGGCCTTTATTTGCTCAGACCCTTCCTGCTGCAGGTCAGACAAACAGATCACTTTGATTTGGATGAGGTCTTTTTTCCTCCCTCAAAGTTGTGGGGGTGTGAGGAGGGAGTCCACAGAACCTGTAGATGCCTGCGTAAATGGAGCTGGAGGGATATTGATTGTTTTGTTAGGGCTGTTCCACTAAGGAGGGATTGTAAAAACTGCTAACACAAAATTCCCTGTGCACATAGCAAAAACCCACCCTGGGTGAAAGCTAATAACCCTTTACTTTTACCCTTTAGAAAAGGTATATCTCACATTCTGTCAAAACACAGAGGGAGACTGTCATTGACTTACAATGGACATTAAAAACTCCAAACAACTTTGCCTCTTTCAGCAAGGTCAGGAAGAATGAAAAACTGGGATGAACCAACATGGCACTAAGACCCAGTGGACAAGACCCTTAGTGTATATTTCACAGTTTATCACGTGTTTAACACACATAATAATTATTATTTAAAATTCATTTTTGAGCTTTTTTTAGCCTAGCTTCAGAATAGCTTATTTCTACTGACTACAAATCACGTGAACTAAGATCGTCACAAACCCCTCAAACGAGGTGGCAAAAACTTAGGCCTTGATGCATTGGTCAAAATTAAACAGAAAGCCTCCCCTTGTTTCCAGCAGATACCAACCTGTATCTTGGTTCTGTAGAAGCCAAGGCCAGTTTTGCCTTTCATTCTTGGATGCTTTTTTTCTGAGGCAACTCTCCAGACCCAAGGGGAATTTATCCCACCTTCAGTCTGAAGGCAAAACTTGCCAGTCCCTCAAACATTTTAGGATTTGCTTCAGATGAGTAGACTGGTATAACTGGAGGTTCGAACTCAATGATTTCTAAGGTGTCTTCCAATGCGAACCATTCTATGATCGTTAGAGAAGGTGAGAGGAAAAAATGATCCTCAGTTCCCATGTTAGAAGTGAGTTTGGTATGATTGAGTCAAATCATTTGCAAACACGTCTTATCCTCTCCTAAACGATGAGTGGGATTTCTAATTGGCTTATCAGGAAATCATATTAGTATCTTCTATAGATGTTATACAAATGCATTTCTCCTGTGTTAATCTAAGTTAATTTTCCATACACTGGACTGTGGACATAACGAAATGCCTCCTGGTTGACTTAGTGTCTTTGACATGCGCACTGAAAGCTTTTTAAATTAATGAATAATACTGCTACTACTACTACTACCATTTCAGTGCCTCCTCTGGGATGCCACAGGCTATGTCTGAACAAGGGGTTAAAGAGGTAGTTCAAATCTGACCCAAGGCAGCAATATTTAAGAGTCACGACCATTTGTGAGCTGCTTTGAGGGTCTGTGAAATGCATTGCTGGTTCTGACACGTTTCTTGGGGGACGGATGCTTTATAGAGCATGCAAAGGATTAGTTGAGAATATTTGCTTTCATGGTATTTATGCTCCTTTATAACTTTTAAGTAATACTGAAAGTTAAGCCTATACAAAGAGCACTGCATGCTTTTGATGTGTTTTTTACAAGAATGGTTACTCTTTTTCTAGTATCGATAGACTACATTTTTGTGAAACACAGATCCCTTCCCAAGGCCGAGTTTGTTCTTCAGTTACATTATCTCTCTACACTGACACTGAGCTGCTGGATTAAATTAAGCCAGTGATTTTTGTCTGTCTCTCTCCTTCAATTTTTTTTTTTTTTATGTTTACACCACACAGTATTTGGTACAAGGCCTGTTTCTTCCTGTGTTCAGTTACCATTGACTCTTACGAGCAGCCATAAAACGTGTCCCTGCCCAAACGTGTTCTGGGAAACAAGGTGCTGTGAGAGAGCTGTGTTCATGATGGGGATGTGTTCAGCAATAAAAATTAATTCCTAAGTGCAAGACAGTTGGTCATATATATGCTAGGAAGAGTTATTACCAAATGTGGTTTGTTTTTTTTGGTATTTGCTTTTTTGAGGGGTTTGGGTGGATTTTTTAGGCTTTTTTGGGGGATTGTTTGGGTTTTTCTATCCTCTCTTTCTTCACAGAGTTTTCTTTACTAAGAAAAGCTGACAATATCTCACTGGCTTCAGAATGAAATGCAAAATGTTGTGTTATTAAGTAATACTCACCATCACAACTGAGTCAAAAGGGCCTTCCACAAAAGAAAAGCCTCAAACAGTAAATGTGACATGTGACATGACAATATTTATTGATTCTAATAAGGTTAAAAAAAGTTCACAGCTGTCAGATAAAAATATCTGCAGAGCCTAGTGAAAAGGGAACTTAAGAAGGAAACCAAAGGAGACAGTCACCACAGAGGCACTTGAGAAAATGCTACAGTTATAAAAGGCACAAATTCATCACACGCACAGCATATATATTCCTGCAAAGTGAAGTCACTCATTTTTTTTCCAAAACACAGAGGCAGGCACTACTGAACACTGACCTGTACATGACCACAGAGAACACGCTGTAAGCGGCAGTCTATGACAATGCCTAAATGACTTAACTGTAGAGATACTTTGAAAGCAAGAGTGCTTTGGCCATCTTGGTTTTATCTCTATTGAAGAACAGATTGCAAGATCAAGGTGATCTTATGGTGGTAGAGATGGGAGTGAGAATGTTAGTTCATTTAAATATAGGTCAAGTTTATCTGGGAGCATTTGTAATCTGTGATTTTAAGTGGGTTTGCTTTTTGCCTGAGAGCAGTGGCAGATCTGTTGTCATTTAATACTGACTCCCTTTTGCATCCAAGAACTTTTGGAGGAAATACAATTCCTTCTTCCTCTAAAATATTTTTCTTTCACGTCTCAAAAAAAACCCACTTAAAATTTCTGCACTTCTGTAAAGCCTATCTCAGTGAAACAATAGTCCCACTGAGGTCACAGGAAGGTTATTTTAATACAAGTCCCTACTTTCTCCTCCAGTCCTTGGGTTCCAGTGATGCATAATGCTCAGACATATTCTTAATTGTCATTAGTGTCTTTGTTGTACTGACAGCAGATGTGCTATTTGGAATCAAGATCTGGATTGAGAAAAAAAATTGTACTAGTTAAAGGAAAGACATGTCTGCCTCAGATTGCTCACTTCATAGAATCATAAAACCATAACTTCATTGTTATTGTTGAGTAGTTTATACAATTAGCTTTCAAGTACTTTGGTTAACAGGAATTTTCATGCCATGACCCAACATCCTTTGCAATATACAGTTACTATCAGAACAGTGTACAAGCAAGAAAACCTCTTTTTTTTTTTTTTTTTTTTTTTGCAAACTCTTAAGAGCCTTACAAAATATGCATGATAACACAAATCAGTTTATAAGAGACAAATACAATTATTTCCATGGTTGTTCCTATAATACATTTTAAGAAGCTGGTAAACTGCTGGAAATTCCTTGGTAGCAGATTTCTCATCAAATATGTTAATAAATTAAGCACGACTGGTTACCCACTAAACCAGACTTCATTCCTGTCTTTGAAGAGCTAGCTCGAAGGAAATTTAAAAATGTGAGCCAGTGCTAACAGTTCCCGCTACCCATGGGGAAACAACTTGATTCTCTACCTACATTAGTCAATTTTCTCATCACACTGGCATCCACATCCACAAAGTACCACATATTCCTTTTAGGTGGAAGATGTCGAGAAACCAGCAGCGAATCCTTCTTTTTAATCCCGTAGTGGTGATAAACTCCATAGCATAATCGTAGCAAGACATGGCTGTAAAGAGAAAGAGAGCATTCCTAATGCTTTGGCAGTCTGGAAGGAAGAAGACAGACTTTTGAGTGGTAATACATGTGCTGCAATTCAAATCTCACAGTTCCACCAGATTTGGCCAGGAATCTCAGAGGACCCAAATTTAATTTGAGATTTCAAGTCACACCTACTTTTAGTTTTAGCAGAATAACATGTGAAATGCTTTGTGGTTTTTTTTTTTTCAATTTTTGTTTAACTTTGAAACTAAGAGTAAGAAAGATTTATAACTACATATGCTTCTGTGTGAAATTGACCAATCTCATAAAAGCTTTGCTTACGATTCAGTTCAGTTCTAGCTACACCTAACTTCTGGTTTGCCTTCCTGATTTTCTGCCCATGGCACACAACATTTTCATGTTAGCCTGGGAAAAACCTCTGCCAGATTCAGGAGCAAAGAAGAGAGAGATGCATTTTGGACGTGAATGAAACAAATTTATCCTTATTAGTCTCATGGATTTGCTCCCCTTTAGAGACCTGTAGAATATTTCTAGGGAAGAAGCAGGACTTGAATTCCAAACAGTTCTGGCAGAGAAACCATGTGCAAATGCAGCAGTTCTTTATATATTAAGTATGTATTCACTGTCTAGCACTTACAAATATTGGGCCATGACTTCAAAAATGTCTTCCCAAATTTAGGTTGCTATGTTTATTTCTGGCTTGAGAATTGTCTCAGTTGCAAAAGCTCTGAACTTACACAGTTCCCATCCAGCTTTTGGTTCTTAAGTCATTTAGCAAATAAATCACCCAGAGAGAAAGCCACACAGAAGCACTCTGTGGTAGGCAAATGTCCCAGCCGATTAGTGCTCTATGTGATACAATGAGAAAGGCCATATGTACACTGCTGTACTGTTCTTCTGATTTAGAGATCTTTATGTCTGTAAAGTTCCCCTATGCATTTTAAGAGGCTATTACGAGGATATTCATTTGTGATAAAATCCAAGCTGCTGCTACAGGATTTTTAACTGGCACATCAAGTTAAAAAGAATGAAACCTAAGGGCCAGAAACTTACGCACTGCTGACAAATATTACAGCTTTGTAAGTAGTTACATGGGACTATTTGGAGAATGAAGCACTACTCTGCACAAGCAAGATCAGATGCTAGCCCAAAAAGTCTGCTTGAAACTGGTGATACAGTTCTTCTACCGTCTGCTCACACCAGTTGCTGAATATATCCTTACTACACTTCCCTCCATGGCTTTTTACTGCAATGTATTTTTTTTTTACATTTTTTTTACATTTACATTGAAGTGCAGCAAAGGGGCTTAGAAAAATGCCAGACATACAACTTTTCTCAAGCTTCATGTACACCAAATCCTGTTCTCAGTTGTACCTGTGACTTTCTGTTTTCTGACAGGGAGATGTAAAACAGCAGAAATACCTACAACAAGGTACAAGGTACCATGATGTTGACAGGTAAGCACCTAAGGTTTTCATGGGTGGGGTTTTTTTTGTTTCTTTTTGTTTTGTTTTGAGGCAAAGCACTTGCATGTGACTACCCTATCCATGGTTCCCTTGGATCTCTCTATCATTTAGATTTTTGATTAGTTATCAAAAGTGTACAGTCAGTTCAACATGGCAGGCAGAAGTGGAAGTTATAATCCCATCAACATGGTTGTTGGGAGAAAGTGAAGCTCTAAACCAGCTAAGCTGTGTTAAGCATGAAGCAGGTGTTGGGGGGTAGTTGGGTTTTTGGGGTTTGGGTTTTTAGGGGTTTTTAATGCTAATGCTACATGTTACCCTTCTACACAAGAGAGAGCCTCAAGGTGTTCAAAATATAAACTTAAGTAGAACAAAGAAACAAAGATAAGATGAAAAAAGATGAAAGAAGGAGATAAAAAAATAATGTAAACCAGTTTTTTATGGATGGCTTTACAACTGCCTGGCATAAGCAGAAGTTATTTGTTGCTATCTTACAGCAACTTAGCGAGCTAAAAGAGGACCTTGGAGGCAAAGAGATGTCAGACAGGGTAAAAAAGGTTTGAAAGGCTGTGTCTGTACATTAGCATGAGGTTCCCCATTCACATTTGGGTCCGACAGTATGATTGGCCATACTTCTTGCATACTTCATCTACAGTCTGGAGCCCACCAGTTTCCTAGGCAGAGGAGATCTGATTCAGCACAGGAACAGACTCAACTGGGATACACAAGCTCTGCTGTTCCAGGTAGTGTGAACACAGCTGGGGAGCCTGAAATTCAACCATGTTGCCAAAGGCAGTAAAAACATTGTCCTTTAACTCACTGTAGGACAAATATGCTACTGGAAATGCTAACAACCTACAGACACACCTGCATAGTTCAGATGGATAAATGTAGACCCCCTACTTCAAAAAGTTGCCTGACTTGTCCCTTAGGTGAGTGAAAAATAAAAGCACTGAAAAGATCCTCACCATAAATTCATATGATCTAGTTAATTATTCTTGGATTTCTTTTCTCAGTTTACCACACAGGAAGGCTGAAATCTTTTCTTTACAACTAGAGATGGAAGTGCCTGTGAAGACTTGGAGTCCAGGGTCTGGTTCAGATATAAGCATAAAAACAACTTGAAATTTCATCAGAACAGGCTTCATAGATACTTTCATTTTGTCACTTCTGTTATGAGATCTGGATAAAAACCTCAAGGTGATAATGTTTGGCAAGATATCCTAGAAATTCAACAACAAAAAAACTACTGGAGCACACCTGGATTCAAAGTGGGCTTTTTTCAGTAATGATCTCCTTCCTTTATCCCTCCCCTCCAGCCTCATCTCTCTACTGTTTTCTCCTCTTCCCCAGTCCTGATCTGATTTTGGAGAAGGGAAGTACATGCAAAAAAAAAAAAAACACCTCTGAAAAAAAAGAAAAACATTCAAGTGTGAGGCTTTGCTTTGGCACCTTTTTCAGTTTCGAACCAGAAGTCCCTTTTTGTAGGCAAATAATCCTGCTGAAGCCACAGAAGCGAAGAAAGTAGAAAATCCAATCAGCTTTAGCAGTCCTGGCACAGACGGCAAGTTCCTCTCCCAGAAGGTTGTAGTGATGGGCAAAGCTGGAACATCCTGTGGAGAAAACATCCATTAAAAACATAACGCCTCCACTGTGAGAGGCAGGATATAAATCAAGATATTCTTGCAGCAGAAATAAAGTTGGGTTGAAGCAGTTCACTTTGTGAAGAAGTACAGTGTATTAAAATTTTCCTCTTGCCATTAAAGGCAAGAGGAAGAGACACAAGGAAAGGATTCATAGCCTCGTTTAAAAAGTGCAGTTCTTTACAATCAATCCTGTGTTACATAGTTGTCAGATAGAATCATAGAATCATAGATAGAATCATCTAGGTTGGAAGGGACCTTAAAGATCATCTAGCCCAATCATCAACCTAACTCTGACAAAAAAAGAAATAAGAAACAAAAATCACTAAACCATATTACTAAGGATCATGTCAACCTGTCTTTTGAACACCTCCAGGGATGGTGCCTCAACCACTTCCCTGGGCAGCCCATTCCAATGCTTGATAACCCTTTCAGTGAAGAAATGTTTCCTAATATCCAATCTAAACCTCCCTTGGTGCAACGTGAGGCCATTTTCCCTTGTCCTTTCTCCTGTGACTTGGGAGACGGGACCAACCCCCGCCTCTCTACAACTCCTTTCAGGTAGTTGGAGAGAGTAATGAGGTCTCCCCTCAGCTTCCTCTTCCCCAGACTGAACACCCTCAGCTCCCTCAGCCACTCCTCATAAGACTTACTCTCCAGACCCTTCACCAGCTTCATTGCCCTTCTCTGGACCTGCTCCAGCACCTCAATGT
>JAOTQQ010000001.1:116453833-116472340 GCA_026546715.1 Gallinago undulata | reverse complement strand
CCCATCTAAGCCATGAGCAGCCAGTTTCTCCAGGAGGATACTGTGGGAGACTGTATCAAAGGCCTTGCTAAAGTCCAAGTAAACAATATCCACAGCCTTTCCTTCACCCACCAAGTGGGTCACTTTGTCATAGGAGGAGGTCAGGTTTGTCAAGCAGGACCTGTCCCTCATGAACCCGTGCTGGCTGGGCCTGATGGGTGCCTTTGCTGAATTTCTATCATATTCCTGTTTAGAGGAGGGCAGTTTTGCTGAGTGAGGGAAAGTTTATTGTGGCTTTGGTTTAGTGAACTTAAATAAAAACAGCCAACAAAATTTTATCTCATCAGTTAAACAGATAAAAAAATAAACCATTAAATATACAGGAAAACTTACAATTGATTCAGGTTCTGGCTTCCAGATTTCACTATCTGGGATTTTCCTCATAGCAAACAGTATCTGAAAATAAATAACATTCTCTAGTAAGCACCATTTAATCTTTGAAAGGGAAAAAGAGCTGACTTCAATTTTTTTGTTTTAAAATGGCATGATGAAGATAACAATTGAGCACATAAATCTCTGTGTATTCAAATTTTAAAAGAAAAATCAACCTTTGCCCAACTCATTTCTGGGGAGGCCTGATATTTAATAAGACACTCCTCCAAGTGGAAAACAGATATTTAATAAGACACTCCTCCAAGTGGAAAACATATCTCCATATGAGATATTGGAACTTGACTAGTCCTGTGGGAACAGGATAATATGAACATGACTAAGAGTCAAGCACACGCTCATGGCAGTGAGGCATTCATAAACCAGCTACTGGATGGGCAAGCCATATAGCCAGGGGTAGCTTGCTTTGCACATTTTACCACAAAGTTGGAACAGGAACCAAATCCTGTGAGTGATGACAGACCACTGCTTTCAGCCAAAGAAAAGCAAGACTAAAAATAAAACCTTCACAATGAAAAAGTAACTATTCAAAATATCAAAGATAACAGAAATGAGTAGGATAGCAAAGATCATCTGAAGTGATAGTCATAAAACACAGCAAGATTATCTCCTTCTACAGTAAAATAAAATGGAGGTGATGTTATTAATATTTTTCCTATTCCAGGCACTTGTAGATTTCACAAGATTTGCAGTCTTTTATAATGGGCTTTTATTCTAGACAAGATGCATGGACCTCCTCAACTTTTCAACACAGGATTGTGAGAAACACCCTTGTACTGGATTTTAGACATATTTTCCTTTCACAAGTGCATGAGGGAAGGAAAACATCAAAATTTTTACCAGTCAAACTCTCTTGCCAACTTCTCTGCTGAGACATATGGAGGTTCTGCTGTAATGTCTTTATATTAGAGAGGCCATGAAGCACTACCTCTGGAAGTTTTCAGGGAGAAATTAGGGATAACCTTCACAAATGGGACAGTTTAAGGACAGTTGATCCCTGTCTTTTGGAGCAGGGATACAGGCTAGACGAACTAGATCCCCTCCAGGCCAATTTCTGTTCTATGACCGTAGGTTTTAGCCATAAGGTTCCCTTCAGCTCATAAAACAAAGATGAAATCTCTTCTGCTGCTCCATAAACTGTAATATTCATCAAAAGATTTGAGGAATTGGCATTTTCTCAGAAGTAAAATATTTAAGCTGTTGTTTAATGACTTTACATAAGGCTCTCTCAATGGTGTATCACTGTGTCAATGGTATTGTTGGAAACACTTGAGGAAGGGACTGGCTTGGTCTGCAGAGCTGAAGAATTGAGCTGTTCCTAGGGAAGCTAACAGCCATGATCTCTCAGTATGATTAACAAAATGCCCATTTGGGGAAAAAAAATGACTAGGTGAGAATTCGGCATGTCTGTTAAAGAAGAAAATACTTCATTCCTGGAAACAGAAAATAGTTTGATGAAATACCCAGAGTCCGTCCTAAGAATTTCAAGTGCAAAACCTTCATCCTTTTTGAAGCCTATCCCCTTCTAGGGCATTTGCATCAAGATTTCAAAACACCTGAAGCTGTTAATATTCAGTTCCCATTTCGACTCCAACCAAAAGAGCTTTCATTTTCCATAGGATATTTGACGGTGCCCCCTGATTTGGGCTTGTGTCTGTACCTCTCTAGCTGCTCTTTCTCCAGCCTGTACAGCTCCCTCCATGTATCCGCTCCACTCTGTGGCTGTTTCTGTGCCAGCAAAATAGATTCTGCCAACAGGCTGCCGAATAATCCTGAAGGGGGACAAGCAGTAAGTCCTATCAGAAAAAATAACTGAAATTCTTGGGTTAATATTCGAATAACAGTGTTTTAAATAACAGCAAGCACTTAAAGATAGTAAGAGTGGGTGAGCTGAGCTGGAGGAGGGATCTGAATTTCATTTCATTTCTTTTAGCCAGCATCATAAATACCAATGCTAGGCATTACTGGCACAGTGTAGCATTCTTAAGTACATGGCCATGATATCTAAAGAAACAAGCAAATAAAAAAAATTAAAAGGATTTTTTTACTCTATTTTTGCCAGAATTTGCAATAATTATCATTAAAATTACTTTAAATACTAAGGCCTCCATATGCTATTCATTAGAACTGCTTTATTGCTCTAAGTGCTTTTAAATTGTAAAAATATATACTTCATAAGTAGGGCTATGTCACCCCATTAAAAACTATGTCTCTGAATCCAATCACAGGTCTGATCAATAAGCCGCCTTCTTTTCGGTAAATCTTATTTTCATGCAAAAACTTATGTTGGAGAGGACTGCATACAACGGCACACTGATTATTGTATTAAGACTTGACTACTAAAATTAAAGGAACAGTCCAAAGAAATCACTCATTACTGTCAGTGTTATCAGGAATTAACTCTCTGCCAGTATTTATGAAAAAACAGCTAAAGATGTGCCGGAAATGGTAACGCAGATCTCAAATGACCCAATGCCAGTTTTCTAAACAGATTGTGAAAACTTCTCCCTTCCAATAATGTAGTCAGCTGTATTCACCAAATAACAAAAGTGAATAAAGCCCCTTACTGATACTGTACTCATCCATCATAAAGCCCAACTGAGACTAGTGGAAGGTTATAGTATCTGTTTAAAATATTCCCCAGTGATCTTAAAGGTATAAAGCGAACAGTGAGAGAGGATTTATGACCCTTTCTGAGGATATTTATTAACTTGGTCTTATCTTACTACTCCGAAGCCCACTATAAATAGACACTGTACCTTCCATACTGAGTCATTATGCCTGGTGGGAAGTAGGCTGTGTAGCAGCCCCCAGAATACTGGTCTTCACACCAGTTCTTCTCTTCATAATGCACCGGCTGAAAAAAAGAGATTAATTCACTCAAGGAAAAGACAAAGTCCTGAGGAAGCTAATAAAAGAACTGAGGAGACAGCAGAGAAGATAGCTTATAATTTGTTGCATGTCAATGTCTGACAAGATGAGCACGTTAAACAAGTCTCTTAATGCAACACGGATCTGACACAATAAGCCTTAGTTTTAGACACTGCTAGCTTTTTCTTTTTTGTAAAAAAAACTAGCTAATCTGGCCACTGTAGAACATAATCCTCTTAATCTGTCAATGTAAAGTTATGCTTTGAGCACAAATTTATGCTTTGAGCCATGTAAAGCAAAATTAACCTCTGGTGTATGTAGTTATAATACTTGCAATGTGTACATTGGATACAAATACATACTGTTAAAAATGCAAAGTATGGCACTTGCATGGTTCTGCATACAATACCAATATGTTTAATTTTATGTCATCTTGAGATTGGTGTCTACAACATTTAACTCGCATAAAATTGCCTTAAAGAATAAATGGCATTGATCACAAATTAAGTGTGAGATCATACAAATCTTAGAAGTTATTTACCATTACAGGGAAGAGAAGGCAAGGGAAAGGCAAAAAAAAAAAAACCCAAACCAACGCACATTCAGCAATGGATCTTAGCAATTAGGAAGAGCTAAGAAACATTATGGTCAGCATAGTCTAAGAGGGAAAGACAAACCCGTCACACCTGAACAGTTGAGATGTATGGTAGCAGGCACCTTTTCCACAACGCTACGCAGTGCTGTGCCAGAGCACTGCTGCTGGTTTCATTCTGCCTTTCCCCAGCTCAACAAGTCTGACAAGAGATTGTGTGCTTACATGTAAAGCTTCCTCTGATCCCAGAACCTTTGCATACAGCTCACACAGCCTCGTCTTCCTGCAAGAGAAAAGCAACAGAAGGCTTCTGTGTAAGGAAAGAGAAAGCAAACCACCTCTAATATGTCCTAGTTTCAAGAGAACAAGCATTAATATCTGCTTGAACTTGAAGTCACAGCTTTTTGAGATTTACCCTAGCTGTTCAGCCTCTGCATCACTAGAAGTGACTCACTCAAACTCCTGTGCTGCGTAAGTGCCGGTTTTACCAGCAGTTATGCAAGCTGTTCCCTTAGGATACCTCTAGCAGCCCAAATCCATACATTATCCAAAAGTTCTCTAGGCTGTCAGGAAGACAAAGTAGTAAGGCATTGCACTTTTTTGTCTTGGCATATAGTCTAACTTACAGTTTGTTCCCACAAAGAGCAGGTATTGATAGCCTGAGGCTCTCAGGGAATCAGTACTTTATTTCTTTATCTATAAAATCTCCTCCTGTTTTAGTTTATGACTCTATAAATCCATGAATATGCTTCATTCTGTAGCAAACCTCAAGTGCAATTAAGTTTGTTCCTACAAGCTTTTGGGTCTTATTCTTTACTGCTTGCCGCACTGCACCAATTCCCAAACATAAGAAGATCAAGATGAAATAATAGTTAACAATTATGGAAAACAAACACACAAACACAAGACTGGAAAGACATTTACTTCTGGAAGCAAATCCTGGGCTCCACAGACAGCCATGCTGGGCACAGAAAGACAGCAGTCCCAGCTCTGTCCCATACTGTTGTATGAAGCAACCCAGCTATACAGGAGTCCAGCCATACCCAGGAGCAGCTGAGCTCAAAGAATGCTATAGAAAGGGGATGAGGAGAGGAAAAAACAAACAGGAAAACCTTGAAGAAGGTGTCCTCCTGTGCTGGCTGTGGCTTGGAGCAGGAAAAGTGAGGGCTGCTGCAGTTCAGGAAGAGTAGTGGCCCTGGGGTGATTTTGCAGCAGCAGAGGGGAAGGAAGCAGCCCCTTCCTTGTGCCCCAGGGTGAAGGATAAGAGCCAGCCAGCTCCAGACGTAGAAATGCATGGTGACACAGTGACTGGTGAGGAGGGCTCCAAAAGGTGCAGGATCATTATATGAACATCCCCCTGCAGTCAGGGGGTGACATGAATCCAGCAACAGCTGTTAACAAAATGGATCATTTCCTCCATCTCTCTTTGTCTCTCCTTAAGCAAGGTGACCACTGTGCCCTGTAGACCACCAGCACCCAACCAGTGTCTGAACAGAATAAAGCCATTTTAACACCATGATCCAGCAAAGCCTCTGCTGAGGTCTGCCCATCACTTCTCACAAATGCCAACCAGCTCCTGCTTTCAGGGCAGGTCTGTAACACCATGGGGCTCCACAGGAAAGTGAGTTATCACCTTGGGACCCCTCTACTTCTGCCCCTTCCAGCACCAAGACAGAGATGAGAAGGGCACCTCTAGCTCTGCCTGTGCCTTTTCCTTTTTCCACACATGACTTGCAGACCCTCCAGCAAGCCTGGAAATGGCATACCACAGGCAGGGATTCTCATGTACAGCCAACTGCAGGGCTTCAAGAAAATGCAAGTTCACTGCTGTTTGCTAACTACATTGCAAACATACAGATAAAATTAGTTTAATATAGCCGTGCAAAACAAAATATTAAGATTCAGGTCAAGAGTATCTTCAGATAGTTAAGAATTTCGACCGTGGCAGGAATCATTCACCAATAATAAGGTATTATTTGACAGGGGAATAAAAACACATAGAAAAGCAGTTTCTAAAGGACTGAATTGTACCAACAGTACTCTATCACTGAGGACATTTCTCTGCAACATCTGCACTTTTTGTCATAGAACACTTTAAATACTTATTTATGGATTTATGGTTAATGCTGTCATGGAACATACAGAATGTGCAGTGAGTAAAATCCTTATTTCTTGGCTTTGGACTCAGCTGTGAAATTGCCACCAGCACTAAATAACAGGAATGTTATACCTGGAGCTACACAGGTAGCATCCTGTTGAGAATTACACTGAGCCCGGTGCAGAAGAAGTGCACTTGCAGACACTCAGCTCTTCTCCCTGGTCTCTTATTCTACAGCACTGTGTGATGCCATCACCTTCGTGATGGCATCACAGCCATCACAGTCTTCAACAGTGAAAGGGAGCACACAGTCTAATCACTGTAATTACTCATTGGCACCTGGCCTGGGAAGACCAGCTGGAAAGCAGCAGTGAGTTTTATTCCCTACAGCTTGGTTTGGGCTGTAAAAACGGTTTCTAACTCCTCCCACAACTGCTGTTCCTAGCCATGCCTTAGGATAGCTGTCACAGACTCTACATCCTACTCTTCATATCCAAGGATCACCAAAACCTCACTCTGTCATCAATATGACAAATGGAGAGCTCAGCTTGTGTTGACAGGTGAGCACAGTGTCTCAGCAAGATGCATCCTCTGTACGGTGCCACAAGAAGCCTGTCCTCAGAAGAGACAGACACCATAGACACCATAGCCCCATCCAAACATCACAAACTGACAAGAGTTCAAAATCTGTTTGTTTAAAACTCGGCCATAGGCAGCAGCAGAATCAGATAATAACTCCCAGGGGAAAGCAACCTTGCCTTCATGGTGCCTTGCAAACAGCCAGGACAGCCCTTCATTTCACAAAAAGAGAAGTTGTTCTCAAATACTGCAAATGCTCAGCTGTATCTAGTGTACTGACACACAGCATAAAACACCATTTGGTGTATTTATGATGGCTTAAAATGCTGGGCACACTGGATTTAAAAATACCTACACTACTTTTGTCATCAGTCACCTGGTGGGGGTCTATCTCAAAGCCTGAGGGCTGAGGAGAAGGCTGCCTTGTCCGTTCCTGCCAAAATTAGAAGTGCTCTGTGGTACCAGGCTGTCGTTTGGAAAGACTGGGACGTTAACAGCCCCATTTGGACACATTATTCACAGACAGCTAGACTACCTGCAGAGTTAATCTGAGATGACTATGTCTTCTCTAGTTAGACTAGCTATTACTGTAAAAATGTTTACTTGGACACAGTATTTCTTGTGGCATGCTTGAAAAACAAATGTATTTTCTCCATGTCAAAATCAGGCTCTCCTCATACCAACACTCTCTTCTTGTAGCTTTAATTTGATCAGATACTGTGAATCAGTGTAATGGAAAAAACTCATTACTTTTTAAAATATATTTCAGTAATAAACCAAAAAGCACTACCGTATGGAGAGGTTTGTTTCAAGAAAACGGTAAAAAAGACCTTAATCTTTGCCTGAACGGCATTTTTTCCCCAAAACTGAGGGTGGAGAGTTGGAGGCAGCTTTTTGACCCCTTCATGATGCTGAGGGGCATGATTCATGGCAGCTACAGCAGCCTCAAGGTTGCACTAAGTTGCAGACACTTAAAGGACCCTCTGGGGTGATTAGGAAAAAATCAAAGACAGTGTCCAAACCTGTCCCTTCTGACAAGCTTTCAAAGAGCTCAGTACACTTGCATGAAGTCAGAGGTGTAGCCGTGCGGGGGCATGAGGCTGGCCCTGGACCCTTTCCAGTGAAGGCAGCACAATATCTACACTACTTTCATATTCAGCATCTTAAATCAATTCTTTTGTTAGAGTCACATAAGCAGAGCAGCCCTGCTGGAAAATGAAAACCAGGCCCAGAGAGTTTCCAGAGGGCAGGGGCTAGCTACCACACGTGCTGCCAGTTTGTAGGAATTCTATAGGGTGTCACAAAGTTATAGACAACTTCCTTCAAACTGGGGGCATTTTCTTCCTGCTGTGGTCATTCATTAAAAAAAAAAATTGACTCAGATTCCACACAGGTCTCCAATGTTTGTACTTACCTTTCTTCTTTTGTGAGGCCTGTCAGTCTTCTACACTTCCGAGCAAGAATGAAACTGTAGAAAGACCACAAACAATTTACTTCCATTATGTTAGTACATTTCCTGCATTATTCAAAATGCCAATGCTTTATGATGGGATGGTGTAATTCATAGTAATAGCTTTTGGGTCTCTATCCATTTCACCTCTCTGCATAGTGTTATATGCTGTGCCTTCTGCTTGCAGGATTCACTGTGGAAGGAACCACTCTGAGATTCAGGTTAGAATATTTATATTAGCTGCTTCCCAATGACCTTAACTTTATACAGCAGTAAATGCAGGCACCTAGCAACAAGAAGTAAAGCCTGGGATCGAACTGGAAATCATTGTTTATTAAACTTTCTAATACTGATCATACTCTTTGACTGCTGGCTGCTTAACAAAAATAGAACAAATCAAAATGTAATTCTAGAAAACAAAGTTTCATTTAAAGAACTGGAAGATTTGGGGGAGGCAACGTATTTGGAGATATCTTTACATTTCTGCAATCACTCCCTTTTTTCCTTCTCCTTCCTTTCCTCTTCTCCAGTTTGCATTTTGCCACACAAAAAGACAAAAGATGACAGTGAGGGAAAAAAGAAAAACAGAATTTCTTTTTTTTTTAAATTAGCACTTACATCATAGAGAACTTTTTTTGAAATTAAAAAAAACATAGAACATTCACCACACACCTAGAAACTCAACCCTTTAACTATTTTAAAGTATTTCCCTTCATGAGTACCAGGTTTTCTGTTTCAGTTGTTGCCAAGTCAAAACAAAAAGGCATTAACTAGACACTTGCTTTGTCTCTTACCCTATTATGGCAGGAAAGCTGCCATCAGGCTTAGTATCATCAAGTGTTAAACCAATTGGAGCATCTTCATCTTCAATGATCATGGTACCGCAATACCCTGTTAAGCACAAGGTGGAAAAGAAATTAGGATCTATCTATTCAAATGCAGGAATGAGCTTCCAAGAAGATGTGAAATACTCAGAACTTGACTGGAAGAAGTCCTAAACAACCTGATCTACATTCATCCTGCTTTGAGCAAGGCATGGGACTAGATGACATCCAGATGTCCCTCCCAATCTCTATCATGCTCTGATTCTATGATTCTAATACAGAGAGATATGAAAACAAAGTAAAGGAGAACAAAAAGAAACCCTTGTAAAGTGACCCCCATTAAGTGACAAAGATGAGCACACAGCTCCCTTGATGATCTGCAAGGCAGCATAGTGTTGCCTTGAGTCAGAAATGCTAGGTTTCTCTCTACAAGAGAAAATTAGATCTGAAATGTGCTGGCAATTAACAATACTTTTCAAGCATATTTAAAATAGAAAGTCAATAAAGGAATCTCCTAGTGTTGAATTCGTAATAGAAAAATAAATTATTCTGCAACCTGTTCAGCAAGGTAATTATTAATTGCACAGAAACAGATTTCTCTCAGATACTGAAGTTCTGATACTCAGTACTGATGTTCAAGTACCTCTTCTCCAGTTGCTTCCATATATGACATTTATGTCAGACAAAGGAGATATTCCTACATTGTTTTGAAAACACAATTGTTCTTAAAAGACGGGTTTGAAAAAAAAGCAACTGTTCTTAGAAGACAAAAGTGTTAGCAAAGCACACTGAGTAAACTATGGGTTCTATCGGGAAATGGGAATCACCCCTTGACAATCCATCCCAAACCTAATAGCCAGAAGATGCCAGGATCCAGAACTCTTAAAATCATTCACAAAGATGGTGGATGGCATTTGTACACAAACACAGAGGTGGACTCATTATAACCAACGATGAGAAACAGGTGCTATTACATTGCAGTTTGTCTTAGATTCAGTAAGTTCTAAAAGAGAGCTGAGGAATCATGATGGAAGTATTCAGTGTGTAAAGGGAGTTCAGGATGATGAGCCCAGCTATGGATGTCTATGTGAGGACACCATCAATTAATCCCGCCCAGTGCATACAGAAGGCAGAATTTTTGCAGGCTGCTAACTGATGGGATAAAACCTCTTTCCATCAGACATCACTTGTTCCTTTACATTACTGTACAAGCGGGAGAGACTCATCTCATACTGAGGTGAAACTGAAGGAGAAGGAGAAGACAACAAAGAACAACCAAGGTAATAAACAACATGTATGAGTTTTCCTTTCATGGCTACCTCCTTGTTTTCCCCCTGTCCACCCTTTCATCCCAACAGATCTCTCAAGTATCTCAAACAGGGGAAAGTAAAAATGGCATAGAAGTGTATGAGTCTCCTTCTAGGGTACAGCATCCTCTAAACATGCTGTTACCATGTACCCTCTTCCCTCTCTCTGTCACTACTATTCCTTTCCATTAAAATGTAATACCCTTCTTCCTCCAGAAAGTTTCCTTATAGTACACAATGCACTTGATGACTGAGCCCATGGGGATTCGGTTGATGAGCTGGTTTCTCATTGGGGGCAACGGTGGGTTGAAATGAATCTTCAGACCAAGAGCTGGGGGAATGGCACTGATCACATATTTGCCCTGGAAAAGAAATTATACATAAGCCAAATACATTCTCCACTACTTCATCCTAAGTGTACTGCTCTAATGATCTTGGCAGACATCTGGGGATGTTGCAGGGTGTATCTTCTGAAGCAATTTTGGCATTTAGCATAAGAATTGCAAAACTGAACCCTTGCAAAATCCTGCTTGTTAAACAATAAACAAGCATTATATAAACAGCCATCTGTCTGAATGATGGGCAGCTGCTCTTTCTCCAGCGCTTAAAAAGAAGTGCTGTGTTATAAGAGTCCATTGGTCTCTCTTCCAACTGGACTCCTCTGTTACAACTTGAAAGCAAAGCCCATAATGCTTTTCACAGAAAGTTTATTACTAAGCTACATTTGTGTGTTCACCTTACAATTATCCTTTAACTTGGAAGGCAACTGAACACAAAGAAGAAAGCAAAGGAAGAGTTTGAATATACACTTCACTTTTCAAGCATCACTTTAAAGCTCTATCATTGCCATCACTTCGGGACAATCAGAAAGTGTGACTTTCTGTCATAGTCACTTCAATCTCTGCTACATTTTTGTACAGGATTTTGGAGAAGTCAAAAAGGAAAAAGTAAAGGTTTTCTAGCCATCCCAGCAGAAATCATTGCTTAAATGTTAGAGGTTATATTACCTCATACAATTCATGATCTAAGGTTTCCACTATGACACTTTCACCCGACTGGTCGATGCGGACGACCGGTTTCCTCAGCTTCACCCGGCCTCCCAGACGCTCCATTATCTTCTCACTGATCTGGCCAGAACCCCCAACAAACTTCCTCTCCTGAAACACAGAAACAACAACTCAGCAAAGAGGAGCTGTGCTTGTGAAGTACATATCATGGCAAACATTTCGCTTTGCATTCAAAACACATCCCATTCTTCTGTTGCTATCAAAACATTTTTGGGAAGTTTGGCGGTCTCACCCAGAAAACATATCCATGTTACTTATTCTTTCAGTGAACTCCTCAAATACTTCCCATATTTGGCCACCAGCCAAAACTAGAAATTTTCAGTAGTTTTTAAACCTTTCTTTGAGTTCATTCTTATCCCTGCGTCTGTGTATCAGAAGCAGGAACCCTGATATATAACAAGGTATAAGAAGTGACGTAGCTCACACCAAAAATGTTTTCTGCAGCATATAATCTAACCTAACTTAAACTCAAATCACCTCTAACACAATACAGAAATCAACTATTTTATTCAACACATTGACAGTTTAATTATCTATAATTAAGCAGCTTATCTATGCATATTTATGCATTTAAACATTTATGTTTTAATATATTTCAATTTTTGTTATTTATTTATCATTAAATAATTTGGATTTCTAAAAAGATAATTATTTCTAATACTAATTGCATTCTTCTCAAGTCGAAGACCATTAGAGTCTTTACTTTCTTGAAATGCAGAAGCAGCACTAATGTACCAGATTTCAAGTATTTCAGAGCAATAGCATGTTTAAGCAGGGGTGTTCATTTTCTTCAGACTGATTTTAAAATCTTAATAGTTTTAGTCCTTGGAAGCTTGCGCCTTTAGGAATCCAGCTCTGGACGACATTTTCAGTATGAATTTGGAGCACCCCACACACTCGTGCAGGTAGCACTGCCATCTCCATCAAGTGCTTCTGAAGTGGTAAGGTTTGGTTCAGCCTCATGACAGAAATAAGCATAAGTGGAACTTCCTTTTCTCAGCATGGATAAGCAAAGTACATATTCTAACCAGAGCCAGGAACAGACACAAATCTACTGATTCCTGGGCCAGCACAGGAACAGCCTTCAACACTAGTTTTACAAGATGCAGGTTAACTTGTAAATGAATAGAAATAGTTATCAATGTGATATTGGCTCAAAATCACGGACGTGTCTGTTGGCCCTCTGACCTAAAATAAACAAGCAAAAGAATGAAGTTAAAACAGGGCCTGTTAAAAGCCACAGAAGGTGATGGCTAACTGTACCTGCCCTCCGTTGCTTGTTGAGAATATCCTTGTTGTCCCTCCACACTGCTTCACGTACCACAAAAACCAAAGGGCAGAGACCTCGTGGGGTTCAGAAGTGACATCAACATTCACAAACAGAGTTGCAAAACTCTTGGCAGCTCTGCATCAAAGACAAGAAATTGAGTTAATTTAAGAATGGAAGAAGGGTGACAAGACTGTTCTTTAGGAGGGGCAGCCTCTTCTTTCATTGCAGATAAAGGATTCCTTAATTTCAGTTGAGGTAAGAAACTATCAATTCCTTTTATGCAACATTTTTCAAGTAACCCTGCAAAAACGTGTTAATCAAACACCAAATCAAGGCTTCAAGAGACAGAAGAGCCCAGGAAAGGTTATGTCAGTTGATGCAACTAATGCAAAGTCAGCTTGTCATCCTAGACTCAGGACTGAGGGAAGCAAGCCCTCCTGTCTTCAGTGGACTCCAAAACCCCCATGTCCTCCCACAGTTCCTGGGTTATGTACAGATCTGCAGCTCTGTTTGCACCTACTGATGCCTGTCCTTCAAGCACACAGAACAGAGATTATTCAACAGCTGTCATAACAAAAATTAAGGATCTTGTCTAAGCTAATTATTTCAGCTCTCCAGATTAGCCAGCATCCCCTCACTGTCCGCTCCCCTGCTGTGCTCAGGGAGGGTGCTGCAGCTGGAGCACAACAAGGAAAGAAATGTAAGTAGGAAGCCATAAGTGAAGAGACAGTATACACACATTGATGCAAAAGTCTGGCAAGAAAAGGGAAAGGATACTTTTGGTTGCTCAACTCAGTATTTTAATCAGTGGTCTGGTAGACAGTGGTGATGAACACAGAAGTGGAAAAGTGGCCAGCGTCTGAAAAAGGATCACTGCTTTACATCCTCCAGTTGGTGCTTTCATAACAGCTCTACCTAAAATTACTGTATAAACCTATACAAGATTTTGGGGTGCACTAAGACAGAATTAATTAAGGCTCAGGGAAACATTCCTCCTGATACAAGTAAATACTTCCTCTGCCCTCACTCGGAGGAGGATGTTAGAGATGTGCACAGGATCAGGAAATGTTCAGTTTAACTGCACTGTGATTGACAGAGACTGAGATTCGACAGGTATTTGATACATGAGGCATCAGGCAATCAATAACATCCAAAGCCAGTACAGAATCTACTTTTAGTTGCTTCTCTCTTTTTTCAGTTTTTAAACTTTCAAAATAAGAAAAAAAAATTAAAAGCATAACTCAAACACACTACTACAAACAGTTGTAGATCTACATAGAAAAAAGGCATCTTCTGCTCTTTCTAATATGCAGAGTCCCACTGAGGCCAAAAGCTGATGCATTTTCTGAAATACGGATGCATTCTGGCTTTGTTCTTGACAACCAAAAATAATAAAGAAAGTATTTATCCATTTTTGTCTGTATAATCTATAAGGTAAAGTATGATCAACTCGGAAACGTATTTTGTCTAATGGGAGAATTAATATAAGTATTAATTAATATTTAATAAGCAGAAGCTATTATATGGTGGTTAAATTCTCCTAGTTTCTGCTGCCTACTCCCATTGCTTTTCAGCATTTCAGCTCCCCAGTTTCTCCTAGTGTTTTACTTAGAAAGGCCAGTATGATTTCTATCAAGAGCACTCGGGGTATTTCCAGCGTGCAACTCTAGCCAAAAGCGAATCTGTACAGTCTGTTAGAGGAGATGAAATAGTAGAAGATTACCCTTCTAGATCATTACCTTCCAGAAACTTCCTGAGAAGTTTCTACAGCATGTTACCTAAATCTTGAACAAACTAGGCAAATCAAGCAGAGATGCACATATAAAATCTGAAAAGCATCTTGGAATTAAGGGAGGCTGGCAGTTATGCCAATATTCAGGGAAAATGTCAAGTCTTATTCCATCAGAGTTTGAAAATATATGACTGCAGTGACCTGAGCTATTGGATATTGAATGACTACCGCTGCATGGCATTTTGTTTACTTGTATAGTTCCTTACCAAATCAGAGTTTCAAATGGCCAGCAGAACTGCCACTATACATTTCTACTTGGTTTTACTAAATATAGATGGCAATACAAATGAGAAAGGCTTTCTATATGCTTTTGAGCAATTGTCACTCTTGTTAAAGCAAAACAGCCAGAAGATTGAAAGTTTTTGGATAAGAGCCTACTGTCCATTGACAATGATCAAGTTGCTCTCCAGAGGCTGGCTGAAGCTGTAAAAATGCCCCTGTTCAAGAACAGTGTCATCTTGGGTGGGCGCTGGCAGGTTTCTGCACCGTGCTCGTGCAGGCTCTCTGCAGCCACGCGTTGGGTGCTTAGCGATTCTGAAGAGGTTGCTGTAGAAATCAATCTACTTTACAGCAAGGCAGAATTAATTTAATTTTTTGTTTGTTTGTTTCAGTGTAAAGAAAATCAATCAAACTGTCATTGAATGGCAAGTAAAGACAAATTGCTTTGATGTATACATAAAAACAGGAAGCTTTTTCAGTTTCCCTGGGTGGTATATAGTGCAGTGCATAGAATGACGGGTGTTAAAGTGATTTAGTGCTATTTCAAGACAAATGTTATTTTTATAGCACTTGGGTAAAATCAAATGAATAAATGTGTGTTGTTCCATCAAAAGTTTGATTCAAAAACCTGCTCTAGCCAGAGCATTTTTCTCTTAAAAGTTAAACACAGTAAAGAGAGGGCAAGTGCATATAACAGATGGAGGTACTACCTATGTCTTCAGAAGTGATCCTCCCTAAATACATTTTCCTTTTATCTTTATTTTAGTCTAAAAATTTATGGAAATAGAAAAGAATCTACTGTTTGTGCTGACAGCTGTGTTGGTCCGTTATTACAAGATTCTGTCACCATTTTTCTTTAAAAAGCTGTGTTCTAGTGGTAATTTTATCTGTCTGCAAAGCAGTAACGCCTATTTGGAGCTCTAAGGTATATAAATATAAGCTATTATATTTTGTATTAAAGAGTTCCTTACTTTGTCCAGCATACTTTATCTATAAAATCTTGCATAGTCATTTTGTCCCATTCTTCTGCGTGCGGAGCCTTCCATGGGGCTTCACTGGGAATCTAAGGAGAGGTAGAAGAGCATTCATCAGCAAATGAATGAGTAGCATATGAAAGAGACAACAAACAAAAACATCACAAACAATTTCATCTTTACATGCTATTTCAGCTTGTAAATTCCTGGCAGGTAATACAACGAATTTAAAAGAAGATGCTTTTAAGTTTTTTGATTGTTTGTTTTAAAATATTGGGGGATTAGATTTAAGAATAGAGAATAATTTTAGAGTTAAAAACTTTGCCTAGAAATGCAAAGTACATTGCTGAGGAATGTCTTTGAGTTATTCTACATCTCTCCCATTCAGCTATACAAGTAACAGCAACCTCTTCTCAAAGCCTTGCAGGTCAGTCAATGGAAAACATACACTACTGGTAACAAACTAAAATGCTTGAGTTGAATTTGACGGTGGAGAAGGCCGTTTGTGGTCTACAAGTCTTAAAATATTACTTACCCACTTGTCAGACAAAGTGCTAAAAATCACATGCATAAATCCTAAGGGTCATAAACATAGAAAAAGGAAGGTATGACTGCAAGCAGCCTCAGCAGCATGGCCTTTGGGATGCCAGTTATAACATGTGCTCTGACCATCAGCATGTACCAAAATGCATGGCACCATGCTGCTCTTGCCAGCACCAGGTTTGTTCAAGCTAGAGCAGCTTGGCCTATCTGCATCCTAGTCCCGTCTTCACTCTGCCTCTCATGGAAACAAAGCTGAGCTGAGACATTCAATTGCAGTTCCTCATGCCATACCTCTTTTCCCATTTCATCCATGGTCCTCCATAGGTTGTTGTAGTCCAGGTAGGCCAATGGATTCCACATAGGAGGGAACGGACCTTTAAAGGGGTAAGACTTACCCTACATGATGAAAAGCAAACAAAGGCGTCATAAAAACGAAATACATAATCATGGCTTCGATGTGCAGGAAGCTCCACCAAATGGTTAAGCGCTTACTGGAATAAAGCACAAATTTAATACCCTGCAGCAGAGTCATTAAGACTGGACCAAAAAACCAAGATGGAACAGCATTGCTCAAGTCAGATGAAAAACTGGCTATTTGTTCCTGAAAAATCAAACATACTTTTTTTTTTTTTTTCCTCCTAAATGCTCATGCAAAGACTGAACTGTCAATTTTATTTAGTAGTGTTTTTTCTTTCAAAATCAGACAAAACCACCTGTGATTAGCTTTATTATACACTAAAATCAGAGTTCAGATATCTTCCTTGAAAAAAAAACAAACCAACAAAACCACTTTCATCTAACCTAAAAATCCCAAGCTCTACAGAAAATGTAGCATTTACTAATAATGACTCATTCTTCCTATCCAACATGTCCAGAGAATGATAGTGTGGCTAATAAGAATGCCCTAATTACATCATTATCTATTGAACAGTTAGATTTTATATATATATATCTTCACTACTAGATACTCAGAAAGGTTAGCTGAACTAAGAGTGGAAGAAGACAGGTAATTTGTAGAACTATTTTATTTACATGGGATTTCCCTGGCTGACTATATGGATGGCAGCATAACAGCTTTAAAAATTCACAAAAAAATGCTCATCAGCATTATGTAGTTACTCATTTTTTCACAATGCATTCTGGACTCCATCAAACAGATAAACAATAAAGGCCATATTGTGTGCCACAGCTGATTTTTCAAAATTTATATTAAATTATGTATTTAAGTGGGCAATGCATCAGCATGAATGTCAATTGGTAGAAGTGCTAACTTTTAATAGATATTTGATATAATGCCACACCAACCCATCATTAAAAAAAATATTTACACTGGCTTCAAAAGAAATACTGCATCAAGATTTAATACTTATAACTGGATAACAACACCACCACTGTGTCTTATTGATGAGAAGTATCCAAAGACCACTTACTCGAAGAAGTGTCAAGCTTGATTTGATATAGCCTCTTTATTAATAACATGAAAGAAGAGACAGGAAGCACATTATTCAAACCTGCAGGTGTTTGCAAGCACCAGAGGAGACAGTAAAAGGGCACAAAGGGATTCTGAAAGACTCAAAACTTGGTCCAGAAATAACATAAGGAGCTATAACCTTGAAATAACTTTGAGGACTTCTAATTCAAAGTGAGAGATAGTTAGAAACAGTAAAGCAAAAAATCAAATCTAAGGATAAGAGAAAATTAGTTAACAAAAAAACCCCAACAGGTTAGAGAAAGTGAAGAGGAAACTGTTTTTTTCACCTAGTCTTTATACAGATGCAGGACTAACAGAATCCTTACCAGAAACATCAAGGTAATGAACGTTAGGAAGAAAGCAAAGTGTGGGAGGAAAGAAACTAATTCTTTGGTACATGGACACATGAAGAAATAGCTGCAAAACAACAATTCCATTTTGCAGTGCTTTTGAGGAGATGTTATGGCTTATAAAATGTCAAAACATTACATTTTTAAAAGTTTTCAATCAGAAGTTTTGTCATAGCCAGAGTAGATCTCCAGTTACTTCGTGAGCCAGTGGTACCAAAGTTGAAAACTTAGTATTTTCAATTTAAGAATTGACATTAAAGTACAGGTTCACAAGTATTCCAGAAAATGGAGGAATTGTTTTGGGGTTTTTGGGGGGGTGGGGGGAGGAGGGGGTGTTTGTTTGTTTTTTTTTCATTTAGCATGGAACAAAACAACATTTCTACAGCTCTTGTTCTCAATCATATTGAGAACTGGGCACGTTTAGTTTGGAGAAGACGATGCTGAGGGGGGACGTCATTGCCCTCTACAACTACCTGAAAGGAGGTTGTAGAGAGGTGGGTAGTTGCCTCTTCTCCCCAGTGAATAATGACAGGATCAGAGGAAATGGTCTAAAGTTGTGGCTGGGGAGGTTTGGATTAGATATTAGGAAGAATGACTTTACTGAGAGGGTGGTCAGGCACTGGAACAGCCTGCCCAGGGAGGTGGTGGAGTCGCCATCCCTGGAGGTATTT
>JAOTQQ010000001.1:116367547-116453733 GCA_026546715.1 Gallinago undulata | reverse complement strand
GTGGGGTGTTGGTTAGGATTTTTTGTGGTTGGACTCGATGATCTCAAAGGTCCCTTCCAAACATGACGATTCTGTGATATGAAAATACATTTAATTAGAATCAGGAAAACATATCCCTGTAGATGGACATGAACTCATTGAGGTTGTTACATCAGAAGCATATGGTTCTGACATGGGCATCTATTTACTATTATGGAATCTCTTAACATGAAATTAATTTGAACTGGGGCACACATTCATATTCTGCTGCCAAAGGACTATGAGAGAGCAGCAAAAGCTCCTTAGATTGAGCACCTTCCTGTTGCAGCTAGTAACAACTGAACCATGTTGGTAATTACTTTTTAGCTTTTTGGGGCACATTACAATTCCATAACTAACTCCTATGACAGCCATAAGTCAGTTTTACCATGCCACCTTCTGAACGCTGAAGACACCCTTCACCAATGCAAACAGCTTGTAGATATTCCAAAGACAGAGCATATCAGTTGGGTGTTAAGTACCTAGCATTTCCCAAATTTACATTTATGAAACACATATCCTGCTGTGCTCAAGAAAACCAGAACAGCATCAGAATGGGTTATTCCAATTATTGATTTTGTTCTGAGCCTCCTTCTCTGCCAGAGGCAATCCTAACTGAATTACCCCCTCTGAGTTAACTCAAGTCTTCTGAATTCCCTGTGGGGCTTCCTCATGAGCACACAGCTAAGAGACACACAAAATGTATCTTTGGTTTAGCATTCTTCTATTTCACTGCATTTGAACTGCTGAAAGGGAAATCCTGGGTATGTCTCTGGTGCAGAAATTTGGGGTGAAGAGTCTCATAAAGCACAAGACCAAACTGCAACCTGGAAAAATAAAAATAATCATAGAAGTGAGGGAGTCTCCCGGGAAAGTTACTTTCAAGAGCTCCTCAAGAGATTACCTCAGGCCTGATCCTACGTCCTACAAAGACCAAACTCCAGGAGCTGTCAATCAGAATTTTTTTTAAGAAGAAACTGCAAGACTAGGCTCTACACAGAAACAAAAATAGCAGCACCAAAGAAAGACTATACATAGCTCTGAGTAGTTTCCAACAAATTGAAACATTTCAGCTCTATTTCTAATGAATTTGCACTTTGGCAAAACCAACAACCTTATTGATATTTGGGCAAATTTTGCCTACCATATTGCCGGGAATAGCATTCTCCATACCTCCTGATCATTCAACATATTTCAATACCAGTACTATAACACTTAGAAGTACTTCTTACCTTTTTTTTTTTTTTTAATTATTGTTTTAAGGCTTAGTAGTATTTAAGACAGGCATATATATATATTCAGAAACTGTTTCATGATGCTGCTTGCAATACTTCCAAAACCAGAACACCAGCAACAGCAGCTGGAGGTCTACCTGCTATTGTATGGGTCACTTGCTGCTTACAAAAACTGTTCCTGTGGTATAGGCTAAAGTGTAGTGAAGAAGCTGAAACTACAAGAAGAAAATTCATGCAACCCAGCTGTCTCAGGAATAAACAAACAGGGACATGAGAAATCCAGTGTTTGTCACAAATATTACAATTCCCAATAGATTTTCTCATCCATCTGTTTCACATCAACCAACATTTGGCTTAGTTACACCAGACCCATGCAATATAATTAGTATAGAAATAAAGTTTCAGGTCAAATAGATGACTTAAGTGAGTTTTTACAGGGGGAAAAATAGCCACAGCATGGTATCTGAGTACTAGCTCTCTGAGTATCAACCCCAGTAGTTGGGAGGGTATAGAGATGGGATCCAACACGCTTTCTCCTGGCAGGGTGAAAGGGAGTGAATAGTTGGCTGAGCAGGTCAGGAGCTCTGCCAGGAAATATCAGTATCTCAATGCAGAGTGGGATCTCAGGAGAAAGTCTGCTTGTGCAGGTACAAAACAACTTCATGCTCCCCTAAATGTTATGTCCCCAGGGTAGTGCTCGAGTGGGACGCAGTATTGTGAATTAAAGCCCCTGGTGCCAATGTTCCATGTATGTTTTATAGCACAGTATAAACATCTTATATAGCCAGCTTTCATTGGAAGAAATGAGATGGTGTGGTGCGTTCTCTACATCACGGAATGAGCACAGGTATTCCCTCAGTTAAGTCATCTAAACTTTGGAGTAACCAATGTTAACTTCACCAAGATGTCACTCTGCATGTTAATTCACAGTTACATAGGTTTATAGGCACGTAGTGCCCTCTGCTGATTCATAGCACTAGTATATCATCCACACCTTGTTCTCTTAACTTAAAATCCTAGTAACATCATTCATATAAAGCACTATAAAGCACAGAAACAGTAAAATGTAAAGTTGTAAGAAGGAAAATGAGAAACAGCACAGCATCACTTTAGGCTGTAACTCTGTACCTGTCTCAGATACTCAAGTTACTCATCTACTGCCCTGAGAAATACAATCCTTCTGGTTTGGTTTGTTGGGGGTGTTCTTTGGATTTTTTTAAATCCATAACATCTAAAAAAATGCGCCTTTGGGACTAAGCCTCTTGTGTAATCATAATTCACAACAGAACACATCAACTAGCTGGACCAAGCTGAGAGCAGTATACAGGCCCTCTCAGAAGCCTATAACAGTGTTGAGCTTTGTTGAAGTTCCCTTCTTTGAGAAACCATTCAGGAGCTCATACACTCAGGTGATTACTATACCGACAGATATCCTGAAGGTAAAAAGATATATAGGTAAGAAAATAGAAATGCAACACAAGAAAATCTGGATACTATTGTAGCTTTGTACCATTAGACATGCCAAAATATCCTCCAAATATCTTTCAATATCTAATTTGAGATCATGAGGCATGAATGCCAGTGTTTTGTGAAACTTAGTCAGCAAAAATAATTCCATTTTAAGTGTAGCATAGCCAGACACATTGGCCTGAAACACACATCCTGAAAAGGAAATGAGCTAATTGGGAACAATTTGTTTCTACCATATCATAGGAATAAAGTCCATCTTCACTCTGCCACAACATCAGTCATACAATTGCTGGAATACTTGTCTTTTCTGCAAAAAGGCAGACCGAGAAAAACATCACGGAAGTGATTTAGAAAGGGAAATTGAAGTTCTGCTCTGAATTTGCTCAAATCAGCTGAGAAAAGAGTTAACTAAGCCTCCTTCCTACTAGAACAAGATTTTTTGGTTTTGGACACTAAAAAACACCTTTAAACACCTAAAAAACCATTCAGGTGTCTTATGAAGTACAGATTTATAGGGACTGTAGTCCTAATAGTCTTTGAAACGGCACCAGAATGTGGCTTTCAACACCTGAATTAAAATAAACCTGCCAACAAAGTGGATAAAATCAACGGAAAACCTATCAGTATTTCTAGAATTAGTCTAAAACCCCCTCATTTCCCTCCCAAAAGCAGAAAATTGGGCAAAAATAAATGAAAACAGGAGAAAAGAGGAGTTGCATTTGGGAGAAAGCTATCAAAAGAGCTCTGTCCGCAAGTAACATAATGAAGCACACAGGCCCTCTCACAACTAAAACACTGTCTTCAAAGTAGAACACAGTGTCGGGCTCACTAGTTTTGTTTCTGAGATATTCTGAGTTATTAGATTTCTTGCCTAAAAAAAATGAAACCTTACACAAAATTTTACAGACGTGTCAAACCCAGTATGCTCAGCCAGCTGTTCCTATATGAAATACACATTTCTCTAATTCTGTTTTTCTGTAGACTTCAATCAGCTCCTCAAGGGAAACAAAAATCAGTTCTTACAATCAGATGCAATTGAAGCTTTTCTCCCAGCAGCCTCAACTAAATAAGCTAGGTGGAAGCACAGTTCCTTTTCCTTATCTCCTAGGAACAGACCCTGGGGTCTTGAAGGGCTAGGACTGCGGAAGTTTCTTTCCATTCAGGTTTAATTAAGAAATGCATACTCGATTTCCAGTTCATTTTTCTTACTACTTTCATCCTCATGCTAATATTAGGTCACAGCTGCCAGTCTTCCAGTCAGTCTTCCTGATCAATAAACATCCCTCGTGAGACCTTGTTTTACAGTCCCCTCTGACAGAGATCACTTTGCAGATTGGCTGTACATACTCTTGCTTCTTTCAGGCTGCTGTAATAGAAATATTATCCAACTTTTAATTAAAAAGGCCTAATTATGAACTTCCTGCTTGCAATTACTGCCAGGTGGCTGGCACAAAAAAAAAAAAAAAAAAAAAAAGGAAGATACCCCATTATTTCCAGGACAGGTCCAATGAAACAAGACCAGCCTTTCCTGCCAACAACTGCTCTTCATTCACAGTGTGGAGGATATCCCTTGTGGGAGCCTGGAAGATGGTTTCACCAACCTCTGCCTATTTCAGACTCACTTTTGAGTCTACCACCAAGACCAATTATTGACACAGCATCTTGTAACAAGAAAGCCTGCGTCTTTCTGTCTAGTAAAGAGTTAAAATAACATAGACCTGCATTCCAGTAACAACATGTGAAATCACCAAGGCCCAGTAGCAAGTTAAGCCTTTTTTCAATTTACTTGGCTTCCTTTCCAAGACACTAGATACCCAGCTTTTTAAAGATGTAGATGTATTCTTCTCAGTTCCCCAAGTTTTCACCTACAAATCACCAGCAAAAAGGGGAAAAAACAAAAGATGTGATGCCATTTTGTCTTGCTTAAGTTGATGGCAACTGAAAGTCTTGCAGAATTTTCATTCTCTGACTGCACTCTAATTAAGATATACAAAGAAAAATGAAAGCACTTTTATCTAGTCATTCAAAAACCCATCTAAGCTGTTACGCTCTATACTACAGACTATGCCAGGAGATGCTGCCCTTAGATTTGCAGGGAAGCAGGTCAAAAGCTTAAATAAATCATATTGCTTAGCTTCAGTGCATTATATCACTGATATCACAGAAGAAACACCACTAAATTCTATAACTTTAGATACAGCAGTCACTTATCCAGCTGCTAATTAAATCCCAATACAACAGGACCATCACATTTTTTATTCATGAATGAGACCACAGCAAACTGCACTTTAATAAGCACAATAGTACTGAAAATGAATGACACCCAAGAGGGCTATAATTTTTTTTTCTGGATATCAACTGTAGATCAGTATGTAACATGGTAATATTAGTGCAGATTTGTGGTCCCAGTTAAAAGTATTAAATGTGTAAGACTAAATATTCACCTTTAGTGACTTGGTGCAGACTGGGCTCCCCTTAGCATTCTTCTTAGAGATGCCGATTATATATACAATCTTTCAATGAGCAGGGCTCACTGAAAGAGCTTTAAACTAGAGTTGAAGGGGGGAAAGGGATAAAACCAGGCTTGCTAGAGATAAGCCTGGGGGTGGTATGTCAAAGTTTGAGGAATGGTGTGCTACCGAGGTCCTTCGGTCTGCCGTCTCAGTGGAGGTAGGCAAAGGTAAGCCATGCGTCAGCATGTGGGTTATTGATGTGTTAAAAAACATGGAAGCACCTGAGAACAATCATGTAGGAATTAGGGCACGTCCCTCCATAAAGATAGCAGGATCAACACACCAAGAGAAGTGCATCTAAACCAATGCACACAGCATGGGCCACAAACAGGAGGAGCTGGAAGTCACTGTGCAGCTAGAAAGCTATGATATAGTTGCCATCACAGGAACATGGTGGGATGACTCGCACAACTGGAGTGCTGCAATGGAAGGCTATAAACTCCTCAGAAGAGACAGGGAAGGAAGGAGAGGCAACAGGGTAGCCCTGTATATTAGGGAGTGTTTTGACTGTTGAGAGCTTGATGATGGTGACAACAGGGTTGAGTGTTTATGGGTAAGAATCAGGGGGAAGGCCAAAAAGACAGATACCATGGTGGGAGTCTGTTATAGACCACCCAGCCAGGATGAAGAGGCAAGATAAAATACTCTATAAGCAGCCAAGAGAAGACTCACAGTCACTTGATCTTGTTTCCATGGGGGACATTAACTTACCAGATGTCTGCTGGAAGTGCAGTGCAGTGGAGAGAAAACATTCTAGGAGGTTCCTAGAGTGCATGAAAGTTAAGTTCCTGACAGCTAGTGAGTGAGCCAACCAGGGCATGATATGCATTTGGACACCTCTAGCCAGTGCTGCTGGCAGACAAATGTGTATGAGGAAACTCCATTCTTTTACAGGGAACTTAATTGAGGTAATGAATTAATCAGCAACTCACTGTTGAGAACTATCCAGTCAGTAGGGAGGGGATGCTTCATGCTTCACTCAGCATTTTAACCTGGAAGACCCCCCCTAGATGTGCGCAATGTCAAGTCTGCCAACTAGCAGAACTTATCTCAATTACCACTACAGGAGGAACGTTTCAGGCAATACAATACAATACAATGCTGGTTGTTTTGACAGCAATACACTGTCAAAACAACCAGCTACCTAAGCCAGCTGTTAGCACTATTCAGAGTCTGCATGGAGACAACACAGAGATTAAAAGCAATAAATGCTACTACCCTGTTCTAGAAATAATGCTATAATTTGCTGAAATTTCAGGAGGGATCATGGTATTATCCCATAGAAAGTTCTGGTGGAAAAAACATCTGTGAAAAAAAATGTCGATGAATATCAAGGACAGTGGGGGAATCCACCACAGGCTAATGACTAGATTTTTGAGAAACAAGCTTTGTTGGTCTAATGTGGCCAGTAAGAGGACTCTTGTTGCCAGTCTGTGTTGCCAGGTTTTCATGCAAGCTCTCCGTCAGCGAAAATGGGATCAGATGATGTTCAGCTGGCACCACAGCAGGATAAAGAGTAGTTCATACTGTATATGAAGGAATCAAGATCGAAAAAGATTAATCTGGCAAACCAGTCATAAAAATAAGTGTTTGTCTACACAGATTTAGGATAGCAGAGTAAACCAGTTCCACAGTTATCTTACTTAGCAAAGGAACCTGTGCTACATTTGATAAAATCCGTAAATTTGTATTTCAAGATGCAGGAAACTTGCATGGCTATTGGGACTGCACAAAAGGGAAGTGCAATTTGAATTAATGAAAAAAGTGTGTTGATAATTAAACCCTCACAATAATTGATATGTTTTCATACTTCAACACTTTTTTCCAGGGACTGTTACACGACAAAGGTAAAAATTACCTGGACTATATGTACTCTGGTTTGGTTTTCTATGAAAAAAAGCTGTCATTCTGGTGAGGAAAACACCACCAGTCAAAAGCTGCAAATCTACCTATCTAAGTTAGGGCCCTGAATCCTCTCTTGGGCAGCTAAGGAAAAGTTATCTTATTTTAAGAAGTGTTTTACATCTGCCTACCGGTCCAATAGGCAGACTGTTAGGAGATGATGGCTTCTCAGACAGTCCTGCTTAAATCTGAATTTATGAACCTAACTTCAGTTTTGCTATTGAAAGCAATGTTGTTCAGGCAGCAATTTGCCTACCAAATTCTACTTGCAGAGCTATACTAATTTTCTCACTAAGGCTGATGAACCAGTATTTACACAAATGAAAAGAAGATACTAATCTCTTTTCAAAGACCCTGAAAAAAGCTGCTGAACACGTAGAAGGAATGAAAAAAAAATGTAGGGCAAAAATATAATTTTGAGTTTCTGTGAAGATATCACACACAAGTGAGACCAAAAATAATCTCAATACAGAACCTGACATTAAAAAAGATTAAAGGGGAAAAAACTACACAACCCAATCAAGTTGGTAAAGCCTAATTAGCAAAGACCCACCCAGAGATCAACAAAATGCATTCTTTTCATTTTGTAGTACAAAGAAGCTGCATATATTACTTGTATTAAAAAGCATCTAAAATGAATTTAATTAACTATGAAAGGCTTGATTTTTCCTTTGGGTATATGTAAAAACAGCAGCTGATTTTACAAGATGCACTGTGATGCCTGATTGTGTAGCAAGAGAAGAATTAAAACCTTTAGGTTTCATCGTCCCTCTGGGTTTAGAGAATTTTGTGGTCCAGAATTCAATTATTTTTGGCCACAGTCACAAAGGTTGGGTCAGCATGTAAATTCAAATTCACACAGGGGCGACAGACCTTTGTCTATTTTGGAACCTGGTTTGCAAGCTATGACTTGAGAGTCCTATTTAGATTTCAGGGAGCACACAAGAGCATTGTCCACTTGCAGGGAAAGCATGGTCAAGCCACGTGCCTGAAAGTGATAGACCTGTAAGGAATATATTACAGATACATGAAATGCAAAAGGCTAAAGATTATTACACTGATTTGGCCACACAACAATGCATATGTCTACTATATAGTGCTCATGTTACAATTATTTAACTGTGAGCATTTCTTCAACTATGTTAATACTTTTCCACAGTTGTATAAACACAAAAGCAAAAAGGAAATATAACATTTAAAATGAATGAAATTAGGCAATTCAAAGGAGGTACTACTGACTGTGGAATATCTCCTCTCTTTACCTCCTGCATAGTTATCAGGGAGTCTTGGCACACACTTTTCTCCTTCCTCTCTTCAGGAGCTCTCCTACAAGCAGCCACATTGGGAGCCTGAGGCTACAAACTCTGCCTGAATCCAGCCTGCAGGCTCTTAGCATGCCTTGGGAGCACCTCAGCCAGCACATGGGATCTCTCTCCTTGGAGACTTTAAACACTTGATTGGGAATGGCCCCAAGCAACCTGATCTAACTACGATGCAGACTGCAGATGTTGTTCCAAGCCCAGGGTGGAGGATCCAAGGATGACTTCCAGGGCAGCTTTTTCCATGTCTTGGTGTAAGGCAAAGAGCAGTCTCACACTTGCCTGCCAGCACATAGATTGAGCCACTTGCCTGCATCAAATTGCCATGAATGCTCTGTTGCCCTGGCACATGTAAGGGCATAACCGGTCCTCTATGAGCATCTCTCAGTAGGTCTTAGCACAGACACATGAGTGCTGGAGGAAGCCCAGGCTCTCAGCCTTCCTCACAGCTCCCCCAGGATCTGTTTGCACAGATCCAGGCATTAACCAAAGTAGCAAACACCCCGTATCTCCAGGCTTGGATGGCTTGAATGTTCCAGGAGCAGAGTGGCTTCCCCCACCTCCAGAGTTTTGGATACAAGCCATAATATTGTATAGATTCCCTGGACTTGTGTTCTAATGACTTAGTGTCCCAATTCAAGGTCATTTCTACACCCAACGTACAGGAAAAGCCAAGGCATGCCCCTCTCTGCCAGGCTGGGATACATCCCTGAATGCCAGCAAGTCCTATCAGCGCTCAGTAGGGATGAAAGCTGAGAGCCTTGACTCGCACCAGTACTCACCACTCTGGGCTAAAAGGTATCCATAGATCATGGTAAAAGGCTACGCACAATCTCTGGCAACTCATGTCATAAGACACTTGTGGTCAAGGGAAAGACCGATTGTCCTTGGCAAAAGCCGGAAAAATGGCAAGAGCCATTCCGTTTCCCTCACTCTAAAAACCTGTTGGAAAACAAAAGGCTGTTTCAACCAGCTTAAGTAATACCAATATCGCCCCACAAGCTGGTTCCTAGGCATCCTAAAAGAAAATGGGGTTTGGCTTACCAAAGAAGCAGCTGACAATAAATCAGACCCACATATCAACTTCAGCTTTGGCTTCAGTGACTTCTGGCAGCATTTTGGAATGTCCCCATGCTAGGACAGCAAGGTTGTCTTGAGAGCTGGTCAGCCTGACTGGCCACACCAATCATAGAATGGTTTAGGTTGAAAGGAACCTTAAAATTCATCTAGTTCCAACCCCCTTGCTATGGGCAGGGACATCTCCCACTAGATCACCAGATTGCTCGCAGCCCCATCCAGCCTGGTCTTCTACCGTTACTTTTTCCCCTCATGGCATGATCACCTATTGCTATTGAAGAGACTCTGAAGGCGAAATAGCATGAACAAGCAGAAAATTTGACTTTGAAGGTGATGCCAGAGGCAGATGAAACAGAACAGCGTGGATGTACCCATCAGTTCTACCACAGCATAAGTAATTGTTGAAAGTAACCATAGCAAATTGCTTTGAGAGCACACTTTTTAATAACAATTGAGTGGGAAAAATACTGGAAAACATATGGAAGAACACCTTTTCTCTATTGCTGTTTTTAAATCTGTCAATGATTTCTTTAACCTTTGATCAAACATTAACTACTATCTGACAAATATTTTGCCAGTCATTGCACAGTGGCTTTTCATAAGCCATTAAGTTTTCAGAACTCAATGTTAATTTCCTCAGGACTAACATAGAAAGTTTCTCTTATGTGGGAGTACAACACTGCTCTATATCAGGAAAGGAGAAAGGATGTTCTTTTGGACAAAGCATAGTATTAATACTGAGAATTTGTAGGCTTTTTAACAGCTTTGTCATAGCTGACCTGTTTCAGATCATGACCATAACGTTTAGATCTGCCTCCACAAGAACATTTTACTTCCAGGGCCTTTTGTAATTACTATTACAATGTCTTTTACTACTCTGCATGTTAGTTTCCCTATCAACAAAATCAGACTTAACGTCTCATTTTCTTTCAGTCGGGATAACAATTTTCTTTGGTTCAGTAAGCCCACCCTGAGAAACTTTCAGCCTGATTGAAGATACTTCTAGGACTTCTCTAAGTGACTTTCAGATACCTTGGGCAGTGTATATGTACAGATCTACTGATCTGTACAGTAGAGTCACAGTTGTTCTGTTCATAAACAATGAAGTTTTTTTGAGAGCTTTTAACTAAGAACTCTGACCTGAACCAAGGCATCAGCTAACTGGATGCATCTACAAGGAACACATGTAGGTATACATGCATATAGAAATTTGAATGAGTTCTTCATTATCAAGATACTTATTTTTCTCCAAAAGAAAAGTATCAGATGATGCATACTTAAACAGGTATACTCCACTGTAGCATGAATGGAAAACAACAGGAAAGGAGATCACTACAATTTGCCTGTCTATGGCAGCATGTTCGAGAGCATCTTACCTTGACATGGTGTATCAGGTGCTCAACTTCATTCACTTTATACGTCTCTATTCCTAACTCTTTAGATAACCGCAGGACACGATTTTGTGTTGGCCCCACATAAGCTCCTCCAAGGTCCACGTATTTAACTTGCTTATTCTAGTTTATGACATACAACACACAAAAAGGGAGGGGGGAACAAAGGATTAAAAAAAGATAAATCCCTTGTAAATAGCATACAAGTTAGAAAAGCAATCTATAGGAATTCTTTAAATGAAACATTCCCAGAGTATTTTGGTTATGATTCCTCTCCCCATGGAAAACTTGAATTCTTTGGTAGAGTTCTGATGTGGTGGTTACCAAAGATCTCAGATAATGAGTTCATAACCAGCTTAGCTGGCCTGTTGTTACATTACAGCCTTAACAAATACAAGAGGAAAAAGCCTGGCAGGCAGAGAGAGAAGGACAGTCAGAAACATATGTGAGATTCTTGCTCAGTCAAGCACCTCGCCAATGACTAGTTCAAAACAGACTGTACTAGGAAGTAGCACAGGGAAGATTTTCTAATGAGTAGTGTGGGAGGGGATCTCCCATGTCAAAGTAGGGCAGAAGGTAAAGGAGCAGTTCTATTTCCAGTGGTTTTAGCCTAGACATGGAGGTTCTAGTTCCCAGCCACTTCTACCAGTCCTCTAGTCTACATGACTCCCCATGGGGCTTGTTACGTTTTTTTTTCCATAGAGACTTCTCCAGTTTCTCCTTCTGCAAAATGATTTGAAACTTAGCTAATCATGTTTTCCTTCCCAGAGGAAAGGATTGATGACTCCAGAGCCTGCAGACCACACAGAAATATTGTCCCCATCATCATGCCCGTCTTTCCCTACTGTTTCTGGTACAATATCAGGAAATTTCCCACCTGCTAGTGCTCCAGAAATTTTCCCTCAAATAAGTCCTCTTAGCAGGAAAGGTAAGTAAATACATTTATATACACTATTCATATAGTATATGTATAGTATACATATATAAACACATACATGTGTGTATTATTATACAGATGTATAGTATATATGTACATATATGTAGTATAAATGGGTTTGGAGATAATTACCCTTACGGTGAAAGTTCGTCCACCAACTCTGTCATTGGCTTCCAGCAACACCACATTCAAGCCTGACTCAGTCAGCAGTTTGGCTGCTGAGAGACCTAAAAGATAAAAAGAATAACAATTAAAGAATACTTCTGTATACGCACCCCATGGCTTTCCTGACTTGACATGTAAACATTCACATAGCTACCCATCTAAGTCCTGAATTTTTCATTCAAACACTTTGCTGGGTGGCGAGATGGAATTAAAAAAACCCCAAACAATAAGCATGAAACGGAACTGAAGCCACATTAAAACAGTTTGTGGTCAAATTTTACATGTGTTGAGCACCTTTTGCACCACATGATCAGCTCTTCCGATGCACAAGCCAGCACTTGTTATGATAGTCATCCAGCCAGGCAGAGAACTCGGGGAGGACAGCTTTCTGTTTTCTAACAACAGCATGTCATATTTTCTAACCCAAACAAAAAAAAAAAAAAAAGGATAAAGTGAAGTTTTATTAGGACTGTCCTAAATTTCAAAAGTTTTCCTGAAGCTTATTGTAAAAGATTCAGAGCTGTAAAGCAGACACTTAAAGCACATGAGCAAAGTTCCCAAACAGTCAGGTCACAGAATTCTTCTCCTGAAGAACACATGGTGTGACTCAGAAGAGACAGAATGTGCACTTGTGTGTGGCAACAAGAAGCAAAAATATGGGTAGTTGTACCCTCAAAAAACTGCTTAATTCCTCATCCATTTTCTTCATACACTTTTATTTCCATCTTGCAATTCTTGAAACTGCAACAAGGGAACAGTGGGAATACAGAAGGGAACATCTCATTTTAGTTCTGATGTCATGAATCCTCATAAATCCGCAGAGGAAAATATTAGCATCAGGCCCTGCAGCGTATCAAGCCTCTATGGAATGAAGGGAAATAGAAAGGGTGCACAATATGGAGCAAATACAGCCGTAACCTTTCAACTTCTTAATATCATCTCTGCCTTTTACTTCAGCACACAAACTGATATTTGTATAAACTGAGGCTCTTTGGCCACATGTGAGTGAATTTGTAGTGGGACAACAAGAGTTACATTCTAGAAGATTGCATCATCCTCTTGAACTGACAGGATGTGTTGAATAAAGTTCAGCACAGGCCAGACTAGAAGCCAAACTCATACATCACAATTGAGCAATCCTTTCTGGCTCTCTGTCTTGTCACCATCAGCAGACAACCAGTGTCCTCTCTGTGTCCTACTACATGTAGTTTTTGATAAGGAGTCATCCAAGCAGAGTATTCCAAACATAAGACAGCCATGGAAGAAATGGTAGAAGTGCTGGCAGGAAAAACAGATGGCCAAAGCAACCATAGCAGGACTGAATGAAATTATAATGAAGAAAATATAGCAGCCTTGGATAGAGAAAGACTATTAATAAGAGCTACTAAAGGTGCTAAAGAACATCCTTGTCATCTAGTAGTGGCTTGGGAGTAAGCGAGCCATGTCCTGTTCCCAGCACTGCAGTGAACCTGCTGCACTGCGCTGCTTAAATCACATAAGCCCGTTGTTTCCCCATCTGTAAAAAAAAACAGACAATAGTGTAGACCTATCTATCTAAACAATTTGACATTTTCTGAACAGAAGCAGCAGATGTTTCCATTAAAAGATCATACTGTCCTGCTTTTATTTCTAGCTTCATGGGCTTATTTATCTTGGGTTTTCACATAAGTACTTGTGAGAAAAACAGTAATGACACTGATAAAGGTCTCTCCATACTTCCTTATTGAGGAAATTATATTGCAAAAACATCTGGCTGGATCAGTGGCCTTGACTACACTTCAAATATTTGAAGATACCAAGGAAGAACAAAATACAGAAAACAGTCATGGTATGCAAACACAGACCACCCCTTCAAACAACTTGCAAAAAGATATTGGCTCCGGAAGGAAAAATAGGCAACAAAACTTCCTAAATACATATAGCTTATCAGTTAAAGAAAAAAAAAGGTTGCTTTTCAAAAAAGACAAATATTTCATCAGTTGTGAGAGAACCAATAGTAGTTATTAATAATTTACAGAATTAATACATAATCTGAAGGCTGTTGTCACTGCAAGTTTATGCTGATTTATCATGCTAACAGGCATTGACTAATCAATTAATAACATTCAGTAACGAACACTGATTAAGGAATACGAGATTTGACTTTCTTTATTAAAATTTAATGAATAAACATTTAAGTACAGCTGGGAACAAAGGCAGTTTATTCCCAAGAGCTGAATAGATGGAGAAGCTTGTGAAAGGATAACTCTCTAGGTTCAACTAAAATGTGGCTGATTTGCAGCGCTCAGTCCAGATGCCACCTCCCTGTTTCCTTATGTACCTTTCATCCACTCTGTTGCACCTAACTACTATTTACTCCCGACTGTTTATTTTGGGGCAGATGCTACCTTTTTTCTCTCCATCCATCCACAAGTGTACCCGCTAGAGATGGGTAACAGTTTACTCTTTCCTGATGATGCAAATACAAAAAATAAAAAAATAAAAAAAAAAATCAAAACCAGTGTGGAGGGGAGGATCAGGCTCTTTAATATCTCACTGCCCCATGACCATCCTCCAGCAGATCAGATCTCTGTAGTGAGAGAAGTGTGTCCTTGGAGCTTGACTCCACAGTGGAAGTTGCTGTCTACAGGGTTCCCAAACTAAGCACACTTCCCTCACCTACATGACACCTCTATTCTGGTCCAAAGTTTGCCAGAGAAATTATGCAGATAATTGCTGTCACAGGTGGGGAACACAGCCAGTCTTTAGCTCTTCCTCTCCCTCACCACAAACATGTAACCGGGGAAAAAGTTGAAGAAGAGGATCAGAGTGAAGGACCAGGTTAGGTCCCAGAGCAAGCACAGCACAGGACGAGGCAAGACTGCTGTCACAGATACCAAAAAGAGCAACATTCCCACTTTTTAATATTGCACTGCAATGTGGTATCTCATACACCAGCCTGTACCCATTGAGATGGACCCAAGACTCCAAATGGGCTCCTGGACTACTATAATAACAAAGAGAGGAGCGGATGCTGCAGAGGGAGAGCTCCAAGCCAAGGTGATACAAGGACAGATAAGGCACAAGGAACAGCAACAAAAACATATTAAAATGGAAATGAATATGAGTACATTAATATTGGAGGACAAGTTGAGGTTTGCTTTTCAGAAAATAAAATTTACTGCAGGAAACTCCTATAAACCACAACCTCTTTCCAGAGCAAGAGTCAGAGTGGCCTCTCTTGTGCTTAACACTCCAATTGCAACAAACAAAACAGAGTCGACCTGCTGGAGGGTAGAGAGGCTTTGCAGAGGGATCAGGACAGGTTGGATCCATGGGCTGAGACCAACAGGATGAGGTTCAACAAGGACAAGTGCCGGGTCCTGCACTTGGATCCCAACAACCCCAGGCAGCACTACAGGTTTGGGGCAGAGTGGCTGGAGGGCTGCGTGGCAGAAAAGGACCTGGGGGTGTTGGTGGACTGTGGGCTGAACATGAGCCAGCAGTGTGCCCAGGTGGCCAAGAAGACCAACAGCATCCTGGCCTGTATCAGGAACAGTGTGGTGAGTAGGACCCGAGAGGTGATCATCCCCCTGTACTCGGCACTGGTGAGACCCCACCTCGAATACTGTGTCCAGTTTTGAGCCCCTTACCACAGAAGAGATATTGAGGTGCTGGAGCAGGTCCAGAGAAGGGCAACGAAGCTAGTGAGGGGTCTGGAGAGTAAGTCTTATGAGGAGAGGCTGAGGGAGCTGGGATTGTTCAGTCTGGAGAAGAGGAGGCTGAGGGAAGACCTTATCATGCTCTATAACTACCTGAAGGGGTGTGTAGAGAGGCGAGGGTTGGTCTCTTCTCCCAAGTCACAGGAGAAAGGACAAGGGGCCTCAAGTTGCACCAGGGGAGGTTTAGATTGGATATTAGGAAACATTTCTTCACCAAAAGGGTTATCAAGCATTGGAAGGGGCTGCCCAGGGAAGTGGTTGAGGCACCATCCCTGGAGGTGTTCAAAAGACAGGTTGACATGGTCCTCAGGAATATGGTTTAGTGATTTTCATTTCTTATTTCTTTTTTTTTTTTTTTGTCAGAGTGAGGTTGATGGTTGGACTAGATGATCTTTAAGGTCCCTTCCAACCTAAACAATTCTATCATTCTATGATTCTATACACAAAGCATGCAATGCAAAGCCTGGAAAAATCTGTCATACATGATGTAAGATCTCCTCTTGAGAAGTTTAACCCTTCTGAAGTTTCACATTTCAGCACTGCCTCTGGCTTACCTCTCACTCTCTTGCACATCACCAACAAAAGCCAGATATTTAATATTGCCCCCATGCCTCACAAGTGAGGCAAACAGCCACATTCAAATGCAAAGTTCTTCCAAAAACGTAACTGATGCTGTTATTACTGCTATTTCACACACAATGTTTTGACACCCAGTGGCACCTGAATTGCAGATCTGAATTGCAATATAAGGGCTCCACCACTTTTGCCACTGCTTCACAGAGACCAGTAATTGGGTCCAGTTTCCATTATAGGTCAGCTTTCTTCAAGGGGCAACAAAGAGCCATATACATATATATATGGCAGAAAACATATGGTCAAGCAGCCTCACCTGCAGTTCCACTCAGAGAATTGATAGGCAGATAATTAATGCAAACAACAAAGAAGCAAAGATGATAGGTCTTATTTGAAGCCCCAGACTGAAAATACCATTGTGCTTAGAGGATGTTTAACCAGCCAAGCCTTCATCCGTTACCATAGCAACCCGGTACCCAACCGCAGCCACTTGGAGATACTGGTGAGAGATTGCCTCCCCCAGATTTTTATAATGCAAGTGCAAGCCATGAAAATCATTTCTCGATCATGCAGCACTCTGTTTTCACACAGAGTGTGAACTTACTCAACTGTACTAATCACAATAATTATTTCATCTTCAGTTCCAACTTATTTCTTTCCTGATTGATATCTCTGTACCTGTTAAACATCTTAAACTGCACCATTGAATTACACAGCTTCATTATAACCTCACTTCCTAACATTAACATCTCTCTTATATCAAGAGAATAAATAATTCCGTTGTTATATATATATAATAATATATATAATTACATATAATATATATTACACTAATATATATAACAATATATATTATATATATGTATTTTTATATCTATATATAACAACTAATAACAACTAATTTGATTGGTTTTGGTTGTGTGGGGTATTTTTAAGAGAAAATCTTAGATTTCTGTGCTAGGGCAGAATCCAAACTCACGTTTGGTTTGACTAATGTGACAAGAGTCACATTTTTCATCTGAACCTATGTATTATGGACTACAATGAAGCACTACAGCCAAACACACCTGACTATCGAAATAACATTTTAAAGTATTTTTTTAAAAAAAACTCATTGAAATTTTGTAACACCAGTTTGATTCTGCCTGGAATTGGCAAATTGACTGAAAAAGCCTTTTAACCTTAGCATTTCCACAAAAAATTCACAAGATAGGATAGGATTGGAAGTTGTAACTCTGATGTATCTCTAAATGATACTTGTGCTTTCTTCCATTTAATTTTGGGGTTTTTGGGTTTTGTTTGTTTGTTTGTTTGTTTGTTTTTTATAAGATACTTCTGTCATTCTCTGGACAGCTATACAACCAATACACAACAGCAAGCAAATTATCAAGCTTTTATTTCTCCCTCGGGCTACATCCAGTTCCCTTTTAGTGTACAAGGGACAGAGCAAGTAACTTGGAAGGGGATAGATTAAAAAGCTGTAAATAAAGTTTATATCTGAAGGCATTCCTGCAGTTCTTAATGTACTTTCTCTGTATTATTCACTACTTTATTGTGTTCCCCCATATTTACTATCTCCCTTCTAAGATACAAAAAATAAAACCGACCTCTTCTCTCAAATATGTACTTATAAGTATCATCTACAAATTCTACATTTAAATTCTTGTAGGGAGCAAAGAAAGAGCCTCTAAGCCACTGGCATTTAATAGCCTCTAAGATGGCTGTCAAAAAACTGTTTACTTTATAACCTTAAAAATTTCTCTCTCCAACTAAAATTGTTTTGAGCAGGAAAACAAGCTGCCATCCTACTTGTACTGTACTTACTTGCAGGTCTTACTGCAGAACTTAGACATCTCACACCTGGATTTCCTCACATTCATTAAATTTGCTGATATTTCTCTCTCCTCCTCGTTATTTATTTATTTGGACACCAAAGATATGTTTACAAAGTACTGCCCAGGGGAGTTTTAGCTTTTGTAACCTGACCTCTGCATCCAAACATTGGCTGTACGCGTACATTAGAAACATCCAACACTTGAAAGAGGCAAGGACCTGACTTTCACCTCTTCTGTGCCTCCACGACTTGGACATACATGTGTGAACAAGGCCCACACCAGCTCGGTTAACTGCTGACAGCGTCCCCCTTGACATCATGTGTTCAAGCAGGGGCTAACACCCAGTTTCCCCAGTGTACTTGCAGGTACAGCAGCCACACTGCAAGTCATCCTCCAGGCAGTCAACTGAAAGCTCAAGGGCGTCTGTATGAGGAGAGGCTGCCGTAAAAAACCTTGTAAATAAAGCCCAAACCTATGAGTTTCTTGAGGATTTTTTTTCCTTCCTCTCTATCTGTTCGGGCACATCTAAATCACTGTCGGCAGAGACATCAGGTACCAGATGCTCCTTTACCCAGAGCCAGTGGGCAGAGCAGACCCCAGCACCAGAGCCTGAGCACCTGCCCTGAGGGTCCAGGGCAGTAAACAAACCCAGCACGAGGCTCAACATGAGGATTATGTCACAAAATGCACCTCGGAAATGGCATTACAAGCACAGTCCTCTGCCCTGGGGCTAAAGCAGAAATTGTGGGATGTAAAAATATTTCACAAGACTGATAATAAGAAAAGGAAACGTACCATAATTGATTATAGATAAACAAATAAGGAGTTGAAGATCAATAAGGTAAATGAACTCAAGTATTTCTTAACCTAAGTATTCAAAAATATTAGTCAGACCACCTTTGGCCATGGACATTTAACATCTTGAAGCTGTTATTTTAGAAATCTCAAGATTTGTATTCTTCTTCTTGATTTTGAGTCTACTTCTCATTTTGACCAGAGGGGCCAAGAATTTAATTTCTCTGCTTAACGGAAGTGATGAGTCTCACAAAAATCCCAAAACCTTAAGCAGCTGGAACACTAAGTAAAACCAGCAAATGAGTCAAAGCCTACAAAGAAGCTGGTATTGCTGTGGGACCACATGGGAAACACAACTTCCCTCACTATTAGGCATCTTCATACAGTGACCCTTATCTACCACCTCTGATGCTCGGAAATACATACAAAATGCATACAGTAGATAAATGAGTTTGGCTAAAACTGATGCACTGAACCCAGTGAAATAAAATCCTTCTGTCTTAACACTACAGAAGAAATTTTAAGGAGAACCCTGTTGTTACTGGTCCACACAGTTGCAGTGTTTGACCTAGGGCAATAGGAAGAAATAAAGAGGAATATGCTCCAAGCAGCTGAGGTAAACTGTGGGGGAAGGAGAAAAGCACTCCTTTGACCAGGAACACCCTCTGGGTAAGTTCCTAGCATCTAAAAATTAGACCACTTAATGGAAGAATCCTGTTTGCTGTTGCTTAGGCCTAATTACTCTGAAATTAAAATAAAACCCCTTCTTGTTAATACTCAGGGTTCTCTGACCTCCTTTTAAGAAATGTCCCAGAAACATTCTGATAGTTCAGTGCCATTAGCATAATACAGTTTGCATACCACTGTGATACTGAAGGGATGGAGAGCAGAACCAGAGAAAAGGCATGTTCTTATCTGCTTAGCTAGCAGCCATTTTCCACCAGTGGGTTTGGTTTTCTCCTTCAAGTCTTCCACAGTTTCTTTATTGCGTTACTGTGTCAGAAACTGCAATTTAATAGCATTGGTTTTGTTTGTGTTGACTGCTCTAATGAACACAATCCGATTACTGGTCTGCTGCTGAGAGATTGAACCTGGCGCTGGTCACCTTTACCTCTGTCACTCATCATTAGCCAGCTAAAATGTTTTAATTGAAATAATGGCTTGAGACAATAATGCCTGCAGAGGCATTATAGATAGGATGGTAAGCAAAATAAAAAGCAAAACAAAAACAACAAAAAACGAAGCCAATATTGACCCAGGGTCTGGGTGAGTTAAGGTGAAAGAGGCATTTTTTGTAACATTTCTCACATTACAGAAAGGTCAAGGGATTTTGCTCTTGTGAAGAATACTATCCCCTTATAAATTCAAGGAACATGCTCAGAACTGTAACGGGAGCACTACAACAGCAATAGGTAAAAGCACACTGCCTGAAACTCAGTTCACATCAGGCTGGCACATTGCTAGCAAAAACGGTGAGCACGAACAATAGTCGCTTTTCCTGCTTCACTGCTTTCTTAGTCCTCTGCAAGACAAGATACATAGCTTCCAGATTGCTTCAAGAGTTATCTAAGTGACAATGCTTCTGAAAAGCAAAGGGCTACAAGGACAGTAAGATTCTGCAACCCGACAATACCTTTTATTAACTTAGCCCCTCACCTACACCCATATGCTTTCAGGATGAAGGTAACCTTCTAATCTCTCAAATCTGGGCCACCTACACAAAAGTACTTCAGATATCTGACTCAATCTCATAGAAGAAAGATACAAGAATTATTGTTCAGAACCTAAAAACATGGTAGAGCTGTGTCTCTCTAAATTGTCGCTCTTGGTTATTTTTCAATGCCTGATCTTCATTTGCTGAACAGTACAGTGAAACATATCAAAGCAACTCTTTTTGGATGCAAATATTTTGACCATGGGTGGAGATGCTCTCTCTTCCTAAGCTTTATCACTGTGCAGCAATGATTGCCACTAAAATGAATATCACGACACCAGAGAAATTAAAAAATAATAAAATCACAGTTTCAGAAACCCCAAGGAGTAAAAAAAGACATTATCAGTCTGCCTATCTGCTTAAAATGGATATTTATTTAAAATATTTGTACAAAGGACATAACATTTCTGGCTAGGATACAGCACTCTATGAGCAAATATAATTTATTTCTGTTAGCATTTCATTGTCTAGCCAAGGTTAGACAATGAGGTTTTTTCTGTCTGCGCACTGGTTCTGTAACCTTGTCACTGAGGTCAGTATGTGTGTCCCCATGAGTTAATGTGACTTTATGTGGGCATAAACACTAGTCCCAACTTTCTGTGATCTCTTCTCCCTGAAAGTGGTCCGAGATGATTCATCCAGTGTGCAGGGAGCAGTATTTATAAAGCAGAGATCTTAAAACCACCATTAAAAACATTCAGTCTACATTTGCCCCAGGCATCACACCTGGTTAAGTGATACAGAGCCTGGCCAGTTGTGAGTGAGATGAGCAAAGCAGTGGCACCTTAAATTCAAGCCTGGAGAAGCATGGCATGAAGAAAGCTTGTTGTATTTGGATGGAAGCCAAACACCTTCATTGTGGTGGTGCCCAGGCCCAAGCACTGAAGCCACAGCTGTTCTGTTCTTGCCCAGGGCTTCTCTTTACTTTCCATTGCGTTTTTACAATTGAAGCTTCCAATTAAACTTTGGAGTGATGGAACTGGGCACTCCAGCATTTCATGTCTAGTATTGATCATTTATTCAGTATTCAGTCCATTTCACTGTCATATCTTACACATGGAGCAGTAACCCCCATTCAGTGCCCACCTCACTTTGGAAGGAAGAGTTGGAATTCTGTTTCTAGGCTCCAGTCAGTTTTAAAAAAAAAAAAAAAAAAAAAAAAAAGAACAAAGCACATTCTGCATGCCCTTTGTTATGGCCCTGGGATATACTGAAGAGTTAATGTTAATTGCATTATTATTATCACCTGTACTGCAATATTATCTTGCAGCTCCAGTCTCGGGGCCTCCTTTGCCTTAGGTCACCCCTTTCTTAGAGTTTACAACCTAGGTTGCCTCAAAACATAACAGACAGAGGGAAGAAGTAGAGGAGATACAGAGAACTGAAATAAAAGGTAAAACTACAAGAAACATACCGTAGCATTGGAACAAACAAAGCTTAGCACAACGAACTGGTTGAGGCACTATATATGCTGTTTACTAAAAGCATTCTTTTAGGCGTTACTATTACAGAGAGATATACAAGCAATCAAAATGCCAGACAGATTTACTCTGAGTTTTGCCTTCCATACACAGCAATGTGAGAAAAAAAAAAAAAAAGCTATGCCTGGGAAATTTTCCAAAATTATGCAGCAGTTACCTCTGAAGAGAAAAGCTTATCCGTTTTGCTAAGTCTTGCATGTTCTCAAGGAATGAATTCTTTCTTTTTTTTAGTCCCCTGAGAAAAGTAAATGCTCAAAATGCATGATCAAATAGAAGATGTGAACTTAAAAAATAAACAGTCTATCATTCTCATATCTTGACATTAAAGAGTAACATGTAATTTCCCAGATTTCTCAATATCTGGTGACTCACAGGCATCTATCTAGAGAAGGTCACTTCTTGTGGCAACTAGCAAAGCCCCCAGCAGAGCCAGCATGCCCTCATTCCATGCTTATCCATCTTGTTTCGTGTTTTTCTTGATCTTCAGCCAACTATATTCACCTAGTTGCACTTAATAATTATGGGTTTATATTCAGCATATCTCAGTGCACTTTTAAATATCCACCAAGTCACACCCCAGTGACCCTCTGGAAATTTCTATCATCATCCTAACACACATATACATAGGTAAGTGTACACATAGGCTAGATACTACTCGCACGTAAAGCTTACAAGGATTTGTAAACATTTTATCTATTTGAATAACTGAAAAATGAAGATGAATCCCACCACTTCCCAGCATACTATATAATCACTTTACATGTCAGTCAGCTCTTTGCTGATATCCCCAAAAGACCACTTCATTTCTTGATGGCCAGCTCAGGATGAACCAGGCTGAGACACCAATGGCTGACAACATAGATGTTCTATGGAGAAGCCCAAAAGGGAACCACTGAATAAGAAGATTTTCAAGCTACTGTCTTCCCTCCATCTCCAAGTGCAGGTAACAGAAAGTTTGAGCCAAACAGCTCATAAAAATATCAATGTTACAAAAGAAAAAATGCTACCATTAGTTTTGTACCATTCTGACACAATGCATGGGGAAAAAAAAAAAAAAGGTGAAGGAAGCACAGAAGAAAAGAAAAGCATCTAAGGTGAAAAATAATAGAATTTACACTCTTTCCCCATTTGTGCTCCCAGTGAGTTTAGCATAACTCACTGATTCAGCCTCTGGTTAAGTTAGCCTCATAAAAAATTAACTCATATTGGAACAAAAGAGGTGTCTTGCTCCAATATTTAATGCATTCAAACACAGATCTATCACTCAAGCAAACAGGACACGAGTTTATATGCAAGCTATCCAGGTAATCATGATGCATAGTATGAACTGGCTGTTTGATCAGCTGCGGCCGTGTGCAGTCAACCAAACAGACTGCATGCAAGGCTTTATATATGAATTATACCATCAAGATATGAATTATACCATCAAGATAAAGACCAGCTGGCTGGGAAGCAGGAGGCTACAAAGGCATCTTTCCTCCCCACCTCCCTCACTCCCAGCTGAGTTACATGGTTGAAACTGAAAACCACAAAGAATTTGTATAGTACAAAGTCACATATGTAAGATGAACAGGTTTCAAATTAATAGAAACTTCATGGAACTCTTTAACCACCTGAAACATGAAGTGCCAAACAGCAGTCACCACCATAGCCTAATCCTTGTAACTACAAGATGACAGAGGCTCTAATGAACACAGAGACTCCTCAGGGTTACATCAGTGTTAAAAATCAGCGCATCTATGATGTATTTTGCCAGATACACCAGCTACCAGAAGTAGCTCACAAGGTCTGAAACTTTCTAGACTGCACTACCCTTTCTTCCAGGGATGGTCTGCACTTTGTGTCCCCCCATCATGTCCCCTGCCCTCCCTTCTTCTACACACACACAAAGTCCCCCTACAAAAAAAATCCTGATGTCCATCATTTCTTAAGCAGTTCCCTGCTCTCTACCCATAGGTGCTAATGCTCCTGATGCCACCAAGAGCATCCCTTCTAACTCTAAGTCCAGGTAGCAGAGTCCTGTGGGGCTGTGGATGCCAGGGGTACAGCAGCCCCACACATCTGCTAGGGAGGTGGGAACATCTGTCTAGCAGTGAGGGCAGCATAAAGGAGGACAGGGGATAGAGGAAGACAGGGGCAAGAAGAAAAAAATTAGTTGAATTCCCTTGGGCAGCTTTGTCCCTGAAAATATTTCACTCTCTCTCTCTCCTTGGAAGCCTGCTCTTCCCATAAATAATATTATCACTGTTTCTCGAGTAAGTCAATACAACTCCTCTGTGGCTTGACGGGCACTTACCAGCATCTCCCATTTTGCTAACTCAGGGTCCCCACAAGTGAGATATTGACACCTATTCCTCTTTCTGTTCCCTACAGCACTCCAGCCCCAAATCCTGGTCATAATAATGGATTGTGGAGCAAATAAAATTTCTAAAGGAATTCACACTGACATTATTTTTAAGCAAGCTGCCTGAACAGAAAACTAACACGACAGAAAAGGTTGTGCAAAATCCAAGTGCACAAGTGGGTTATTTAAAAGAATACTAGAGATTCACAGTTTAAATACCAACATCCTGTATTGCACTCTCACTGACCACTGAAATCAGCAGAAAAAAAATTAAACAAGGATCACACAACATTACAAAGTTATAAACCTTAGAAACAAATTAGTCTGTAAGGAAATAAAGCTAGTCAGTTAGATGAATGATCACACTTTGACAAACCACCTCAAAAGGTAGCAAGAAACTTAATATCTGACATAAGTTTACAAGGATGAAATAGGTTATCAGTCCGGAAGGAAAATCATCTTAAGTTCAAAACTGGCCATATAAAAATTAAACAATTGAAACCATAATGAGATGAATGGAATTTCAAGAAATTGAAGACCAGCTAAAGCTCTGGAGTCGTCAGTACAGGAAAAACATAGAACTGTTGGAGTGGGTCCAGAGCAGGGACACGAAAACAGTCAGAGGGCTGGAACATCTCCCTTGTGAAGACAGGCTGAGAGAGTTGGGGTTTCTCAGCCTGGAGAAGAGAAGGTTCTGGGGACACCTTGCTCCGGCCTTTCAGTACTTAAAGGAGGCTTGTAAGAAAGATGGGGACAAAATTTTTAGCAGGGCCTCTTGCAATAGGACAAGGATTAATGGCTCTGAACTAAAAGAGGGTAGATATAGACTAGATATAAGAAAGAAGCTTTTTATGATGAAAGTGGTGAAACATTGGAATAGGTTGCCCAGAGAGGTGACAGATGGCCCACGCCTGAACACGTTCAATGTCAGGCTGGACAGAGCTCTGAGCAACCTCATCTAGTTGAGGATGTCCCCATTCACTGCAGGGGCGATGAACTAAGTTAACTTTATAGGTGCCTTCCAACACCAACTATTCTATGATTCTATGAATGATGACTGATTTCAGAAATGTAACCGAGAGCTTTCTAAGTGCATCCAGACACATTCTCTGTAAAGGAAAACCAAAGGAAGATCTTCAATCCACTATGGCATTGCTCAGCAAACTTTTATAACCATGCTAAATTTCACTATTGTATCAATGCACTCTGTGAATAGCTGCTATAGAACTGAGACAAAACACAAAGGCAAGTGACTCCTCTTCTGGGAAGGGCCAGCGAGACAATATGGCTTTTTATCTTTAAGTAACAGAACTACTTAACTACAGCTGTCAGTTGTGCTATAGAGAAGGAAACTGTGCCACTGGGAAATGTGCCAAAATCGCCCAGATTGTTTGCATACAGAACAGTCACTTCTGAAGAAGAAAAACATTTTCAATTGACTAAATTATGCATAAGACCTAACTCATTGTCATTAGCTGTTGTGTAAGATATGTAAATATAGAGCAAATTCTCTGCTGGTTTATGATACTAAAAGCAGCGCTGGAAGTTTACCTCTGGGACTATCAGGGCTGTGCAAGCCCACATTGCTCAGGCTGCCTACTTAGGCAGTACAAACATGCCCACTTAGCTTTCTGCCCCAGTTCTCCACCTTTCCGTAAGGCTACCTCCACTCACCAGTTGCCCTTAAGTCGTAGAATCATAGAATCTTTTAGGTTGGAAGGGACCTTAAAGATCATCTAGTCCAACCATCAACCTCACTCTGACAAAAAAATAAGTAAGGAATAGGAAATAAAAATTACTAAACCATTTTCCTGAGGATCATGTCAGCCCATCTTTTGAACACCTCCAGGGATGGTGCCTCAAGCAGTTCCCTGGGCAGCCCCTTCCAATGCTTGATAACCCTTTTGGTGAAGAAATGTGTCCTAATATCCAATCTAAACCTCCCCTGACACAACTTGAGGCCATTTCCCCTTGTCCTTTCTCCTGTGACTTGGGAGAAGAGACCGACCCTCACCTCTCTATACCCCCCTTCAGGTAGTTATAGAGCGTGAAAGTCTTCGCATACTCCTGAGATGCCAGACAGCCTGAAAACCCCCAGGACAAAGCCAGAGCAGTGGACTGTTCCTCACAGCCTCTGGGACTGCAGGCACCAGCATTTGACCCAGACTCACATCACTGTGGTGACGGACATCTTGCTATTTGCTGGAGGCTGACACCAGGGTCCCTTGCTAGAGTAGAGGAAGCATGCTGAATCATGTGTCTTTAAAATTACTCATGTCCTTGATGGTGCCAAGGAGTCAAATGAGCAAAACTAAATCCACAAGTAGACAGAATGTGATAGCATCTTGATGCTACAAGAAAATTAAAGAAAGAAAAAAAGTAGGCAAGGAGAAGACATAGAGGATGGAGGCAGAGGATGTAGATGCACAGACGTGGTCAGGATGACCTAGTAAATAATTTTTAACCATGTCTTTATGGAAGATGAGCACAAAATGGAAATGCTTACTCTTCCCGCGTTACTACCTTTGATCTGCAAAACTAAAAGTATCCCAAGACAGAAAGTTTGCAGTGTCTATGTTCACAAAAAGTGCAGAACAGCAGAAGATCTGCAAAGTAAAACAGTTGTATCCTGAATACCCAGTATCCATACTATATGCATGAAAGGGCCTTTATTTCAGAGTAGCTTTCATATGGTTCTACAGGCTGAGCATTCCATTAGAGGTTAGAGCTCAAAAGGCAAGTTCCTAGAACACGTCTTCCCATTTAGTGTCCCGCAAAAAGGAATCCAATGCATAATAAGTAGGGGCAATCAAGAGATTTGCGCAGGCTACACACTTGATCCAAACCAATACACTAATGCAGATGAATACCTACCACCACCTGCAGTGTGATTAGGTTCTAGTCAACTGCTAGACTGGACTCTGACAAATCTAATGAACTAAAAGCACAATGGCAGGTGGTTGTCCAAGTAAATAATGCACTGCACTTCTTACAAAGAACTTTCAGCCTCTCCTGTGTCTCATCTTGTTTGTCAAAAAAAATATACACAATTCAGCAGTACAACTAAGAAAATATTGTGGGCTTTACAGTTTGTAACCCTAATATCAACTGGTAGCCACAAACTTGGGTTCTCTACCAGTTATTTCCATAATAGCTACCCAGGAACCCCTTGCCCAAAGTTTTGCCACCCTAACTTACGTTTTTGTCTCTTCCAGGGTGTTTCTCACATTTTGCTGAACAGACTGAAATAACTTTCCCTAATACCACCCTTTTATAACAGTTAAATAAGCTAGTAGAAAAGCTTTCCTTAATGAAGCATCACTCCGAGCCTTGGGAGATGAGATGGCTCCTGCAGGTAGACTGGAAAGCTTCTTATCAAAACAACTTTCAGACCAATTAGGAGGTATCAGTCAGTGAATTACAAGTGCTGTCCCTGCTGCCTAGGCTACCAAACTATTTCACAACATTATGCAGCTGCTTTCTGTCCTGTTTACTGCGCATTACCAAGTGTTAGGGGGTTTTTTTTTGTGAAGAATCTAGAAGACAAATTGCAGGCTCCACCCAACTGCCTCATACTCCTTTGCAGTAGCCATGAGAGTAGTTGAATACAAAAGGAAGAACTCCCTGATGGCAGATACAGACAACTGAAAATGTGAATGAAGAGCTTCATCATGCCAACTGACAGGGAAATGTCCCAGATTCCCATTGCCCGAGCGCACCACAGAGAGGGTGATCACATTCCTCAGAGAAGGTCATAGTCCTCCCACAGATGGATCCATTCCATTTCATCAAGCACAGCTACTTCATCCATGCCCACGTTTCATTTTGGTCTGGGGTTTTACCTCTCCAAATAGGCATCTAGTACAGGACTGCTAGACTAGTAATGTTCTCCAAAAATATGGTATCCTTTGGCAAACTGTCTTTTCAAAGGAGTATTATCACACTGTAAATTACTACCAGATGGCAAAAAGAATCAAGTAACTAGTGGAAGTTATGCATCTCATGTATAACATGTCCCAGTTCGGTTTTGAAAAACAATTTTTTCCTCTGCTTCAGTCTATTTTAAAACAGATTGAACATCTCCAGATAATAGCCCGCAAAACACCTGATCTGGTCTTGGGTTTTTTTGTTGTTTTGGTTTGTTTTTTTAAGTAATATGAAACTGGCACAACAGATGGCAGTGGGAGCTACTGTAATTATACAGTGTATTAAATCACCGTACAAATGCAAAGCAAGGCTTAAGAAGAAGGGTACAGAGGACAGCCATAAATCAATAACACAATAATATATATCTAAATATTTTTAAAACCTAATGTTTCAACAGAGTATTTTATCTTACAGTAGGTTTTGGTTCTAAACTTATAGGAACATGACAGGCTGCTTGTGAACAGGAAAACACTAAGCATACTTCAAATAACATTCAACATAACTAAGAAAAGGCTTCACCTTTCACGAAAAAAAATTAAAACAACTAACCTCACTTTGTAAAATCTGTGCACAACAAATTTAAGAGAAGCATTTTCTTAAGTAGGACTGGCATAACATCAGGATAAAATCTGGTAACTTATTTGAAAACAAAAAAAGGAAAGAGGTCCCCATGGCGAAAGCAGGGACAGGAAGGCACTTTTGAAAACATGTGGAGGAACTTTTTAAATGAAACCTCTGAACAGATTCCAAGATTTGATTTAAGAAAATTTCTGTCATCAGTGTCTCTATTAAGAAGATAAGCAAGTTTGATGACACAACGTCATAGTTTTCTCTTAGTCATTTCCATCCCTGTGCTTGAGGAGACCTTCAAAGCAAAAGAGATGGTCCTGCTCAAACAGAAGAACCTGTCATGATACAAGTTCCGCTTCTATGAGGACCTTTTATGTTTCTGATCTAAATATTCTTTAGTACCAGGCATACTATATACAGTGTGCAGCTAAGCATTTTCATATATGCATTTTTTAAGTTGGGAAATTTTCTTTTCAAATACACCTTTATAATCTACACCGTTCACAAAAATTTCAAGGACTTCAGCAGAAGTTTTACCAATGAAACAGAATCTACTCCTTAGAAAACTCTCCTATTCCTTAAAGGTCTTTGCTGTCATCAGCTGAATTGAGGTGATCTGAAATCTTCAGGGAAGCCACAGACCATATTTTTTAGACTTTAAAGAAGTCAATGAAGATTAATTTTGAGTAGATTTTCATTATGTAACACTTATATTAGCCAGTTCTTTAGTTTTATTCTCTGCTTTTCAACAAACCTGCAATGAAGGACACTGAAAATGATTCAGCAAAGGAACTGTTATCTTCAGATAAAACATCAGCCCCTTCAGAGGAGAACAGGGTTGTTAAAGTCTCTGCACTGTTATTCCATTATGAGGTTTTGTACTCTTTGAATTTTTGACCCCGCTGATTAAATCTGTATAAAGAGACGGACAGAAGTGCTGCCAAAGAGGGTAAGAGCACTGCAAATGAATAGTGTGCGGTGCTCTCTGCAACATGTTTGTTTACATCCTCAGATGGACACAGCATCACTCTGTTTCTCCAGTGATTACCTGCTTTGCTCACTGCCGCAGCGGCTACTGCAAGCACACCTGAAGGGGACGGGAGTTTTCTGATGTTTTACAGCTGTGCCCTGACTGATGCCCTCCCTCACCCCGAGGCAGCAACAGCAGAGTCTCAGTCGGCTGCACCTCAAAAACAGTGACTTTCTGGAGGAACGCACATCAAATCCAGAGCAACAGCAAGCCTGCTCCCCAAGGAGCAACCTCTTTTAAAAATCATACACTTCATTCTCCAGTGGACAGGAGAAGAGACCTCTGCAGCAGTTTGGCACGTCAACAGGGATTTTCAATACGAGCGAGGAGATATAAAACCATACTTTGATCACCTGGCTGCAAAGTCAATGACTGACAGAGAAGTGTGTGGGCAGAAGACAGAGGTCAATCAGGAGCGGTACGTCGCAGCTAAAGGAAAGTGATTGAAGAGAGGTGCTTAGTCACTAGGAATTTTTGTGCATGTATATTTTTCCAGCCCTTGTGTGAGGAGAAAAGCTGCTACAGCATGAATTCAGAGTGCTTTGGTGACGATTTGGCGTAAAAGGGAGTAAATAGAAAATTGGTTCCTTACATCCCTCCCCGCAACTTGCTGTTGGCTGCAGGTAGCCAAGAGCAAAGCACACAATTTAACAAAGCACTGCTGCTCTGTTCCGACTGCTCTTTCAGAAAAACATATGTGGGCTGTGCAGGCCTGCCATGAGAATATTCCCATGGCAACCACGAAAAACAAGGGTATATTAAAAGCTGTTACACTCACTCGTTCACTCCGACTCATTCAGCACTGGGAACCTGTAGCACTACTGCTGTACAAAAACACACCACTGGAAACATTTTCGTTTAGAAGGCATGAACAGATAGTTAACACTGGTTAATTTTCTGTAATCAACTTTCACTGTGAAACACGGGTTAAGTTAAAAATTAGCCATAACATTGCGTTCAGAATCAACTGTGCTTTACAGAAAAGTGATGGTTGTTTTTTGCTAATTGCAAAATTGTACTTGAAACTTTTGATAATTATTCAGCAGTTTGTTATCAAAGAATCACCCTCAGGAAATAATGCCAATGCTTTTGTTCATTGCATTTTGTATATCATTCAAATTGCATGCTGCGCACCTTAATATAATGCTTAAACAGATATCTAGAATTATATATAAATAAATAGTGGAAATTAAAAGCCATGTAAAAAAAAAAAGGACGACTACAATCATGTTTTGTAACACACCTTGAGTAATTTGTCTGCAATTTGGCAAGAGATATTACTTGGATCTGTGGACACATGCATACTCTTTATGCACTGAGGAGACTGACATAGAGCACAGGATCTATCACACTGCATCCCTCCATCGCTAATAGGCCAAAAAGCAACTGTTTGATATATCAAAGGCACGGGGGAAAAAAAAACACAAAACCCACACCAAACCCTCCTGCACATACATTTATTTTTTTTTTTGGCATAAGTATCTCAGAACAAAACGCATGACAGATTCACTCTGGGCAGGCACAGAGGTCTTCTAGCCAGGATTAGTTTAAAAACAGCAGATTGCCACTCATCACAAGAAGGCTTCCATGCCTGCTGTTCATGTCTGCCAGACTGCTCGTGCTCTCAAATCCATACCTGTGCTGAATGAGGAACTAGAAACTTACTAAATGATGCAGCTGATTTCAGGCATTTTTCCTTTATGATTCTACCTGCTCTAAACAAAAGGAACCACAGGATTTAAATTAGTCACTCATGACCAGGGGCTGTCCGCCTAACATCCCTGGACCCAGTGAAGAGGAGGCGGAGCGCATGTGGGCCTTGGCTGCCCAAAACTTCCAGGGGCTCTGGTGAGAATTACAGAGGTTCGGGGGATGCTGGGGCTGGACAATGGAAGAACCAGAAAAAATAAAATGAAAATAAATAATAAAAATATTAAATATAACAAATAATAAAATAATAAAAGGAGAAATATAGAATGAAATAAAGAATAAAAATAATAATAAAATTTAAAATAATAGAAAAATAATAAAAATTTTCAAAATAATAGAATAAAAAATAATAGAATAAAAAATATATAATAAAAAATAATAGAATAAAAAATAGAATAAAAAATAATAGAACAAAAAATACAGGGCACAGCCTGTACCCTGTACCCTGTAGCATTCAGCCTGAACTGCGGGGACGGCTCAGCCAGCCTTCCCCGGAGGGTCGGGATGCACTCGCACCTCGGGCTTGCCAGAGGAGACCCCCTCAGCCCGAGGAGGAGGCCACCACCGTAGCCTCTCCCGCCGCCGCGATGCTCCGTCCGCCCGCCCGTCGGTACCGCCGCCTCCCTGTCCCCGACTCGCCGGGCAGGCGTGCGGGGCGATCCGGCCGCTGCCTTCACCCCGCCCGGCGACCACCCGCCCAGGCTGGGCTCCCCCGGGGGCTGACAGGACCCCCTCGCCCCGGATCGCCGGACCCACCTGAGATGCCGCCCCCGACCACCACCACGTCGTATCTCTCGGCCATGGCGCTGCCCCCGCCCCGGCCGCTCGCTCCCTCCCCGCGGCGGCTCCAGCCCCGGCTCTGGCGTCCCCCGGGCGGACACCGCCCCACCCCGCCCCGCCGATGGGCGCCGCCTCCTGCCGCCCCGTGTGAGGCCGAAGGCTGGCGGCGACGCGCCGCGCCGTGTCCCCGAGGGTGTGCCAGGGCTCGCCCGGTGAGGGGACCCGCCCGGTGAGGGGAGAGACCGCCCCGCGGGACGGCAGGGCCGGCCGGTGAGGGGGAGGGCGCACAGGGCTCCTGCTTGAGGGGCCGCTGACCCTCCAGATGATGCCTGACGCCTCGCACTGGCCCCGCTCACCCACGGCGAAAGCCATGCAGGTGCCTTGCTGTTTTTTTTTCCTCCTGCCTCGCGGAAGGCTTGTGGAGAGAGCCGTTTGTACCCCTGGTTGAAGAGCGGAGCCCAGCGAGCTCGCTGACCTCTGCTCTCCAAAGGCCATGGAAATCACAGAATCATAGACTCATAGAAGCATCTAGGTTGGAAGGGACCTTCAAGATCATCTAGTCCAACCACCAACCTGACTGAAAAAAAAAACACCACTAAACCATGTTCCCCAGCACCATGTCAACCCATCTTTTGAACATCTCCAGGGATGGTACCTCAACCACCTCCCTGGGCAGCCCATTTCAATGCTTGATAACCCTTTCAGTGTAAAATTTTTTCCTAATACCCAGCCTGAACCTCCCCTGGTGCAACTTGAGGCCGTTTCCTCTAGCCCTGTCACTTGTGTCTTGGGAGAAGAGACCTTTCAGGTAGTTGTAGAGAGCCATAAGATCTTCCCTCAGCCTCCTTTTCTCTAGGATGAAATGTTGGTGTCTGCTTCTACACTCTCTGCTGTGTCTAAGGCTCTAGTATCTTCACGACACTCCAGGATGTCTCCTCCATCCTAAAAGTATGCTAACAAGCATTCTCTGTTCCCTTATATTTTTCATAGAATCATAGAATGGTTTGAGTTATAAGGGACCTTTGAAGATCATCTAATCCAACCACCTCTGCCGTAAGAAGGGACATCTGTCATTAGACCAGTATGCTCAAAACCCCATCCAACCTGGCCTTGAACACTTCCAATGATGGGGGCATCCACAGCTTCTCTGGACAACCTGTTCCAGTGTCTCACTACCCTTATCATCTTCCTTAAAAAAATTTCCATATGCTTCCACCTCATTTTCCTCCCCCTCTCTGCTTCATCTGTCATCCCCTGAAGACGGCTCTCCATACTTCTCCTGCCCTTTTTTAAATCCCTTTTCTAGCCCTCTTCACCTGAATACCTCCTCTCCTTGTATTTTACCCACTCTTTCTCCAAGCTGTGTGCCAACTGATAGATGAAGTCCAGCCTTTAAGATGAAAGCCCTGCAAAACCTGAAGAAATAGTGCACTAAATTCCATGATTTCAGCATAAGGGGAAGTTTGGGTAAAAAGAAAGATTAAATTTGAAAAAAAAACCACCACAAAACAAACCCAAAATAAACAAACAAACAAAAAACTAGAGAAAGAGCAATACCTAGCTGAAACCAGTTTATCACAGTTCTCATATCCAAAGTATGATCTTTTCATTTGATTTACCTGATATCTTTATTACTTTCCCCTCCTCTCTCCCACAGTAAGTCTGTTTCAAAGATTCATTTTTTTCATCTTGGTAGTTTCTGCTCCCAAAGTGTTTCCACCATGATGCATTTAAACAGATACCATATGCCCCTTTCTCCTTTTCTGTTTGTCATAGTGATGCTTGTCAAGCACTTGAGTATCCTCACTTACTGGGATACACATTTGCTGATCCTAATAGCAATTTTGTACACCTGTCTCAGTCCAGAAGTCTCTCTCTTCAACAAGTATGACCAGAATGGTATACATAATCCTAATAAAGCCTCCTTGATGGCATAAAGATATTTTTTTTTGTCTGGAACCCTCTTGTCTAATCATATTAGGATTCTTTTTTTTTGGCTTTTATGGCCCCACTACTTCCCACATTCCATGTGGTTCTGACTAATTGAACAGGTAAAGAGTCTTCTGCCTGGATTTTGTTGAATTATCTTTCAAATGCATAATGATAAAAGCAAAGCAAACTTGCTGAGAAAACAAAGCAACTGAAAGCCTTCACATTTTCTCACCTTGGAAGAGAACTTGTCTGAGACAAAGTATATTGCTTTTATAAATTTTGTTAGGCCCTTAGACACTGTGGCAATGAGAGGGTATAAATATACTACACTATATATACTATATACTATACTATACTGCAGCTATACTGTCTAGTAGAAAAAGTACTCACCACCTTGGAATAAATTTTGAGAAATTAGTGGGAAGTTGATGGAGTAGGGGTCAAAAAGACAAAGATCTCCAAATACACAAAGACTAAGAGGTAGAATTTAGGCACGTGATAGCGTGGCATTTTAAGTTACACATCCTCTCAGCTTCTGCTCCTTAAATAGCAGTGCACTTAATAAGCCAGCTTCTTGTTTTTTGTTATGTGTTACAGTCTCTTTTCATCATATTCAGTGGGAAAGTCTCTGCTTCAGGACAAGCCAGTTTTCACAGCTGAAAGTTCCTGCTGGCAGGCAATACATGTTGAAATTACCTTTAATCAAAGCATCAGAATAGATTCCTCCCTTACCTGCAAGCTATATTGCTAGGATGCTTCAGCAACAACGATGTGATCAGAACCAGGAATTCTTCGAAATTCCTGGGTCTGGATGCAAACTCCCACTGTGTCAGGTCCATGACAGCAAGCCCTGGGTATTCATCCTGCCTCCAGCCCTTCCCTGCCACAGCCACTGTCCCCTGCCATGTAGGAAGAAAGACAGGACACACAAATTGGGTAGACACCATGGCACACCACACCGGGTCCCAGACCTTTGTAGCTGGGGTCAGGGCACAAGGACCTTCTGTTTTTAGGCTGATGGTCAGAGATTCAGGCACAGGTAAGTCTAGACACAATCTTAGGTCATCACTGTCACTGAGAAACTGTGAAGAGAAAGATAACAAAGAGATTGGTTGTGAAGAGCAAGATTGCATCTTCCATCAGCCATGAGCATACACTTGAGACTTGGTGTTTTCAGGCACCCAGTGAATTTGGTGCTTGTGCTTCATTACTGGTTTGTGGTGGAAAATCCCTTGAAGGTAGAGTGAACACAGCTCACCTAGGTCATGCTGTTCTTCTGGTTAATACCTTTGTGTCGGCTGAATACTGATGTTATGGAAGACAGGCAGGTTTAAATACATTTTAAAACATATATTTTACATAATTTCCAATTTCTTTAAAGCAATCAGTGCAGAAATTGTGAAAGCCCATGTCAGTGCTTTTTAAATACTGTACAACTAAACGAGCATAAGCTCCATGCCAGGCTTTCCAATAAAGAAAAGCTGCTGCAAGGAGTCTCGGGAGGTTGTCTGGTCTGCCCCTTCACCCTTCGGCAGCATCAGCCATGACCAAAATGTATCTTGATTAGCAGCGAGTGTTAACTGGAGGGGCTAAATGTTAACAGCCAAGATTTTCAATCCAACATGCAACAGTCTGACATTAATCTAGAGCCATTAAGCAAAAAACGAACATTTTATCAGTCAGATTCCATTCAAAGCAGGAGTGATCATTAAATGTAAAACCTACAAGATGTAGCCCGTCAGTAAAAGCGGTGAGTGAACGCAGACATGTTACTGCTGAGCACACAGAACCATAGCGCAAGAGCAGGACGAGGGTACGAGTGCCACGGCGCAGCCAGGCCGGCAGCTGCCGGGGGCCAGGATCCAGGATCACAGAACCCACCATGGGAGAGTGTCAGGGCAGGCCCTGGCAGCCCGCACCTATCCCACCCCCAGCCCAGTGCAGCCAAGGGCACTGGGGCAGACCCAGCCCCAGGCACTGGGCACATACCTGAGGATGGGGATGGGCTGTGGGCAGGCAAGGTCGTGGGCAGGGGATGACCATGTCTTATGAGGATTTATGAGCACAAGTCTTATGAGGAGAGGCTGAAGGAGCTGGGGTTATTCAGCCTAGAGAAAAGGAGGCTGAGGGGAGACCTTATTGCTCTCTACAACTACCTAAAAGGAAGGTGTAGAGACGTGGGGGTCAGTCTCTTCTCCCAAGTCACAGGGGACAAGACTAGAGGAAACGGCCTCAAGTTGCGCCAGCGGAGGTTCAGGCTGGATATTAGGAAAAATTTTTTCACTGAAAGGGTTATCAGACATTGGAATGGGCTGCCGAGAGTGGTGGTTGAGGCACCGTCCCTGGAGGTGTTCAAAAGACAGGTTGACATGGTGCTGGGAGACATGGTTTAGTGAAGGTGTTGCATTTTGTTTGTTGTGTGAGTGTTTATTTTTGTCAGAGTTAGGTTGATGGTTGGACAAGGTGATCTTGAAGGTCCCTTCCAACCAAGAAGATTCTACGATTCTATGATTCCTCAGGGGAAGACCATGGCTGCGCAGGACAGGGCAGGACTGTGGGGAGCTGGTGCCAAACCTGGCTGTGGTGCTGCTGGGGCAGGGGCTGATGGCCCCTGGGGGGCTGACATGGGGCAGTCAGGGCTGGTGGTTGCCCTCAGGACCCTGAAGCCAAGTGAAAGCTGTTTTGCATATTTTCGGGTTAGTCAGAAAGGCCAGCAAAGTTGGGTCCCTGCTGATAAAATAATCATTAAATACAAGTGCACAAATTTCTAGACCACAGCATTCTACCACCGAATAATTTTGGCTTTCTTTTTATTAGCTCTTTGTCTTTTTAGACTTACTTAAGTATTCTCCTGACCAAAAGCATCTGTAATGGGTATAGACGCAGCCTTCCATTCAGTGGAGGGAGGCCATGTAGGCTCTAACACAATGAGGAGTCAATCACATGTTGCCTCATTAGATATCATAGAGAACTCATTCATCAAGACTGCTTGTGTAATGAAACCCCATGAAGGAGTGGAGGGAAGTTGATATGTTGTCTCAAACCATTCCAGGTACTCCTACTTCATAGTCTCTAGTTTTCTTTCCCACTCTTTGTCCTAATGAGCCTCTTTTTACAAATCTGTGACTGATATAACCACCACTCTGATTCAAGGATCACTAACAATTATGGTAATAATACATGCATATGCATTGTTACTAATATAGCCAACAAAGAAAAAGAGGGGAAAAAATTAAACTAGAATAAATTATTTTCCCAACATCAGGATCATCCTTGTACTATGCTAGTCTCTTCCTGACCATTAGCCACAGTTTAGATTTGTCGCATTTCCTATTATTTTTCTCTTTTGCAAAATTTTCCTCCAAAAGAAATCCACTGTCAGGTTTGCCATGATGTTCACTATTGGTAACAGTGTTGGTATCTGTTAGAGGTGTGTGGTACTGCGGCATGACACCTGGCATCCGTGACATGGACTTCTACCAATTTAAAAAAAAAACACCTTTGCGTTCATTCACAGACAATGCCAGTTCCCACCATGCAGAAGTCCTAGCAGACAGATCCACAGGTGACCCACGCAGACAAGGGTAATGATAGAATGGAAAGAACCATTTTAAGTACTTGTGAAGGTGTTAGAAAAATTAAAGTCTTTTAGAAGGAAAAAAAAAAAAAAAAGAAAAGAACTAAAATCTCAACAGTAGCAGCTTAACTGAACTCCATCAGGGCAAGGCAGAGCACTGGTCACCCCATTGTCCATGTAGAAAAACTAGTCTGAATGAGGTGCTCCCAAGTCCTTTGGTTCCCTGTACCCTAAATGCCACAAAAGAGACCATCAGGCAGGATATGACCTGGAATGGCAAAGAGCAGTCCAAATGAGTATCTTCCTGCTTCAGACAGAGCCAGACTTAAGTTTGCAATCAAAGGTTATTGCTCCAAAAATAATCAGTGTTTTGTAAGCAAGGACCAGAAGGCATACATTCTGAACTGAGAGACAACAGTTTGCGATGGAATACCTAATTTTTCTCTTGTTTAGAGTCTATTGGAGGCCTTTTTTTTTTTTTCTTGAACTAGATGAGCAAAGGCTGAAGATGCAGAGTGGATGATAGCAGTGAAATTCCTTCTCATACCTCTAAACAGTGTCCTGTGTAACATGCATTGGCATACCTCAGAATACATGAGGGAATGAAACACTTTCATCCTTTTAACAAAAATATCTGCCGTGACTTTCACTAATAAACTAATCTGAAGAGTTCCTGAAGAGGCAGGTTATGCCTCTTACTTATGTCAAATGTTTTCTTAGTGAATAATGGCAGGTGACCTTTTATTTTTTCTTAATCATGTTGGTCCTGCTGCTTCTCATCTGTGGAAGTCACAGCACACCGTTTCTGTCTGTCACTTGAAAGATAGCTCCCTTTCAGACGGCCACTGCTAGCCTTCATTAATTCGCTGCCAACCTATTTCACCTGAACTGGAGGCAAAAGGAGTTCCTAGGTTTGCATTCCTCTGGCTCCTCATTCTCTAATTATGTCTTTTCCCCCATGTTTCTTCTAATGCTTCATTCCCTAATTGTTAGCTGTGGTGAAATAGATGAGTCTCAGTAGCAAGCCTCATATTCCTTTGCAGGAAAAAGCACACAGGAAGATACTCTGGAAGCTCCTACAGTGCAAACTTAGGAAAGCATTGAAATAATGAGCAACAGGCTATCGTGTACTGATATGGAGGTTATTATCACTGAGGAGGCTATAATGCATTACAATTATTATTGTGTATTATTATGCGTGTAGGGGTAATGCTGCTGTGACTGCTAGGGGAATGAGTTTACACTTCTGTGCCCATTTCCATAGTCCAAGATGGTCCTATATAAATTGACATGGCTTCAATGAAGAGCCCTGAAAATAATTTACAGATTGGGAAACATGGTTGCTAGTGAAAAATACAAATTTAAAGAGGAGAAGGTTAAGATGTTTTAGTTTTTTACAGGCGGGATTCATTTCATCATATGTTGACTGTCTGCACTGGCCAACAAGCTTCCTTCTCTGGGCAATGGAAGAGATAGGTAGGTCTAGAGACTGATTTATACTATACTGGGATAGTTAATCAAGAGAGGTGGGACACATTTCTTCCTGAGATGGCTGGTTCTCTCCAAGGATGCTTAACTAATTGATTTAGATTAGATAAACTTTCAGATTGTTAGAACTCCAGGTATGTAGCTAGGAACTCATAGAGTTCTTCAGTGAAGATGACAGAAGTGCTAACTAATACTCATACCCTTGAAGAAAAGGAGGCATCAATACAAATCTTCCATGGAAACTTACCATTTTAAGGTTATTTTGTACAGACCATAGAATCTTGCCTTTGGTTCTGAGAAGCAGCAGGAGGTTCTGACTTCAGGATGAATTTGCTCCTTGCTCTGCAAAGGCCTGTGTTGTCCTGCTCATCCTCCATGCCTTTCCTTAGTGCCCTTTACTGCCCTGAAGCAAAGCTGATACAGATTCCTGAACAGGCATGGAGAACCCCTTTACATAGGAAGACTTGGGCCTTGCTAATTATTAACGTCATAGCACAGATTTTAAGCACCCACAGACACAAACAGCATTAGCTGTGTGTTGGACCAGAATCAAGATTTTATCTTATAATTGCCCTTTGCATTCTGTGTTTTCAAAACATTCAAAATCTTGGCATTGCAAAGTTCTGAATTTAATCCAAGTCTTTCTGTGTTAAATCCTCTGGGGTCAGAACTTGATCTTTGAGGCTTGGGGTAAATTTTCCACACTCCATATTTTTCCTTTTTATTGTATAGACATTTTTCACTCTTTTCAGACTTAAACTTTCTCCAAAATATTTAATTACCCTATAAATTCCCCAAGTCAGCTCCTCATCAACTTTTCCTTGTGTGTTTCCTTTAACTAATTTCCATAAAAGACAAACCATGTCCGGACAATTAAAAAAATACATATGTATCCACTTACAAGATGTACAATAGTTTAAAATCCATAGAATCTGGATCTAACAATAAGTAAGTTTTTTCATATTGTCTTCATGCTATTTTTTGTCTCTCTAAGTATTTAGGTGTGTCTTCACATATTGTCTTCCATTTTATAGCCTGCTTCTTTTGAAATGCTTGGTAATTTTAATAAGCTTAACTTGAAGAGGAGTTTTGTTTATATTAGCACTTCTCTACAGCACAGCTAGGATCAGTCATAAGTCTCTTTGTTTTCTGCAAAATGAGCCTTCTGCATTCACTTTATGTTTAGAGATCTACAGAAGCCAATCTTCTAGTTTTAATGAAATAAAAATATATTCAGTTTAGATGCATCAGAATTTTAACTACTGTCATATACAGACACTGAACAATAGTTTTCATATAAAAATATCATTTGATCTCCTCTCACATTTCTCATGGTCACTATTTTGGTTTCATGAGGTAGCCAGCATGTAGTTAGCGTTACTGTGAGTTGTCTTTCACAAAAGGTAGATTTTAGAGGAAGTCAGTACTAGACAGGATATTTTAAAATGCTGTTATTTTACAGAGATGAGCAACCAGATGGACAGCACCAGGGGACCTTGTTTCTTGTCCCATTTCTCATTTCAAGGAAATATAGTTTCTTGTTGCTGGTGACTGCATTGAATGGGGTTGTCAGGGCTGAGAGCAACTGTAACTATTTTAGCTTAAGACCTCACCTGGTCTTAACTTCATGAGTAGATTCTTGAATCAGAATACCATCTAGAATCTAGAATCTAGCATATCATCAACCATCTAGGTTGTGTGAAAACAGAAGCTTGTTATGTTCAAATACCTGACCCTACTCTCTACATGCTTGGGAGAATAACAGTGATCCTTCTTCTTATGGCATTTATCATTTCACAGAAGATGGCAGAGAAAATCAAGGGGAGCTATCTGCATTTTCTCTGTTGGGATTAAAATTTTGGTCCTAAGGCATCACGTGCGTTTGACTGATTACCTCCTTTCTTATGCAGTGGCCATTGCTTTCTCTCATGCCCTTCTGGAGGATGGTTGATACCTGATGGTGGTGTGGCAGGTGTTTGTAACTCATTGTATGCAGGCACTTGCAGTGAAGTATTCTGCAAAGCTATTTCCATCTACTTTGTTTGTTCAAACAGGCATCCTTTTATTTTGAAGGTTCTTATTTTTGGACTCTAAACAATGCCCTAGGATCAGACCATGCCCTGATTTGAGCCTGTACTCTTTTTGAAGCCTTGTCTGTTTTTCTAATATTCTTTTGATCTGTCTTCTTTTACATTATTCTTGTCTGGTGTCATTCTCTACCACGGCTGAGTGAGCCTGAACTTCCTCAGTCTATTCCTGTTACTTGCATGTATCTGCAATAAGGCATAGTGGTCAGAGAAACTGCAATGGCGTCTTTCTGAGCACAGTACTACTGCTTGCTCTTCTTGTTTATATTGTGCATATGGCTAGTTCACCTGTGGGTTGGTTCGTCTGCTATGTCTCTCTGCCAGTTTGGAGATAGGTCACAAAATAAGTTTCATTGTTTGGATTTTTTCAGCATTGCAGGCTGTGGTGTTAAGGGGTAGTTTATAGCCATCTGCAACTTCTGCCACATTTTTTTTGCTTGGCGTATTGCTGACGACCAGTGTATTTTGTGATCTTGTTCTGTGACTGTCGGAACCAGTGGAGAGATTTATGCATCTATCAGGGACTGTTTTCTGAGAGCCCGTCTTATGTTTTTTATTGCTATTCTAAAATTCCTGGGTATGTAAAAAATGGTTTGCTTTTCATGCGTGATTTTAGATGAGAAGAGCATTAACATGAGCAAGGAATTCACTGAAGTTAGACTTTTGTCTAAGGTACACAGGTTTCTGGAACTGGTACCCGTGCAGATACACCTGGACAAAGGTACAAGAAATATCTCATCTGGTAATTCTTCTGACAAATAAATGTGACTTTTAAGTTATGTCAGTCAAGTGAAGCAATTGAAGCAATTCTGTCAGTCAGGTCTTATGAATTCACAGTAATAAATGCCTCAGCACTGAAGTAAGATTTTGATAAACCAAGTATATTTGCATACTTTCATACTTGGAGAATATGTATAGATATAGCAGATAGAAATGGCCTTTGGAATATTGGTTAGTGATTTCAAATGCCCTGAACTCATTAGAATAGTCAGCATTTCGTCTGGGATTCACTGGCCAATAAAAACAGTAGAGATAAGCAAAGTAGACACACTATGATTAGTTAGCAAATACGTGTGGTATTTCTGAAAAAAAATCCTGACATTTGCATAGGAGACTGTGGGATTGTAAACATTATATAACCACGAGGCTTGCTTAATGAGGGAATGTATTCTGAAGTGAGATTCTTTGATGTACCTGTATCTTTTAAACTGGCACTCAGTATCCATATCCCAATGAACGCTGCATTTTACTGCATTACAAAATATCATTCCCTTGAGAAACAGGTATAGGTTTTCCTCTCAGGAAGGTGCTGCGCAGCAGGGATGATCAGCGCCCCGTTGCACAGCCCTGTAGACTTGGTCCCATGGTGAGTGGTAAGAGATCTAGCAGAAGCTGGCCAGTAGCCACTGAATTATGTACCTGGGAGTCAGAGCCTTAAGACCCTCTATTCCAAGGTTGAGCCACCTCCCAGAGAAAGCCAGGACCATTTTCATGCCCCTAGGAGATCACTGTGCATAAAACTGTCCTCTAGGTTCAAGTTACTGCAAACCTGTTGCAGAGCTGGACTGGGCAGGAGTGTCTGTATTCACTCAGGTTGATCAAAAGGCCAGAGGTAAACTCGCAGGTTTCACGTGAGTTTTGTGCTGATGGAAGGACAGAGAGGCCTCCTGAAGCCAGGATGGTGGCTGCATTCATACTACTTCGGGCAGTGGTGATACTGAATACATTGCTAATCCATGTGAGGAAACAGTGAGACTTTGGCCTAAGAAGCTGTAGAGGAACCCAGCAAAATAAGCAGTGCTGTTGTTCTCTTGAACAGTCTTTCCAGCCACTCTGAATGGGAAGGCAGATGGTACTCATGTCTTAAACCACAACAGACTCCTTCCGGGGAACTCTGCTCTGTGTAAAAGTTTCTCTCTCCCAAGAGCATGCCTGGAATTTTCCATGTCATGTTTTCCTTCGCATAAGCCTTTGTAAAGTAAACAGTGCTCATGTCTTCTAAACTGTAATGTGAAATTTTGTGTCTAGTTCTCATCTTGTTGTGATAAGGCGGCATCTCTATATCTGCTTTCACAGTGTTTTGCTGTGTTTGGAAAAGAGGTTGCAGATGTGCAAGGCTTTTGCAGTGAACAGTACACAGGGAAGTGCAGGTAAAGCTTAGACGAAGGACGTAATGGTGACAAGAGATTAAGATAGCACAAATATTTGCACATGTACTCTGAAAGCTGTTTGATGTTAAGTGATTTCTTCATTAGGAATAGCTGTAATTTGTTTTCACTCCCCTCTGAAAAATATTTCTGCTAACAGCCTATGCAGGGTGTCCTGAGCTCCAGATGAGTGTTGACCAATGACTGCAGAAACAGATACCCCACCTGTGGATAGGACACACTCTAATAAAGGTAAGCACAGGGATTCTGCAGAACCACAGCACAGTTCCTCTGTGGATAATCTTGCAGGCATACATATACATATGTGGCCAGGGCACTCACTGTTGAGTTTGAGGACTTTGGAACCTGGCTCTGGGGCACTGTGCCTTCATAATCTCTCCCCAAATGGCCAAGGTTAGATAATATGATGTCATGGGGAGACTGTGTAATTTCTTTAAAACAGTTTCCAACATTCATAGCCTGCTGGTCTTCATCATTCCACCAAACTGTAAAATGCATCCTGAACAAGGACCTGTTCCAGAGATAATAGTGTTGATTATTACCTACCAAATAATGTCATTCTGAATTTTAAAGGAAATTATTCTTTGTACTCTGTAAGTGAATCCTGAAGAACTGTTTGACTTCAAAGCATGGTGTTCTGCAAGATTGTGGCAAGTGATCTGCAAACAATCATGGAGTTAAGATCACCCTCAGAGTATTTCCAATTAGAACTGTGCTGAAGATGCATAATTGCCTGCAGAAATTCTGAGGGGCAACAGGGGCTGGACGGATGAAAAATCCAGAGATCAACCAAGCAAAGAACACCTGACTCCATAACCTCTGAGTGTTAGTGAGGAGTGAAGACAAAATATAAATGAATATTAATGTCTGGGCACAGCTTAGTGATACAGCATAAAAATAAAATGATATCATTCATTCCTAAGTAAAGAACAACATTCTTTCTGAGAGGAATTGTTTTGATTATGATAGAGCTGTTTAAAAAAAGGCTTTTCTCTTCATAAATGTCTGTCTTTTTCTGGCTGATGTGAAGTGCATACCCCAGTTCTATCCACTAGAAACGGTGTAAGACTTGAATGTCTTACTATGAAAAAATTCTTCCAGTGCTTCCAGATGCAAGCTGTAGCTTAAAATTCAAGCATGCCACACACAGCATCCAAAAGTTTATTTCAAAGAAGAGCTGTCACTGCATGTATTCTCTAGTTCTCATCTGTCCTGTCCTATCCCACACCATCATTAGTCATAGATTGTAGCTATTTTAGTTGTATTTCAACATTATTGGTGCTCCACAAAGGGAATTTGTAACAGAAATAAATACTGAAGAGGAAAACCATAAAGCTAACAATTTTATCACAGGCCTCATTAGTTGATAGTTATTTCAACTCAGCATTTTGATCTGTATTCAATGTAAGGCAAACTGTATTTATCACTATTTGCTTTTGAATAAGCAAGCAAAAAGGTGATGTGTCTCAGCTACGTTATGAAGTACCTGTTTGTTGAAGTACCTGTTTGTTCTCTTTCTTGTGAACAGTGCGGTCTTTTATTACATTCTCTTGACATTGATTTTGTTCTAGCAAGATTCCTCTTCTTTTTCCACTGTCTAATCATGCTCCCATCAAAGTATCAGTCCCTCAGGGAGAGGGAAGGAGGGGAGAAGCACATATGTTGCCTGCCAGGAGACAGAGAAGCTGTTTTTATTTTTAATGAAAGTGATGGAACAACCTGGTTTAAATGTAGGAAGCAGCAAAATGGAAAATCTCAAGTTGTATCAGCAACAAGGTTATTTTTTGCTCTACATGTTGAGCTTTGGTAGATTTGTCTAATACTCAGCAATGACTCATAATCCAGCAAAATCAGAATCATAACTCAGAATACAATTAAAAAATATGTTCTGGTTATTACTCTAGTCCTATGAAGCCTCAGAGCCTGAACACATGTCCTGTAGAGAAAAATTTTCAGTGCTGGCATTTGAAAAGGCCATGGCAATTAAATGAGATAGAGGCAAAGAATTCTACTGGCTGGTGTATGCTTCTCCAAAAGGTTCATAACCTTAGTGATTTTCAAGACAGATTATAGACGAAGTAATCTTCAAATAAACTATGATAATGTCACCCTATCTCCTTGTTGACGTTGGTCATATTCCGCATCATAGTTATTATCCAAAATGGTCCCCAGGTCACGCATGTTCATGAGCTGTGAGAAGCATCTGTGCTGCCCAACAGCCTACGTAACTGTGGTTCTGACTGAAGGATTTACAGTTGCTGCAAAAAAAGAGAAGAGCTCCCCACAACCATGCTGTTTCTATGATGCCTCCCATGCTCCAACCGGCCTGTAAAATACAGCTGGATAGTGCTGAACACCAGGCAACATGGAACTGCTTATTGCCTCAGGTGTTGAAAGGCAGCAGAGGAGGTGGTATCCAGCAGGCTCTTGCTGCTGTTTGTCAGTGCAGAGAGGGAAAAGAAACTTTGCAAACCCTAAAACCAGAAAAAAAAGCATGGTGTGGAAGACCTTTATATTGTATGATGAGGTACTCTGCTGAATCCAGAGGATGAGAAACTGGGCCTAGCTCCTTCCTGGTGCAACTGAAGGACTGGTTTTGTGGTTTGGGTTCTTTCCTGCTAGCTTGTCTTTGAATTCAAGAGAGGGCATTTTAATGTTGCTTCATTTGAAAGTTCAGTTGAAAGCTGTTCCATGAGCACGGGTAAGTAGGTAGGAAAACAGGGAATACGCAAACATAATTCCCTCTTCAGCTGGGACTTTCAGGGGCATGTTGGGCTGGAGAAAAGAAGGAAAGCATAATCAGCTCTTTTTCAAAGTGGGATTACTTGTTTTGATCAGTTCTAGTGAAAAATGGGATTAGTAAAAGGTGATACTGCATTGCAAGAAGTTGGTGAAGATACCCATGAGCCTCGTGAATTAGGGTCTCAGAGCTGTAGTGCTTTAGCAGAGGCATATGCACAGCAAAGCTCACGCAGGGAAAGGCTGATGTTCCTCACACATCTTCACTTAACCTGTGCTCTTTGCTGTTAGCAGAGACTCCTAGGAGATGACTGCCCTTATAGCCAGGGTAGCTCTGTGTGCCTATTCTCTATGGAACCAGCATTTACATCTCCTTTAACTGCATTGTAGTTACAAGTCATATCCCTATGTCTCACCTTCTCCCCTTGGAATATTTTCTGTTGGGCTGTTTTCTAAGGTTGCAAAACACCTTTCCCCCTGCCTCTTGGACATCCCCTTTCCTATATACCTTCCTAGCTACAAAGCCTAAGCCTCTGTTCTTTTATTCAAAAACAAGGTATCTTATTTCTTACGGTTTTGACACTGAAGTGTAGACCAGTAGCGTATCTGTTTATTGCTGGAGTGAGGAAGGATTAGTGTTGATACTGACTGTGTAAAGGACCTGACTTCAAGCCTAAAGAGATTTCTGAGCCTCCTGGCTACCTGACATGCATTTTAAGGTCTTTGGACAGTACAGAGAATAAACAAGAACAGCAGTAAAAATGTAAACCAGGAGAAAGAGAATCAAGTCACAGTTGGAGAGAAAAAGTGTGGGGGAAAAAAAAAGAGTAAAAGCAGATTTTAAGACTTTGGGTTACAAAGCTCTAGGGATATCTGCAGCAGGCACTGAGAGCTCATGCTCACAGCCGTAAGGTAGTGCTAGATTTCCCCTTGCCAAAGAACAGTCAGCACAAAAACACTACCTTAGTCCACACTTTAATGACCCGAATGTTGCCAGGCCTCTGCAAGCTGCCCCGTTATGTGAAAAAAATTCATGGTATATTTACATTTTCAAAACATTGCAGCTCTGTTGTTGTTTTAGCTCAGTTTTAACGGCAGCTTGCAAGTGACTCTATTTTTATGCTTCCTGATCAGAGAATCACTTTGACATCATTTTTCTGCAGCAGCTCCTGCAATGAGGATCCATGCCTTGACCTCATCTGCTTAGTTTAGTGGCACAATTTTTTTAACCCTCTTCTCAGGAGTCATGAGTCATTAACTTACTCAAGAGAAAGATATTATGTCAAAATGGTTGTGACGCACTGTTAGACACAAGGGCATGGAAAGAGACCTGTAGAAATCATCTAATTCACTGCACCATCCGCAGTTAGGATAGACTATACATAAATATTTATCTAAGCTGTTCTTAAATGCACCTAAGGATAAGTCTTAACAGCCACCTTTTCAAGTCGTTCATTGTCTTCTGTGTAAGAATGTTTTTTCATTATGGATATTAGGAATCTAATCCCTGCAGCTTCTTTTTGCATATTGTAATATTTTCAGCAGATTTTCCCTCAGCCTTCTCTGCTCTAGGTTATGCAACACACTTCCTTCAATTCTTTCTTGTAGGCTATGTTTTCATGCCCTCTGACTATTAGAGCTTCTCTCATCTATGCTTTCTCCATTTAGTGCTTTCTCGAGCTCTAAACTGATCACACTATTCCAGACGAAGCTTCACTAACACTGAATAAAGTGGAAGGATTGCTTCATGTACCTCATGATGCCTCCCAGTATTGCATTTAGCTTTCTCATAATGACATGATGTTATTGACTTACATTCTGCTGTGACCTCCCATAACCCCCGTATCTCCTCCTTGTGAAGGTTTATATTTATGCAGCTGATTACTCTTTCCTGTCTGCTGCATCTTTCAGGTCTCCCTTCTGTTTACTTTAGGCAGCACCTTCAATTTGTTAGGATTGCTTTGAATACTAACTTGTGTTTGCAGTCTCCCCTGCTTAATACCATGTGCAAATACAGTAAGCATCCTCCCCTATTCCATCAGTGAAAATATGAAGGGCTCCAGCTGATGTAGTCTCCCATTTTGACGGTGTTTACTAGTAACTATTCTCTGAGAGCAGTTGCTTACTCACCTCTCAGAAGTTCCATCTAGACCACGTTTCCTCATTTTATTTGTGAGGATATCACTAGAGAGACTATGTTAAGAGCATCCCTGTGACTCCTATTGATCTCTACAGCTGCTGTGCAGTTATATCTGTGTCTGAGTTCTTTGAGTTAAAATCATCCTTTTTTGTGTGTGTACAGTGTATTCTGTACCTGTGACTCTCTGCAATAAGAATGATAGTAAAAGTAATGAATTACAGTAATGGAATTGCTCTTTGTTTTGTTTTGTTTTGTTTTTATGAAAGAAATAGCAGGTTGATTCAGCTTGCAGATTAAGACTGGAGAGGACATGTCTACCCATGGGTGTCTAACCTGTTATAATCCATGTGCATCTAATCGGGACAATCAGTTCAGTCTAGAAGGCTACTCAGCTCACCCAGAGGTGTATACTAATGTCTAGTCAGGTGAATTGACTTGAGATTTGGTAGTCTCAGCCGGATCTCCTCCCACTGCGGTGGGAGGTTAGACGTAGGCCTGAATCTGGGTACCTTGATCTGTGAGCAAAATCCTGCCTGCTAAGTCCTGTGCAACACACAGGATAATATGCTGTATTCAGTATATTCTAATCATGGTTTTGGTACACATTTTCAGAGTGCAGAAGAAAACCGCCAAGAAGAGCATCATTTACAGTGCAAATAAGACTAATGTTGCAACAATGGAATTTGTTATTGCTGATGTCAGTAACTTCTTATGGTAGTGGGTAGTGATCTGTCATGTGAAGAGTGAGTCTTCCTAACCCTGACCTATGAGATCATCTTAAATTTCTTATGTTGTCTACATTTATAGTAATGGGGCTTTATCCTGTGAAACAACAGGGGACTGGGGAGGAAAATAAAGTAATAGCAGAATGAGAAGCATGCACCGGTAATACTGTTAAAATATATTTCCTTTGTAACTTGATTTCCTTTCAAAACTTCTCATCACCTACATGAGAGGGAGCTTTGGATACTGATATGAGAGATTGTAAAATGGGGAAGTATTTTTGGTACAGTTGTAGTTTCAGCTGATGAAGTTTTGTCTGGAAAACAGCTCACCAAACAGTTTCCTATTTTACAGATATTCAGAACCATCCAGCTGTTTTTTCTTGTGCAAGTAGAGAAAAAGACAAGGAATTTGAGAGAATTCAACTAAAATAAAGTAAGAAATAAAAATAGCTCTGCTGGCTACAGAATTACAAAGCCAATCTAGTTTGTATTTAGGATTTCTTGTGTGTTTGTTTTTTTTTTCAAAATGTCTCTTGCCCTTCTGGACTCTCCTTTGTCTATGGCATGGTTGCAGGCGTGTTGCAGGCATCTCTTTATATCTCCTCTTCTACCTGTCACTGATTCTCAGCTGTAAAGGCTTAAATATCATCTAAGTATAAAGAGGAAGGTGGATGACAAAAATCTGCTCTTCAAAAGCCTTGGGTGCTAACTGAATTTCTAAGCTTTGCCTCCCATTTAGTTGCCCCAGCTGCATAAACTCAGACGCTGTAAGACAGACTCTCTCGGATGAAGTTGCTGTAGACTGGCGATATCAACCTTGTTTGTCCCTGGCCAAACCCCATGTCAACTTATGTTAAATGCAAGAAGGAGCAAGAGCTCATAGTCATGGTATTTCATAAAATGTCAAGAAATGACAAGAGTGTGAGAACAACTCTGCTGTTAGCACACATCACCACTCTAGCTGCAGTGTCAGAACAGGCCAGCTGCACACTGACCCCGCAGCCCAGGCTTGGTCTAATCACTAAACATTTTAGTTCAGCCCTAGGACAGCAAGCTGGGGGCAGCTGTTATAAATTTAACCTTTCCATTCACTGCCAGGGCTTCAACAGGGCATTTGGAACCTCTGATCCCTCTTTGATATCCCTGCAATATCCTCACCATCCTACAGCTGGCAGCTGGCCAGTTTCAGTGTAGAGTTGCTTTTTAAAAAGTTTGCTGTCCCAAACATCTGTTCCTCCCAGTAGGCTTGGGAGTGTAAAAACGTAGGATGCAAGTTTTGAGATTATGTCAAGCTCTTCTGTGAGGATGGTATTATATTACTGTCACCTTTAGATGCAATAAGAAAAGTGGAGTGCTGTTATTTTGCCTTTTCATGTTTTGCAGGTTTAAGGACCACCCCTGTTCCCTTCTGTTGTGTAGAGTTATCCCCTGGTGCTCTCTAGGATGCCCAGGTTCTTCATCCTCCTGAGCTGACGCAAGCCCTGCTTGTCAAGCCTGGTATCACCTTTACAGTGTGAAATTAACACAGCTGTAATGTGCCTGGCTTTTTTAGAGAAAATTGCAAGCCCTAACATATTAATTAATTGCAGTCCAATTATTCAGGGCTTGCTGCTAGCATAAAGCTTTCTTCCACTTATTTCTGCCCCTTCCCCAGCCTGTCAGATCTCACAGAAGGGAGGGCAAGAACTGGGAAGGACACCCTTTGCAGTAGATGCAAACCTGCCCAATTTCCCTTCCTGAGCACAAAACTTGCCCAGAAGCCTGCTTCTTCATGCTTTCTACTGCACTTCCCTTGTGTGATGGTCCTCCTCCCAGTCACACAGCCTTCTGCAGCCATGCAGCAAAAGGTGCCAGATGCGTCCACCGTCCTGTGCTCCTCCTGGGCCATACTGTGGCTCATTGTGGAGCTGAAGGTCCGTGGGATCCACTTAGACTGGGACGCGAGGCAGACCTGAAGGGAGCTTCGCTGTCTGTGTGGACATACATACACGAGTCTCTGATATCATACTCGTCCTGCACTGGTAGCCAGGTGCACACAACACCTCCAGCCCTGGTAATGTAGCCTAGCCAAGGTGGACCACTGGCAGCCTTATGTCCTGTGTGCCCTATTCAACACTGTATGCAGGACAAAAGTCGTTTTCAAATAGCTTTCAAAAGAAACCGTTTTCTGGCTTGTGAGGAGCCTGGCTACCAACCCGAGCTGTGAGAATCGGAAGGCCAGCTCTGCTTTCCTGGCTCTTCTTCCTTTCCGAGTCCCGCAGGAGCTGCAGCGCTGCTCTTCCCAGGCGCGGCGGTACGTGAGCTCCACCTAAAGGCTCAGCCTCAGCCCCAGCCCCTCTCTCTCCCAGGAAAGGAAGGGGAATCCGTGGGGATTTCATCATGTCTGAGCCTCACGCTGTGCTCCGCCTCCGGGGAAAAGCGTAGGTTACTCAGCAAAATGTAGGAGCAGAATCAATAATGCCCTTTGCCTCCGCTGCAGCCAGGTGTGCTGCTAACCCAGATTCCTTTTGAGTTTATCACCTCTTACGTTATTGCATTCAGGGTCATTCATGCAGTTATTCTGTCTGACAGCAATGGCACTATTGAGGTTCAAATGCATCAAAATATATTTATGAATATAGAAAAGTAGATTTGTGTGTGCCTCTGTGTGTTTCTTTTTTATATTTCATTGAAAGACTGCAACACAAACAATTTCCCACAAAGCTGTGATTATCCGAGTCAAGGCTAGAAACTATAGCTCTTCCCATTCTAGAGTAAACGCAGTCTTACCCTCCTTCTCTCTTTCTCTCTCTGTATGCCTGTGTGTGTACGCATACACATCTACCTGTACCTGTCATTACAGTTTAAGGGGGAAAAAAATCACAAAATGGTCATCAGTGAGTTTCCAACACTAGGTCACAAAATAGGTAGCCCCAGTGTTCCAAACTCAACGGTGCCTGCAGATGAAAAAACAGAATTAGCACATCATTCACTCTTTGAAACAAGATGCAAAAGAGGAAAGAAGTCTTCAGTACAGAGGAGGATGATGCATGTATTTCCCCCCTGAGTCTGGTTCCAAACTGGAGAGTATGGAGGAAGAGAGGTGGACTACTGGTTCCTTATTGCACAGGGTGTTAAACGCAGCAGCAAATATAAACAAAGAAACAACATGGGAGAAATTAGGAAGCACAGGGATGGATTCTCGCAGTGTAGGGACTTTCTTGCACTTCAAAGGGAATAAAATAAGCATGGCAGGAGAAACTCTAGTCCCTGGAGTGGTAATATTTGAACATAATCTAGCTTATATGAAATTAGAATCGGTTAAGTCTGCACAGTCTTGCTGCAGTAGGTCACAGGTTTCTTCTTCCAGCATCCCATCCCCAGCTGCTGCAAATGTTTGTGACAATGTGGAGATGTGTCTGACATTGGCAGCAGGATCCCAACAGCACGATTGTTTCCACGTGTTAGAGGTGCAGGGTGGGTGAGGAGGTGCAGGGCAGGTGAAAGGCCTGAAGAAAATGAGCATAACTCCAAATTTTCAATATTATAAGTGTGAATTCTGCAAATCTTAATTTCTAATGCACTCATACACCTGTCTGGAACATTTTCAGCCTCAGAGTTTCAGACAGAAGCCTCTGTGACCAGCAGAGGTTATCTCTGCCTTTTATACAGGGACTACCTGGAACTTGCATTTGCATAAAGTCACTTGGCGTACAGAAAACTCAAATCCAAAGACCAGCCTGATTTTTCTGCCAATGGTGTGCTTAGCTCACTCAGACTGCATTGCATTTAATGACAACCGCTTTGGTGATTGCACCATCTCCATTTTGCACAGCTCCTGCATGGCAGCATGCTCACCCAAAACACTGGAGACTGATTCCAGACCTTCCTCCACTCAGACACTGACCCCTGTCTGTTACAGAGCTGGGGACTGATGCTTTCAGGGGAGCAGGCCTTCTGCCTCTCCTCCTGAGTATCAATCGGTTTGGATGCAGAACTAGAGCCAGCAGGATGAAGTGTCTAGTGTTTAGGGTAGGGAGCTGGGGGAGATGAATCCTTGAACACCACCTTCTGCTGTTCCCTGGATTAATCTTTGTTTTCATACAGTGATTGTCTACACTTCACAACATCAGTGCTAACCTCCGTTAGTTTTTGTGTTAACAAGTCTTGAGATCCATGTAGAGCTTGAAATAGCAGTTGTGCATCTGAATGAAAACACCTCTAACTCAGGACTGGCTCTTTAATTCTTCCTAGAAAAAAGGATGAGATAGATATATGTAGATTACTTGGGAATGTGATTAACTACCTTTAAAATTCTGTTTCTGTGGGATGTACTGTTGATCGGAATCTAAAGGAAGTATTATTTCTGACTTGGACAAGTGATAGATTGATAGATGTCCCTTTGTCTTTTCACACATTTTTAATTCCTACACCTCTCCCCTCTCCCAAATGGTCTATTAAAAAGAAAAAAAAAAAAAAAAAGAGGAAGAAAAAAAAAAAAGAAGGCAAACCAAACCATTTTGAAATATTCATTCTTGGTGCAGGCCAGGCAAGATTAGTTATTCTCATTAGTGAACTCTGATCTTTTGTATTTTGATGTACATAAAGAGTCGTCTTCATATTATAGAAGCACCAATGACCATTTTCACTGCATTAGACTGCTTGCTAACATGGTTTGCAGAGAAGTGATTACCTGTTCTCTCTCTTTTGAACTATAAATAAAGATTGTGACCCTTTGCTTGCAACAGAAAAGGGCTATTTAGATTTCCAACCAGCTTACTGTACAAGTGCAACACAGCAAACTTACTGGGCTGTTACTTTCCCACACAGCCTGCTGCACTTTTCTAGGAGTATCTGTCTCAATACCTGTTAGCTATAATGCAATAAGTTTTAGAAGGCTGCCAGTCACTTTTTACCCTGGATATCATCTTTCCTTCTTTTTCCACAGCCCTTGTATTTTAAATAACTACAGATTCAAAGAAAGGCAGGCACACCCTCCCTGACCTTTTTAATGGCATTTGGATTTTTCAAAAATACCTATGTCCCAAGTCAGAGGAAAAATTCCTTGCTAAACAGAACAGTGTTTCCTAGAGCGTTTAATACTGTTTCAGACAAAGACAGTAAGAAATTACTGTCTTTAAACATGTAGGACTAGGCACTGAAAAGTCACTCACCCACAGAAAGGAGCTCAGGAACCTCTCTTTTCTCATATCAGATCCTAAGAACTGAGGTGAGACACAAAGCAGCAGAGCACAGAACTATTCCTGTAGGACAGTAACCTCCCATCTTTTCTTTTTCTCCTTTTTCACAAAAATATTCTGGCTGCAATCTACACATTCCTGGTTGAGTTTCAGGGCTTCATGACAGATCTGCAAGGACTTGCTGAATAGGTCTCAACTAAGGCTCACATGAAGGCCCAGTGTAGGCTGTGCTGTACGATGGACATCAGTGAACTTCACCTCTCCATTATTGCCACAAACACGGTGATGGTAGCTCACAGGAGTCCTGAGAAAGGCCACAAGGAGACAGTCAGGCTCAGGATCAGCTGTCTGGTAGAAGTTCTCCAAGCTCAGAGATGAGATTTAAGGAAAGTCAGTGGGGACACCTCCAAGAAACCAGCAAGTTCTTCAGTTTAATAATTCATATAAGGCTTGAGCCAACAAACTATTTTTATATCTATGCAGGTTTAAGTGCTTAACAGACCCACTGTATCTGGCAGTAGAATAATTAAAATTTTCTAAGTCATGGGCTCATTCACTCTGGAAAATCAGATTGTTTCTGATAGACACAAAATGCATTATAAGGCTTTTCTTAAAAGCAAAGGGTACCAGAAAAGGCCTAGTGTTTCCTCCTGGCCTCCATGAATGCCATCCCTCTAGCTCAAAAGTAACACCACCACTACTGGGACTGATGGCTTTCAAAAGCAAGCCAAACTGGACTCAGAAACTTAATTAAAAACAAAAGAAAAAAAAGAAGGCAAACAGTGGTGACAGTCGAAAGCCTGTATCACATCTTATCTTGAGCAAACCACAGAATTGTCACAGTTGAACCAGATTTTCTCTGGGGGAAGATGGTGCCTGAAAGGTGAGGTGCAGTGAGGGGGAAAAAGGAGAAAGCCTTCTCAGGGTGCTTTAGCAAAGGCAAAGCTCCACAATATTATCTAGACAAGTGGACATTTCCCTTTTTGTTGTACAATTTAAGCTCTTGCACATTAGTCTGACTTGAAAAAATGGAGCCTAAGTATCCAGAGTGGAGTCAGGCTAAGAAATCAGGAAGCCATTTCATCTCTAAGCACCATTTGGGCTTTCTCACTACTCTCCTGTCGTTTTCACCTGAAGCCTCATTTTCTTTTGCTTCAATAAACCTCTTAAATTTTGACACAGGTAACACTTGTGTGCTTCATTCAGCACTTATTCACCTAAAATACCAATTAAAAAGTATCAAGATGACTTTGGGGCGTTTGGTTTTGAAGAATAGTTCCTCCTTTTTTAAAATGTTAATATGAAGATTGCCTGACAAAGCCAAAAGGAGAATTTGAAAGTTTGATTCATTGTTTAATACCCAGTACTAGCTATTTACAAGTATGTTTTGTCTTGTCAGTCATAATTTCTGTTATATTCCTTCCATGAATTTTTTCGACTCAATAGTTAAATTAGATAATGTTAAATTCACCTCAACATTTATGCCTGGCAACAGCCTTTGTGGTCACAAGGCGATGATTTCATTAGAGGAATGGAGCAAAAGTGGAAGGAATGTGGGGTGTGAGAGGGGAAAAAAAAAGCTTTTGTTGAAACACAAATATCTTCTGTGAGACTGATTTGAGCAATTATAGCTCTGGCACTATGATAGCGAGGGGATGTGGGAATAAATATCAGCCAAGCTCTTCTCGTACTATAAATATTCTCTCTTTTTCTAAATTGTCTCAGGCACGGTCTCTGCTCAAAGCCCTCCTCTCTCTTTACTGTGATCAGGCCCGCACTGCTACGCCACATCCCACAGCCATGTATGAGCGCCGCAAATGGTCACCCAAATTTCGTGTCACAGCCCCCCAGCATCCCATTTTGCACCAGCAGAAAACGCCAGTGGTAGCACAACCCGGGGCAGGGGGGCGAGACATGCTGGATATAGCAGTTATCCTTAAAATATTCCCCATTCCTTAAATAACAGCATAGCATTGTTCATGTGCAGCAGTCTCTATACCCATGCTTAGAGGTCACGCATATTTTGTGATATAGTTATTTGGTTATCAAAGGTATTGCTGATGTTTCGGATAAGGACTGGAATTTTCTATATATAATTGACAGTGGGGGGTGGTGCTTTTTTGGATAATGGGGTTTTTAGATGCTGAAGGTTGAAAGAGATTGGAAAAAAGATGCACATATAATCTTTCATATAAAGTAGTCTGGTGATAATGCCCGGCTCACGCTCCCATTGCTCGCCCTTTGATGTTCATACCATGCATCAGATGTGAGAAGAATGACTGACAGCACTGAAACAACGAGTGGTGTCTAATGAGCTCACTGGGGCTCATCACTCCTAGTTTTGACATTTTAATCTGAGCCCATCAGCTCCTAACAGTTTGATTTACCCTTTTGTTTGCCCACAGCTCTGTGTTGTTCAAAGCTAGCCATCTCCAAGTCTTCTCTGGAAGACAGAGACAGTCCTTCCCATGTACCACAAACCTCTCCAACCAGTGTCTGTGGGTGTACTTGTCCCCTGTTGCTTCACACAGCCATCTAGCTCCATGATTTCACTTGTAAGGCCAGTGTCTTTCGCCTGCCTTCATATCCCATATATATTCCCCATGAGGAGGCAGTGGAAAAGGAATCTGGCTTTGCCCAAGCAGCCCCAGTAACTCCTGTGTAGACCATGGGACAACTTCCCTCCCTGGCAGACCTTGGAGACCCCCTGCAACCTCAGTGTGCTTCCCAGAGCTGCTGCTTATGGCATTTGCTGCAGACTGGATGGCACTGAATAGATGGACCAAACACTGGACACCTTTGTTATTTTGAGATCTATTCACCCTAACAATGACTGAAAATCATTCAGCTCCTCAAGGCATTACTTTCTGCAATGGTCCTACAGGGAAAATCAGATAATGGCCTAGCTTCTTACAGAGAAGCACTGGATACCCCCGCTCTGCTGGACCCAGCAACTCTAATGCCTTGGCTGTGGGACAGCTTCACCTGTGGGTGACGTCTGGGCTTGTGCTGACCCTGCCACAGCCTCCTACATCCTTGTGTGTGTGCACAAAGGATGCTGGGCATATGGCCCAGCCAAGAGCTGTGTGATTGATTCTCCAAGCAGCTGCCAAGCTGGATGGCGAGTCAAGCAGGACAGTCACAGGTCAGTGTTATTCCCCCATGCCTGGGATTGCTTGTCTTTAAAAGGCAAAATGGTAGTCACTCGATGGCCTCAGAGCCATATATAAATAAATCCTTATTCTGGTCATTATTATGGTGGCTTTGGCTCTGCAGATCAACAGGTCTACCCAAGTTAAGAAAAGATTCCATTTAGTACATGTCATTTTAATCTTTGATTAGTTTTTAGTGTTTGAATAATGGCTTCTGTGACAGAGGTGATGTTTCACATTTTCAGGCTTTTAGAAGGGAATAATATGTCTCGTGACCTTTCACTTTTCAGGAGTTGCTCAGCCACTGAACTGTGAAGCTGCGTGCTGCAAATAATCACTTCAGCTGGCTAGGGCTGGGTAACCCCAGCTCTACATTTCATATCCAGTTCACTTTTCAATGATTTATTTGTAATTTCTGCTAAACCACAGTTTAAGTTATCCAGCGCTTGGCTGCTAGATCGGTAACAGATAACCCTTGCCAACAACACAGTTTGTTTTGAAGGCCAGTATAACTAGGAGACTGAGAATAAATTGGTAGGTTAAGAGGTCGTATGTGGGAACTGATGCCCATCCTCTGTCCGAACGCCAACTCCCAGAGAGCAGTGCTGTCATCCAGCTGACCTTCCTCTCTTTTCCCCTGCTGCCCTTGGCTTAAAGCAAAAGCCCCTCTCTGTAGTCAGAGCTCAGCCTGAAAAAGAAGAAACTCATGAAAACATCCTTTCAGAAAAAAGAAAGGCTTCTTAAAAACAAGTCTTTGTGCTTTTGCGTTTGTCACAGCCCACATTCCAGTACCAACACCATACAGGGTATTTTATGCTTCAGCCCCTCAGATCCAATCCCGCCTGGTTAGTCCTGTCCTTGCTGCAGTTATGAGCTGGGAGCATCGGCGTCACCTCCAGTGACTTCTTGGGAGCCTTCCCTGACAGCAGCATCCCAGTCCCCTCACTGCCGTAGAGGGTACGTCCCTAGGAGTTGCACTCCTCGCAGTGGCAGGAGAGGATGTAGCGGTAGGTGGCAGTGAGCCGCATGCCCCCCGAGCACCTCAATCGCATGGCCTTCAGCTTGGAGGTCTGGGGCCGGCAGCAGTGGCAGGTGGAACGGAAGGGCTGCTTGAGGACGGTGCTGAAAGAAACCATGGGCTCCGAGCGTGATGTCTGGCTGCAGCGCCCTTCGCAGCGAGCCAGCAGCACCATCTGCGAAGGAAAAGAGACGGGTTAGGAAACGTGCCCCTGTGGCGGCCAGTGCAGCTAGCAGTGGCAGATGGGCACCTCCCTCCAGTCTGGCTGGTCTTTCTTCACCTACTGCATCTTCCCACCTCAGCAAGAGCACTGAGCCCCACACAGTGCATTGTCTCCAAGCTGTATCTGAGAGACCAGGGGAGGTAACATAGGTGGGAGGAAAAGACGGTCTCCTCCCAGAGTCCCAGGCACCGACACCAATAAGAACTATGGGGACTGGTTTTCTGAAAGCTGACCTTGGGGCTCTAAATGATCACAGCCAGCCGTGCTTTACAGGCATGGTGACTGCAATTGTGACTTGTTGACCTCAGATTTGTGGCAGCAAAAGCCTGTAAATCATTAGCCAGACTGATACTTTGGTTGGATATATTCCAGCATTATGAGTGTATATACTAGTGATCAGCAAAACCGGTTCTTGAGGCCCATGAATGTCTCAAATTATTAGGTATATAAATAAATAAAGTAGAAATATAAGGAAGATGCTTAGTTTATTGCTTCTCAAGAAGCAAGTTTCTAGCTCCCTCCCTTTACAAAGATCACATTGAATACGTACTTGCAATTATATGTGTGTATATTTATAATTGCATCAGCTGTATCTGAATAAAATGCACTGCATAGTGTAAGGCAGTGAAAATGTAAACAAGATGAACTCCTTGCCAAACATGAGGGTTCACTAGCGAGCTTTTCCAAAAGCAGTGCAGGCTCCATAGTTCTTCTCCTGGGTTCACCGAGTTGTGACCAGAGCAAGGTAAGTTGCACAATAGGAGGCACTAAGGAAGGAAAGTCCATGGGCAGTCATCTACTCCCCTTCCCAACAACCCTTTGTTGAGCAAAGGAGAGGGATAGAGTCTCCTAAGCTCTATAGAAGACATCAAAAGGATCTTCTATAGCTCAGGAAATCATGTGGTCAGAAACAACTGTTACCACTTTGATAAGGGATAAGTGTTGTAAGGGGTAAGGAGCTATGTCAAGCTCCTTAGTACTAGTGTCTTTAGCCAATACAAGAACAGGGAAAGGGACAGTTACTACAGAGCTAGCATTCCATTGCTGATAAAGATCCACTTTTTTCCTTTAGTAAACAAAATTCACCTCCCATTGTGACAAGCAGGCAGCTGATGAAGAGCTACTCAGCTTATCTAATCCTGCCTGTATTGCAAAGGAAAGACAGCAGATTGGGACATTTTAAAAAGTTAGTTTCCTTCCCAGCATCTTGGCAGCTCTTGCTAGGTCCCCGACTTTGACCAAGTTCACCAGACTGTGAGCACGCTTTGTCACAGGCTATTCCCATGTGTTTGCCTGAAGGGGAAGGTGAGGAACAATCTGACAGCAGCTGGCAACTGCTCTAAAGAGAGTTGCAAAGGCCACAGAGTGAAACACTCCTCAGGAGTGGCAACAGGGGACATGTAATGTCCTCAAATTGCTTTTCTTGAGATTCAGAGGACCTCCAGAGTCCTTTCCAAACAACATTTCTATGATTCCATGATTTCAGCCCAAATGTGACAGCACACATCACTGTATGATGGGGGTGACTTCTAACAGTTGATGCTTCTGGAGCTGGAACAGATAGTTGCTCTGGTACTGTTAGCCTAAGGGATTTTTATGGCAGGCATCCATTCCTGTATCTGCAGTTGCTTTCAGAAATGCCAGGAAAAAACCAAACCAACCCCCAAGGAACAGGATTAAGGATTACGAGTTACAAAGTGTAATTATAGAGCAAAATTATCTGATGTGCCAATATCTGTGTCTGAATACATTTCTTAGGAACAGCAAGCATTCTAAAGCGAAATCAGTTGGTATTTCTTCAATGTGCAACTGCATTTAGAATTGCTTAGCAAGTCATGTCTTTAAAAACATGTTTTATTCTGTGGAAACTCTAATTTTAATCTCCACTATTGCTGGCAACTTAGTTTTTCATAAGAGTATGGTCAGTATTCATATCGGTACAGAGTGTTGGGTTTGTGCTCTAGTTTTGCATTGCAGTGTAATTTTTTTACAAATGGCACTGCATCATGGACAACAAGTCAAGTTTACAGGATTAAAAAAAAAATATCAAATTTCCCATTTTGATAGCTTTCTAAACTTCTGGACTAACCTCAAGTCCTCAGCAAAATTTAGTCTCGTCCTCCTCATAAATCCAGAACAGCACCAGTGGATTTTGGCAGGTGTGCAAATGAGCTGGAAATAGCATATACTTCAAAAGCTTTGCTTTGCCATTTAATCAATCACACCAGCTGCTTATTGCATCGTATACTATAGTGCAATAGAGATTATCGCCTAAATAATTAGTAATGCTATGATGGCATAGCACAGTAATACAGTGGGTGTATATATAGCAAAAACGTGTGGGTGCTTTATAACCTGATATGTGTGTCTCTTGGCTCCCCTTGTGCCCCACACATGTGAGCTTGTGCCTGTCACCTTGTGATGTTGGATCTGGAAACACAGCACACGACAATGGGGGAAGCACAGAGGGTCCCACATGCATGAGCAGCTAGGGAAAAATAGGTTTTCTTTCTTAAAGTAAGCAGTCTCATAGGTATTTGGATGGCCACAAAAGAGAGCAACGTGAATCTGCGACAATATTTGACTCTGATCACTTGACCTATATTCCGGAAATTCAGAAGTTGTGAACTGGTTTGATATTAGCAGTGTTCGTAGTCCTCCTCAGCAACAAGCTGAGCCCTGAAAGCAAATGGGCTGAGATTTGTGAGAACAGACTTTCACACAGTGTCCGTGACCTGCCTGCACGCAGGCGTTACTGAAATACTCCTGAGCTACCTTGGGGGCGAATGCCTTCAAACATCTTTCTTCATCTGGTCTGTGTCTCTCTGGGCTGGATTCTTCAGTGTGGAACTGTCAGTGGTAGCACACTTCGGGCACATCTAGAGGAAGCACTTGTGACATCCAATACCATATTTTAGGAGGCTCTGATTGTAGCGGCGAGGCAATCCAGCACATGGAAGACCAGTGGGTCTCCATGACAGAGGTCAGGCAGAATCCAGTATGGTCAGAAAGGCAATACCTCATGAACTGACACAAACATTTCCTTGAAGTCAAAGGAAAACACTGTTTTTCAGGAACGAATGACCTTCTTCCATCCCTCCTTTGTGTCTCCATTATAGATTCTGTTACTATAATGGAGTTTGTTTCTAAAGGCTTTGGAAACCTGTTTACAACATCTGCCTGAGGTCACAAGAAAGAGGGATTTTAATGATTAAATTATATTGGGTGGATACTTCCAAACGTAACAAAACTACCTCCCATGTGGGTACAATTGGCAGTCTCCACAGAGAAGCACAGTGGACCTAATCCTTTCTTAACCAAGACAGACAGCAAACATAATATGTCTTGCAATCTCTGAAGCTGTTTATAACTTCTGTAATACTATGCTGCGCTAAAAGGGAAAATGTACGGAGTGAAAAAGGATGGCTCAGTGGAACCAATATATCATGCCAAAAAAGGGCAACATGTCTGCTTGACATTAGTTGTCAGTCCAAGCTTCACAATGGAAACTCAGTGGAAACAAGAAGAACCACAATTCCCACAGCTACTCCCACAGAACCTTCCTTTTTTCTGACTTGTTTATATTTTATCGCAATATATATAGGAACAGACATTACGTCTAATTTTCATTAGCAAGTCTAATATTGGTCTGTGTTTATATACTAGATCCAGAACAGAAGCCATATGTCTAGCAGGATGATTCAGATCCCCAAGACCTTAAGAAAAAAGAGCTTGATTTAACAAACAGAGACAAGTTTTCTAGGAAATGTCAAAATTATTTCACTCTGTATGGAAACTGTTTTCATTTTCCACTTCATGAGAAAGTCCATACAACTTGCAGTATTGTTAAAAATCTCTTCTTGAAACTGTTGTGGAATTTGGGAAGCCAAGAGATGTGATAATATTTTCAAACATGATTTCCATTAAAGGCTTGATTTTAAAAAAGTCACTGACATTTTTTCAGTCAGTTACAAATGTTTATGTCAACAGCTTTTTTCTCAAAGTTCAGTTTTGAAATAATATGGTTTTCATTATAAAGCTTTCTGTGTTCTCATTTCCACCAGTCCCACTCCGAAAAGCCTGATTGCTTTTCTCTGTCATTAGGGATGCTAAGAAGACGAATAGATGGTGGCTTTCCTTCCTTTCTTCCTTCTTTCCTTCCTTCCTTGGGCTGTGTAGGAAGCAGTGCTCTGAGCCCAAAAGAAAAACGTGCCCAGAGGTGAGGCACAGGCTGGCTGCAGCACAGGAAGGGTGATGTGGAGCTGCAAGGCTGACTGTGCCAGGGTGGCAGTCTTGGTGGCGAGTGCTCAGCTGGCCCAGGGACAGGAGAGTTTGGCTGTGGCAGCGGCCACTGGAGAGCTAGCGGTGATGCAGGGCCAAGCAGAGGCAAAGACATGCTGTGGGAACCCGCTGCAGCTGGGGAATGCTGGCAGGTAGATGGTGGCTAGTGGGAAAGGAGAGACCAGGACATGGGAACCCTTTGGCCCTGGGGCTGGAGAATCTCCATCCTTCATCCTCCAGGACTGAGTTGCCTCAGGGGCTGCTCTGGGATCTGTTATGTTCTCTTTTGTCTGAGGCAGAGGGCTCAGGGCAGTTATACCCTACATTTCTCACCACCCTGGTGAAGCCACAACTTGCTACTCATTCAGTCTTCTGTGTGTAGAGGGGCAGAGCGACATCCTACCCAAAGCTGGAGACCAAAGGGACTCTGGGGGCTACCTACCATCTTCCCAACATTATATACCACAGATCTGCCTGTTCTCTGGCAATGCAGGGAGCTGAGAATGAGGGCCAGCTGGGTGAAGCATCACTCTCCTGGACTAAACCATCATGGTAGCTCTGGCTTCTCAGGTGTAACATTGCCAGGGAGGGGAAGGCTGACACCCCACCCGCCAAGACATAAAAACCACCCACACTTTTTACCTTTGCCTTGCACTGGAGTCAACTGCAATAAAATGAATACAGCACAAACAGGTGCCTCTCTGCAGTTCTGTATGGTAAAGCTGGATATTTCCCAGACGGGAAGAAGGTCTAGTCTAGGCTAACAGCAAAACCAAAGATCTCTCTTGAATCACAAGTAAGGCATGATTTTACAGAGCAGTAGGGCAAAAGCCTGTGATCTCCTACCAGCCTCCCAGCACCCTCTTACCCAACGCAGGGCTGTCAAAAGCATTGGCACTGGCAGTTGTTACCTTTCCTTAATCCAGGGATGTGGGTGCATAAGGCAAAGCTACTTTCCATAGGACAGAGGTATGGTCCAGGCGGAGACCATACATCTGAATATGCACTAGCTTAACTCAGCCGGAACAAATTAGGACAAGACAAAAGGGACCAGCAAGGATTTTCCCATTGTTTCTCCCCATTCTTTTTCTCCACGCAATGAAATAAATGACTGTAGGCTATGTGCGCAGGCTGCTAAACCGTTTTGACAGAAAATTTTTCAAGCTTGAAATCTCAAATGAAAGGCAACCTTGTATTTTCTTCTGCTCTCGAGACCTATAGTAAACATCTAATTGTCATTCTGCATGAAAACAAAGGCTTTGAAACCAAATGGGGGGGGGTAGCAATGTTTTTCACATTCTTTTTTCATTACCATTTTACAGCTTTATTCTTTATCTCAGTGCTTCAACTCAAAAGTTATAAGTTTGCATGCTCCAGATTAAAGACTCACTTGAAGGAGGGAATGACTGGGATGATCTAAACTTTCAAACTAGTCCATCCCCTTGATACTGGCAGCTGAGACCCCAACATCCTCCTTTGAATCTTATAATTTACTGCATATTACCTTTACCAGCATGATGTGTTTTTCCTTCTGAAAGGGTGAAAAGAAAGTCAAGAGCCTTTATATCCAGCCCCAGTTCTAACTCAGATGTCTCTGCATCTGTATGTGTCTCCAGCTGGATTTTGGTAGTAAGGGATTTGTGCAGAGAAAATCAACCAAAATGCCTCATTTTAACAACTCTACTGACGCAGCACCCTGCTCCAAAGGGGTGAGGTAAGTCCTTACCTTCGAGCTACACTTGTAGAGGGGGTGGCTGATGGAGTCGACATAGTGATGCCTCATGCAGCGGCTAGGATCAGAGTCGATCATGAAGGAACTGTCTGTTTTACTGTCCGCATCTCCCATCATCGCCAGCAGTGAGAGCATGGAAATCGAAGCCGCAAGTACATGATTTCCCATTGTCGAGGTACTTCTCTCTGATAACAGCAGAGGGAGGTAGAGTATTAAAAGAACTCCAAATACTGGCAGCCAGTTCCTTTCCAGGATGGTGAAAAGTCTGGTTTAAGTCTCTTAGCTGTCATTTTTCTTCTCAAGTTGGAGTTTGCTGAGATTGTAATCCATCAAAGAATCTCCTGCGTAGCTGGAATAAAAACAACATAAATCACAATCCTGACCAAAAAGACCTCTGGAGAAAAACAGACATAAATAATATTAAGGCACACAGGATTTTCACTAGCCAAAATGTATGCTCTGTGTGAGCATCATTCCTACTGTAGGCAGAGTATATGGCATTAGGAAGAAGTCAAGGCCTTGTTACTTTAAACAGTGCTCTATCATTTTACTAAGGAGAACCTTTTGACTTTTAACATCACAAGTGGTGCAACGCCAATCTTTTACACTTGGTGATGTCCCTAATGGGTTCCCATCAAAACTGGTGATTAGTAACACATCAGAGACTTCTGCAAATTGAAAGGACTGTATATCCACTCAAAATGTCAAAGGGGAACAAAACTAGGCTACCTCCTGCATTACAGATGGGAATTTCTGGCCTAGACAGCACCCGGGAAGGCTGGAGGCAGGCTGACCCCTGGCTCTAGGGGCTGCACTTTGGTCTTCTGCAACCCCTACACTGCAAGGACAAGGGACACTCCCAAGATGGAGGGAAGCTGAGGGTCCAAGCCCAGGCATGAGCAAAGAAGTCCCCCAGGAAGCTTGCTGAACACCAGCCTGAACTGCATGGGGACCTGCACCTAGGTCTCAAGCTGCCCTGCCCTCCCGAGTACCAAACGCACACACACACAGCTGGGCATGCTCTACTTGCTTACTTGTCAGGCTGCATTTCCTCAGTGTCAGTCTCTTCTCTGCTAATTAAAAAGCAGCATCTGAAAAATACATTATATTCCATAATTCCCAAGTACATTCCAGCTATCAATTGAAAAAAAAAATAAAAATGTGCAGGTGGAGTCACGTGGATACCCACCTAGACATCTGGATTTCTGCCACATGTTGGAAACCAGGAGATGCCCCAGAAAATAGGCACGGGACAGCCCCTGAATGCTGCCCAGTGCTCTGTGTTGGCAGATAAAGGAGGGCATCTCCCTGAGCTGCTACATCACAGCCCCTTGATCCTTCTTACAAAGCTCATAGTCTCAAATGGACAATTTATTTTTGCTTTTACTACAAACAGCTATAGCTTGAAAGAGCTGTGAATTCTCCATCTAAATATAACCTGCTGAAGCAAATCATTGTCGTAAGTAAAGTTGAAAGTGCAAGGACTTTCTGAAGAAACTTATGATAAAGCAGTTCCCTGGTCATGCAGAAATGCTCCCCCAGAGCCTCTTGCCTATTTCAAGAGCTGATGTGTGCCTTTATTACTTATACAAACCTCTTTCAAAACTATTTTCTGGTTTGCTGGCAAGACTCTAAACCTACAGATACTCATCTCTTAAATGGCCTGAAATTACAAGGCCTCCCCACCAGAGTGCTTGAATGATTTGTGTGTTGCCTTATAGCCTGCTCAAACACTTTTGTGAGAGGAGTGCATAGCAGTGAGAATCACTTCCAGAGTTCATCCAAGCTGGGAGTTGGGACTTGTCAAGCTGAAGTGACATACAAAGTCTCATGCTGGGAAGAAATGTAATTAGGGATGCTCTGTGTATTAGACATTTATTTAAAGCCTTTTTTGGGTTTCAAACTATTGTCCATGTGCCTAAATAGGAAAGGGAAAATTATGTGACTGTGGATTTAATAGACAATATATTTTTTTCTTGGAGTCTGACCTATGACCTGGTGTATTTTCCTCAAGCAATTGTTTTTCAGAGGATATTACATTAAAAAAAATACCATGTCCTTGCAGTATAAGGAGCTTAAACAATGCTAAACACTTAGGATCTCAGATACATTTATGCATGGTCTCATTCATGTCACAAATATCCCTCCAACCATTTTAACACAGTAAGAGAGAAATCTCAGTCATGGGAGCTGGGACATATTCCTTCCCAGAAGTGACCTGTGCTACTCTGGTTCACGCAGATGATGCCCAAGGATTAGCTAAGAGGAGGAGTGATGCACTTTTTTTTTTATCTATTTAACCTTTTACCTACATTCCTATTCTTTATAAAGAGGCTGACCAAAACATGCTGCTTGGCAAGGACTCTCTCCAACATAGTTAATCAGTATTACACACCCAGTAATTCCCTTTCTGTCCAAATAAATTTACTTGATATTGGACCATCTCATCTCATGTAAAATTATGTCCAGGGATCCCCATTTCCCATTCTCTCTCTGTCCCACAGTTAATTTTGTGCTTCTATATCTTTCTATGGTTTTGATCAGTATGATTTAATACAGTGAGAGAAATCTGGAGTCCTGGCTCAGTTTTCAAAGGCTTATCTCTCTAGTTTTCTTCAGGAAATAATTGGATGACATAGAGTCTGCCTCATGAAAACACTCTGAGAAAGCTGGAAAGAAGCAGGGAAAAATGTGAGAAAAGGAAGATGCCTCTACCTTCTTAAGGATAAGTACAGAACAATACGAAAAGTACTAACACTTTCTCAATCTTTTAAAATTGCCCTGGTACTTCCCTGGCAAAGAAACGTAGCAGGCTTCAGTAACAAAACTTTGAAAGAAGAAAAAAGTACTGTTATCACATATTGTCAGTAAAAAGAGAGACTGTGGATGAAAATGTGACCCATCTTTTGAGAAAAAACTGTGTACAGTTGTCAATAGTCATACTGGCAAAATGAGTGTACAGGTATTGGAAGTGGGACTGCAAGACAACACTGGCCTATTTGCACATGCCAATGTCTCCTGACATACCTATGTGAAGTACACACGTATGTTTTTCAAGTATATATGCCATATATAGAATCATAGAATAGTTTGGATTAGAAGGGACCTTTAAAAGTCATCTAGTCCAACACCCTTGCAATGAAGAGGGACATCTTCAACTAGATCAGGTGGCTCAGAGCCCTGTCCAACCTCACCTTGGATGTGTCCCGGGATGGGGCATCTACCACATGTTCCAGTTTCTCACCACCTTCATTGTAAATAATTTCTTCCTTATATCTAGTCTAAATCTATCATCTTTTAGTTTAAAACCATTACTTCTTGTCCTGTCATGACAGCTCCTGCTAAAAAGCTTGTCCCATCTTTCTTATAAATCCCCTTTAAGTACTGAAAGGCCACAATAAGGTCTCCCCAGATCGTTCTCTTCTACAGGCTGAACAACCCCAACTCTTCCAGTCTGTCTTCATAGGAGAAGTGCTCCAGCCCTTTGATCATTTTTGTGGCCCTCCTCTGGGTGCACTCCAACAGGTCCATGTCTTTCCTGTGATGAGGGCTCCAGAGCTGCACACAGTGAAGACAGTACTCCAGATGGGGTCTCACCAAAATCGAGGAGAGGGGCAGAATCACCTCCAGCAGAAAGACCTGCTGGCCACACTTCTTTTGGTGTAGCTCAGGATATAATTGACTTTCTGGGCTGCCAGCACACATTGCCAAGTCCTGTCTTTTGCCATCATGGAGAGTGGCTTGGCGACTACATCAGCCAATTCCCTCAGAACTCTGGCATGCACCTTGTCAGGTCTCATAGACCTGTATGTTTAGGTTCCTCAGGTGGTCACGAACCTGATCTTCTCTCAAAATGGGAGGGCTTTGCTCCCCCAGTTCTTGTCTTGTGGTCCCTCCACTCAAGAGGTGTGGGGAGAGAGGCTGCCACTGAAAACTGAGGCAAAAAGTTGTCGAGCACCTCAGCCTTCTCCTCATCCATTGCTACCAGTTCACCAGTCTTGACCACCATGAGGGGTACACTTTCTTTTTCTTCCTTTCCTGGCTGATGTACCCATAGAAGTCCTTCTTACTATTCTTTGCATCCCTTGCCAAGTTCAGCTCCAGGTGTCTCTTGGCTTTCCTGACCCCATCCCTACACAACCAGGCAGCATCCCTCTACTCTTCCCAGGATACATATCATTGCTGCAACTGCCTGCGCATTTCCTTCTTGCCCTTTAGTTTGACCAGCATAAATATATGTAATTTATAGATATATATATTTAATCCAGATATATGGGGAAAAAGTATCACAGGAACATTTAAACATACAGAAGTTAGTGTGCAGATTATGTAAAAAAAGTCTAAATATTTTCACTCAGGTACAGCACCATGATGAAGTATGTTGACATGACATTTTCCATTTCCAGCAGATATTGTGCAATGACATTTCAGTTTAAATTAGAATTCTTTCTTTAAAAAAAAAAAAAAAAAAATTGTATTCCTTGTCTGAATTCTAGACAGTACATGATGTCAGAAGTGACACGTGTAGCTTCCAGTCTGTCTTTCTGTCCAAAACCAAGAACAAGTACACCTGTAATCATTAATCATTGTAGCTGTACTTATAATGACATTTCATTTCATTTCAAAAATACATCTTTTTATCAAAATCAACAATTTCACATAGAATTTTTTCTTTTTTATTTAAGCTGTTTTTTCCTCAGTTTCTTTTCATGTCAAAAAATGTGGTAAAAAGCTCATCTGCCAAGCTAATATAAAGGAAGCAAAAATGCAAATGGGACTTCTTATTCTCAGGCAGAAAATTGGCTACAAAAATATTTGGCCTAACAGTGGGTGAAAATCATGAATTCCCATGTTTTCAGAATTCACCAATATGGGCATTACATGTTGTTAGTTACAGGCTTATAGTGCCCTTTCCCTATAACTAGTTTTCAGGAATTCATAGAGACATAACATGCTAAAAACTATTACAACTGTTACCTAAAACTGCTACAGCTGTTACCTAAAAACTGCAGGGAAAAAACAGGAGACATCCCAAAGAAAGATCATATGAACATACAATCCAAAACTGTATTGCATATGGACATAGGGGCAGAGTTAGGGTTATTTTTCCCAGCTTCATGTTGTTATTAGATGCTTTTAGAATGCTGAAATAAAGATTGCTTATCCTAGTCTTAATATCATTTAGAGAGTGGTGAAGGTTAAGATTTTGTTTTGCTTTAAGGACAGAAGAAAATTCCATCATCTGGAATTATTTAGCCAGTCACTTTGTGAGAACGTAAACAGAAATTCTCTTTTTGCTATGTATCTTGGAAAAAATAAAGAGCTGAGCAATTCTCCAAAGGTCTATTGGATCTGCACCGCTTTTGCCCTGGAAGGTAGGAAGGGAGCAATGGAAAAGCTCATTTATGTTGTACTTCTACTTAGCTATTCCCGGCTCCTGAGCCCCCTGAATTAGCCATGCACGTTATGTTCAGCTTGGCCTTCGTTTGCTGTGCATTTTCCATGTTTGAGACTCCTGCTTGACGATGAGGGTACAATTCAAGTCACTCAGTGCCTTTTATGTTTCGGAGGCTGCCAAAATCCCTTTGGAGCTGCAGTGTGTATATATAACTAAGCCTTGCCTTGCATGCTGTGCATATTTAGTAAACACAATTACTTGGATCCTACCATGTGGTTCACTCATTCTGAATTTGTTATGTAAACAGAGGAGTTACAAGACTACTCAGTTTCTCCAAACTCTGGCCTTAAAAATTGTCACTAACAATATATATGTGTATATATATGTGTGTGTGTGTGTGTGTGTGTGTGTGTGTAGCATACCCCTGCTGTTCTGGCAAAAAAGTCTCAAAGATCTTTATGAGACCAAAATGGATTTCTCCAGAATTTTATCCAACCTGAAAAAGTTTAGGCCAGAAAGACGAAGATTTGGGGGGTTTGTGCTCCAAGATCTGGACTGGAGTGGAAATGATTGTGTTGGGCAAACTACACTGTCAGGTTACACCAGGGTTTCTTCCGCAGGGTTAAATTCCCTGCTGCCATCATAAAGGCTATGAAAGGTGCTCAGGGTGGGAAGACAAGGAGGAGCAATCTGTCCTGGAGATCCCCTTCAGTCCCCCAACCCGGGGCATTGGGGTAGCCCTGCCATGTCATTGCTGCTGCCTCCTGGCCACAGTGCTAGTATGGCCCATGGCGACCCATCACTGGGATTTCTGAATAACAGATCTGAGCTTTCAGGGAACTTGGGGAGCCATTGTTTCTGCTCCTGCAATGAGTTGCAAGGCCTCTGCTAGGTGATAGACTGGGGGTTCCCTGTGTAGAGGGCTGCCCCATGCTCAACCACAGCTCCCAGATGACAGCAGCAGCTACCCTTGTGAAGAGGGTACCCCTCTCCCAAAGCCATGTCCACAGCTCAGGTCTTGCTCTAAGGCCACATCTCTGCTGGGACACTAAGCCCCCTTGGAGCAGCCCTCCAGCCCTGCAGCCACATGGCATGGTGTAGTCTGCTCCCAGATCGCCTCCAGCTTCCACAACACTCAGATGGGCTTCCAGCCCACGCAACTGCCTGCACCATGCCCAGGAACTGCTTGGGAAGCACTGTGTGCTGTGGGACAAAATTGCATGAATGATCATCTGAGCAGTGTAAGAGAATGGTTTATCTGGTAGGAGAGATGACTTAAGATGCTGTGCCTGATCCTGCTTTCTGTTGAACCAACTCAGAGGCTTTATCAGCTCCAGTGTATGTTTTAGCTCTGTGAATAAATGTAATCATCTTCTCATCTCATTATTTTACTGTGGCTATTTTTATTCCAGCAGTGAAGTGGCTGGCCTCCTGTATATGCTATCAAAATCCTTGCTCCACACTGCAGACGCCTTTCAAAACACCTGACAAAGTCACCGAGCAGCCATGTGGCAGCCAAGAAGTAGCAGGTGAACACAGGAAACTCCAGTTGTTTGTGAAATGCCTCCATCCAGCATTTCAACAGGTTTCTTCCCCTCCTGAGACAGGGTGAATACCAAATTATATATTTTGAGGGAGATCCTTACAGGTCCGAATAATTTAAATGCTTCCAAGAGGCCTCGCTGTGCCAAATGAATGTTTGCCCTGCTGACATCCAGCTGTGCTGGTGCTTGTCCCCTTTGACACCAAGGGAAACGTTCTCACCCATGGTATGGGAGCTCCATCCACCCGCTCTGCAGGGCAGCGGACGCCTGTGAGGAGGGGACACGAGTAACACATACTCCCGACCAGGGCTGGCAGCAGCTGGTGAGCCAAGAGGAGAGGGGAAGGAAAATAGCAGTAGAAAGGAAAACAGGCTCAAAAGAAGGGTCTTCAGCCTTTTCATCTGGGTGTCCACAGGAGGGAAGCAGATCTGATCCTACTGAGGCTGCTCTGTCCTACCTCCCGCTGGCCAGCAACCTCAGAGCATTGTCCCATAAAAACCAAAAAGAGAAAGTGGCCACTAACCTCTCTGAGCAGTCTGAAATGTCAAACAAGCTGATGGCAGGTAGCTGAGAGAAACTCCTGCACATCATTTTCCGCTGTGAGGCTTTGCTAAGTCTTTCAATATTTCAGGAGATGAAGACCTGTGACAGTAAGCAGACTGAAAAAAATAGGAAGACCATGGTACTTGAAGCACAAGAAACAATATACTAATTGCAGCAAATATAATAGAAGAGCACACTGCTGCAAGCACTCCTGGGGGCATTAGCAATCGTGGCATCAGCCCACATGGAACCAGTGCCTGGGCTTTGATGGGGCAGCTCACGGAAGGCCCCCCAATAAATGTTCACGCAGCAGGGACGCGGTGCATGAGGTGGAACAAATTAAGCTGAATGGCACTTGAGCTGGCTGAGCTCCCCTCGCCTTTTGAAGTTTCCCAGCACATTTCCAGCCCTTCAGGTAGCTGGGAGAAGGGGAGCTCACAGCGCCTTCCTGCTAGGCGCTTGAAATAACAAGCTCTAGTGGGTACTGCAGGCTGGCGCCCGGCCAGCAGACAGGCACAGGCCAACATGGAGAAAAGGTTTTTTAATACACTCGCAAAGAATAACTGCTGGTGGACAAAAGAGCACTTGTATTTTTATTCTTTCCTTTTCCTGCTTCCAGGAAACTTTAAATAGATTGATTAGGGGCATGTATGGGATCTCTCTCTAATGAGCTAGTAGAGCTCATTAATGGCGAGGTGATGCCAGCTTTGGATTCTTTCTTTATCCTTGTGTCTCACTGAATATCAGGGTAGCCATGGTCTTGAGTCTGGGACAAGAATTGAGAGTTTTTCACTTCCTTATCTAGAGCGTGCTGGATGGGACCACCCCTTGGTGTAGCAGAAGACGCAGAGCCCATCTGTCTAAGCAGGGCTGACCATCCCTCTCAGGAGGCAAACCAGCAAGGGCGGCTGCTGGCTAAAGCGTAAATATTCCCAGCCAAGCATTACCTATAGGATTTGCTTCAGTAATTACCTCTACTTTAGTCTTATGACCCAACATGAGGCATAACGACTCTTGGCCAAATTACAAGTTGCTGAGAGGTCTAGGGCATTCGGACATGTGTCCTCTACCTGTAGGACTGTGTTACAAGCAGGTGGGCGGGTTTTGTTCTCTGTCTTTTATATATTTTCTAGAGAACTCAAAGGACTGTAGTTATCAATTGATCCAGGAGTAGGAATGGGTTTCTTGTTCTTTAACAGTAAGCAAAGATGTCCCTGCTACTGGGACCAGCAGAGAGTGCTATGCATGCTGGAGATAGCACATGATTGAAGGGGATGTTCTCTCTTTTCTAACCCTAGGGGCAAAATGCTCTCTCCTTTTATACACAGGCAAAATTCAGACCCTCCATTCATATACCTCGGCCTCTGACAATTAGGGAACCTAAATATTTGGCTCATGGTAACAATTTCATGTCTTCTAACAAGGGGAACAGCGTTCCCCTAGGTCCCACTCTCTTTGAGCCGTGCTGCTATGACAGTAATGCGATTGTCACTGCCATGGTATGCTTAACCTTTGCCAAACCAGAGCTGAGGCATTAACTCAGATCCTCAACTCATGTGTCTTAAAGGGCAACATAACCTGCGCTGCATCCGCGCTGCCAGAGCGACGCAGTTTGCAGCTCTGCAGTAATCAGCACGTAAATGCGACAAGCGTAAGCCGTAACAATGATTGATGCAAATAGAAAAAGAAGAAAGAGAAGCTGAAAAATAGCAGTGCGGTGGAATTCCTAGGGCCAGTGTCTCCACGGCACCAGCAGCCCAATATCCTGACACCAGAAGAAAGGCAACACTCGTTTGTGGTAGAAAGGATCTCTGTGCCATGCAATGAAATTCCAGCCAACAGGACAAGGACTGATGGTGTCTGGAAGTGGTAGTGCCACTGCTACCCGGATAATAGTCTGAATTAGATTATGTGAAAAAAGAAGGAATATATAGACGGCCAGCTGCTCAAAGGCTTACTACAACCTTGCTTTTATTGTTCTGCTAAGTTAGAGGTGGGGCATCAGAGGGATTCCTGACATACCATTACTGAGAAATTTTAATATGTTCCACACTGACACATATAAAAAGGAAATAACAGCTGATCATAGTCAGTGGAGAGCGCAGCATCTCTTCATATGCATGCACAGAACCATAGGCAAAGTGGGGCGCTCTTGGCCGAGGAGGCTCAGACCCACACTAACCTGCACCAGCTGAACTTTTCTCCTGCCATTGAGCTGAATTTCAGCAAAAGGGTTGTCGAGCAGAAAATAAGGTGATCTGGGCATGGCTATTCACTCCCTCCTGAGATACCAGGACATGGAGAAGGACAGGGGAGCTGAGAGGCTGCACATTTAGCACTGATGAAAAGAAACACATGTTTACACAACCGACAATGATCCGGTGGAACAAGATATCACAGAGGGCAAAAGTTTAGCTGGGCTCAGCAAAAGGACTTGTTATGTATGGGAGGGCTACAGTTGTAAGGGTTTTATTTTTAAAGAGTTTTTTGGAAGGGTTATAAACTCTCAGGACTCAGAGTTCAGTTGATGGGGTTAGGGAAATATCCTTCACCACAGCAAGTTACCCCGTAGCTGCCTACTATGGGGGCTCTATGCCAGTCTTTGATGTGGCCGCTTCCAGCCATGCTCAAGAGGTGGATTACTCAAATAACATGGGACTGCGGCATGGTCTTATGTAGCAAAACTGTTCTAAAAACTCTTAGACACAAGTGTCTCCTCATACTCAGCATGGTATTAGAGGCACGGGAATTAGTAATATTTGTACTATCACTAATATTTATCATTGTAATTACAATGGTAGTACTTGGGGAAAAAAAAAGGTTTTTTCTTCTACTATTAGTAAAAGGAATAATCTGCCAGACTTGTTGCAAAAACAAATGTTTATGCAAGCTTTACACTGCAGAAAGTCAACTCCCTTCAAGGTCCAAGAACAACCTTAAGCACTTCCTAGTGCATCTGAGAGTAGATAAGCCAGGAAGAGGACACAGTCAGCCCCAGGGAAAACAGGGAATGAAGCAGACTCCAGTAGAACTCCCTGTCAAATGAGTCACCACAGGCATCGATGCCATCCCCCAAGGAGGTGTCTCACTTCCCTCCCACCTCAGTGAAAGAGACTGCAATCCTGGCAGTTCAAGTAAGGAAGAACATACAGTGCTTTCACAAGCCTCGATGGCACGTGAGGGATTGTTCCGGTGGGGCAGATGGCTTTTGTGGAGATCAGCCATGAGTAGGTAGTAACCTGGGGTATCACTACTGCAAACTGTGCACAAGACTGCAATAAGTATCCTGCTCTGCAAGGGGGAATCATCAGCGTACATGCATCTGATCAAAACCAGGTGCTGCACAAACCCAGGAAACCTACATGGGACACCTTCAGGTGGAGACCTGAGCTTGTAACCAGAGTAATCAGCAGCAGCCTCTGATTATATCCCTTCACTAAATCAAATTGTATTTTCTTTTGTAAGCTTGAAACATCTATTCCTTCCACATTTGCTTTTAACTGGAAAATCTTAAAGCATCTTCATATAATACCAGTATGGCAAATAAGATTTCATTCTTCCAGCAAGAGCATGTCAATGTATATGTAAGTCACATTGGGAACCCTTGATTCAGGCTGGTGAGTAATTACTTACCAAATAGTTCTATTCAGGTCGAGGGAATTATTCATGTGCATAACTGCTCACAGACATGAGTAAGGTCCCACAGCCCAAGCAGAAGTGAGAATCATCAGTAATTTAAACAAAAAAAAAAAAGTCCTAAAATGTAGCTGTTCTTTTGAGAAGACACAAAAAAACAGCACTGTGATTATTACATCTGCATCTACTGACCCCACCAGGCAGCTGGGTTTCTTCTTTTAGAAAATAACTTTGCAGTAAGGAACTGAAATGAATTTGTCTCCACTGCTGAAATTAGAGAATAATTTGCCTAGCCTTTTCCTATATGCAGAGTTCTCACCTCTCAGCCACAGTTACCTAAGCTTTAGGAACCATTAGTAATATTTAGCATAGAGGAAACATTTTTTCATCTTTAAAGAGCTGCAGAAACCTTAACAAGTTACTTGTCATGCCAGCTGTCCCAGACAGAAACAAATAAGATGTGTTATGGACAGGCTATGGGAGAAATTTAAATGAACTTGAGAGGTAGGATAAGAAATCTCCTGACAGTCCCACAAGAGTTAGTCCACACACACCGTCTCGCAAATTCAGGTTTGCCACAAGATAATTACCCCCCAACCACCACCACACACTCTGTGTGAGCCTGCTTTACTGACACTACAGCAGCAGTACTGAGATTGCTCTTCACGTGGGTCATATTTGTTACTCTATTTTTTTGCTACTGGACCCATCAATTTGAACTTTTATAGGATGCATTCACTCACCTGAATCCTAGCAGGGAGACGGGGCTTTTTTCCTCAGCCAGGCTCCCTCGGGGCAGCGTCCGCTCCCGCGCCTCGCAGTTACACTACACTGATATTTTACCACTGGGCTCCTACAGTGAAACTCTTCTTTTGTCCCAAAGACACAGAGAACATGTTATGCTGGTGCCTCTGGTGCTGATACACAGCGGAATGATCTGCCAGGAAGTGAGGAGAGCCTCCCTCTCTCCTTCAACAGGCGGTCGGGGGTCCTGCAGCATCCTCCCGTGTCAGCTACCGGCTGCACAGCCACGCTGCGCTGTGTGTCGCGCCGACAGGGTCGGCTACCTACTAAATATACTCCTCAGCCTTACAGCAAAGGCAAACACCATGGCTTTCCTCATAGGTTTCAGCCAGTGAAGAGTGCATATTCAGTCTGCCCTGTTCCATAACCGGTGCCGTCCGGTCCATAGTAAAGCTTCCCAGAAGTTCGGGTAAAAAAAAAAAATGCGCAAATTAAAGAGTGCTCCTGTGAAGCATGACACACAAAGCTAGAAATAAATATTGCCTGTTGTTTCAAATTATTCTAAGCACTCCAGCAGATGACTGGCAAGAGAACAGCATGCATAAGCAGTGATAAAAGTAAACAGTCCAGCTTTAGACTAGCAGGCTTGCCTGTGTTCATAGAACCCTATTGTCATGGGACAAAGAGGGTGCTGGCAATACCGGCGCTCTCTCGATGAATTCGGGGCAGAGTCCAGCACGTCCATTCACTCCAAAGCCATACAGCTAGGACCAGTGCAGAGCTGCATTCATGAGCCCGGCATGCTCACAAGAATAGATGTTTAACCAAGTTGCTCAGAGGCACACTGGGCTGGCTATTTGACTACGTACAGGCATCCTTCGGACAGGAGATACAGCTAAAAATACAAGGATAAGAAGGAGACACAGGTACTAGAGCTATGTCGATTCCATGTCAACACATTTTAATTTAAAAATGGTACGTGTGTTTGTCAGATAAAGAGATTAAACTCTTAGTTTAAGCCCATGTAATACTCAAAATCTGTAGGAATCTCATATTTGTGTGCTTACCTTTAAAAATGCACTGCTCCTTCCTCCCCTCAAACTCTTTGGAGAGCTAAAAGAGGTCCTGTTACTTCCAAATGCTTTTGTTCTTCTGTCCCTCTGTCACATGGCTTGCCTTTTATATTTGCAACACACAAAAGTTAGGGCTGTTGTTTAAGAGAGAGAGGGAGAGGGAGAGAGAGAGAGAGAGAGAGAGAGGGAATGTCAAATGGAAAAGTGCCATTGCAGTCATATATCAATCAGGGCAGCGGCGGCAGCAGCTCGCTGGCAAATGGGAATTCCACAGAAATGTGAAGCTCTTGTTATCTGAGAAATCACAAAACACCACCAGCCAAGCTCCCCTCTGCAGGGACTTCTTATTATTGGCAAGCCAGGAAATAGAAGGAAATGTAGCCGCTTTTTTTGTTGTTGTTATTGTTTTGGATCTGGAGATACGGACGCTGGGGCATATGTAAGACAGTGGAATAGATACCCTGAATCAAATTCCTTCCTAAACAAATGCACTATGTGCAAGATAAAGCAAACTGCTGAGAAGCAAGGTAAGAGAGCTAAGTGAAGAATCTGAAAGCAATGATTCAAAACATTTGATATCTGTTTGTACTTGGAAAATACCCATAGAAAAACTACCTTTTCCCTGGATTACTCATTAATCTCCTTTTTTCTGACAGCTTTTTCTTAGATCTTTTTTAACTGTGATTGATCTCAGATATCCTTGATTCAAGCTGTGCCTCTTCATTACAATTGGTCACCTAAATCATCTGACATTCCCCAGCTCTCCAGTTGGGTAAGCAGAAAAGCATTTTCTGTATAAATACTTGTCTGCAAATCCGCAATTCCAATGCTTCAGATAACCTGCCCTGAAATTCTGAAGTTTCTCTCAAATAAACTCAAAAGCTTGCTCACAGAAGCAAAGCTATTTTATTTCAAGCAAACATTATCTTTCTGCTTTACCCACCTTCCTCTGAAGAATGCCAAGTTTGAAAACGGTTATCCTTCTAACCTTTCATTTAAATACATGTCTTTTATGCAAAAACTAATTCCCTGAGGGGCTGAAGGCAGATTCCATCCACTGGAAAACCCCACTTGCAACATGCGCATCGCAGCTCTGGATGCACCAAACCCTTTTCTCTGCTTCCGCAGAGGAGGGTTTCTCACTTCCCTTTGGAGTGCCCCCTAGTCGTCCTGCAGCATTACGGGAAGCACAGACCTTAGCCAGTTAATTAAAAAATAGGCGACATAGCTGGCCATTCACAAACTGGATCTGTTCAGAGGCACTGGCCAGCAGATGGACGGGGTCCCGTGTCGATTGTGTTTGAACTCTAAAGGAAAGTTGGTATTTGATGGATGATGTTATTAGCTAAATGTCTTATGTGGTATAAGATCAAAGAACAGATGGAAATTATGCCTTAAAAATAGAATAATCTAAAAGGGGAATGGCTTGTAGATGAGTAAGTATCATGGAAACAATAAAGGAGACATTCTTTGGCTTGTTTTGCTGCAGAGCCAGGTTTGGCTGGTGGGATAAACAAATGATCCTCTTAGGACTGAGTTCCTCAGGATGCGAGTTTTGCTGCACATTTTTTCCCTCATATTCAGTGTTTACATTATTTTGCCTCCTAAGTCAGTACCAAGTTCCTGTCATCAACCATATGTGTACCACCTCTCTGCCTCCCATGAAGACACCTCTGGAGTTCCCCAGGGTAGATGACAGCAGAGTTCTCCAGCATCTTTACCTCACTGTAAGAGTGGGCTGAAATGTCACCAATGATCTGGTACTACACTTGACTTAAACAGACGGAATGTGCATAGCAATGTTTTTTTTTTAATTTAGCCAACATCCTCTTTTAAAATTAAGGCTATTGGCCAATTGGTCATTATGCTTCCAGGTTGTCTCTCTTTTTACATGGGCAAGAAAGTGGCTCATATTCCAGTTGCTTGTGCTAAGGACCTGCCATGTGCAAGACGAAGGCCTCCTGGATCACATCCTCCAGGAGCCAGTATATGTGCCTCTCATGGTCCATACTGAAAATGATTCTTAAGTTTTTTACTGGTGCAGCTTAGTTTTCTTATCTATGCTTCATCTATAGGTGACAATATCTGTATTAATTGTTCATTGGGCGCTAACCATACTTTAAATACTCAACAATTATCAATATTACCTCAAACAGTGGTATTTTTGAGTAGTGCTCAGCGGTTAGCTACCACCACTACTAATTCCTAATACAGAAAAAAACTGCAGATATTGGACTAATAATTTTTCAAAAATTGAAAGTGACTTTCAATTTTTAATCTTCAGCTTCAGGGCTATGATGGCAGTAAGTGCAAGTTAATCGGCAGTTAACTGAACTCACAGGCTGGTGACTTATAATGACGCTCTCATTTGTGACCTTCTGAATGAAGTTACACATGATCACAAGCACAAAATTAGAAGCATTAAATGAAGCCTGCCCCCACTTCAAGAACACTATGGCCCATAATTTTTTCATAGCTGTTCATAAATCCTCAGCCTCTCTCAACCACACTGTCACTTAATCTCACCCATAAAACCAGTCATTTTAAAGAAACAAATAAAAGCAGAGAGCACAGGAGCTCAGAGCTCAGTTTTCAAAGATTATTAGACATCTGAGGTGACCCCAGATCTTAGCTAATATTTCCAGAAGATCTCAGGTATCCTGCTCCCATCAGATCTGATCTGAGTTCCCTTCAGAGGGAGTTTATCACACTTAACAGTAGTTGCCTGAAAACTAAATTTAGGCTCTTCCAGCAGCAAACATAGAGTTTCCATCCCAAATGACTTTCAGTTCAGACCAGCTTCAGGTCAGCATCAATAACAGTTTTCATCTCAGTATATGAATATACACTTTGGGCAGACAAGAGGTACCTAGAATTCTCATAGGAAGAATTTTCTATCTTTTAAATAATCAAAATAAGTATTAGGTAAATTATATTTCCAACAAATAGAATTACACACCCACATACCTCAATGTAGGACCAGGTGGCACAAAAGCACTCATCTCTTCTGTCACCCTGTTGTGCCTTCCTTCAGATTCCTTTTGCAAGGATATTTAAATGCCTAAACACATAACATAAATGAGCCTCTTATTTCAATGTATCCATGAATGTATGTTGTTATGACACAGTACAGGGAAATGGTGATTCAGTGTCTTACACACATGCCATTATTACAACAAGGTTCCCTTCATCTAAGGAACAAGACTGCTATGGAGAAGATTGTGAAAAACAGACCTGAAGTATTTGCTTATACATTCTACCACAGAAGTCAGAAAGAGATATTGCCTGTGGATTATACTCAGACTTTAGATTGACCTGAAAATGTGGTTGCAGCAGGACCAGAAGTTGGTGTCCCCCTGGTTCCTTCAGCAAGAAGCAGGAGCTGGTCAGGTGGGGCTCCCCTGCAGCATACTGCCTACAAGGCGCGAATTATGTTGGAGTACTGGTGGTTAAAAAAGGCAAGCTCAAGAGCCTGAGAAAGAAGACAATATACCAAGGAGAGATCTAGGATGAACAATGGCTTGAACAGGTCTGTGGGACAGAAGAAGGCAGCAGGCAGGCAGGCGAATTTCAGCATGAGTGATCCACCCAGCATGAAGTCCCTGCTCTGCCCTCCTAACAAAAGCTGCCACCTGCCATTGATCACACTTGGGCTCCCCTGTGCTCACCACAGAGCCATGATGAACGGGCTGTATAGGACAAGAGAAGAAGCCTGCCTTCCTACACATTTTTAAGCCTATGATGTCCCTCATGGTTATCCACTCAGGTTTCCCCTCTACGTTACCTTCAACTCCCTGACCCCTGTATCTCTTGATGACGTGTAATGCCCCACCTTGCCTTTGCTCCCCCCCACACAAAATTTTCAACTTCTTTTAAAGCCCCTACAAGACTGCTGGCTGAGCAAGGGGCAGCACGGCCTCCACAGCTAGCAATCACGGTCTCATCATCCAGCACTCTGTGGCTCCTCGTCTCCTCAGATTGTCAAACGTTGGGCTCTTCAGTTTCCTTCTGCAGGACAGCAATAGGATGCAACACTCCTGCCTAAGCACCACAGCTCCTTACATATCCAAGAACTTGTCTAGAAACTTCATTTTCTTGGACACTTTAGCTTTGCTGCTAAAAGTGGTTGAAATTGGACAGCTGGTTGAAATGCCGATGGGAGAATGTAACATAAGGGCAGGCAGACAAAAAGGCAACCCGATCACAAAGTAGAAAGTAAAGACGTCTTTTTTTCTACCTTCAGACTGCTGGAAGGCAGTCTTTTTCTCCTAGATGAGACTGTGGCCACCATAATCCTTGTCCCCATCACCTTTGGAGTGAGTGGCTGCATCTGGATGGGGCTTTGAGCAACCTAGTCTAGTGGTAGGTGTCCCTGCCCAGGGCAGGGGGATTGGAACTCAATGATCTTTGAGGTCCCTTCCAACCCAAACTATTCCATGATTCTATGATCTCTCTGGTCTCTTTTGCCATTTCTTAATACCTAGTGGAGAAAGAGGAAAGCTACCTTGCTTCCCTGAATCTTAGCAATATGAATCAACAGTTCTGCAGACACTCGTGAGATATATCCACCCTTCCTGAAGTCAGTTATCTCAGTCCCAGCTTGGGTCCTCTTATTGTCGGTGGAAACCACAAGTAGGTACTGCTTGAAGGGCCGTTCACTTGCTGATGATAGAACCAGGTGGAGTTGCCTTTTGACAGTAGCTATTTATCTCTATTAATAACAAAGGGAACCAAAAGTGACTAGTTCAGATTTAGTCATCCAGCTGTTGGATGCCTTGGTCAGGGCAGATGAATTCCACCTTTAGGTTTGTTTCAAATTATCTTATAAGCATATGTTGTAGATACATAACATACCAGATATCTATAGTTGTACGTAGGTCAATGCTAAATATCTTGCTTTTTTTGCCAAGGTTGCAGGGAAAGCTTTTTGTCAAACAGTGTGGGATAATGACACTTGATATGTGGTGTGCAATTTGCAGTGTATTTCTTCCATCCGATAGAGGCAGAAAGAATCTGTCTGTGAAGACTTGCAGTCTGTCAAATGCTTATCTGAGTATCAAAGAACAGTTATGATCTGTCCTACAGGATACCCAAACCACATCTAAAAGCAGGCTGTATTAATCCCAGCCTCTTGTAGGAAGGAGTCATAGTCATGGCCCCCCAGGTTTCTGATGTGGAGTTTGGGACCTTGGGATACAGCTTACATGTGGTATCTCTGGCAATTTCTCCCATATTCCTCCAGCATTTGTATCTCTGCCTCCCCATGTGGGTGATATATGGAGGTCCTTGGATGTCAAAAGTGGTCTCTCTCTACCCCATGCTCCCAAACTACAAACAACAACATTTCTGCTGTTTCCTGCCCTCCTTGTTCCTCAAGAGGTCAAAGTTACTCAGAAAGTCCTGAACAGCGTCCAGTGGCACAACTGGCAATATTGCTTGAGAGCAAACTGGGGATTAGTGCTTCTAAATGTAGTTTAAAGTAGCTTCCCTCAGCAAGGGTCAGATCCTGAGGGCTCCCCTGTAGCTTTTTTATTGCTGAGGGTCAAACTGTAACTTCATTTCTAGGATGGTTTGCGGAAGAGAGAGAAAACACTAATTAAGGTGGCAGGAGTATCTCCACTTAATTGAGAAGGGCATCGTGGCCTTTCTCAGGAAAACATCAGATTAGGACTGTGATTTGAACATTTCCATAATGACAAAAAACCTTCCCATAAATCCACTTAGAGTAGCAAAAATTGACCTGGCAAGACACAGCCAGATACTAATAATGGCAACCTTATTTTGTTGCAGTCTCCTGCCAATACCCACATGAAGTGATTTTCTTGCAGTAAAAGTACAATAAGCAAAGTGGAGGAGACATTTTTCTATGCTGTTTACTATGAAAAATTAAGGCAAATTAATTTTTCTACGACCCAGGTTTTTGTGGCCACTCCCTATGCAAAAACCTCATGTTTAAAAAGGAAACATTAAACGCAAGTCAGTCTCAGCTAAACCCTTTGGGTTAAAACTGCAGGGCAGCTTGCCGTATATGAAGTTGCTGAGAAGAAATGCTATTCAGAGCAGGAAATTGGTGATTCATAATTGACATTAACTCCAGTTACCCTCCAATGTGCATGCTGTACTTCATGTGAAATTATTATAAGCAAAGAAAGGCCATTCCCTTGAGCAAGTTCAAGTTAATGTTTAGGAAACCATTTAAGTTATTATTAGGACAAAAGCCATTATGGTGGAATGGTTGGATGCTCAGACTGCGCCCTCAGCTGCAAAAACTGTGCATTTTAGTACCTCTTTGCAGGTAGCTCTTCAGATATATGGTCATTTTGACCAATTCACTGAAATCACGGCTTCACAAATGTCCACAGTCAAAACTCCTACCTACTGAACAGAGCCAAAACCAAGTCATTTTTTTGGCACTCCCTGTGGGCAGCTTTCTAATTGCATTGAAAATTGCATTGAAATCCTAGTGCTAGTCTCTAGTTGTACACACACACACAAGTCCCTTTGAACTCAGATGAACTCCTGGAGCTCCAGCAGTTGGTGGGAGCAGAGACACAAGGACATGTCCATACACAGTTGCTTGTGGACCCCAGCTTCAGCAGAATGTATGCCTGCGCTGGCAGATACCAAAATTGCAGAAGGCAGCTTGCTGCAATTCAGAGAGTAGAAGGAGGCAGCCCAGGGGTCGGATCCTCACCTGATGAGAGCCGGCAATGCTCTGTGGCTTTTGGTGTGACCTGTGACCTTGCGCTAGGTGCAAATTTGGTGCCATCTCTGCCTGGTCCTTGACAGCTGGATGCTCTGCCTTTTGGTCTCCACAGCAGAAGTGAAGTTCATTGAACTTCCTTAGAGTGCTGCAGTTAATTCAGTCCAAATGAACATATGAACTTAATTATTCCACCATACTGTAGGTCTAAAATAAGGAATTAAATAGATCTTGTTATGGATTTTGGTGTGAGTGAAGTTTTGGCATCTTATGCTATTTTTTATGATTTTCTTTTTCCAAATAAAAGCAAGAATATCTTTCTGATGTAGAATATGCCTCAAAGTGCGAGTGTAAATCAGAAGCAGAGTTCAGGTAAAGAAAGAAAGTAAAGTCTCATACAATTATAAATTAAAGCACCTTTTAAAAACACTGTTTGATTATTACACTTATAAAGCACTGATTTGGGGTCCTCTTTACAAGGAGAGATGCTCTGCAGGCCCGATGGAGTGTGAGACCAAGGACCCCATAAGAGAAACCAGCCACTCTCCACGGCTGGTCAAGCTCCTGGGGCCCTGATGACTGCAGGGGGATGCACAGGGAACAGAGGGATGACAGGGCATGGAAAACCAAAGGGTTCAATGTCCTCCTCAGCCCCAGCTTGGCCTGTGATGAGCAAGACCACAGAGGGACGTTTTTGGGTAGCATGGACAGCAGTGCACAGCCTCGATAGCAAAACAAACTAAGAAAACATTCCTTGTGTAAGACCAGAGGTGGCAAAAGACCTGGCAGAGCTGAAACACGCTGGAGCTGGAGAGGACACCAGAAGAGGGTGTAAACCACAGAGAGAGAGTGTGCACAGTAAGGGGAAAAAAGGTTGCCAGCAAAAGGCAGGAGAAAGAGCCATTCCTTGGTGTTTCCAAAGAATAATCTTAAATTCTGCCAGGCAAAGAAACCATTAAAGACATGTGGGTCCTGTACTTCATCTAAAAGCTAAAATGATAAATAAGAGGTTTTCAAATAGAGGATACAAAAAGGAAAGTTTGCCCTTACATGGCAGACCCAAAGCCACAGCTTCAGGACCTTCAGGAACGCACCCTGTCAAGAGCCTCCCTTGCAAGTGCTGCCTGGGGCAGAGCCTGGAGACGACTGCAGGAAACAGAATTAACACTGGAGAAAGGAATTAGGATTTGCCAAGCAAAGGAAGTCAACCAGAACAGACTGAGGCCAATGAAAGAACAGGAAGAGACTCTGGAAAAAGCTCTGAAATGAAAGGGCAAGCCAAATCTGCTGCACTGGGAGACACTGAAACACCACATATGATGCCTTGGCAAGCGACATTACACTCAGTATTTGGGAAAAGGTGTAAGAATCACAACAGAATCACAGAATCTTTGTGGTTGGAAGGAACATTTGAGAATGAGTCCAATCACAAAAAAACAGCCAACCAAATAAAAAAAAAAAAAAACCAACCCAAAAACCACCCACAAACAGACACAAATCAACAATCTTGGGCACTAGAGCATGCCCTGAAGAGCCATGTCTACATGCTTCTTAAATACCTCCAGGGATGGCGACTCCACCACCTCCCTGGGCAGGCTGTTCCAGTGCCTGACCAC
>JAOTQQ010000001.1:116051455-116353155 GCA_026546715.1 Gallinago undulata | reverse complement strand
AAAGAAAAGAAAAGAAAAGAAAAGAAAAGAAAAGAAAAGAAAAGAAAAGAAAAGAAAAAAAAGAAAAGAAAAGAAAAAAGAAAGTCATCCGGTGGGTCTTGAGAACTGTCACCACACCATCAGCAAGTCACCAGAGCCGTGAGAAAGGTTTTCAGCCCCAAGATGTGGCAGGACATTGTCAGGCCAGACCAGGCACGCTCGGTGCTCTTCGGCCATGCACTCAGAACAGAAAGGATCCCAGTTTCTGACAAACAAGCCGTGGGCAGGGTGCCAGCCTGCTGGTTTCTGAGCACTGAGAAGGGGGAAAGGCTGCTCCTGGGAGGAAGGTTGGACCCAGGGGTGTGAGTTGGTCGCTGGTGACGGAAAGATTTAACCCTTCCAGGACTGCTTCTGCAGAGAGTCGTGGGGACAGTGGGCATACCCAGGCAGGTACCAAGACTCACCAGAGAGACAAATCCTGGTTTTCAGAAGCCAATGAAGATCATTTCTGTCAGTCTATGCCATCAAAGTCCTTCATGCAGTAACTTCAGAGCAGACAGCCATCTATTAAATAATTTGCAGTATGGTGCCAAATAAAAGACATAACAGTAATTGTGCTATCCCCAGACATTTAGACAAAGGCACTTACCAAATTTCACATGGCGGTGTTGCAGTCTCTATAACTCTTATGCAACAGTGTGGGCAATACTGCCCAACAGTCCTTTTAATATTCCTTGTTCCAAAAGCTATGCATCGTCTTGAAAAAAGTTCGAGCCAGCTTGTGTAGTGCTTGCCAATTTGCTTTTCCTCTGCAGCCAAATGCAATTGATGCTAAACTTCAGACGTTAATTTTTAAGTCTGTTTTGCCCCCCCCTAGTTTGTTTGTTTCTCAGATGTGTATGGGCTTGTTTTGATTTTCTTACTTCTTTTATCCATCCACAGACCACCCGTCTGCTGCCTTACAGACCAGCACAATGAGTGCACCACAGAGTGAAAAGTATTTTCCTCTCCCTTCCAGAGCCTTAGTTTTACAAAATGCTAAGAGTTGAACTACAGCTTTATATTAAGAAAAAGTAACTGTAAAAACCCAGGAAACTACCTAGCAGGACACCTTTAACTGATTATAAAGGGAACAGTAAAAAAGAGAGGGGCAAAAGAACATTGCCTAATTCAAAGAAAACCCAAGAAGAAACTTTTTCCCAAATTACACTTCCTTTGTAGCAACTTTGTACACGCAGGAGGGGACTGATACAGCCTCAGAAGATTGTACTGTGTTTTACTAAGGGTATGGAAGGAAACACATAAGAAATAAGGAAAAATGATTACTGGTCAATTTGTTGAGTCCTGCTAAGGTACATGAGCCTCCCACAGTTGCTACAGCTACTAAGAGTCAATCCTTGATCCTTATTTGCATCCTACAATTAATCTACCCCCCTCAGGGTTGCCTGGGCTCCTGACCTACATCTCTGCTGCTCCCCGATGCACTCACACCATCTTTTTACACTGCAGAAAGTCAGCTCAGGGGTCATCCATGCATTATGGATGATACATGCCTTCCTCAGCTGTGCTTAAGAGCCTCGGCGTTTGCTGCTCAGGAAAGCTCACTACACGACCCTGTGCTCTTCTGCGACTACCCATTAAAACATTTATCTTTCACATGAAATTATAGTTATGTGGCTCCAGAAATAGGCAGTGGCTTCTGGTTTGGAGCTGTGAACCTTAAAGCATCAGCCGAATGAACAGGGAAAGCATTGTTTTTCTCTATTAATATGAAAAATTAATTGCCAAGGTGGAAGTCTATGCAGAGTAACTTGGCCTAGGGATGCCCATGCTTTCCTTTTATTTTAAAAGCAGATGATTCTGCTTTGAGTGTTGCCAACACAGCAAATTTGGGAAGAATTACATACCAACGTGTTGTTTCATCCTCTTTTTTTTAAGTAGTTGGTAGAACAAAATTTCAAATTACTATAGCAACAGGCTTAAACAATACTCTGGAACTTGTCGATATTTATCCCATGATCTAATAGCGGTTTGTTGACTGTGCTACTCTGCAAGGCTATGGCATTAAGTCAGAGCTTTATTCTTTTAACATATGGTCCCCAGGAAAGAAATTTACTCTTTCTCTTTGTACTTTGCACTACAGTTAAGTGCACCAACAGTAAGACTCATAAAGAAAGGCATTAGGTACCTGTGATTAAATCCCACAGCCTAGGTATGGATTTAAACTTTATGGAAATAAATTATAGACATAAAAATGAGGCTGCATAGATCCAGATGAGTGTTAACGCGTATGAAGGCCTGTAAGAGTAATGTGTTATTTTACTATTATTATAACATACGTTTATCTTTAAAGAAGGCATCTGTAAAAGGTATTGCACAGGGATTTAAGTCAGGTGGGTAGGTGCAAGTAGCATGGGATTAGGTGTCTGGGGGACCAGAATAAGATCAAGGAAATTACATCATTCCCAAATTCAGAAAGCTCAACAGTGACTCTCCAGGGAATAGGGGAGAACTCCAGCAAAAGAGAGGTGAATGCATATGTTGCAATATATAATTTTATTTTTTTTTCAGGAGCTAACTCCCTGTGACACTTTCCAAAAATACAGCAAAAGCCAGTGGTTCTGTTGGTCAGCTCAGGCATTGCTCCCAGACTCACGTATGGAGACCCACCTCTCATGGGACAAATTCAGCTCCCAGAATTACACAGCAGATTTTGACTTGACTTATTCGCAGCAGCTTTTCTTCCTATGACACCATTTCTCCACTTTTGCTGTGTGTTGGAAAGCAGCAAACTGCTTTTTGGGAACACATGGCTCATTGAATACTCTCCAGTAAGTATGGGTAGATCTACCTACAGAACTGGCCATGGACTCATTGCATGCTGCTGGTGCTCCTGGCAATCCCAGGGATAGTGATCCCTGTAAGCCAGGTGTGAATGAAATTTGAGATGCAGAATTCACTAACCGAGGGCAAAGCATGGTGCCTGGCTTCAGAAAGGAAGAGAAGACCACCTGGGGAATGATAGAGCAGTCAACCAAAGTCTGAAACTCTGGAAAATAGCCAAATTATTTGACAATCAGTCTGTGACTCAGAGGATAACAAGGGGAGGGAAAACAGCCAACATGGATTTGTGAAAAGCAAATTATGTCAAACCAACCAAATTTCATTCTCTGGCAGGGACACAGGGCTGGTGGGTAGGAGTAAGCTGTAGATATGGTATATCTTGGGTTCTATAAGATTTTCAACAGCATGAGGCTGGAGAGGCCTGAGCAGCACTTTCACAGACAAAACTGGAATTCAAAGCAGTCCTGATAAAATAAAATGAAACAGATCTGAAATCATCAGAGTGAAACTCAGTGAGATGGATGTGGAAGGCGGCATTAAGGAAGGAAAACTTGAATGCCCAAAAGTAGGACAAGCTGGCAAGATCAACTGGGCTGGTACGCAAACTGGTCCAGGGGTCAGATAGAAGCGGGGAGTGAGCATGAATTGACAATGTGATACTGTTGGAAAAAGGCAAATGTCACTCTGGGACATGCCAGCAAGCACTGTAAACAATTACTCTGCTCTACTCCGTGCTGAGGAGCCCTAAGCAGCAGCCCTGTGCCCGGACCTTGGCACCAGGCTCTGCAGAGGATGCAAGCAGTGGCAGCATATAGGAAGGAGGAACGAGAGAAGCTGCAAGGGACTAAAATGCATGATTTATGGGGAAAAGACGAAGGAATAATTTGTTTAGGGTAGAAAAAGAGTCCCGACATAAATAATAGTCAGAACAATATTAAATGCTGAAATTCACAGACTTGCTGGCATGGGGTGGCTACATTGGGGGTCTCTGCAAGACTTGAGGCACAGAAGCGGGGAGCTGGTCTAAAATGCTTGGGAACAAGCAAGCTGCCAGGGGCGATGCAGATACGCTTGGGCTTTCTTCAGAGCAGGGAATGGTCCCACTGACTTCCCAGACCACCCACCCACCCTCCCGGACTATGGCTTCACAGTCCCACCCTCTTCTTGATGAGATCCAAACCCACCAGGGCTACCAGCTTCCATGAAACCTCTCCTCTGAGCTAACACTGCTGGTGAAAGGAACAAAGGGGACTGAGTCCCATGCCCTGCATTTCAATGTATGAATTTCTTAGGCAATGCTGAGCCTCAAAGGGTGCTGTGATGGGCTTTGGGCATGCAGGGTGGGAAGGACAGGACCCAGCTGTCGGTCTCAACCACATGGCACCCCATGGGATCTGGGCGGGTGTGGAGAAAGCATACTCTACTGCAAAAAAACAGAAAACAACAGCAAATAATTTCTGGCTGTGGAGCAAAGGACGTCTACAAATGGGTTAGCTCCATAGAAAGGATGAATCTGACAGCTGAAAGGTTGAGCAGGTTGTTACTGCTGTTGGTCAGGAGTCTGTACGAACAGGCACCAACTTAAAAGGTGAGGATGGGGTACCTTCACCCAGCATCGCTGACTGGGATTGTCTTTGCCAAGTACCACTTGTTTTAACATGGGAGGGTTAGGGGGAGATCATGTGTGTCTCTGGCAGTTGCCAAAAACATGCTTGTTTGCCTTTGGAAAATCAAAATCCCACTTACTTGCCCTGTCCTTCACATGACATGCCTCTCTATCTGGGTCTTTTTGAAAAATTGCCAAGGGACCATGAAGTTTTTTTACTTTGTCGCTCATGACAAAAAGTGCATGGTATTGAAGTTTGAATGCCACACTGTTCAGACAGAAAAGCCCAGTGATTTCCTTACTCACACACTGCACCTTGGCTGCTTTTATGCTGTCCTTCAGTCTTCCCTCACCCATACATGTCTTTCCCTTATTCTTCCTGTGGAAGGGGGTTTTTGATAAGGGATTCAATACTCCAGCCATCCTGAGTGATGAGGGGCCCTAGCCCCCAGAGATCTCCAGCATAGACATTGCAGTGCCATAGGAAGCCCAGCAGTGCTGTGTGGACCATCAGGGTCCTGGTGACAGGCTCAGGTCCTCACTTTGCACTAAGGTACACATGAAAAAAATAATAAATCAATCTACACATACCACACTGTGATAGTCGTGCCCAGGGATAGGACAAGAGGAAATGGGCACAAATTTGAATATAAGAAGTTCCACCTAAACATGAGGACAAACTTCTTTACTTTGAGGGTGGTAAAGCACTGGAACAGGCTGCCCAGGGAGGTGGTGGAGTCTCCTTCTCTGGAGACATTCAAAACATGCCTGGACAAGTTCCTGCTCTAGGTGGACCTGCTTTGGCAGGGGGGTTGGACTAGATGATCTCCAGAGATCCCTTCCAACCCCATATGATTCTGTGATTCTGTGATTGTCAGCCATAGCTCTCCTCAGCCAGGGTGAAGACTGGAACATGACGTGCCGAAATTGTACATTGAGCAATTTTATACTGCAGTATATTACTGTGAAACAGCAAGAGCTTACCTTAATGATAACTGCCCTTCTGACAGTGGTACCCACTGCATCTGTTTTCTGTACCCTCTGCTTGACTGCTGGCCACAAGGTCACTGCAACGGGTTCTACTTCTAATGTGACAGCCACATCGGGCTATTGGCATTTCAGCAGTACCTGCAGGCAGCAACACAACGCAAATAGATTACAGGATCTGATCTCCTGCAGGAGCTTAGATGTCTCTGGAACTGAAAAGGATTACTTATTTTTTTTAATTGGTTTCTGGGTTCTTTATCAACTTGCTGTTTCCAGGCTGATTTTCTTGAGTAGCTGTCCTCTGTAGTCCAGAACTGAATCATGTCAGAGAGATACACTGCTCTCTGACAGTGGTCCAGCCCAAGGCAGGTGTAAACCTTCCCCACCTCCGCAGCACAGCTCATACCAGAATACTCAGGACTTTCCGTGAGCCCCCCACAGCTGAGCAGTAAATCTGTAGAACCAAAGACGTGATCTTGCGCAGAGTAGAAATGTCTTTCCCACCAATAGACATGATTTAATGCATGCCTGCTACATTTCTTAAGTTGTGCAAAGAGCCATATTTTACCAATAACACATCTTTCTGGGACTGTGCATCCCTTTGGATTCCCTTGGAGGACTCCCATTCCTACATGCAGAAGGGCAGAGAGAAGTCATTTCCTCAGTGAATTGAAAGACGCCCCCCCCCTGCCCTCACTCCCATGACTTCTTCCTTGTAGAAAACAAGCAGAGTGTGCAACCAGGGTTTCTGAGAATGGAAAAGAAGCATGTGACAGTGCTTTTAATGTCTGCTGCTTTTCCATGCCCTCCTCTGTGTTTGATTCCTGGCGCTGTACACAATCTCCAGCAAAGAAAAGATTTTGAGTAACCCTCTGAAAATCCTCCTCCACCGTGTCCAGGGAGCTAGTCCTGTGGGACAATACCAAGAAACAAAAAGCACTGTGGGCTTCCTACTCAAAGGAATATTCTCTAGCTTGAGCACACGTATCCATGGATGATAGAGATCAAAGGGAAAAACAGACAAGCATCTCAGTTATTCTAATAACCACAAACGCTGACTCTCACATACTTCTTATCTCCATTGATCGAGGTGCAACGTCAAACTCTCTGGGGGTCGGGAGTCTGCACAGCTGCTTTGACAGTCCTGGCAGCACCACTGTGTTCATGTTGTGGGTTATGAAACACTGCAGTTGCTCCAGGCTTAGTGGGTTTGCTTTGTTGTGGCATTCCAGCCATTGGACTTCACAGTACGCTATAGAGAGGAAACACACAGGGGCCCAATATTCAGCAACTGAGGATCTCACCCCATGAAATGCATTAATACACCAGAAAGGAATATAAAGTTGACAGATATATTCATTCCCCATTATATGAGTCTTCTGTTCCCATACTGGCTCACAAATGCAAGGCTGTCACAGACAGGAGAGCACTGGCTCTTCAACAACCATATACAGTGCAAATTAATTAAAAAAAAAAAGTTACTAAGGTCAACATATGTTTTATCGCAAGTCTTTGCAGAGCAAATAACTTAGAATATGTGCTGCACATAAAACATTATCATGTAAAATAGTGTGTATTATGTGTTTTCAATAGCTTTCTGCATAACCTCAGGACTGAATGGTAAAAGTCTGTTGCATAACATATTTTAGGTAAGAGCCCATTGAGAGATGGAAGATTTCCCACCATTAAAAATGCTAGTTGATTACAACATTCAAGAACTTGTTCACTTGGGGTCTACAAACCTATTCGTGCCAGGCAGCCTTACCACATAGTAAGTTTAAGCTGCACGGGAGATGGAGTTGACACTTCTAAGAAAAACCTTCCTGCAAAGATGTAGCAGAAACCAGTGTCTTCTTTCATTTTTTTTTCAATAAAATATTACCCTAAAAGGATGAAAAACCAGAGGTCTGCTGTAATACTGAGAGCTTGTTATAATTGCCTAACAGTTGCATGTAATTAGTAGATCCCACTTAGAAGCAGGTAGCATGGTTTCTGGCTGGACAGAGGGATGGCGTTTCTGGCTATAGATTTTTCTTGAAAAATGCTGACACAGATTGAAAAAAAAAAATTCTAAATTATGTCCAACGTTGCCTAGTTGTACCTGGTCAGAAAAATAAGACCTTAAAAGACCCTGGCAAAGTGAAATAACAACTGAATGTTTGTAGTTTTAAGATTAAATGCTATGGTTTTGTGATTGGAAATAGGGTTCCAGCTTCACTTAGATACTTGTGAAGTTTGATTTCAGGCACAATAAGCCATTTTGTTCAGCCACAAATGATTTTTTTTCACTCTTCCGCTCATTCAAAACACTTTGTATATTCTCATTTTGGGGCAACCTGAAACAAAATGTGTTTTACTTCTTTCAGTACTGCCAATGAAAAAAACCCTTATTAGCCAATTTGCAGGTCCCATGCTCTGTTTTAATCCTTCAAAGCCTCTCTGTATTTTCTAGAAATTGTGGGTGTTTCAGGCAGAGGGTATGTGTACATTTATCTGTAAAATAAATTCTGGCACAAAGCGTTAGTATGATGGGAAAACATTTTTGATTTATGAGACTGAAAAGCTGCTTTGCTTTGTTTTGCTTCTTCAGTACCTGACTGAAATGTGGTTAAGACTAACTTAAAGAGGACTTACAAAGGATATTTTATTTTAAACTAGGATTGTAGTTGCTTTAGCTAATGATGTATAAAAAGATCAAAGTTTAAAGATGAGTTTTCTGCTTCTGTCTGAAATAAAAAAAATAATTCAAATCTCATCCTCGCCCTAGAAATTTTACTGATGCTCTGTATTTTTTATTTCTCATTTCTTACACCTATCTGTGGAGTGTCAGATGGTTTAAGTCCTTGATGGTTACTTCTATAAAGAAGTAGTCATTGACTTATGCGGGTGCTGACAGAAGCCAAACCCAAAACTGTCTGTCACCATAACAGGAGACATATTGAATTAATACCAGGATGCCTTTTCAGCAGGGGAGAAATTCTGGCCCAGAGAAGAGCAAACCATCTGACTAAGCACTTTTTCCCTTCCGGATGCCCTGTGGTCACTCTCTGGTTTTTGTAACATCACCACTTTCCCAGCTGTCCCATGACTGTAGCATCTTCCAGGAAAGCAAAACGCAGGTAATTTTTTAATTCACCAGCCCCAGCAGCCACATGAGAACAAAGGCAGCGCCAAGGCTTTGGGCTCAAAGAAGCTAATAAGCACCAGGCCAGGGCTTTGTTCATCCAAGAGTCACATACAGATCAGTTCAAGCTTGTCTTTACATCTACAGCTGAGTGAAAGAGCAGCCCACATGTGCCCTATCCTCTCCCCGTGCCACAGCAGTGTCACACCACAGCTCTGCGGTGCTGACCTTCTTGAGCGCCCACATCAGAGCTGCTCCAAGAATTGGAGAAGAAACAGAACGACATCAGTGCAGGATCCTGTAAAACCTGGTCATGCAGAAAAACGTCCCTTATAAACCATAGCAAAGATGATATTAAATGAAGAGGTTTGTTGGATGCTTTCGGCAAGAGGGGGAGGGTGGAAGAAAGTGAGGTATGTTTGTGTCTCACCTAGCCCTTCACCCTTCCAGCATGTGGGTTTTTTTCAGGGTATTTTGTATGCAAAAATAGAAGTTGAAAGATAAGCAGTTTTAAAGTGTTAGCGTTTGCCAGCATCTGTGAGGAGAATGTGTGTATGGGATATCCATACCACCCGGGCAGCTCTGCCAGGAACGTAGATTCATTCACTCATCTCGTTCCCTAACAGATATAAAAATGAGTGCAGAAAAACACAATGATATCTCCTAAATGGTGATTCTGACATGGAAAATACCTGATGTGCATGTCAGGTATTCCCAAATACAGCTCACATTCCCTGAAATAGCTGACAGAAGTAAAGGAGCAGATTGAAATGTGATGGCTGAATAAAAAAATCCACATACACCCTTTCTCCTTATCTTTTCACAACGTTGCTTTCATAGAAGTTGTTTGCTCTGATACCCTGCAAACTCATACTGTATGGATACATGTTGTGGATGAGCATTTGCCTTTCTCTCTGTCACAGCTTCAATGACTGTAAGGGAAGCAAGAGTGTATTTTCTTTTAATCCAGTACTTACTCCAGTTTGACTGCAGGGTTTACAGAACTAAAATGTCTGCATTTGTCTTCCAAGTACTTTTGCTTTGGCAATATCAACAGCTGTATGAGACTATAGGCTCCCAGCAAAATATGGTTGTTGCTCTGAGCTTGCTATCGGTCAGAACTAAGAACCCATCTCAGTGACTTAGTGAATTCAATGGAAACTGTCAGATGTATTGGGTGCAAAATTTGCTTGTGTTAAAAGTTGGCAAGTTTAATCCTGATTTTATGAATGTAGCAAAGCTCTTGTTGTCTTCTGAAGGGCCAAGCTTTCAGTCACTGTGGTTTTTCTAATGAGTGTCACTCAAACAGGAATGAATCTTTCTGTCCTTACTAACTCCTCTCCTAGGAAAAGTCCTATGAGCATCCCCAATGTGCTACACAGCTGGCCACAGGTAGAGATTTTATCTGCCGCTTCTTTTGATGAGGCATAAAATATAATGCATAATATAGTTCATTATACTGCCTCAGAATTGCACTGGCTGCTCAGGGGCAGCAGAAGAAAAAGCCATATTGCCAGCCAACTCAGCAAGCCCGGCTTTGAACTGATGCAGGAAGAACATAGTGACTTCTTGGAGCAGAACTGCACATTATCATTTAGCTGGATGAACACATGAGACAGAAAAGTTGTTCTTGATTAAAAACAAATATCGAGCATGGCAAGAAAATGAGTAAGGATAAACAGATTAAGTGTGATATGTCTGAAGGCTTCCCACAGTATAAAAGCCATATGTGGGAGGCATGAGCCTAAAATTAAACTCCTAACAGTGTGAGTTAAGGTTTTCGAAAGAGGCACCTGACACAGTCAGAGGGGGGAAAGTCTGAGTAATTGGCTCATCGAGGGAGGTTCTCACCACTTTCCCATGATCTGCACCATCTTTCTTCTGCTGTGCTCATCCAAGAAGGAAGACACCACTCAGGGGTCAGACCAGACAAGCTGACTTACGCCAGCCCCGCTCACCCGAAGGAGTCCCTGCGCAGCGCAGAAGCAGGGAAGCAGCTGTGGACAGCCCCAGCAAAACCACGGCCCATCCAACACCAACCCAAGCCCAGGCGGGCTGGTGCTGGTATGAATGTTGAAGTCCATCCAACCTACTACCAGCTTCCCATTCTTCTGCTCAGCCCACTAAAGCCTTGCACCTCAAGCTCAGGTATGGGAGAGTCTGTTTTAAAAAGAGGCAACAGATTTTTTTAACAATTGGTCACAGAGTACTTGAAACGAGCAATTGCTTGGGACAACAAACAATTAACACGGGGCCTTCCTCGCAAACAAAGAGCTACTGGTTGCTGTCCCTGCCCTAGCCATTGTGGGTTGTAACCTCAACGCCCTCACAAGCAGCGTGAAAAGGCAGCGGGGCACGTTTCTAAGCGACATAAATCTTTTACCGACTTCATTAAATCCACCAAATTGTTTTCATTTGAGGCTGCCGCTTTTGTGTTTGCTTGGTGGTGCTGCAGCCTTGGCTTCCACAAAGAGCCTGTGCTGCCCAACGCCAGCTGGCTTCCCTACTGCCGGGCGGCCAGCAGGGTGGCCAGCACCCTCGGGGGTCTGCATTGTCCCCCACCCTTTGGCCACGCAGATGGCATCCCCACCAGCAGACGCAAGGGAGCCCACGGTTAGCGGGAACCCAGGGTCTCCCAAGGCTTTACGACGAGCCGCTTTGCGCTGCCGCTCAAACCACATGTTTTCCAGTAACTGCACGATCAGGCAATCACTCACCCAGCCCAAACTCAACAGCTGCCTGCTGCTTTCACTCGCAAGATGCTCAGCTCCGCTGGTTTCTTCCCGATTCGTCTTCTGTATAGCCCAAGTGAACAACATCTTCTCTTTTCTTCACTGAGGAAGGAATAAACCAGATCTAGTCAAGGTACATTCTGTTAGTGACTGGGAAATCCTGGCGTTTTGTGCTCTCCCCATAACGCTGAAAGCCTGATCTCTGCTGCCCACCACCCCATCCCACTGCCAAGGTCACACAGCAGCCTGGAGGCTTTTCCACTCCCTGTGGGCAAGTGCAAGGAGTGAGACCGCAAACATCCCCATGGCCACCCTTGCTCCTGCAAGGACCTGTTGTGACCACAGAATAAAATTCCTGCTCAAGTGGAGCATACAGGAGAGCCTGCACATAACGTTGTTTGCAAAACAAAGGTCCAAATTAACTCCACTGAGAGACAAATGGTGGGGAGACCAACTTCGAGGGGCCACTATGGCTCCCAGAATATAAGCAAAACTTGCCAGCCTTTACCAGTTATATAGTTTTTTCCCTATACTCTCTACTTAGGCAGGTGCAGTGCACTAAGCCCATGCCTGGCTACTGTTTTGGTAGCCCCAGGATCCAAGCTGTGGTGCTTAGAAGGATGCTGCACAGCCAGGGGAAACGCACTCAGAGTCCTGGTCCATGCCCTCTGGCAAATCAGCCGCTGCAATCAGCTCCCATAAGCAAATGCAATGAATAGATTTGTTATTTAAAGCTGTCTGCATCCCATGTCAGGCATGAAATTACTAAATGATTGGGAAAGGGAGCTTTTCCTCTTCTCTCTCTGTGGAAGAGCTGTCTTCATCCAACTCTGCACTGCTCCAACATGAAGTCATTTTGGCTCCCTGCATTTTAGCTATTTGAGATAACAAACTCAAATTTCTTAGTCATCCAAAGGCAAAACTGTTTAGCTCTTTCCTGATGTTATGGCCTTATTTCTGCTGTAACCCGTGCTCTGGGTGCAAGCATGTGGGTCAGCAAGACACAGAAGTTGCTCCTACTTAAAGCAAGTTTCCTAAATGTTGTGGAAGGGCAAGAGGTGAAAGACAACCATTCTCAACAACATTTCCATGCAGTGCCCACACAACTGTTCATGGGAGGATGTAATTGTTACAAAGGATAACCAAGAACAGAGAGCTAGGTTTTGCATTGTTGCTCACAGGCTGCACTATAACCAGGGCCTGAATCAACGTGTGCGCCTGTGTTTCCTCCCAGGAGCTTCGGGACATTCCAACCTGAGAGTGCACCTGAAGGTTATTAGCACAACTAGGAGATATTCTTCTCATGAGTGCCCCAAGAATAACTCTGCAAGGTAGCGTAGATGCAATTTTAAATATATTAAGAAGTGAACCCTGGATGACATTTTGTCCATATCTTTTCTTTTTCTTTTCTTTTTTTTTTTTTTTAACAAGTATGGGAAAATCTTGTCTTCAGAGGCACTAGGTAATCATAAAGTAGTTAGTGGGTTTTTCTGACTGGACTAAACATTGGGAAAAAAAACCACAACTAGCTGCATGCTACATCTGTGTAAAATGGCTGTGCTCAGCACCACCTGGAGCTGAATGCCTGTGGCTCTTTACTCCTTTTAGGTTTTTAACTTCTGATAACAATCAAATGTTAAGGATAAAAAGTCAGGTCATCATGGAGACAAGAGTTATTATTTCACACGCCTCTGGTCATATGTGTTTACTGAGGCTGGCCACAGCAAAGGGACTAAAAGGGAAAGAACTTCCCAAGATTTAACTGCTACTAGAAACCAGAAGCCCCAGGATGCTCCAAATGCCAAGGGAACATGTCTTTTTTACCATCTATGTTGCACATAAAATATTCTTATACAGGTGAGTGTACCTTCCTCTATGATATATCATAGATATAGCTGGGTAATTGATATAGTTAATAGAAACCTTATTCTTTAGGCTGCACTTCCTTACGCAGACAGTAGAAGCATGCTAAAAGGCTAAGCATGCAACCAAAGTATCGTAAATATCTGTTACTCACTGTGACCTGCCCTAGGCCAAAAGATTAAGAAATATTTTTCAAAAGTTATCCAGAAAGTGTTGTTGATTAATGAATGCGTTCAAAATAATGAGCTCTCTTGGAAACACATTAAAAAGAAAAAAAGAGATTAAATTCATCAGATTGATTTTTGCTGACAAATTATTAGAGCAGTTTTGTCAAGTAGCAGTCTAACCAGAAAGGACTGTATGATCTGTTTCCCTTTATTGCCTATTACCTATTATTGCCTCTTGGCTTCCCAATTCTATAGAGCACATTTTCCCTTCATTCAAGCTTTCAAGAATCCTTCTCCATCAAAAAAATTAGTCTTGATTTGGCTGGTGTGAGGATGACTAATTTCCATCTACCTCACACATCTTAAATCACAGTGGTCAGCCAAAATTTGGAATCCAGAAGATGATTTTGTCAAATTAACAAGATAGTAAAGCCAGTTGATTTATTGATGGCATCTGCTTATTTAAGGAACTAGACAAAAAGAAAACAAAAAAAAGTATAAAGACCTGTTCTCGTGAAGACAGGAATAATCAACAGGAAGGAATAATCAAAAGGAATTCCTTGCAGGTACTCCTCATAACCTTTCTGACCGGCAGCTGTTCCCAGAGCTCTTGGTGAGAGTTGCATTACCTTTCCATCCTGATCATCTTCCATGGTGGTTCTTCCGGTGATCTCTCTCATAAACCTCATTACTCACCAAAAAACCCATCTGTCCATAAAGTTCAAATTCCTGAATTAGCTGTGGCTCTACTGAGTCTCATAATTGATATATCTGTTGTCTCCTAAAGAAATGATGTCACCCAAAACTTTTCTTGACGTTCCACCAAAACGTTGGCAGGATGAGATTTACAGATATCTATTAAGTTACTTGTTTAAAATATCAACAAAGACGGTGGTGCAGTTACGTGTCAGCTCAGACAAAGTGAATTTGCTCAGATTTATTTTAACCATATAAACATGTGCCAAAAATGTGCATGCGTGTGTGTATGCACATGTATACACATATGCACATCCACACACACGAATGCACTGACCCAGTATATACACATATTTATCTGGACACACTGAGCATATTTTCCTACACCCATATACACAAAACAGCTGAGTCCATCACTCTTTTATTTACTATTTTATCACCAGGCAGAAGTTTGTTGATGTTAAAAATCTGCTAGACCCAGAAGAGAAGAAACTGATGGGTGCTGGCCAGATTAAGATGCATACAGCTGGTGAGGAATCTGAAGGTTTGTGGGGATGCTGCTGCCACTCAGAGTGTTTGGCAGGGCAGGGAGAAGAGGAGATCATACACAGATGTGCCCCATCACAGGAACATTAATAAAAACTGAAAGAGAGCATTCTTCTTCCAACTGGACAAGACCATCTCTTATCAATATGCTCTTAATCAAAACTGTCCTCTGGGGAAGGTCCTGCTGCTATTTCCCAGTCTGAGGTCTCCTGTTATGAGATAGCTAGCTATAAGTTTTTATGACCAGCTAATGTAGTCCAGGATGGTAAATGCCCATATTCCTCACTTTCCCACCATTTCATTTCTCTGTCCTAAGGAATCAGAGCATGGACAAATCCCATTGACGTAAATGCTGTGGGGTAGTAAGAATGTTTGCCACCAGGCCATGCTCTGGAATGACAACTATGCAAGAATTAGCATCTATAACTCTCCATAAACATTGGGGTTAATCTCCAGGGTTTACAAGACTCTTTAAATGTGTTTTAATAGGACAATATGCTTCAGACAGGACCCATCCAACACTTTACATATCAGCAAAGTTTACAAGAAGGTAAACCGAGCTGGGGTAATAGTTCAGATGTACAGCCAGGGCTATAATGAGAATGCCAAAGTCAAAGTAATAAATGGATTTGCAAGTATAATACCTTCCCAAATGGCTGAAGAGCATTCCAAGTCTGGCAGGACAGTCAGAAGGCAAGAGCTGTGAAAATTGCAGTTTTCTCTCTCAGATTCTGAAATCTAAACAAATGGATCAAATCACCATGCATTCAATCCAAAGTGTTGGGCTGATTTAGACCTTCACTCTGCCAATCTTACCCATCTTGGGCAGGATTCCACTCCTTGGGCAGTTCTGCTACAGGGACCAGTGCTGCCCGCAGTTTTGGGCTGCTAAGAATGAGTAAAGGAGGTTAATTAAACCTGAAGACTCTGTGTGGACACCTACTTCAGGAAGGGAAGCCTGAGGTCTTGAACAAAACTGCTGTTCTCCACTAATGACAAAAGCAGGCTGAGTGCGTCGCAATTTTCAGGTACATATCTGCTAGGTTCCTAAAGCCAGGTGAGATGAATCCTGCTCTGGGTTTGTGCAAGCTTTGGGTGTCTACTTACTTCAGGTAGACTCCACCTCTGTGGTCAGAGCAAGCCATCAGCCCCAGGCACAAGTTGGTTTCATTTTGGAGAAGGATTTTCAAGATGACTTGCCTCAGCCTCATCATTATTATCCAACAGATACAAAAGGCATACATTAACCTTTACTGATAGATCATTGAATCATATAATCATAGAATAACGTGGGGTTGGAAGGGACTTCTGGAGGTCATCTAGTCCAACCCCCTCACCAGAGCTTGTCTTTCTAGGGCACGTTGCTCAGGAACTTGTCCAGGCCAGTTTTGAATGTCTCCAGAGAAGGAGACTCCACCACCTCTCTGGGCAGCCTGTGCCAGGGCTCTGCCACCCTCAAAGTAAAGAAGTTCCTCCTCATGTTTAGGTGGAACTTCTTATACTCAAGTTTGTGCCCATTTCCTCTTGTCCTGTCACTGGGCACCTCTGAGAAAAGACCAGCCCCGTCCTCCTGACACCTCCCTTTAAGTATTTGTAAGCATTGATCAGATCCCCCCTAAGTCTTCTCTTCTCTAGACTAAAAAGACCCAAGTCCCTCAGCCTTTCCTCATAGAAGAGATGCTCCAGGCCCTTAATCTTTGTGGTCCTTTGTGACCACTTCCTCTTTGTGACCACTTTGTTTTGAGTTAACTTACTCTTGCTTTACTTTTCACCCAAAACTGAGTACCATCAAGAAAATAAACCTAGGAATTTCAAGAAGGCATACATTTCCATTAAATCAATATAAAAAACAGCCAGATTATCCTAATAAATATAACTAATAATAAATGTAACCTCATGTTTCACTTCTTTATCCTCACCCAAATTATCACAGAACATTTGCACAACCTAGACTCTCTTTCCATGCCTCTGCAAAGACCAGAGGGGACTTTCTGGAGGGAGCCAGCCAATACTTTAGCTGCATTTGTTATTGTCTCTGTTTATCGCTTGGCACAACCCTGTCAGAGTATGGGTAGATTGGCAGTAAAAGGATGATTGCTTCATTATAATAATTCAATCTGCACTGAGACAGGCTGTCTCCTGTGCTACGTGAGAAACGGCTAGAAACTTTATTTCATAAGCAAAATTACCACTGGCTGTTTTAAAATGCCAAGAGCAGCTATCATTACGTTGTGGTTCGGCTGGCTCTGTTCTCTGGTGCAGAGGCTGTAATGGGCCAGGGAGCCTCCATCTCAGGAAGGAACCAACCTTCCTAGCATGCTGGAGCAAAGGGATGACAAGCAAGAGAAGATCCGATCATTCCTTTAGCACAAAATCAGAAAGTTCAGGAAAAACACATTTATAGACTAAGAAAAGATTTTCTGTAATTGCTTTTATAGCGAATTGGGAACAATTTTTGCCCCTTTAGAAGCATAAGCTTGACCTGGTTGCTCTTGCTGAAATTTGGCGGGAAGATTTCCATGGCTGGAATGTTTAAATCAAACTTTGTTGAGTATTTCAGGAGGATCAGATGAGCAAAAGCTAAGAAGGAGTTTCACTGTTTCTGAAAAGGGTTTTGGCCTGCTTCCAAGTTTTTAGCAACTCTGGACAAATGTTCTCATATTGTTATGGATTAGTGTCCTTAGAAATGGCGTCTGAGATGGGTACAACGAGCGTCAATTCCAAAGCCAACAGAGAAGAGTGAATTTAGCTCCCTGGATTATGATGCATAGGGACAAAAAACTGCATTGTCCTGAGTGTTGCAGCCTGCGCAGTGCAAGTGACAGACCTCCTATTGCACCTACCAACACATTTATGGCATGTCAAGACTACAGAAGATGTAGCAGAACTTAAATACATGCAGTGTATTACATGTAGTGTGTAAAATCTGGAGTGCAAAATACTATCTGTACTGTCTTCACAGGTTACCAGCAGATCAGACAGTGCAAAGCAGTGGGCTGTACAGATACAAGCCATCGTGGTTGGACCATATTCATTGGGATAATCATCATATAACCCAAGCCAGGACTGGGTATTTTGAAAAGCCTGGCTTCAGAAAAACTGAAAATATCACAAGGGAGAATTGAAAGGGAGAAACGTGGATGACTGACAACTGCTTAGTGACAGCAGATCAGTGACAATTAAGATTAATGAATCCTGAGTTTATGAAGAATGTCTTTCCTCGCTAAGTGACTATTCATGTCTGATAAGGTTTGACCTTGGTCAAATCTTTGGCTGTTCATAAAGGGTCTCTCTGAGGTGGGTCCTCTGATGTCTAATAAGTTGAGAACCTGTAATAAAGAATTTCAGCCAGAGGAGTCACTAATAATAAAAAAAAAAAGAGTAAATTGATGATAATGAATTGATAATGAATATGAATTACAGGCTCTAAATTATAGTGGTATGGAAAGAAAAAGACACAAGTATATATCTATGATCAGCAGGAGTTTTGAAACTATGTTAGTTACAAATAAGATCATCACAAAGGTACCACATTGTTTCTAAATGGACATGCTAAGACTGCCAATAATAAATCCAAAGAAGTAAAAATGTTGAGTAAATATTTCCCACTTGTATTTGGGGAAAATCCAGATAATGAATTTCATCTTATATAAGAAAAATAACCCTTTCTTTTATAACAATAATTTCTAAACTTAGAAATTTTTAATTGGCAGTTCCTGAATAATTTGCATCCAAGAGGCAAAGATGTTCACTGAACCCCTGCTGTTGATTTTGAATAAGTCTTGGAACACTAGAGAAGTTAGAGATGTGAAGGAAAGATAATGTTGTGCCAGCACTTAAAGAGAGTAACTAGGATGACATGAATAAATATAGTCTTGTCAGCCTGACATCAATCCGAACAAAATAATAGTACGGTTATTTGGGGACTCCATTAAGTATTAAGGGGAAAAAATAGAATTACATTGAAATTATCAGAAACTTATTAAAACCAGACCCTATCCAAACAATTTTATAATGTTGGAGCATGTACAAGTAAAATTGGTAAAGGTAAATGATACTGTTGGACTATTTTACCAACTGATAGGTCCTCACATAAAACTGTCTTTGGGGGATCAGCGAATCTCATGAGATGGGTTCTTGGCCCGTCACACTTTAACAACCATTCCCTGCTGATGGAGCTGGCAAATAAGACAAAGACTGGGAGGGAATGGCAAGTGCTGAAGACACAACAGCTAATCTGGGAGACGAATCCAGTTTGCGCCATAACCTTGTCACAGTAAGGGACAGCAAAGGAGGCCAGACTTACCAGGTGAGAAGATCAGTGATTGTGAAGAGAGTTCCAGATCCAGTAGAAAGTTAGCTGATCATGAGCTCAGTGAGAGAGAAGAGACTGAGAACCTTTGGCTGCGCAAAGCAGGGTCTGTTAAGGAGTCAGGTATCCTCTGTGCTTCACAATGGCACAGTGGCTCCTACAATTGTTTTGGTGTTCAGAAAAAAATTCCTGGAAAAGAAAAAGAGAGGATTCAGAAAAAAAATCACACTAACTCAATTAAAGAATAGGAAAGCATGCCTTACTCTGAGAGACTCAAGAGCTCAATTTATGTGACGTCCAAAGGAAGGCTCAAGGATGACTTGATACTAATGAGTTGCAGCCACACAGACAGGAGAGCTTTCACAAAGATGGGCTTCTTCACTTATTGGACAAACATTTAATGAATCTCATGGTCTGATGCTGAAGTTAGATTAATTCTGACAGAAATAAGACACCGTTTTTCAGAGAGGAGAATAATTAACTGTCAGAATTACTCACTAATAGTCTCCCTGTTATTGATCAGTTTCTAATAAAGCTTAGAGGAAATTGGAAAATTTCAAGCAGGAAGAAACCGAGGTAGGTCCCATGGGTTGTGTTACAATGAAGATCTGTCTAGAAGACCTTCATGTCTATCCTAACCTTAAAAAATCTGAGAGAATAGATTGTCAGTGATGAAACACACTTTTAATGAGTCTTTTGCCAGCAGATTGTCTCAACACTGCAACAACTAGGAAGACCTTTCTTTACACAATAGAATGCTCAAATATTCCCAAAGTTACTGTTTGCTTTTACCAACTAGATGCTTTTACAGATAGACAAAAAAAAGTTGTCTTGGCTAGTGCAGCCACCATATTTAGTCACTGTCAAGCCTTTCAGCAGTTGTTCTTTTAACTCTGCCTTGAGAGTATAGCAATTTCCCCACGCTAAGAGGGCTTACAACTTTGTGAACATCCAATAGCAAGAAAGCTAGAGGTTCAGAATCATGTATCCTGTTTCTTCATGCTCCTCAGCTCCTTTTGTGGCCTTGTAGATCTTCTTGCCCACTGATTTCACAAAGAAGCTGGATGCGTCTCTTGCTGCTTATCAGCTAGAGAGCTGATCTGATGGGAAGCATCTCTGCTGCCCTTGGTGGGAAAATTTCCGTTTGCAGGACTTGTTCTTTTGGTTCACACGGCCTTGCAGCCCGCCAGTTTGACCAAGTCTTAAGTCATAAATCACCATTCAAGCAAAATCACCACCATTTTCCCCCTTTTCACATTAAAAATTTGTGAAACTACCAAGTTTTCTATGGCATTCCCCCAAAACCACAACCTGCTGCAAATTCATTGAAAAGTAATTCCAAACTTAACCCAGATTAATAATGCTTCCAATTAGCATGGCCAAGTTTTGCAGTTTAACGGATTAAAAATTGACAGATTTCATGTCTCTTTGTGAACATTTTGTTCTACTCAAACCACAATCCCACAACAAATTATTACCGCCAAACTAAAGCTAGGAAAAAAAGGCCACCTTTGCATTTTGAAAACTCTACAGTTTGATGGAGATCAGATCTGCAGTTTAATTTTGTCCTGTTGCATAAAGATGGGAGGAACCTGCTTCTAGATCCAGAAGGGTTTCCAAGTCATAACCCTGCCCAGATCAGGGTATTTGGACCCATATGCTTTTGTTTGGATCCTTTGCTATTTTTTCCTTAAAATGGAGGGTGTGCTCAGATCATCTGCAAATGTTTCAAGCTAATGTGTTTTCAGTTGTTAACCTTCCTTTAGCCGAAGATTATTGCCTCTTGACTGAAGCGTAACATGTAGCCCAATTCCCTACCAGTGCAACGTGAAACAGGTTTGCTGGCCCACCCTCATGGAGAGGAAGGAGATGAGAAAGGAGAACACCTACAAAGATGCTAATTCAATTGTTTGTGATCGTGCTGGCTACCCCCTACATTTTTCCAAGGTTGTTTTTTTCCTCCTGCTTCTGCATTCTTCTCCCTAGGTATGATAACTGGAGACAGAAGCATAGGCTGATGATGACTGAAACCACACTCCCCTGAACAGGATGGCCCTTGCACCTTCTAGACCAAAGTAGTCTCTGGGACTGTGCTGAAAAAAAGATTTATAGTTTTTAATCTCCTCATAGGGTATGACTTTAAGTATGCTATAATATATAGGACAGGAATTAATCCTGAATTTATTTAGTATTTTTTTCTTACTTCATCTGTCAAAAGATTGCCATTTCAATTATTTATTAAGAAAATTATGTTTTTCAAGGTAAATGCATTACTGTTGTTATCTGCTTTCAATTAGCTGGGAATTCACTATGTTCAGCCAAATGTCCATTCATCAACAAATTCCAGATTCCTGGCAGTCTGAACAAATTCCCAATTTTCTTCTTTTATGGGTGAAATAAGTGAAGATATTCATGCCTCATGCTAAATTATGGCTGGGGTTAGACTAGCCTGGAGGGAGAAGAAAACAACTATGGAAGGTCTTGAAATATATTAGTAGATGTTTTGATAGAAGTAGAGCTAAAATACTTCACAACTTTTTTTCTTCAGGTGCTCTGTTAAGTTAACTAGACGCCCTCCTGCCCTCCTTCAAGGGCAACTTAATGAACTGAGGTGGTCACCTTCTAAAATGCGTGGAACAGGTTGATGAGACCGTCTCTAGTTGCAGGGCTATGCCTTCCACAGGGACTGTAACTCTTCATGTCATGTCCAGTCCTTCCAATTACTGAATTCATGTGTTCAGTGCAAAGGCTGTGCAAAGTAGCTCCAGCAGTGTCATCGGCTGCCCCAGGGCCACCTGTGCACTCTGGAGGATCAAAGGAGCAGTGAGCCATGCTGTGTAGCTGCATCCATTACAGCCAGTTCTCTCCCCAGCCAGCTGCTAGCTGGGAGGAGAACACTCCATGCTCTAGTGCGGGAGCTGGGCTTCTTGCAGAGATGCTCTTGCTCCTGAAAAGGGAGCATAAGCACTTTTAAAAATGCAAATATGCTTTTTTAAATGCCTCATGCCCAAAGGCAATTTGCTTGCAAATGACACTTCACCCTGTGCTAGGCCAAAGCCCTTTACAAGGAATCTCCTGGGCAAAGCCAGGAGAAAGGGTCTTGTCCCTGCCAGCCATGGGGATGGAGGGCAACCAGAAATGCTGCCCCTGCCTCTGTGCATGCTCACCACAGTTCTGAGCTCAGTTACTCTCCAGATGCTGCTTGGAATGATACTTCTGTGTATGGTATTACTGGCCCCAAGCCCTGGGAAGAGCAGAGGAGCTAGGTGGCGTGAGCCCACATCAGCCTCCTTCATCTCACCAGGGCATCAGGCCACATGCTCAAAGAGGCCCCAGGCACCCCACAGCTCCCAGATGGCCCCTGTGGCCACTTTGCCTTCCCAGAAGGCAAGGAGACAGGGAAAAGGATAAACTCCCATCAGGGAATTAGATTCTATCTGGGATGCTTGCTTGGACTCAGGAGCTTTGGTGTGAGATAACATGAAAACATAAGCAGTATACAAAGTTCAACATTTTCCTGCCAAACAAGGAAGATTTTCTGTCTGTCAATTTAGACATTCAATTTATCTCTTCCTTTTGTTAGTGAAACTGCTGTCTCCCCTGCCTTCCTCAATTGTTGTCAAAAATCTTCTGTCCTGGTCACCTCCCATGGGTCCTACTAAGTCATCTTGGATTTGTGCTGCTCTTCTCTTTCCCAGGTTAGCCATCACTGACTCTGACTACATTTGCTTGGTCATCTTTTCTTCCTTCCTTTCCACTCACAGTGGAAACTTTCTGCTCCTTTTGTTTTCTCTTTCCAATGATTTGTGATCAGCAATGCTTTCCTCACACTGTGGAGCAGGACTCTTCAGCCTTTCTCATCATATTCAGGTGCTTGTAGATCTCTCCCTCTCCGTGAACGCTCCGAGATCGCGTTCTCTTGTGCACCGTATTTTCATCATGTGAGTGAAGAAACAGAGTCAGTGCTCTGCCTCTTGTTCCCCAGGTCACGCAGAAAGCTAACTGTCCTTACGTGGGCTGATGCCTTTCCCATCAGACGTAGGAGAGGCAGGAAGATGAGATTTTTTTCCCCTATGTGATTTGCATGCATCTCAGCCAGATATTGGTCTCCTCATGGAAAGATGACTAGGCTGATGTTTTTGCTGTAAAACCTGTGCCACCTTCACATCTTGGTGACACAGAGCCCTGAGAGCCACCTCACTGTCCAGCAGCCCTGCCAATGGTAAGTGCTCCAGCTGAGAACTCACCCAACAGGCGAAACTATCTCCATCTCTTTAACTTCTGTCTCATGTCCTATAGCCTAGGCAATTGTGAACTCATGTGTTTATTTTACTGGTAGAATACACCTGCAACTTAAATATTGTATGATAAGCAGATGTTCACTTCTATAAATTGAACAGCACACAAAGATTTATAGACCCCAGAGGTTCAGATTTAGCGAGTGGGAGCCAAGGTCACAACTGGACCTTCAGATTCAATAAATCTTGACATTACTGAAGCATAGGGGGAGGAACGCGTCATTATAGACATATAACAATTTTTAAAGTATGCCAGTGATGATCTGCAAAGCAGATGTAAGTCAGGCTGATTTTGATATGCTAAATTGACCCTTCCAGGCAAAAGATGAAATAACTCAGGATTTTATTTGGAGTCACATATGGAATATAGGAGTGGAAATGGTGATAGTAAGCCCCTGTTCAAATGAGAAGCAGAGGGCAAAAAAACTCCATTAAAAAGGATAAATGTTTTGTTTTCATGCTATAAGAAGGACACTATTTATATCATCAGTGCTGGATTTATTCTAATTAAGGTAATTTAAATGACATAACTGTGTTGTGTTTTTCTTTCTTGCAGTGCACTAATGAAAAACACTGGCTTAGCTACAGAAAAACCAACGTCCTGCATGAGCAGAGTAAGTACCAATTGCACCTCAACTGTGTCTCCCAGCTGAGGCAGTGTCGGCACTGCTGGAAGTATTTGAAGACCTGGCAAAAAGAACAGGTTGCCAGAATTAATTTAGTCTCTGATGCCCCTTCAGACCCTGGTCTCTGCTGGAGCTTTAAACACAGGCTGGCAGCAAGGATGGAGGGAAAAGGAGGTGATGCAGTATGGACAACCTGCACCAATGTCACTGCGGAAGAAAGAGACGCTGGAACTGGAGAGAGTTCGGGAGAGTAAGAGCCAAGGAGGAAGGTTTAAATGGGCATAAAGATATCCTGACACGGCTGTGTTATAAGCTCCTTCATAGGGGCAACTCAGTACCCTTGTGACAGCTACAATACGATAGTGCTAAGGGTGCAAATAGAAGTGGATAAAGTCTGCATCACTGGAGGCAGCCTGAACTGACCCCTGCCAGCCAAGAGCCCAGCCTGGTCTGTGAAGTCCTCTAGAGAAGTAGCACGACTTCGTCTACTCCAGACTCCACGGGACACCCAGTGGCTCCCAAGTTAGCCCAGTCAAAGTTAGCTTTCATCAGCCGACATGCTGTTGGAGCCTGGGCTGGGCAGGGAAAGTGGGAGCTGCTGCCCATGTAGACGGGGTGTACGTGACCGGCTCCTCCTGCACCCCCTCCAGCCTGCGGGCACCCATCCCACTCCACACCTGCAGTTTTGGAACTGCCAACAACCTTCTAAAACAAACAGCTCAACCATCCCATCCATCGAGCAATTCACAGTTACAACAAAGACCCATATGGAGGTTTCTGACAAGCAATTACAAATTACACTGGTGTAATTTATGCCGGTGTTTCTGCCTTTCTGTTTCGAGTAACTTACAGCAATTTTTAGGGACTTCCAAAACATGTAGTTCAGCCAAAAGCAAAGCAGAAGAAACGCTACCAGTAAGGAATTCCCCAGTTACTGAATAATAACTAATAAAAACAAATACCCATTACAGCAGAAGATAGACACAGAGAACACAAGAGGCAGATAAGAGAAAACAAATATGAAAATGTTGTACTGACTTTTTTCTCATTGAGGTAGATATGCATGTGAACATCTTCCCCAGACTCACGTATCTGAAAGCAGAGCTGCCTGAAGCAGAAGCAGACGGGAAGATGTAGCATTTGATGACTTCAGTGGCAATTGAAATGAAAAATTTGGAGCCAAATTGAAGTTATCACTAGCTGCCAGATACAGTCTTTGCAAATGAGAGTGCTCTCTCAAATAAGACTGTAGCATATACCCTGGCTGCCAGTTGTAATACTGATAAATGATCTTATCATCCAAAAAGCATGACATTCTGAAGCACCAGCTCAAGATGCTGTAGACATCCATGCACAGCTAGCTGCATGCCCTCCAGAAAGGAAATCCATTGGGAAAAGTTGGAGTCAGGCCGGGGTGGTCAGGTCCCAGAGCACTACCCTCTCTTCTTCTCATCCTAGCTCCAATTGTTCACATCTGAAGAATTCACAGGGCTCATTTTAAGTGCCACACCCATGTGTGCAAGATCGGGGTATATTTTGCTTCAGAGGGTGTAGTGAAGCTCACAGTAAGTACAGGCTTGGAAAAGGGTGCTGTAACAATCTGATGTACAACAAACCTTCTGTCAACCAGTCTTTCATGACTGATGGTGTGTTTTCTGCACCCAGCTCCCAGGTTACGGGATGAAGGCACAAGGATTGATTACCTGCCTCGGTGCTACCCAGCAACCCCTTGCAGTGATCCCAGTCACCACATCCACTCACCCGGAGATTTTTTTCCCCCATGACCACAAGCTCCAGGATCATTAAGGAAAGGTATTTCTCAGTGGTTTCTCCACTGCTGCTTGTGAAAATCCTACACAGCCGTGGCAATCGAGTAGTGTTCACACTATCAGGGCTTTGTTCCAGCATCTTTAAACAGCAACTTGAAAAAATTCTCATTTCCATACCAAACAAGCACATCGTGGTTTCTTTATGGTGAGGAACAGCCTATGAATCTCCCTGCCTTGGAAGCTGCAAAAGACAGCTCTGGTATCTGTAACATCTTTTAAGGGAGCTGGGAGCTTTCATTTCCTTAATGAAAAACTCATTTAGGGTAAATCAATATTCGGCTTCATTGTCATCCTATATCAGACCAGGCTGCAGGTGAAAGTGAGTTTAGTGGTTACTATTTATTCCCAGCCGACTACTAATCCCATTTCCCATTGCTGAAGTAAGGTGTTAAAAATCAGAAAGTAATCTCTCAGTGAAAGGAAGACATTCTTAACAGCTGTATCCTTCAAAGGCTTCAGCCTTTTCTTTCCCCTTACCGTCTCCCTAGGTAGCCCTCTGGGACACATGGTTATGTGGGATGCCAACTGCTCGCTATTCATCATAGCCCTGCTCCCCAAGGAGCCATTGACTTTCAATAATTTATCACTTGATGTTTTGTATGTTGCTGCAGAAATAAATCAGAACTGGGAGCACCAGATGCTCCCGCATCCCATCGTACTGCATTAATTTATTAAAAAAGGGTTTTCTCAGCCCAGTCATGGGGTGCAGGAATCTCCTCCACAAGGAGCAGTGAGGATGGGGGTTAAGGTCCGCTGAGCCAAGTGTGAGGAGCGATGAGAGAGAGAGAAAGAGGGACTTCAACGTGGAAGCACATGAGCTTGGAAACCCTCGCAGGGTGAGCAGGCGGTCGGCTTTCCAAGCTGAGCTAGTGATGACAGCGCTCCAAGAAAAATACATTTAGTCCTTAAGCGTGTAGCTTTTGTTCTGGGCTCACAGGCTCTTTTTGTTTCTTGGACTAGGTCTCACACCCGGATACGGCAAGTAAATATCAAGCCATAAATCACAAATTCGATGCTTGCTTTTCTTTCCTCAAGGTTGTATAATATAATGAAAAAGATCAAGCAAATGCAAAGCTATTTTACGCTGCACATGCAGAGTGCAAAAGGCCCTGGGTCTCTTCCAATGACCCCACAAGAATGATAGGCCTCCTGCTAACAAGAAGATCTATTTTTCTGAGGCATCACACAAACCCTCTCATGGACTGAAGAGTTTCTCCTGTTCTTGTTTTCTTTAATGTTCTTGCAATACAGTTAATTTAACATATAATGACCCTTCATTCAAACCTTCTGCACATATATATTATGGTAGTTTCATCAAATGTGCTTCTGTCAGAACAGGAAACACAAATTTCCTAAGTCCCTTCCCAGAGTCCTGAATGCATGTCAACAACTTTTTGGTACTCATCACCCTCGGTCATTTCTAATCTCCCTTTCAGAGGGGGAGAACCACGGCTGCTCACACACAATCTTACCTCTGACGTTACTGCTGGAGCACCAGGTTGACCCCATCTGGAAGACGGAGGGTGCTCGGACTTCTCCTTGAAGTTCTTGGACTTTGTCCTTGAAGTCCAGCCTTGCCAAGGCTGCACACTCAGTTCCAACACTCTCTAATGCAGCAGAGCCTGAAGTCACACCCCTGGGGCTCTTATAAAATCAGTTTCTGGTTACCTGTGAGGAGAAGAGCCAAAACAATAATGTATGATTCTTCCTACCCCTGAAAACATTGTTCAGGGTAATTCCTCTTCTCTAGGATGGTGCCTGCTGAACAGGAATTGTATAACAGGAAAGGAGCGTTCCCAGTACTGCTGACACAACAGCAGCCTCTCTGCTCATCTCTGAGCATGCAAAAATGGGGCTCTAGAGCATCATGTAACTAAATGACTGCTAGTTTTTGTGGCAACAGCGAGAAACCACTTTCTTGACACCATGTCTTTGCCAGGTTTCAAGTCTTTTCTGCACCTCCAGAGGGACTTAGCAGCCTTTACAGGAACGAGCTGGCAGGTGGGTTGTAAGCCCTCATTTCTGTCTCCGTTCTCTCCTCCTCCTCAGAAGTTTCAATTTGCATTGACATTTTCCCAAACTTGTAAGCTAGTGAAAGACGTGCATAATTCTAGCCTGAAGAGCTAAAGTTTGCCAATGTTATGAGAAAGCATAAGCAAGATCTTATAATGGGAAGTGTTGGGCAATCCTGTCTTTACTGAAGGCAAAATCCCCCGCTGCGCCTGCCACCAAGATTAATTCCAGATTTTCTTAGCTTTTGTGACATGCACGGGGCTGTCCCAGCAGTTGCTAAGCACTATCAGGTCTAATGCACTCTTTTAAATCTCTCAGCCATACTATCAAGACCATTATTCTGATGAGATTTTTCCTGAAATCTTCATGAGACAACATTGGGAAATCCTTATTAGTCAGTAAGTCCATTGTTTATCCTCCTGGTAAAACACAGCTTCCACTAAATCAGAGCCATTCTCTCCTTGAAGATAAGCAAATGTTAGCAAAATTACTATAAATCTTGAGAGTACTGGTTAAGGTTGCAGCAAAACACAATTTGCATCTTAACTCTGCTTTCCCTCATTTACAGCCTTCTTCAAATATCTTCTTTGGCACTGAAAACATTTGTCGCAACCTAAAAGTGAACTTTGGAGGGGGAAGTCTGAATAAAAACCCTACAGCTGTTTTTGAATTATCCAGGAAGAAAAAAATGCACATTTCCCAGTATAAACATGATCTTGGTTTTATTTTGGGTTTTTTTGTTGGGTTTTTTTTTTGTTTGTTTTGGGTTTTCTTTAGTTCAAGGAGAACATTCAGTTTATTTAGAGTTAGATTATTTTATTTAGATGTTAGCACAGCACATCTGTATTTCTCGGTGCGACAGAGGAGCATAAGAACAGCTCTGCAAGGTCAGATCAAGGGTCAGTCCAAGCCCATATCCTGCTTCTGACGGTGGCCAGTAGCAGATGCTCAGAACAAAGCACAGAGAAAACAGGACCAACTCCCAGGGACCCCTCCTGGTGTCCTTGCTGAGCTCCCAGTGCTCAGTGGTCACAGGGCTTCCTGAGCTGGACCTGCAGCTGGACTGCTGTGTTTGACGGTCCTCAATGGCCCAGTCCTCTCTGAATTTGTCTAGTCCCCTTTTGAGCCCATCTACCTTCTTGGCCTTTGCAGCTTCCTGTGGCAAAGACACAAGCACAAGGCAGCTACACTGCATGTGAAAGTAATATTTCCCTGCCCTGTTTTTAAACCTGATATTGTCCTTGGAAGACTCTTAGTTCCTATATTACAAGGAACACAGAATAAACTCCCTGAATAGGCCTTTTTTCATAAGATGTTTCATCACTTCTCTTGTTTAAGCATGGTCATAGCCCTCCTCACTTGTTTTTCTTCTCTCTGTACCTCTGAGTCTCCTGTACCTATTTTAGGGGGACTGAAGCATGGTATGGCTTGAACTTACAATTCAAAAAAGAACTTCCTTTCCTGGTAGTACCCAGTACTTAATTTTTCTATTTTTTCCTCCATTGCCAAGTAGCAGACAATGCTATGAGAGAAGTTTCCATCATTACTCCAAACTTCTTTGTAAATGGCAGCAGCTTGCTGAGAGCCAACTGTTGGGTAATCAGTGGACATTTTTTTGCTTTCCTTCTATTTCATGACTTTGCACTGACTTCTCCTAACATTTCATCTCCCAGTCACTCAGCAGTGTGAGATCCTCCTGCAACTGTTTGCTGTTGGCTCTTCTGCATCATCTGCAAATGGAGTTAGCTCACTATTTATCACCTTGTGCAGATCTTCGATTAATACATCAGATTATGCCACATACATCTACAACGTTTTCTAGACTGGAGCAGCTCCACAAGAAGACTCCGGTGTTTTTCCATCAGCAGCTTGGCTTTCCAATCTGCCTGAAGCAAAGTAACATTTTTGGAAAGCTAGATACACTTTATTGGTGACACCTTGCTTAGTCACATACTTACTGACCTCTACAAAGGCTGCCAACAGATTTGTGAAGCCTGAATTTCCCCCACAGAAGCAACATTCCTCTCCTCCCACCATCTATTTCACACACATGGAACCCATCCATGTCCATCAATTCTAATCTGTGATACAATTTTCAATACCTTGCTCAGTATAGAAGGCCAGCGCATTAGTTTGCAGTTCTTAGGTTCATTCTTGAATTATTCTAGCTAATGTTCATACATCTGGAATAAAAGGTTCAAATGTGAGGTTTTTTTAATAATTAGAAGGACAACAGATATTCCCTGCAGACAAGTTCAGTTATCTTTGCTAGTTCCCCTGTAAAAATTGCGACTTCTTCCACAAACTGGGCCAAAGTATGCCCAGAACTAAAGGATTTGGAAAGTTGCCCTTGTTCCTTCAATAAAGTGTTGCTTTAGTTTTTACACAGCAAAAAGCACTGGCAGTTTATTCCCCCATAAACTCCAATTTTGTATTCACAATTTTGCTCCTATAGTCTCTTGTGAGTCGAACATAATACAAGACATTCAGAAGTTGTCACATAGTTTGGCATCTGCAATTAATACTGTGATCTGAGTTCACAAATAGTTAGAGCCCTGTTGTACCGAGAAGTGAAGTACATTATTTTGCTTGTATAATTTCAGTTATATTGGTACAGTTTTACATGTGAACACTCCTTTCCTGGAATAATTGTGCATATTTGTTGATGTTTTGTCATATTTCCCCTCAGCATTATTATCCCGTTTTACAAAGAAGAAATTTGCATACTTTTAAAATGTAGTCAAATGTATAACATAGGCTAAAGTTATGCAAGTCTGTATTTGACTTATCTGCCTTATCCACCTGAGTGTGCGTACGTGCCTGTGTGTGCATAACACTGCATGAGTATTCAAGTAGAAATTAGAGAAGGTGAATGCATAAACAAAGGTATGTGTACAGAAACTGTGTTTTATTTCCAAAAATGCCAAATAAGACCTGGAGAGGTAGAAGTTACCTATAACAATGAGGGCAACAAGTATTTAGTCATGAGTATGAGTACAAATAGGAAAGCACTGACTGTGAAATTAATGCAACCTATCAGGCACTTTAAAAATAGGCTCATGCTTAAATATTTCACCTACCCAGGGCTTTCATGAGTATCATCACGGTACCATCAAGGTAAACAAATGTAGATTAATGGAGGGAGTGTGGGTGCTTTCACCTCTCTCCCTCAAAATTAGCAGCACCACTGGCACTGTGCATTCCCACATAATAATACCTCAGGGCTGTGCAGCCTTGTCTCCACCCTTGAGTCAGTTCAGGGCTGTGTTTGCCTCTGCATAATGTTAAATTTAGGGCTTGTGTTTCAGGACTACTCATCTTCACTTCGCAGCTCTCTCAGCTGCAGTATATCACTCACAGGCCAATACCCTTAACCCATAGGGGGGTATCCCATGTGGCATACACTAATTTATAAATGAGAATGATATCTGAATGCGTCACATTTCACTGAAGAAAAACAAACCTTATGCACTCTTTTAAGGCTGTGATAAATTAGAATGCGCACGGTACAAATATTTATCTTGCACCCTTATTACAAGTATTTCCTTTTCAATGGTTAATTTAATTAAGAGGTGTCCCTTTGGATTACAACTTTGTAAGATAGATATATTTTTCTCCAAAGCATAATTCATTTTGAATGAAGAGGGGAAAACTCATAGCTCCTGAACTTATTAATAATGATCTGAATTAAAACACATTCCTGCCTTCCTTGAACACTTACGTATGTTAAGGGATATCTGGGAGTGGAAGCAAGAGGGATTATTTTTGTTTTCAGGAGAAGGACCTGATCCCAGAAACACTGTGGAACACATATGATGAGGAGTTAGTCACAATGATTTCTTTGGCAAGGGAGAAAGCAGCAGAAACAAAAACAACACTGGCCCAACTTTCTGTCAAAGCGGGGGGCGAGGGTGAGGGAGCCGGTGCAGGATCATTCTTCTCTCCTGATGCCCAGGATCCCATCTCACTCCAAGAAAGCCTCCTTGTACTTGTCAGCCTCTGGCTGTGAAGGAGATGAAGGACAGGAGCAGGAGTGGTCAAACCTGCCTTGAGTGGTTCTTGGCCCAGAAATGGTCACCCACCTTCACGGCCCCAGTGTGGGGGCCTCCATCATGTCCCTCTCGTGTCCCCTTCTCTGAGTAATGCAAATTGTCACCCAGCATGGGACATGGGGACTCCAGGAAGGCAAATCCCACAGAAGACCCCATCCCAGTTCAGCTGGCAAGTTCGGTGCAAGAGTAACCATCCTCTGAAGATGTTACCTGGACTGTAGACCCAAAAAGAAAAAGGGAAAGATGAAGTCCACTGGAGAAGGTGCTATTTAGGGGTTTGAAGGGTCAGGATTTTGCCTCAGGTCTACTGTGCTAATCTTGGATGTGCGCCTTCATCTCATTTCTCAGGACCCTTTCCCAATTTTTGTCTGACCTTTTTCAAAGGCAATCTCTCTGGATCACAAGCCGACTCCTGCTGAGTCTGTGCAATGAGACAACGAGGCTGCACACACAATTTTGCTGACATACAAGCATTACAGAGAGATGATGACAAAACTGCAACTGTTTTTCCAAAATATCTGCTTTGCCTCCACTCAGAGCAACTCCTAGAATTGTCCATCAGAAAGTCAGTCCCCAAGTCAGTCCCTGGTGATTTTGTGCCTGATTATTTCTTCAGGGGAGAGTTGAGACATACAAAAGTTTGGGAGACACACCTATTTTGAAAGGCCTCTTCTTCCACAAAGGTTAGTGTTTACAACTTCCATCACTGCCTCTGTGGCATACTGATGAAGGATGATTTTAATGACATTCCAGATTAAATAACAGAAAATGGCTTGTCATTCCACTTCCTCTTTAGAGGAGAATTTTCTGATCAGTTTTGAGTATCGTGTCAATAACTCCTGTCATATTTTCCTTTATTACAGAGCCAACCAACACTAGCAGAGTTATTAACAAAACAAGGGACACCACTGCCAGAAGAAAAGGCTACTCAAATGTAAATACAAAGTCTAGCAAAATGTCTCAAGAATATAAGCTTGAACTTGAATCATTGCTACAAGTGTAGGTGAAGGGGTTTTTCAATACATTATACAAATCCACATTGATGCTGTTTTGCTTCCCAGTCCCCTCCAGCACCTGCAGAAACCTCTCTGCTGACCCTAAGACCCTTGGTGAGATTCAAGCCAGAGTGTCTGGTGAATGCCAGCTCTTACATCAGTGACTGGCACCCCTTCATGGCTCACACGTCCCACTTTTAAAAGAACAATTATGGCCATGCTGTGAGTTGAATGACAAAACTCAAAGGAAAATGAACTTGAAGATGTTTCCCTAGCAACTATGTGCAGCAGTGTTCCCACCAGTCCAACATTACAGCATCACACTTTGAATTGAAAAAAATAGAGATTGAAATCTTTACCACTTAAATGGCAAGTGCAGCCTGGCACAGACACAGCCTTCCTTGGTCACACCATCCCATACGCAGCTCATAATGCTGGCTTTCACCTTATGTGAAGCCAGATAAGGCTTCTGGATAAGGAAGAGCAATGGCCATGAACAGAGGTTCAGGGAGCATAGAAACCTCGGGAGCTAACCCTGAAAATATAAAAAAAAAAGCTTAATTTCAGTATTGTTAAAAGAAAATAAATGTTTATTATCTCTTTAACTTTCCCTTCCTGATCATTCTTACTACAACATTACAATAATTTTTGCGACTTTGTTAGATAATTTTGTTTAGATACTTTTGTTTAATGAGTACCCTTCAGCCATCTGACACACATTGCCTTTCTCGAAACAAAAGCCATGAATTCCCAATAGGCAAAGCAAAGCTTACTCACCTAAATATAATCATCTTTGTGTGGCAAGTATTTCCCAGTGCTTCTTGCCCATCCTTCCTAGAATGGCCTGACTCTCTGAAACAATGTGGCCCGGTGCAACCCACCCTTCCTTTCCTGGCAGACTCAGAGGTCCATATTTTCTCTCCACCATATTATTCAGTGCAGATACAGTGAGTGATGCAAACAGAGGGAGGGAAGATGTGACTGTCCCATTACTATCCTAATAAACCCAAATTGTAATACCCAAAAGTATCCTTTGCTCACATTACCACTATTGTTTTAACTGATGTAGTCCGGTCTACTGCACAAGGCCAACTTTTTATGCTGAACACTCTATTATTATCTTCTAGAAGGACAGTAACCATTTCCCTCAAGGATGCTATTCTAGCATATTTAGGCACACAGATGAAAGGCTGCTATGACATCATACTATAAAATCTATTTACACTGGTACATTATCTATTAGTTGTACTCGTAAGATAAGTGCAACATTACACCATATCACCCCAAGAACAATTTCCACTCACCTGTGCTGGAAATGTCCTGTTCCATAACTTGGGTTCCACCTTCTAGACCTGAAAACACTCTGAAAATGCTCCCCAGAGATGGCCAACCCATTCCTTTCCTTAGCTGATGCATGTTCAGCATCACTCGTGAATTAAATTAGGAATATTAAATCAAAAAACTTTTATCTTGCACCGTGATTTACAGTTTACTTCCTGCAATACAAGAAGCTTTTGCACACTGAGAGAGAGATGCCTCAAATGCCACCAAAATGACGTTTTTATAAAAAGAACGTGAGGGAAGAGAAGCATTCATCAACATCCATGCATTAGTCGTGCAGGTCTTTTTCCTACTTGTTGGGTGTAAAATACTCATGCCATTCATTTTCTATACCTCTCCACATGCCATCAGCAGGAAGAGCTTGGCCAGGGGCTTTGCAGGGCAGAGCTAAACAGCCTCAGAGTATCTGAAAGCCTCAGCTGATGAAGCAGGAGGAAGACTACACAATCGCCCTGACCCACAAGAAAGGGAGAATTTCTTCTCACTCCAGGGAAAGTGGTAGGTTTCTGCAACGGGGAGGAGCAATCCGGGAGGGAAAAGAATAATCAAAAAGCTGAAACCTCTCCTTGGTGAGAAGGCAATCCTGCAATTGCTGGGCCTGCTTTGGGAAAACATCCCCCCCATTGCCTCCCAAGTTACACACAGAGACTTGGGGAACCCAGAACTGGCTTCAGTCTTCACCCACAGACTTCAAATGAAGAGGTTCTAACCTGAGAGAAAGTCCCGCTCCCTGTAAATGACCAGGAACCTCTCAGAAGGCTTTGGAGCATTTCTTAACCACATACAATGCATTCAAAGCCTGACAAGTCCAGTTTTCTTCTCTATTATTCAAGTAACAGCCCACCCTCATACTTAGATTAAGCTGTACTTTAGGATAATGAAAAGTCGTTAATTCCCTCCTTATGAGAGTTTGTTATGAAAATTTCTCTGTTACTCCATCAATCCCCTTTGTTGACACAGGGCAATAGAGATGTAGTCGATCAGGGAGACAATATTACTGACATTTTTCTGTGATGCACAATCTCAGATCCTGTCCTGTTCATCAACATACCTACATGGCATCAGAGAGGTTATCTCATACCTGGGAATCATTCCTTTTCCCATCCTTCTGCAGTCTTGCTAGCGTTACTTGCAAAACCTCCCTACTCACGGGCTGGAGCTGGCACTGGAGTCATCATCTGTCTTTCCTGTCTGCACAAGGCTCTGAGCCAGCCTCCCATCTTGCTAGGAGCCAGAGCACGGCTTCTTCTGGCCCTCTGTCCCACCAGGTGCCGGGAGCTAGAGCCGTTAATGCTGTGGCCACAGAGGAGGCGGTGTCACCCGATCGCGAACAGGCGATTTAGATCACTTAAAGAACCACTTTCAAAGGTATCAGCAAAAGCGGGTTTATCAAAATTTGATGTTGTGAAAGTGTCACTTAGCAAGGTTCGATGGCAGAGTTCCCTCTGTTACTGCACTGCCCAATCATTTGAACAATGATTCAAAACTACTAAGGCACAGTCAAAGTTACCAAGGCAAAATTAAAGTTACCAAGACACAAATCAAAGTTAGAGAGACACATATCAAAGTTACCATAATACAAGGTTATGTGTGATACTGGTTGCTTACCAAAGATCTGCCATTGGTGAAAGGTCTCTCTGCCTTGAGGAGCAATGGTGAGAGGTGTCCCAGCCCAGGGGGAGATCACCACCACACAGCCAGCCTACTTAGCAAGGAGAACTCAAAGGCAGCTCACTTAGGCTGTCATATTTATGGAATGAAGTGGTTGGCTTGAAGCCAATGTAATGGGAAAAGTATGCGTGAGACTCCTTGAACCCACAACTTTGTTCCTTGATAAATGAATCTTGGAAAAGTCACCCACAGTTCAAGTGTTAATCACATGATCACCATTCCAAGTTCATGTGCATGGATGCTCACTGTGCCACTCTGCTGTCTTGTGAGTTTTCAGAGAACAGATTGAACTAGAGAAGTCCTTGGCCTGGTTGCAGTTTACCTCCTTTGGAGCCTGTACCAAACTACCACTAGTTTGGTTAAAGGGTCATCTGCATCCATCACAAACTCCCATAGCTGCGTACCTGCAATATTGCATTTTGAGCTGAGACGTGCCAGGATCTGACCCAGCCCTAGGACCTGGTTGCTGTGGCTGAAGCATATGGCCTACCCTGAGACAAGTTGAGGATTTTGTGTGCAAGGGTAAGAAAGAAGCCAGGCAATTGCCCTTTCCCATGAAGTAAAGCCAAACCCTGTTTCTGCAGAAATCAATGGTGAAATGGTCAGGACCTCAGCAGTGATGGTTCACGTCCTTCATGACTGTCTGCCTCCTAAAAGGAATTTTGCTTCATGCTGAGTCTTTCTAATTCTAATATTTGTTTTGCTTGGGTCTTGGGTTGTCTTCATGATGCAGTTGCCAACAGGGAATTAAAAGGGGCACCTCTGAACCTGCTGCAAGGCTGTGAAACTTTACCGAGCGAGTGTTAACGTGTGGGATGAGAGCGAGTGGGCAGGCATGTTCCCAAGGGAGTGCCTCCCTGTTCAACACTATTGTTGTGGAAACTTGAAACTTCAGGATAAACCAGGAAGACCAGTGAAACGCAAATGGCACGAAGCCCAAGAGAGACTGTATTTGCTCACCACTCACCACGCTTCCGCAGAACAAATTATCTGAGTTTCTGCCTTTGTGAAAATGAGCTTTACCTGGGATCCTAAAGGCCAACCTCACTCATAGGCGTGAAGGTCAGGAATCCAGCAGTGGTGAAGTGATAGACATGAATCTCAACAGCTACTTGAGATGCCTACTGTGGAAACAAACTCTCAAAGAAAAGTGGCAAAACAGAAGACATGATGCAAGAGCAAAACAAATGAAAAATGTGTGTTTCATCCCAGCATGCGTTACCTGCTGGGAGAGGGAAGGCAAGAACTGTGGATCCATTGTGGACCTCCAGGTTTTCACATCCACTTGACCCAGTCAGCTATGACTAGCAATGACAAAAACTTCATGCATTTTGATGAACTCAAACAATATGATTTTAACAGCACAGGAAGAAACATCCTTCAGCAGTGAAGTAAGTGACCAGTAGAGGTGGTTCATTGCACAACAATTTGCTAAGCAAAACAGCGCCCTACCACAATGCAAAACAAAGCTCTTTCAGACAAAGGAAAAGGTTCATTTTTTTTTTGTTGCAAATGGCTTAATCACTTCCGTCAGCTCCAAATGGAAAGAGGCTTGAGCTACAAAAGTGCTGCTTGTATTAACCTCCAGGCAAGCAGACGCTCTTCCTTAAAATTCATTTTGCTGTCAAAATGGAGAAAAAATGCCAGTAGCAGAGAGGTTCAAAAACTGTGAAGCCCAGACACTATGATGAGGCTTCTCCTTTAAAAAAAAAAAGAAGAAGAATATAGAAAAGTACACTGAAACCCAACTCCAGAGAAGATTTTGTTCCCATTTCTCCAGAAGGGAGAGGCCGGGTGAGGATACCACCAGCGCTTTTACATGCAACCCTTTCATGTAAATGATTTCAAATGGGAGCTCTTGCTCTTGCCTGCAGACAAAAGCAAAATGCATCACTGTTGCCAGACCACCTGGGACACAGGGAGGAGAAGAAATTTCCAGATGGGGTTTTAAGACAATTCATTTGTATTTATATAGCCAGAATAAATGTTTTTTTTTCTGAGATAGCATTTCCCTTTGCTCCATCTAGACCACCAAGAAAAGAGGGAGGCACAGAATTTCTATTGCATTAGTAGTCCTGGTGTTTACAGTTTCGGCTTTTATGAACTTGTGGGAGCTGTTTATTGAGTCATAAACTCTACTAATGGGGATATTATCTCTAAATTATATAAGTACTATAGTATTTGGGTTAGTTAAAGGAAAGGTTTAAAACAGTTACACACTTACAGTTTATCTCAATTACCAACATGATCCCGTAATGGGAATTTAATTGCTAATTGTTAACTTATATTGCAAAAGAACTACAATAACAACAAACAATATATAGCCTATATAAACATGTCCAGACAAATCTGTATTACCTCCTTTCACTGCTACCTTCTTGTATGGTGGAGTTTTTATTACAATGATTTAATCCCTAAATGCCTCAAATTAGGAATTCCACTTTGTTGGGAAAGCATTTCCACCTATGCTTCATTTAATAAACTTTAGCAAGCCTCCTGCACACACTTGAGTGGCTTTGTGCAAAAGGAACAGCCTCATGCATACTCTTAAATACTTTGCTAAATTAGATTCTCAGAGAGCTCTAACAAGAGAAATCTTAGTTCCATTTAAATCAATTCAGCTTTTCCTGTTTACCTGCCTGGAGGGAAATTTCACCAAGACCCACTGGTCAGAGCCTGAGTCAAGCTCTCTGGGGACAGTCAGGCCCTCCTGCTAAGCATGGCCCTGAGCCTCTGCTCAGCCTAAGCTCCAGAATACTCCCTGAGAGGGATCATATGCATGGTCAGCATGTAGTGTGGATTCATGCTCTCCTCTAGCCGGTCTGCCCAGCTCAACCCAGACTACTCACAGCTGCCTGAAGCTCAGCTCTTCCTACACGTACCATACTGTACTCACTGCAGCCAGGATGGGGAGCAGCCAAGCTGTCACCACACCTGACCTCAGTGCACCTCTAGCAATGCTGATGGACCCCAAGGGTGGGATTCATCTCACTCAACAGCAGTACTAACATCTACATTTAGCTGGCTGTTTTAAATCCCTTCCCAATCAGTGCAGAGGGAGGAGCAGTGTATGGATGTCATGACTCCTGTAGATATTCCTGCAGGCTAGTCACTCCCTAGAGGTGCCCATCACTTTTCCATCGGCAAGTAAGGGATCCAGAGAGCTAGTACAGGTGCAGACATCTGCACTGCAGACCTCTGAACGCAAGGGATATAAGTCTCACCCATAAACCTCATGCTAATTTAGAGGAGGTTGTGTCCCACCTGTGCCACAGCAGCTCTGCAAAAGGTCTTTCCCTTGTCTTTCAAGACAAATGTCATGCTTCTAATAGATCTGCCTTTGAAAGTAGGAGCTCTCTCAAGTACTGTTAGGTGATACAATGAATTTTTGCTGTTCCAGATTATCCCATCATGCTGCTTGCCAGGGATCTGCATCAGATTTCGGAGAATCAGCTCCTTTACTTCTCTTTGTTTGTAGTTCTTAATATGAAACTAGCCTGACGAAAGAGGAGAGCAAAGAGGACAGATGGCTAGGGTGAAGGGCAGATGAGGATAGCTAGTTTATTTGTGTGCAATACATACCAGAAGAAACTTTCAGGTGATTCAGAAATGCCCAACTGTGCAGAGAAAGAGTTTATACAATCAATCTATAACCTTAAGATATTATATTTGTATTAACTTCCTTCCTCATCAGCTGATTTAAAACCAGCTCCCTCACTGGTATTAAATTTTACATTGGAAACTGGTAGGGACACAGACTTCCCTCCACACCCCTACCTGGCTTGTTCGGCCATTGACTAAACCATGAGTGCTGCTTCCGACTGGCTCTGAGTCACCACCCTAAACAAACAACAATGAGAAATTAATTCAGAACAAACAGTACCTTAAAAACGTTTTCTTTCAAGATAAGTTTGCTCTCAAATGTTGTCTATACTGCCCTCTAAAACCTAAAAATAATTTTAAAAATATGACTGAACTCAAATTGTATTTCTTCCTCCTGATATTGTAACTTCTTCACAAACATGCTGACATTTTGTCTTTCTCATTGTACTGGGGCTTGCTGGCTAAGCCACCTCAAAGAGGAAGAAATGCTGCAAGTAAATATGCAATGGGTAAGTTACTGAGTGTACAGGACATTATTGCTTAAAGAACTAATGTTTCCCTCCATGTCACTGAATAACCTATGTATGACTACAAGATGTTAAAAACTGGAAAATTCTTGTAATAATTAGTTCCACGTCTCAAACCATTGGAACACATAGAAGGGTCCAGCAAGCAAGAGACCAGTGAATTACTGATACATGGACTACTGTTCTCAGAATGCTGTGAAGTGATTGAAAACATCTAATATTTTGGTTATTGTGGAATTAGGATCCCTGCAGTTTTCCCACAGCAAGTTTGCCTCTGGGTGGCAGAAATGTCTCCTGGGCTGAAAGGACAAGACAGAGAGAGCAGACATAGGAGTCAACTGAGCCCAAACTTCTGTGAAGAGCTTTCCTGCCATGAAGAAGGATCAACTCACATCTCAACATGAGGAATAAATGTAGGAGGACTTCAACATCTTTTCATTCACGTAGATGAACATCTGTCTGATGTTGGTACAAATGTGTCTGTCTAGAAAAATACAGTAGATGCTTGTATGACAGGCAGGACACAGAAAAATATTGCTTGGAGAAGAACTTCATTTTTGTTCACAGATTGCCTCTAGCTGCTTGTGGCTACCATGTCTGAGGGGGCACATCTGCTGGCGACCAGAGCAGGCACTCTGAACTGGACAGGAGCTGAAGCTGATGCGAGGCCATGAGCTAACCAGTGCACCACCTGCACACAAGGACTGGTCCTCTTTATGGTTGCAGCCTGCCATTTGCTTGCAGCAGCAGCTATTCCAGAGAACTTGAAGCCTCTAATTCTCAAATGTCAACTTGAGGAAACAAAAATTAACACTGAACACACAGCAGACCCCAGCAGTGAGATGGGGAGCCGGTACTGTAATGTGAATCTCTTCGCTCCTGCCATGGACAGCACAGATACTTGTGGAAAGAAGATACCTTTGGCTCCCCTACAGAGATCAAGAGCTGAGATTAATGGCAACTGTGAGGGCTGCTTTCCCCTTTATGCGATGCATGCTTTAAAGCTGTGGCCTCCTGCCATCTTGAAATATAATCTTGTGGTATTGTCTTCATTCAGGCCCCTCATCAGCAATGTGAAAAGAGAGAAGAAGCTGGTGGCAGGATTAGAGGAGAGGTTGAAATATTCTGGGCAGCATATGCTGTAAGTGACATTATACAAAGAGTATTATTGGACTGCTCATTGGCTAAGGCTTTCCCTTCTGGAAGCACCGCTGCTTGTAAAAAAGAAAACCTGGTGAAAAGTGTTTATAACACATCAGGTCACAGCATATGACATATTGTGAGCACAGTGACAAGCACTGAAAATATTTTTCAGGCCCTGTCTGCCCTGCTCCTAGGAGATCCTTTTGTGCTCATCAGGGTTATGCAAGACACATGGGAAAAGAGGAGAAAGAGAAGTGAGAATTTTAATTCAGAAGAGTATTCATAGAATCATAGAATTGTCTACGTTGGAAGGGAACTTTAAGATCATCTAGTCCAACCACCAACCAAAACAGCCATCATTAAACCATGTCACTAAATACTATGTCAACCCATCTTCTGAATACCTCCAGGGATGGTGCCTCAACCATTTCCCTGGGCAGCCCATTCCAATGCTTGATAACCCTTTCAGTGTAAAAATTTTTCCTAACATCCAACGTGAACTTCCCCTGGCGCAACTTGAGGCCATTTCCCCTTGTCCTACCACCTATGACTTGGAAGAAGAGACTGACCCCTGCCTCTCTACAACTTCGTTTTCAGGTGTCCCCTCAGCCTCCTTTTCTCCAGGCTGAACAACCACAGGTCCCTCAGCCACTCCTCATAAGACTTGTTCTCCAGACCCCTCACCAGCTTCGTTGCCCTTCTCTGGACCTGCCCCAGCACTTCAATGTCTCTTCTGTGGTCAGGCGCCCAAAACTGGACACAGTACTTGAGGTGGGGTCTCACCAGTGCCGAGTACAGGGGGATGATCACCTCTCAGGTCCTACTTAACCACACTGTTCCTGATACAGGCCAGGAAGCTGTTGGCCTTCTTGGCCACCTGGGCACACTGGTGGCTCATGTTCAGCCAACAGTCAACCAACATCCCCAGGTCCTTTTCTGCCAGGCAGCTCTCCAGCCACTCTGCCCCAAACCTGTAGCGCTGCATGGGGTTGTTTTGACCCAAGTGCAGGACCCGACACTTGGCCTTATTGAACCTCATCCCATTGGCCTCAGCCCATGGATCCAGCCTGTCCAGATCCCTCTGCAAAGCCTCTCTACTCTCCAGCAGGCCAACACTCCCACCGACCTTGGTGTCACCTGCAAACTTACTGAGGGTGCACTCGACCTCCCCAGTTTGACAGGACTGCTGGTAAATGATGGAAAGTGGCTCAGTGAGCACTTCCACCAGCTCCCTCAGAACCCTTGGGTGGATCCCATCTGGCCCCATAGACTTGTTTATATCTAGTTGGAGCAGGTTCCTCACCACCTCCCTTCAGATTATGGGGGCTTCATTCTGCTCCCTGCCCCTATCTGCTAGCTCAAACGTATTAATAAACACTCTATAATTACTGTCATCAGATGACCCACCTCAGCCTTAAAACTGAGTACTTTAGTCTTCAAAGACTGTTTGAGACCCTCATTTTAGAAGTGAGAAATCACCTTTTTTTATCCAGTTTAAATTTATTCATGGAAAATTATACCCATGTTATTCTTAGACTACCAGTATTCTTAACTGAAACAGATTATTTTCTTTGTCTGGTCATAATATATTTACAAAGAGCAGTCATATTCTCTCTGAGACTTTATTTTATTTCACTACACAAACCAAGCTCCTTTAGTCTCCTTTCTTGGTTATTTTTGGTCTCACCTTTCTAATTATTCTCTCCGCTGGTTCCAGTTGGTAGTCACCTTTCTAACCATTACTAGACCAGATCATGACTGATCAGACCTATACACAGGATTCCACATGAAATTATAAGAAATAATAATTTTTTTGGCTCCTCTTTGTCCTATACACATAAAGAAACAAACAAAAGTGATTTTCCCATCTCTAAAAGCTATTTAGGAAGTTCTAAATGTTCAGAGCCAATCTTTCTTGAAAACCCTTGGTGTACAAGATTTCCACAACTGAAATATAATCTTCTGAAATCTGAACAACATTAAAAATATACAAGGGCAACTGCATTCATTTAAAGTGACAAGTTCAGTCTTGGTGGCACATGTTTAAAATCTTCAGCTTTCATGAAACTGGCTTCGAACACAAGTTATTATTGTTTTGGCTTCTGAAACTATCCCCATGGTCAGACCTTTTTCTTGTCATGTAAGAAATCATCTTCCTCTTTTGGATCAAAAAGCGGTACCTGATCTTGTCTACAACAAGTTTTCACAGTTTTCTTTTTGACCTCCTGGACACAATCATCACTTACCCATTTTATTGCAAACATCTTCCTAAGTAGCAGCAACACACATAATTACGCCTTGCCTCAAGTGCTTTTTTCCTGACAAAGAAGGTAAATAGCTGCTAAAGCTTCGTATTTTGTCATATGGAAAGAAAAGAATTTCTTCTCAGGAGCTGGGGGATGGCTAGAGAGAAGACATACAATTAGAAATTTCATGCAAAAGTACAGCGAGGTATTTCTAAATGGAATCATAATTCTAAAAGGGATCTCCAAGTTTCCAAAAAGATACAAATTCACTGAAGTAAGTTATTCTTTGAACTATTGTCCATTCCTCAGTTTGGGGATATACATACGTTGAATTCTCATCCTTCTAACCTAAACATTTCCTCCCTGAACTGTAATTTCAGATTACAGAAAGTGCAAGGTTCTCAGTCTACTGACTGTATGACTTTCTCAGCCACCAGCAGAGGTGTGTTGGCTCACACCTCTTCCCCCACCCCTGTGAAATCACTGTGGATGAGTCAGCTCCCCCCTTCACCTCAGCTTTTCCATTCTTTAAACTGGGGTAATTACTTCTCTCACAAAAGCATGCAGTAAATTCAGATCCAATCATGGCTTTGAGCTGGCATAAGCTTAAAAAGATACAAAAATGCTAACAGGAACTCCATTTAGTTACTGTGATTTTAAGCAAAGAGAAAGGCATCAATTAATTTTCAAAGGGCAAGTACACTGCTACTGCAAGAAAGCTGCACACTAAAATTATACTGCAACATCTTTTTTTTCCATACATGTCTCATCCAAGTAAAGTTGGGTGGCTACTAATCTGAGTCACACCGAAAACAAGTGCAAGAACTGATAGCTTCTATGCCACAGCTGCAAAATATTTACTTCTACATTGGAAGGCTGTAATTATCACTGATACCAGAGTCACTTTATACTGTGCTAAAACCTTGCTAGTATTTCCTCCATAAAATAAGGAACTTTGGCGCAAACACATGGATATAGCAAAAACACAGAAATAAGCTAAAGAGCAAGAGAGGAAATTTGAATGGAATTACCTTATTGTGCTAATATAGTCCAACCGAATAATTTAAGAGGCCATCCAACAACCTCTTTTGTTTGCAGAAAAAAGCAGGGTCAGTCAGATTTTGCTCTGTTTGATTCAAAGATTTCTCAGTACTTGTAAATTCTCCATATAACCAGACACAAAGATTAGATGATATGGTTTTAATTGTGCTTGTATAAGTATGAAAGAGTACTGTTGATTTAGAAGGAGATACAAAACCACATAAAGTATACATCTATGTTGGAATAAGAAATTAAATGCAATAAAACCTATATCTGATTTTTTTGTTTTACAAGGAATGTTTTCAGTATCTGTCTAAGTAAGCTTTGGAGCTGAAACACTAATCCAAAAGCAGGGTCTTGCACAGATCAGATTATTCTTCCTTGCCAAACAGATCATCCAGAAGACATAAGTATTTGACCCCTTTCACAGGAAGGGATGGTGGTTGTCCACTTGAGTCATCTTCATTCTGAAATTAGTAACCCAGAGAATATTTTTTAATGTAATATTGAAAACAAGAATAATTAAAAGCTGGTCAACATAAGATTGAATGAGCTGTTTCATTTCCAAATTTGTGAAAAAGTGGACCTTTGTATAGCACATCCCCTTAAAAGATTACTACTTGATTTTTATCAATCTTGCAGAACACTTAATTAAAAATATTTTCTATGATTAGCCCTTTTGCAGATATTTTCAAATTGAAAAATGCCGTATTGTCTTCATTAAGATGTTTGTGTGTGAAAGTCTTGCAAGTCATCTATATCTTAACACCAAAAATCATACAGAATAATGATATATAAAGAAGAACAAAGTCAGGTAAACAAGCACAACTCTGTTGCTGAAATCTATTTGTCAAATACAGGTACTGTAGCCCCAAAATAATGCTGTTTATTCATATTAAGTCATGATCAGAATGACAATTGGATTCTAAAGTTCAACAAGATTTAAATCCCTTTCTTTCCCTGTTTTTTTCCCCATTTTTTATTAATCTCTTCATTAAAATATTGTATTATACTAAAGATAGTCTCAGTATCACAGCCAATTACAAAATAATAAAGTCAATAAAGCTGAATAAACTATACTTGTACCAATTGTGTACAATTCATTAAAAACAGTGCTGAATGTCGGTATGACAGCAAGACTTTGGAGCTGATGAGAAACTGATTATCCTAGCATGATGATAACTGATTGTAATTTCTATTGATTTTTTCTTCCCTTTTGATTTCAGCTGTAACCTTCCTCCCATAAGTCCATGTACCATTCTCAATCAGAGCTCTTAGGCATCAGCCACTCCAGGAAAGCCCATCCACTGGCTGTTCTCCAAGCAAAGATAATGTCCTCTTCATACCCAAACAAAACCTCGTCTCTTATGCTGATCAGAACATAGATTTCACCACAAATGTCCTTTCAACCTCCTGCTTGTTTCACAAGAACGTTTTCCTCCACACTTTCATCTTGTGGAGGCTAGCTCTTGGTTTCATCTCCACTTGTACCCCAGCTTCACCCTGTAGGAGCCACCTCCTTTCTTCACCTCCCAAAAATGTGGTCATGCTCATTTAAGCCACAGGACAAGCCATCCTGTGAGGGGGAAAAAACAGTCAAATCCATTCAGCAGCAAGTGTATCTGAGCCTCTGCTTCTTTCACCCTTGCTTTTTGGTACAGAGCTCAGCACCATCTTCAAGGCAAAAATCCTCTGGGCACGGGCTCTGACCTTCTTTTTATTTCTGTGGTACTGAGGATCATGAGGCCCCTTATCCTGACACAATCTTCTGAGAGCAGTCCCTGTATAAATATTGATTTCAATATTCAAGCACAATTCAAGCACAGAATTCTTCTGTAAAAACAAAGAAAACCCACTGAACAAAACCTAATGCACACTTTTAACCACAGGATTGTTGTATAAAATACTTGGAAGGGCTTTGATTTTATCTGTACAAGATGGAAAAATTCTTCTCAATGACAAAGGGAGAAATAAACCACCATGGAAAGCAGAGCAAACCAGCAGCAGTGGGACCTCATTAGACCTCACTGTCAGTTTGAGATGCTACCAGAGAAAGAGCTGGTGAGCCAAGTAAGAGAGAGGAGTCAGGTTAACAGCACAGTATTTGAGGAATATTAGTTTAAATTATGCCACCATTGAACTTCAGTTTAAAGCAATGCTGTTTCTAAACGGTCTGAACACAAACAAACACATTTTGCACAAGCATAGCAACACATTGGCTATGCCAGAACAGCAAACCTACATGCTGGCAGAAGGGCTTGGGATTTATCTGTTACAAAGTTTTTAAAAATCTGCAAAATTACCATCTATTTTTAAATTTTCCACTCAGCACAAGATGGCAAGATCAGATTAATCTCTGCAGTTTGTTGATACTGCATTTTTATTTACCCTAAGTAGCAGGCTGGTGGAGATATACAAAGTTGATCCATCCATACTGCTCCTGCTGTACACCTACCCATGATGTGGTATGTTTTGTACAAGTTTCTATGGAGTTATAAAAAAATACATAGCTATTTTCTGCAGTGTCAGTGGAGTTTAAAGTATTGCCTGACTTTCTTAGCAAGTGAACAGATTGTTTGACGTGTGACAATATTTGTGTGTGAAGTAGTATTCACACCCATTTTTCATGGACAAATACACCTGTTTCTCCTTCTCTTTTTTAAAAAGAGAAATCATCCTTGTTTGACTTCTGTGCTTCTTAGTTACTTGAAGAAAACAGGCACAAATAGTTAAATATGAAAACTGTTGTGGTCTCCATTAGATAAAGCACTCACATTAATGTTGGACAAATTATATCAATATACTGTACTGATCCTTTGCTCAGATACGCTGATTTTACCTTGAAAGGAACCTTTATTGTGTGGAAAGCAGGGATTTGATTCTTTCTCCAGTTCAGCCCATCCACAAACTTTTTATATTCCACTTGCTTATGGTCATCTTGAAACCTAAGCAGAATATCCGTAAGATGACTCAAGGTTAAAAGAAATGTTTAGTGCAGTTGTATCATGTTATCTACAGCATACTAATTATTACGTTTTGGATACTAATGTTTCACTCCTTTATTACCAAACACTCACAGTAGTACAGAAAAACACTACCAAGCTCTCAGGACTTCTACTTTCTACTCAATATTCTTACACTTTATTATTGTCCCTCATAGTAGAATTCAACTTCTTTAAGTTTTATTGCATTTCAACCAATTTCATTTTATTTTGGAAGCACTGCCCAACCTTTTCCAACACTGGGATCTCACAACTGGTGACAAATACAGAGGTGGGATGACCAGCAGGTGATTCCTTTGTGCAGAAAAGACACAGGTAGAATGATATGACAGAGCTGTGCTATAATACAACTGACCTACTTTATTTCCTGAAAATAAGCAATTTTTCAAAAATGCTGTTTGCAAACCCCTGTGGACCAACTTGCAATTGAAGAACACACAGCTCTCTAACCTATCAAATAATAGTCAGATTTAAAAATCAAAGGCTTGTCATTTTGTAGTTGTTTTATGGCATTGTTTTTTATTCCTAAGGAATAAATATGTATTTGTGTCAGTTATGAGGGCCCCTAAATGCATGAGGATATGTATATTGCCCTCTAAGGTCTACAAGTACCCATGGAAAACGCTGTCTCCCTCCCTCAAATTTCTAAAATCATTACCCTGCGCTAATAAACCCCATGGGAACAGACTTGTAAGCCATGTTATCCTTCTGCCATTGATTTGGATGAAGCAACTTCAGAAAAAAAGTCCTCAATTCAGCAAAATACTGAGGTGATTAAAGCACTTGGGAGCCACTGCTATTTCAGCAGGACTAGTCAAATGCTTGAAAGATAGCCGCAAGCTGAAGCTACCACACAAATCGTTCTTGAAATGAACAGCTTAACTGCTCTGCTATAAATACTGTACTAGCAGCTTCTGTGAATGACATCTGTTTCACCTAACACTACCTACATATAAAAAGGACCTGGTTTAGGCATATATGCACACCCTGGAAGTGTCTATGCTTCACTGGGGTCCATGGAGGGTCATATACAACAAATAAGATTCAATACCTGTTCTTCAGTGGGAAACATCAGGTTAAAAAATTCTGCCCTATAATCTGGTGAAACAAATACTACTGCACAGGAGAGGGATCATCCCCAGAAAACAAGTCTTTTAGAAAATAATTTTATCTTGTCCTTAAAGAAATAGCACTGCTGAAAACAGCCTCAAAACCGTTCAGCCACTGCAGAGGGTTCTGATAAAAAATTAAGCATGAAAGTACTTTAAGGGAGAATTTATAGCACGAACTGGGAAAACAATACCAGAGAAGAGGAAAAATAAATCTAGTGACAAAAATGAACTGCAATAAACCCCAACTCATCCTCTCCTTCTCCTCCCCCCACACCTTTTATTTAATAGTCAGAAGGAGAGATAATAATAAAATATACTAACAGCCATAAACAGAGATGCTAGCGATAAACTGGAACGTTAAGTAGAGTGAGTTATGCTTAAGATGAAAGCAGAGTCAGAAAAGAATGCTACTGTTACTAGTATTAAAGAGGAGCCTGAAACACTGCCATGAGAAACCCTCCTATGATAGCTTGCTTGTTTACTATAGCTCACACGCAAGTTAACATTTTCATAAAGCTTTATTTTTGGGGAATATATCCAGTATACAATAAAATTATCATTCCCAAATCTAGGGGGCTGTTGTTTATTTCAGGTGTTTTGCAGGTGCCAATTAGGAAAAGATAGAAGCTTTACATTAGAATTAACAAGACAATAAAAAAGCACATACCTCTTGGAAAAAAACTATGGCACACACATTTTGAATTTCAGAACTATAATGACAATAACTTTTCTTCTTTTACTATATACTATCTTTTGCTTGTTGTGCAAAGTCAAATGATTAAGTCTACTGCCAAGATACAGAGCTGTAGAAGCAGAATTTTTAAATAAAGTGAAGGCATGTAACTACTTACACTTTAAGTTAAGGCAAAGAATCATTGCTTCTGCATTTGACAAACATTAACAAGGAGAAAAGTCCTTTGATGTGACAGCACCAGCAAACTGCGATTATAACATGGGCATGAACTTAACCAAAGATTTTAACATGGGCAGAAGAAATGGGATTCATAAATCACATATTTAAACAGATACAGAAAGGAGCTTCAAATATTATTCCAGAATAATCCAAAAATTTTTAAAAAAAAGAAAACCTACTCTTTAGATCTCTTTCCTGCTGTGACTTACTGTATCAACCTGCTAAATGCACATGCTTGCAATTTGGCACAGAGTATCCTCATGGACTGAGAAGATGTTATCAATTTGTGCATTATTAGGACAGAGATGTCATACATTTCAGTGGCTGGAGTTAATATGACTGAAACTGACAGTGCTCTTCAGGAAAGGAAATGAGATTTGTCTTATCAACAAGATGCAACAAAGATCTCTTGAATCCATGCTTCTCTTCAGTTTTGCCCTATGACTTCACCAATGCATGTGATTTTCGACTATGAAAGTCACTCCTCCATCCCTATCATAGTTTGCAGAGGCTTTTTTTCTCTTTGACATTCAGAAAAAAAAATCACACCTTTCTGCTTCTAACAATATATTCATAATTAAATGCTCCAGACACAAGAAAAATCTGGTTAAATCACACTATTACTATTCCTGAGGATGCTTTGGTGAGTAAAGCTACTCCACTAATATTTATTCTTTCCCATCAAGAAATCTGGAAACCAAACATTTATTTGAAAAGTCAGTGTACATGCAGAGGTTTTTCATTCCTTAATTTTGAACATTTATTAAGAAGTTCATCTGATAATAATAGAGAAGTACCATGCTGTTTTAACCTTAGAGAAAATGTTGGGATTCTTCAACCTGTTTGATAAGAGGTATACACCTAAATTGTCATAAAGTGCTCATATCTAAAGACTTGAAATAGCAAGCACGGACAAGTCTATGCAGCTGACGGGTATGAATGAAATAATGGTTACCATCTTGTGTATCCAGCTATATCATGACTTGAACAACTATAAATGGAACCATCAGTTTCTCAGCATGCCAAATAACAGAAATAATTTCTTTTAAGAGATCCAAATATTAATCACAAACGGTATAGGGAGTCTCAGGCAGGTAATGAGCAGAAGACAGAATGCAAGAGAATAATTTTGTGACCATTTCTGGTCTTGCTCCTGCTATCAGGACACTTGCTGTAGCAGGAAAAGAGGGTTTGCCTCCTGAAAGAAATAGGTCAGCCCTAAAAAAACATCACAGATAGGCAATTAGGTAAAAAATTATAACCCAGCCACAAACCAGGGAAAAGTTGAGCATGCAGGAGTGGCCTGGCCTATCCTATTCATGGAATCACAGAATTGTTGGAGTTGGAAGGGATCTCTAGATATCACTTAGTCCAACTCCCCTGCTGAAGCAGGATTGCCTAGAGCACATCACTCAGGACTGCATCCAGGCAGGTCTTGGAAAATCTCCAGAGAAGGGGACCCCACACCCTCCCTGGGCAGCCTGTTCCAGGGCTCTGTCACCCTCACCAGAAAGACGTTTTTCTCATTTTTGAGTGGAACTTCCTATATTCCAGCTTGTGCCCATTGCCCCTCGTCCTGTCACTGGGTACCATTGAAAAGAGTCTGGCTCCATTCTCCTTCAACCCACCCTTTAGATACTTATAAGCATGAATAAGGTGTCCCCTCAGCCTTCTCTTCGCCAGGCTAAAGAGTCCCAGCTCTCTCAGCCATTCCTCATAAGGGAGATGCTCCAGTACCTCAATGTTTGTTGCCCTGTGCTGGACCCTCTCCAGTAATTCCCTGTCTCTTTTGAACTGGGGAGCCAGAACTGGACACAGTATTCCAGTTGTGGCCTCACCAGAGTAAGGGAAGAGTATGACCTCCCTTGACCTACTGGCCACACTCTTCCCTGGGACTTGAGAACTGCAATGATGATGTAGGATCATTGTCACTGGTACCTGGGATTAACTTTTTCAAAACAGCAAGCCCAGGGTCCAATGGACTAACCCTGGTACTGTGATGAACTGAAGAACTACACAGCTGCTTTTAACAGCAATTAAAACACATATTTTAAAAAATAGGGACATAAGTTTTTCAACTAAACTAATGCGGAATAATCAACATGTAATACTCGTAAACTTGTCATCCATTCTTTCTTCTCTCCATTTTTTCTTTCCTTATATGCCAGCTGTTTATATATTCTCTGGGGAAGGATTGCATCTTTTAAAGTCCTTGTTAGCATACATTTAGCATTGCAGTAAATAAAAATAACTGAAAAAAACCCTAAATCCATTACTTAAGCACTTTAGCAACATTTATTTATTAAACAAACTATAATTGCTCATTATGCCTGCATAAATTTAAAGAAATGCTTATAATGACCACTCTAGTTTTCTGGTAGAAACAATTGCATACTACATACATTGCTTAATACATTGGGATTCAAAGGCTGTATTGCCCTGTGATTATTGGGATTAAAAATCTGCATGGAGAAAGGAAATACTTTTTAATAAACCAGCTCAGGTAAATTAAAAAAATGGACACATCGTTGGGTACCTAAATCCTACTCTTCCACCATCCCACAATTAAAAATACAAATTTACTTGAGACAGACAATTTGAAAGGGTCTTATGAAACCTCATTTGTCTTTGTGCTAATTGTCCCTGCACTCTGTGGAAACTCAACCGTGTTTGGGTACAGTAAACAAAGTCTTGGGTCAGCTGGAGGTGACCACGAAATTAGATAGTAACTTTTAGTCCCATCCCATTCCTTTAATAACTGACAGATCATTGCAGTATAATTTTCAAACGTAAATAATAAGTACTTTAAGAATACTGCCTTTCAAAATGGAAAAACAGAACCATTAAGTCCTACAGTTGCCACCTACTCTCAGATAGCAAAGCTGAATAAACATATAGCTTCACTCTTCAACTACTATCTGATTGTCTAGCACCATTTTATAGCTGAACAGGGTCCAGCTAGTGCATTAGCTGTACATACAAATTTTGTGTGAATCAATCCAAGAACTTTTATTGTACCACTTTCTTCCTTCATAAATACAGATACACACAGTAGGAACCCACAACCGCTTGCTTCAGAAACATCAATGGACACAAAATTACGTGCTTCCTCATCCAAAAAAAGTAGTAAAAGAATATTGTTGAAAATTTTGCTCACAGTGAATGGCATACTCCCCAGGAGTATAGATCTGCCTGTTTCATGATTCCTCAGTCTCAAAAAAGACTACAGGAAGCAGAAGGAAAGGAAAAGTCTAAATCTCATTCAGCCAACTCTACTCTTCAATTTCCAGATTACTGCAAATTAACTCCTACTAAATAGACTTCGGAAAAAAAATCTTTCCTTGACTGCACCCCCATGAAACAATAAACTTAGCAGGCAGTGCCAACTGCACACATTATTAAGAACGTGACAATCTTCCTTCTTACCTGCAGTGCAGTGACCCACGACATAAATTGCCATCTTTCAAAGCAGCTGATATTGTAAATTAGAACTGGCATTACTCATAGCACTCTATCATATGAAATACTTCTCACACTGATTTTTAAGGCCCAGCTTCATACCATTTACCCTTCTCAAACAGAAAGCTGCAGTACAGTTTGGAAACAGCCCTTTTAGAAACAAAGGAAAATGGATGGCAATTTAGAAATCCAGCTCTTATGCAAGCTGAGGAGATAACTCTCTTCTTCTCCATCACTTACAGAAAAAACTTAAAGCAGCTGAATTCTAATTCAGCTGTCACGAGTACCTGCCTAGAACTGGGTGAAATCCAACCTTTAGTCTCCTCCTTGCCTTCTAAGCTTATCTCTAATTTTTATTGTAGTGTACTGGGCTTTTTCTTTTTAACTGCCTACCCTGGGATTCTTCGGGAGAGAAGAGGTTCATCTCACAAAAGCTTTCCCTGGTATAAATTCACAAACAATAAACATGCCTCTGCAGCCTATGTTGTGTCAGGCTTGTCTGTTTTTCATCAGCATTGAGTTAGTACATAAAGGAAAACCCTCCAGTCCCTTGTCTGTGCATCTATTCAATCTCAGCTTTTATGATGTGGAAACTACAAGAACTCCTTGTCTAGTACAGGATGTCAATCGCTCTCCAACACTTTTTGTGTTGGGCAGCTTAGTGGGAGTTCTAAAAAAATGAGGTTTAGATTAATGCTAAAATTCAGACTTGCTCTGACTACTGCTTGTAACTAATTGTCAGAAGTGACGAACAGCAAACAAATGCTGAAGTCATCTATCTGGCTACTGCAGGGAACTATTCTGAAAGGTTTTTTGCCTGGAAATGGGGGCTTTGTGAAAAATAGCCCCATAGGCTTCTTAAAGAATTCTTGTTTGTACTGATTGAACTAGGAAGTCTTACTTGCAGCACAAAGATGTTTTATTAAAATGGATTCCACATTTCTGCCTGTCAAGAGTCTTTTCATTATGTGATAAAACCAGTTGCTTAGTTTGCAATTCCTCCTGAAATCAAGAAGCTTATCTACCTGAAAGTATCTAAATATGACAGAAAACAAGACCTGTGCCTGCTTTTAACACAGTATGAAGGTGCAGACAAAACATGTAAAGATTTCCCACAAGGGAAAGAAGAGAGCAACAGGCATGCATTTAAACCTATTATCAGAATATCTGGCCATGAAAACCAAACTCCACATGACATAAGTGTTCAAAACACCACAGGATACTCTGAACTGTAGTTTTTAAATACAAGTGCACCAAATACTAGTTCTTTTTTCTTCTGTTCCCATTAATACAGCTAGCCAAGCAATTTGTCTCAAAACAATTAAATGTGCTATGGAAAAATACCAAAACCATACCAGCAGTCCCTTTCCTTTTTAAAAATTACCATAAAATATGTCTCAGGTGAGATTAATAGGAGTAGAAAACCACTTTTTCTTTACTACTGATGCTGTCTACTTGACTCAAGGATATATCATTGTATTCATCCTGGTATGTTTCTTAAAGCTCACATAATGGGCTTTCATAAGATTGTTGTTTTTACTTTACATATATACACAAACAACTAATGCAAAAAAAGTGAATGTCATTGGTAATGATAAATATCAGTAGCCGATTCCCATAAGACTAATTCCATATAATTCTGGCAAAACCCGGATGATCTTCCTTTCCAGACAAAATGAAGAGAAGTTGCTAAGGTGAATGCTTCTCAGTTGATTACAAATATTATATAAATAGGAAAGTCTGCATGTGTAAAGGGACAAAATCAGCATCATTAAATGATTAATATTAGAGAAATGACAAATACTTAAGAACTCCATCTGCAGTTGATACTTAGCATTGATTTGCATCCATGCATGCAGGTCATACTATTGGACCTTAACTTACATGGTCAGTAGGTCTTGCAGATCTTCATCAGACAGTGGCAACTTAAAGGACTTGCAAATAGTCCTGCATGTCTCATGGGGCAGCACTCCATGTCTACATAAGCAGAAAGAGAGGGGAGAAGTGTACATTAGGTATTTTCCAGATTTATTTCATGTGAATGTTGCTGCGAATAGGAAAATGTGAGGATTATTGGGGCAGAGGTAAAGAAAAGAAGGTTTTATGAAATTTCACTATTACAAAGCCAAGAAGCTTGAAGAACACATGGTGGCCTATCTACCCCAGGCTGAGGTCCTTAGTGATTCTCTGTGATTCTTCATCTCTGACATCAGAGAACAAAAAGGGCAAATAAGTCAGCTACAAATCCTTTCTTTTTCCCCTTAAATCACTATTTTTCCTCTTTGATTTAAAATACTGTGTTTTGCCTGTGAATGATTATGTCACAAAATGTTCAGTACAGTAGCTACAACAAAAAGTCCACAAACAAAATGCAAGACCAAAAGGCTATCCTTTTCTTGTCTACTGTCAAATGCTGAGAGAGACATAACATTACAAATAATATTCTTCAGCCACAATATATCATTTGCTCAGCAACAAACAGCACAGCTTCCCAAATAACAGCTTAGGATAAACAGAAGAAACTTACTTCTCACGGTCGTTGTATATAAACACTGCAGTCAGTTGTTCAAAACTGTCAAAGCTATTTTTCTTTAGTTGTTCTTGAGCCACTGCAAGGAGGAAGTGGAGGTCTGTTTCATATTCCTCTCTCACCCTGTAATAGCGTGCGAGAGTCATAATTTCATGTTCTGAAAATGTTCCATCAGTGATGCTGGCTATCAAATTTCTGTTAACAAAAACAACAGCCTACATTAGTTTTAATAAAAGGAGATATATACCTTTAATAATCACTAAATTTCAGGTGGAAAAAAGGATTAAAATGCATTCATTACAAAATGCTGTATTTAGATCTTTAAAGAACATATTCACTTAAATTTGAAATCCAAATCTGTTCAAGGATGTATAATGGAAATTACCTGAACTCTTACACTTTTGCAGGATGTCCACATTTCCTCAGTAATTGGCTATATATACAAAAATACATAATAATCATGATTAAAGCCTTTTACTTGGAGATGCCAAGTAAGATGGAATATTAGCAGAGTATTTGTGATTGCATTTTCCAACAAGATAGTGAATTAACAATGTATTATCCTGTTTTGTTCCTAATTATATTTTGCATTAACTGGAGAATAGTTAAATTCTGACTGGAGAATAGTTAAATTATTGAATAAATAAGACAATGGGTCTCTTAACATCCACATGTGAACTGGAAGGACAGAAACTTAGTACTCTTTCAAATTGCAAAATTTTATCAAGAAACATGATTTTTCTCCTTCTTCCTCTCCAAAACTTGTGCAGTGCTGTTCAAATGAAGATATCTGTTCATAGAACATGATTTCACTTACACAGCTGTTCAAAGAAGGATACTAAATACTGTTTAGTGTCTACTCTGATTTAATGGCTGCTTTTTTCATATTAAATAAACCTGAAAGATCCTTTATTTGCAGTGGCAGGAGATAAATGTAAGGAGAAGACAAGTTGTTGACAGTAGCAAACCTTATTTGAGATCAAAACTTGGTCTGTCTAATAATATTATCATTATCTTGCCGGTATTATTATTCCACTTATTGAAAATTATTCTTTTTACTGTAACAGTATTCAGAGATCCAGCCAAAACTGGAGCCTCTTTCCTGGACCCTGCAGTAATACTACTGCAAACGCAAAGAAGAGGACAATGCTGCCTGTTAAGCCTGGTACTCTAAACGCTTGGGCTGGGGAAGCTGAGCGCATGCAGATAACATCTCCCAATATTTCCACAGACTGCATTTCCACACATGGCACAGATTTTGGCAGTGTCAGGATTTTAAAGGTCTTTTATTTTCTCAAGCCAGTTAGTGACAATAAAGTCATCAAAACCCCCAGATAAAATCATTGTCTGTTTGGGAATTAAGGCATATCCTAGTGATTGCTAGGGACTAATGAGTGATATCCAAGATTCACAAACAGAATTACATCTAAACTCCTCCTGACAAAAAGAAACAAGCTGCAACAATTGTTTCCACAGCTTAGCTATCTTTTGTTTTACTTTTGTTGTTGTTGTTGTTCTTATTCTTCCAGAAGAATAAGACAGATTGCAATCTAAATTTGGTAGAGAAAGAAGAAATAATAATTAACTGCTTAAGAGAGCTGTTTCTCAAACTGAATTGAAGATAGGCATCTTTGTTAAACCCACATGCTTCTTTGTCTCTAACAGCAAACAGTCTTGCCAGTAGCTCATGAGGAAAAGCAGTCTGGATATAACCATCTGAAGCACAGGCATCTAAGTTTTAGTTATTTTTTTTCTTTTTTGAACAAAGCTTTCAATAGTTTTATCAATAGCTTGGGGAATAGCTTCAGTGTACACCATGTATTTATTTCCTGGATGACATGCCATAGATTTGGGTTCTTGAAAGTAGTTGAAGTAATTTGTATAATTACAATTCTGCTTCACCACGTCATACTTATAGGTGTATTTTTAAATGCAGCTCATATAAAATTACATAGGTAGAAGGGAAGAAATCTGAACAGCCAAATTCAGAGCATGGCAAAGCTTTAACTGTATTTAAGATAAGAGGATTATCATGCTGGTTAAAGCTGTCACACAGATAATTGCCTGTACTAAAAATAATCATTTGTAGTTAGTTATAATCATCATGAAATGCCACAGTGGCATACACAAAAAATACAAAAATGAAAGAAAAATACATATTCTATTCGCAGAAAAATATCTTTGATTTTTCCATAGATGCAAAGAACTGTTCTTGCCTTCAGCTTTAAAAATGTTTCTTTTGTTCTAAAATAAGATACATAGACTTTTTTTTTTTTAATGAAAACAAGAAAAAAAAAGCCTTTAGATGATTAACAGAAACAAAATCACTATAAAGCACAAAAGCTAAATGTTCTTAGAGGCAAGTTCTTCTCTGGCAATGTGAATGCTTCCTGTTAGACCCTCTGTGGTCCCACCGCAGGGGGAATATAGACCATTAGTAGGTCCTCAAACTGGCCCAGGTGAGCACTGAGGCCAAGAAAACATTTATTACGTGGGTTCTGCTGCATTCTCTCTTGATCATGGTTCTGCATTTTTGTTGTTGAAACCAAGTGCCTCAATACCATATAACTGGCTACATCTTACTGCATGCCACAGAACAGCATTACTCTACATTAAACAGCTGGGCTGTTCACAGCTGCACAGAATGACTGTGATTAAAATGACACTCAACTGAGCCTCTCCTTAATAAAATAAAATTTTTACCCTGCCCAATTATCTCTTCTAAAAGCGTGCTCCACCAATTTCACCATGCAAATGTTCTGAAACTGTGCCCTGCTTTTATTGTGTGCGAGAAGATAAGGTTTTGCAGATGATTAGTTCATAATTTGAATTAAAACCAGAATTACTTGATTTTAAACAGTTACTGTGTAAATAAATTGAAAACTTTTTCCAAATGCTATAAAGTTTCCCCAGATGTACATTAACTTTCAATTTTTCCCCCTTTCTTACTCTAGTAATAACATTTTCCCTCTTAATGCAATTAACAATTCAAAATCTTGCTTCTGTTGAGTAAAATATCTGAGTCTAGAAATACTTTGAGCAAAAGCTGCCAACAACTGTGGCTTCTCTTAGTTTAAATCCTACCTGAAAATCACTTATTTTTCATTTCTGAATGCCAATTTGTTTTCATTTCTAATTACTTTCATTTTGAATTGCTAGAAGAACCTTCTGCTGATCTGTATCTCTTCAGAGATATTTCAGAAGTAATTTCTACCTTGGTTAACATTGCTAGAGGGATGATATTCCATGCAACATACATCTACTGACACACTTTAGTTATTACGAACAGTTCCTAAATATATACTGTATTACGAGTGTGAAAACAAAATGCTTCTAGGTAACATTTCTTCCTCTGTTCCACATCATTAACTTTACCGGCATCCAACACCATTCATATGCTCAAGTATTCTGGCTGTGGGATAAAATGAAATCAGCTTGCATCTGAGCATGATTTCATCTTTCAAGTATCTATACATTTGTCCATTGCTATATCTGGATCCTTCCCAGAATCCAGATTTCTTCTCCCCCTATCTATGCTGAAATTACTATCCAAGCATTAATTACTGCTCTCACTACTGCTTTCCAGTCTTTTTTAAAAGATGCTTACCGCTGCATCCTATAATTTCAATACACCCTGGTTCTGGGAAGACTCTCTTTTTTATCAATGATTCAAAACCCAAATAACACCATTTTCAAGAGGCAAGCCAAATATTCCTTCTTACATTTAAAAACTACTAATTAATTTTTTTGAGTCTCAGGACAGACTTTTTCTTATCTTTCAGTGTATATATTACTGCTGACTTGCCCTTCTTCACAATACCCTGTACCAGCTCCATAAAAAGCTGACAGATTTTAGCTGTGCTTTTCAGCTTACTTGAAACTATTACATTTCTCCTTTTTTCTAGGGCATGGATTCACTTTCTTTTTCACACACAGTCTCCAAGTAAATGCAAAACAAATGTACACCATTTGTCAGCTAACACATGCAGAAAGCATCAAGAAACAGCCATGCTCTTTACATTTTAGGGTGGAACGTGCCTTCATTAAATATCAAAACCCAAAATCCACTGTCTTACCTGAAAGGTTCATACTCAATCACCTTACTATGCGCAGGATCAGCAGCTGCAAACACCTGTCTGATTTCTCGGGAATGAGGTTCAGCTTTATCTTTCAGCTTCTTGAAGACTATATCAATATCAGCCTTGGAGAACTTAACAAAGGAAAGCAAGGCATAGATTAGAGAGAAAAGCACGATGCATGTACTAGCAAGAGTTGTCAAGATGCAGGGCAATGCTGAACTGCCAAGTATTATTAGTTTCTTCACTGTCTCATTTCAAATGCATAAATCAGCATAGCGTTAAGTTTGGAGGGAAGCTTGCTACTGAAAAAAAAATTGCTTCCTACTGAGACTATAAAAAATTAAACAAAAATCATCAGATCATGCACTCTCACAAGGCTTATTCTGACTGCATAGAAGGACATCCACCTTTGCTTCAAACATTGAATTGTTAAAGCAGAAACATTTAAAGTATAATTGTAATAACGTGGTCCTCATTTTATGTTGGTGCATCTCACTGAATTCTCAATTAATAAAATCCACCACGTTCAGAATAATCTTTTCACCGTTGGCTTCAAGAAACTGTTGAACAGATATTCTCATTCATATTAGACTGAGTGAGCTGTTTTACATACTCAGAATTAGCAGATTGGAAATTTGTTAGGAACCAATTTTTCCTGTCATGTGAGAGGCATGCTTATTTCTTCTAAATATAGGCCATTGAAATAAAATGAAATTTAGGTAAACAGAACTGAAGCAATTAAACTTCCACCTTACATTCAGATTGTTGTGTTAGAGGTCTACCAAAGATTTATTTGCTATACTCATTTTTAACATAAAACATCTATGTATTTAGTCATTAAATAGAGGTTGAGTCCAAGCACGAATATCTGATGTGGCCCTACATCTGTCATGCTCTACCTCACTTACAAACCACAATGAACTGTCCAAAAAAAAAGGGGGTAGGGGGTGTCCCTATTTTTTCCAGTAAGCAATGTTGTTTTAATTAGCAGTTATTTGAAATTTGGTATGACTGCTATTAAGGACACAAAAGAGACTGAGCCTCACTCATTATGCTGAAGTTTGTCTACAGCATTGTATCAGTTCAAAGGGATCTAGAAAAGGGTATTTAAAGTTCTTATCACACTGCTAGAGCACTATAAAGCAATCCAGGTTTAATAAATACATCAGTGGTTGCAGGAAACATGTTCAGATTTAGAGAAAACTGTTGATGCATATGCCAAAACTGCTCCAGTTACAACCCTGGCATGTAATGCCCCACAAGGTAGTGGTGTGGAGCAGCTGGACCAACAAGTAAAAAAGTTTTAGGAACAGCAACTTTTTCTATTATCTCTCCCCAAGCTGTTATTTTTTGGGCCACAAGCCCACAGCATTTCTGAAAAAGCAAGGAACAGAGATTGAGAAAAAAATGGGTAGAAGGAATCAATCAGTAGAGTATTTAAAGATGGACAACATGTTCTGTCTATTTAAAAATCTGCCTTCTCTACATTATTGAAGCAGTTATTTTCACATCTTTTTTCTAAACAACATATTCCAAACACCTACATAGACATTGAGTATCCAAGCAGCATGGCAACAACCCTTTAGCCCCTTTCCCATGTAATTGCTAAGATGTTAATAGTCACAATCTAGTTTTGTTTGAATGTCTTGCTAAAGTCACAGATAATTATGTTTAATTCAATGGATGTAAAATCAATTTCCTTGTTTGTGCTGCAGAAGACTACAAAATTTGAACAACTGAGGCTGGTTCAGATAAATCAATTTCTAAGGAGGCACAGGGTGGGATGCCTTGATTGAAAGAGTCCTCCTCAAACCTGGATAATACTGGTAGGACTGTGTACAACACACATCTTCTGCTTTGGAAGCAAATTTACACTTTCTAAATGCATCTTTTTTTCTGCAAATTGTAAAAGAAACTAAAAGTCTTGAAAAGTTTTGAGAATTAGATCTGTAAAGTTACTTTCAGTACAGGTGGCAATCAAAATGACAAGACTTAGTGATCTTTCTCTCCCCATAACTTAAAAACAATACAATAAATACAATGTCAAAACAGAAAATTGAAATTTTCCAAATATCTTATACAGTGTCAAACAAATGTTTCATTAATAGTAAAATCAATTCCCACCTGCACTACATTTGCCTAATCAAAATTTCATCTAAATCAACATATGCCTATAAAAATGTGGTCAAAATGGCATTTCCCAGAAGACAAATGTTCCATCTGGATTTCTTTCACCAGAAAGGAAAGAAAGGAAACCGCTGAAAGAAAATCTCTGTCTATTCAGAAGGAAAATTATTTATTTTCTCATTTTAGAAATAACTGACAAGTAGTCATCTTAAAATTGTTTCTCCTTCTTCAAATCATCTTCCAGTTCTGCTTTTCTCTAATAATTGCTTAAGTTCTTGTGATTTGAGTATGCAATCACCCAATAAACTGAGGCAAACAAGGTGTGCCTTTACTTCTGGAGCTGTATTCAAAGGAAGTGAATAAAGCAACTATCACTGGGAAAATAAAATGTTTTTTCTAACAGCTGTTTTAAAATCCTAACTGTGCAAAGAACATTTCAAAATTCACTTTAAAGAAGCATTTTTAGAGTTGATTCTTCCCAGTTTGTGATTTTATCTTGATAATAACACAATCATTCAGTCTGGAAGAGTTAAGATCTCATCTGTTTGATCCAAGACAAGCAATGCAAAAAGTGGTCCCAAAGAACATTTACAATCTAATTATGTGCTCTCCATTTTGGAGAGCAGCTTTGGTTTTGATTCCATCACTAGTAGAAGAAACAGTCCAGCAATAAGAAAATGTAATTTATATAGCTTTGTGTTTTACTGCTTAAACCATTTGCAGCCACAGCATTTTACATCAACAAGCATTTCATAGACCTTCCTCATCATTCCAGGGAAGGCAGGTGGTGCTAACTCCATGCTAATTTACAAAAGAAATTGCACCTTTCTGCTATTTTCATTTGAGTGAAACCAGCGCGTGTGGCCCAAAGGCAGCACAGGGTCAGGTTGCATCTACCTCTGCTTCAGCAGCACAATGGCTTCAAGACTCACAGTCCCCATGAATGTGCTAGGACTACTGGCATTTTGGGTGTCCTCTAGGTCCACTGACTTTGGTGAGAAAGCAGGCAGGGAACAATTAAAACTTGCACTAAGAACCTTCTCCTTTCCCCATTCACAAAAGGTCTGGGCAAATGGAAAGAGTAACATAGCTTGCTAAATCACAGAATCACAGAATTGGTTATGTTGGAAAGGACCTTTAAGATCATCTAGTCCAACCATCAATCTAACTTTGACCAAAAAAAAAAAAAAAAACCAAAAAAAATTCCCACTCCAACACTAAACCATATTCCTGAGCGCCATGTCAACTCATCTTTTGAATACCTCCAGGGATGGTGCCTCAACCACTTCCCTGGGCAGCCCATTCCAATGCTTGATAACCTTTTCAGTGAAGAAACTTTTCCTAACATCAAACCTGAACCTCCCCTGGCGCAACTTGAGGCCATTTCCCCTTGTCCTATCACCTGTGACCTGGGAGAAGAGACTGACCCTTGCCTCTCTACAACCTCCTTTCAGGTAGTTGTAGAGAGCAATAAGGTCTCCCCTCAGCCTCCTTTCTCTAGGCTGAATAACCCCAGCTCCCTCAGCCTCTCCTCATAAGACTTATTCTCCAGACCTCTCACCAGCTTTGTTGTCCTTCTCTGGACCCACTCCAGCATCTCAATGTCTTTTTTGTGGTAAGAGACCTTCTGGATATTTTCCTTAGATATGTTCTCAGCAAGTCTAAGCAAAAGGGAGTTCTAGAGAAGGTCTGCTGGAGACACAATTCGTGATGCCACCCCACCATGAGCTATGAAGCATACACACTACCCCAAAGTCCTCACAGCACAGGCTAGTGCAAAGGCTGATGTTCACGATCACACTGTGACAAAGCAACAATCCAGAAGAGGGAGCAGGATGCAGAAATGCCTTCTCTCCTGAGCATTCTTATGATGCGTCTCAGAGTGACTGGGTCAGAGCTGCACATAAAAGGAATTTCCAAGTACTATGGGCTACATTTATTCAAATATTGCAGCACAAACTTTACCAAACAAACATAAAATCCCACAAAATATTCTGTGGCTCTTCTGTGGTTCTCCATCCCTGTATCCTTTCTTTTTTGACCTCTGTGGCAATTGCTATAGGACAATCAATTTCCTCCTATTGGAGTCTTTGGTGAACAAGGGCTTCTTTATGCTAGAAGTCATTACACAAATGGCTGGTAAAGTATACATCAGCAGAATCACCACACCTCCCCTCTAAAGGCAACACCAAAAAATAGTGGAACACAGAACAAACGCTAAGCTTGAATTCATGATTGTGATATGAATTTCCAATATTAGAAAGGAAATGTTTTCGCAGATAAATATGTATGAACCCAAAAAATCACATCAGGGAATAAAATGGCCTCATTGGTAAGACTCTAAATTGGATGTGCCCATAATCTTGAGTACTGTGCACCGTTCCGATCTCCACATCTCACAGTTGCCTTGCACAGACAGACTATAAAGGGTGAGACTCTTAACTGGATAGGATTAGTCTGAGGGAGAAGAATGTCTGAGATTTACAAAATTGTGAAGGTGGTGCGTAAGGTGAATTGGGATTGAAACTAGTGGGAGGTTGGTTTATAACAGATAAAAGATACTTACTTATTTTATCATTTTTTACTTTTTTTTTACATAGCTGGCAGTGAACTCTTCAACTTGCTGCCACAGAAAGCTGTGGAAGCAGGCAGTATCTGTACATTCAACAAGGGTCAGATCAATTCAGGTCCATAAACAGTCTCAAGAAGGAACAGGCAAGGATATACCTTCTAACAACCCCTAATACAATAAGAGTGGATGCTGAGAAAGTAGAGGGGAATGAACGGTAAGAAGTGGCCAGGCTTGCATGTACTTCCTAGCCAGCATCTCCTAAATCCCTTGCTAGACAGAGAGTGCTGGACTGTGAACTTTGGGTGAAGAAACTAGGTATAAATAATTCTGAAAAATACATAGATACAGTACAGTCCTTAAAGACAACAGAAAGTAACAAGAGCCTGCTTCACCTCATTTGCATGCTTCTCCATGTAGTTCAACGTGTACTCGTCAGCATCCACCAAAAGAAAGTTGTGACCATGGAAACAAACTCTGGCTCCAACAAACAGATCTTGAGCCTTGAAGTACTTGGATGGCTCACTCTTAAAGAGCTCCTGCCCAGGCTCCTTAATGCGACCTCTTTCCAAGAACTTCCCGCCAGGTATCCCTATAGGAATTGAACTGTAAATAATTCATTGTGGTTTTACTTGGAGAAAAAAAAAAAAAAAAAACAAAAACACAGAAGAAAATAAAGACGACACCCTAAACCAGCTGGTTTGTATTTAAACATCAGTTTTCATCCTTGAGTTTCTTGTCCCATAGTATACTCTCCCTTTCACCCTCATTACTAAGAGAACTGTCTCTGACGGTGACCACAGCAACAGTTACATTGTGCATATTCTGTGACATGTCTCACTTGAATGCCTGCCAAACACCTTCCCTTTTTCTCTTTTCTTTAAAATGGAACAGAAATGTGCCTCTTCAAATAGTTCCCACAACCCTGTCGCCAGTCTTGAGACCGACCCATGAGAAATCTAAGAGGCAAAATGTAAAATGCAGGCAATTATCCTTGAACAGTTAAAGCAAAAAAAAAATAGGAAAAAATATTCACAACTTAGGACAGCACAGACCTATAAAGACCATGAATTCTGGTGCACTGTAATTCTAATTTGTTTTTAAGGGCTTTTGAATGTAAAATAAAGAGTAGGACTGATATGACACTAACTTCCACATACTGTTCTGCCAATCCAGTTTAATTGCAGTCTGTTATTTTCTTTGTGACCTGGGTATGTCACATTATTTCTTTTTACATTATAATGATTTTATTCATGCTACTGGAAACCGCATGCAGTGCTCAAGGGTATGTAAGATACTAAAAGGAACATTTTGCTTTCCAGTAATATCTTCTGGTGCACTACAAGAATGCATTGCATGTACTAAGCTTTCTAGAAAAGAGTTTGTCACATTTAGTTTCATCAGAATATGTGCCCTACAACAACTCTGTCATGCCTGGGATTCATTTCCTGTTTATATCTGAGTCTCCAAGCTGAAAGCCAAAAAGTATACTTCAGTAATGTTTAATAATGTCTTACATATTAGATAGTAATGCAAGTCCAATAAAAGGCTGATGAACAGTGTAATAAAATGCCTCTTATAGTCAAAATTATAAATGAATGTGAAACCCAAACTACTTATTAACCCAGAGTTTGGATCAGATGTCTGTCTTAATTGCTTTACTAGCACTGTAAAAGCAAAAGACAAAAACTACATTATGGTAATGGTCAGGTCTAGCTTGAATAAAAAACCGATTCAAATCACTAATGTAACTCTAATCTTAACACATTCTTTTTCAACCAGCTATTAAAACAAATATGAAATTTTACGTTATATAACCCTGGCAACTCTTTGTAATATTTAAACAAAACTGGTCTCTGTAAGATTGGAATTTCACTCTTGTCTCTCTATTTCCCTGCAATTGTGTACTTAGATTAGAAACTTACCTTAATACCTCTGTCCCAAAACTGTTTTTTAAATGTTACAAGTTAGTACATTTCACGTGGTATAAAGAAAAACAACCAAAAATATCTCATTAGGTTAGAGATTTTATACTGAAACCTGATGAGAAATTTTGATGGAAATCTACAAGAGCCAGGCTCAAAGCACAAAATAAACACCACAACCAAAGACTCTCTTCCATTAAGATCAGATCAGACTTTGCAGGTGTTTGTACAGCTGTTGGCTTGGTCTTACACCGAGCAAAAAGGGACTTGTGATCTTCTACATGGGGAGCCAAAGTGCTCATGCTTTGACCCCCATCTCAACAAATGCTTCAAGATGTTCAGCCCTGTACATTTCAGATACAGTTTTGCAGTGTTACAAATAGTGTGGAGTACTTCCTTGCAACCTTCAGTTTGTTGGACTGAGAAAAGTAAGAGCAACTTTATTACTTCCATCTCAGGAATGAGATTTGGAATTTTTTTACTTGCCAATTGGTATAAATTCATTAAAAGAAAAAAAAAAAAGACAAAAATAGCCCTTTGTGTGCACAAGAGGGTGATCAAGTTGTTATTTTGGGAGCCATTTACTGTTTTAACCCATCCCTTCTCTAAGACATGCTCAACCTTACTCTTCGTCTGCCCTACTCCAATACTTTTCCATCTCACACATATTCCTTTCTCCTAGCTGCTCTTATCTCATCTCTGCAAAACCTTCTCATTCTTAACCTCAAAGAAACCTGTTCACTTTTCCTTCAGACATGATTAAAATGAGGGAGGAATAGAGACAGAGGAGAGAAAAGGAGATGAAAGGAAAGAAAAGAAGGAAGATGAGAAGAAAGAAGCTTCTGATGTCCCGGACTGTTCCAACTGTTGCTCTACCTCCCCCCCATCCCTATTTCTTATCCTGCCTCTTCAAGGCTGTTCTCAGTAAACTCTCCAATGGCCAGTTCTCAGCCACATCCTTCCACCACCTCTGAAAGTCAGCTACTCCATCCACCTAAGTCTCAGGGAAATTAAAAAAAACATTTACAGGTATTTGCCCCTCATATGCATCTTAAAGCATTTGTTATTGCTAGTGTGCAAATTTGCCCATTTATTGTTTCACATTTTGTTTGACTATCAATGTTCAGTGGGCTCCCAGCTGCAATCCCAGCAGGTATTGTCATCCCAAAATAAAAGGAAGGCAGAGAGTAATCTCTGGCCTGGCACCCATGCTGTTGACGGCTGTGCTGCAGTCCAACATCATCAAACTGAGGGTATGTACCACAACCCCTGGATGTGGCAGGAGGACCTGAATTTCTGAGTGTGCAAGCCAAACCTGGTGCTGCTTTGTCCTTACTGCCTTGCAGGAGAGTTTTCTGGAGTTAAGCATCCTGCAGGAAGGGCCCCAGGCTCTCTGGGGCCTTGACAAGTTGGAATGATGCAAAGGAGAACCAGGAGTGACCTAACAGGCAATACACGCAATTAGGGTTCAAGGCTCACAACAGTTCCCTGGACTTCTTTAACAGTGCAGCTGTACCCTTAGCATCCTTTATATGTCTCCAGACATAAAGAATGCTGATCAAACATGTCACTCAAAAGTGGAGAGCTGAGCTGCTCTTGAGCCTCACAGCAGCATTACATAATACATACATAAGTGTATGTACCTTTAGCTGTAATAAAAGAAGTTGCATATATTACAGTCCACTGGATGGCAGGAAGCTGGTAAAATAATGACAGGACCCTGTTGCCATAAGGAAAGCTAAATCTTGACATTACAGTGGAGTGGGGCTAACTGGGAATGCTCATTGACACCTAGGCAGGTACTCTACCTATTTGCAAAACATTTCTAAGAGAATTGTTTGTATTTCAGTTGGGGGTGAGGTCCCTACTTATGCATTCATAATATAGTTGGATACAAGCAGGGATGCCATTAGTTCTCTGCACTGGAAAGGTTCAGGCCTTCTGGAAAACCTTCTCATGTGCAGGGCACTCAAGATGACTTAGTAGCACCACTGGCACAGAAAGAGTTCTCTAGGAATACAGAAGGGTCTAGATATTCACCACACCCTCATTTTTATGGATATGATATTCATCATAGGTCTAAAAAGGATTAACATCAGAAAAGATTTTCAGTATAGGCTTAACTGCAGGGTCACAAGAACACTTAGTACTTAACTGTAAGCTGAATAACTGGACCTCAGAAAATCAACTGCTGGCACCAGAGGCTGAAGCAAAGAGGAGTTTGAGAAGAACAGTCCTCTTTGCTCTAGTCTTTGCCCTAGACAGTGAGCTGGGAGTACCAGATAGGTTAGTACTGAGCACAGTGAGCTGGTCTCCATTGCAGGGTGTACCTGATATACCATACTGAGGTGCTTTGTGCCAAGAAGCTGATATAGGGCAATTGGAGCAGTATCAAAAGAACTAGACACAAGGTTCCACAAGAGCCTAACACAGCAACTACGGAAACATTACATTATTCTTTTTCCATTGTTTTTGGGAGAATGTGATTTCCTGATTTTTCTCTTCCTATTGTTTTATCAGAGGCTGACAGCACCTTTTAAGAGTCAGTCCTTCGACTGCACATGTTGAGAGGTGCCAGACCACTTCTGGATGCTAATTGCTCTGAAACTGTTGCTATAGCTATTTTGTGGGCTTCACAGAAATACTCTAATCTCTCCTACAGCTTCATGCTTTACCAAGGCTTCCCTATCTCTCTGAGTTACAGAATGACTTCCTGCCATCATTCCCAGTTCTGTGTCCTTCCATTTCTGTGCAAGACACTCCAAGGAAATAAACAGATGTTTCAAAATCACATAACCTTTCACATCCTCGGTTGGAGTCAGCCTACATCAAACAACAGTGGTTTAAAGTATTTAACCATGACAATATTTTGTGGCCATCCTCCAGCAATAGGATAAATGTGATCAAGCAACTGAGAAGTAACAAAGCATTTGTCACTTAAACACTGGTCTGGAAAATCAGTTCAGTATTATGCATGCACACACATGTACGGACACTAGGACAGGGCAATCTTCACTATATATATGGTCAACCAGACACGATTCATAATAAAGTACGTTAAAAAAAAATCACAGCTGTTTTGCTTTCATGACCTGCTTCTGTACAATGGATGCTATATAGGTAGCAGAACACTGTAACACAATCTTGCAAAACAAAAAATTTAGTCTTGTATTCCTGATGTCTTACATTTCCCATCCCTATCTATCATCAGTTACAATACAATTCCTGTATGTTATCCACAACAAAAGCAAATGCTTAAAGGCCAAATTTGAAAATTAAAATGTAATAAAAGTTCTAATGCATTAAACTTCCAGTTCCCAAAGGATATGGTCAAGTACTGTCGTACAATGAAGAGCATTATTCTGACTGATGAAGATCATAAATTACTATGGCATACAACTATGCATGACAATGCAGTAGACCTGCTCATTTAATTCCCATTGCATTTAAAAATTCACATCCCTGCCTCTGCTGAGTCCAGCCACAATGTTTACTGCAAACTCTAATCAAACAAGCAGGGCAACTGGGACTGATTGCAAGATATCACTGCATCTTACCTGTGTTTTGCTGTGCCTGTTCAAAAACTGAAATGGTGTCATCACTCAGGAAGTAAGAAATAATGAATTTCCGATCCTTGTCAATAGGACTATCTGTGACGAGCTTTGCAAGAAAGCGCAGAGTGTTACTTTCCATGCCTCTTCTAAAAAGCAAAAGAATAGGTACAAAATCAAAAACAGAGTATGAGAAAAGTTTTCATCACTAAGAGATGCATTGTCCTGAGTTTTGTAATATACATTAATTGTGTTATTTCTGGACCAAGAAGAGAAATAGCATAAGATTCCCTACTTTGTCAAAAACCATTTTCAGCTTAAATTAACAGAACCAGCTAGAGTCAGTCAGACAGAAAGGAATCATTTTCAGGGAAAAATTACTTCTCTGCCACAGGTCTGGAATGAATTTGTATTCAAATTCAGTTGCAAATCAAGCTCCCAGTTTCTTTCCAGAAAATTAATAAAGGAAGAACATATTCAGATATGTATTCTCAAATCAAATTCTGATTAGCAATACATACTAGGATTATCTCCACAAAATCAGGCCCATCAGATGATGTTACTGATTGGCTATTTGTTGAGTGATTGTGTTTTAAATGTTTTACAGTACTGCTATATTCACTATCAATACATTCCCAAGCCTTTTTCTAATAGCTTCCTTATTTTACAGGGGTTTTACAGATGAATCTCTAGCATGTGACTTTGCTTTCCACTTAGGCTTCAACAACCACTGCCTGATGAACCATTTCATGCTGGAAAGCAGAGGGTTAATGCTTTAATATTGCTACAGTAAACTGCATGAAATTCAGCAGGCAAAAAAAAAAAAGCCAGAAAGTTAAACAGAAAAACAAATTAGTGTTGGACTGCTGAACCATACAAAATTCCTGACTAATTCCTGGACTAAGACTTCCACCAAACTGCTACTGAAGACAACAGAAGGGAAGGAGATAGGGTCAAAGAAGAAATTTTGCTGAGTTTGGAGAAAACTGCAGTACCATGTTACTAAACCAGTCCTCATACACCTGTCCCTTAAAAGTCTGATGAGATGCATATTTTGCTGAAAAAATTATGCCCCTACTTAACATTTATCTCCTTCATGAAAAGACATTAATTTAAAGATTTGGAATTATTTTTCACGGAAATACCTGTCTTTCTCCATGAATTTCTTCAAATCCTTTTTGGGGCGCTTGAGAAGCAAACCCATACAGGAGCACAGAGAATCCTCTTCAGAACCAAATCCAGTATAAGGAGGAAATATTTTTTCCGGTTTAGGGGGTGGTGGAGCCTTATATGTAACTGGAGTGAAATCCTCTACAACAAAGACAGCAAGACTTCTTTATTACTATTTGGATGAAGACATTCCGTTAAAGATTTAAACTTCTGATATGAATACTTATTAGCCTATTTCTGTAACAGAGCACTGATTAAACTCAAACCAGGATCCCTCCTACTGTTCCAGCATAGAAAAAGACTTCATAGAAACTGCCAGCAAAATTTGTGTTTCTTTCAGGGCTTCAGGATTTCACCTGTAATCTTAAAATGTTTGACAAATATCATTAAGATACACAGGGAAAGGGAAAGACAAATATAGTTTCAAAATGGGAAAAAATAATAAATTAACAATTCTAAATTACTTTTTCGGTTTCATCCTTTGAGACAACATTATTAAGTAAATACTTGGCTTATGAGTTTCCTGCCTTCTGCTTTTTGCTGGAGGAAAATAAATACATAAATAAATAAAGTTTTATTCATTATTTAAATCATACCTATATGATAATATCTGGGCATATTGAAGCCAATAGCTTCAGGCCACATCTCACTTTATCCAGAGTTTTGGAAGCTTTGTTTTTATGCATTTTCCCCAGTCTCAAGTCTTTCCTTGTGGTGACCAATGGTCTGACTACTACAGATATACGACAGGAGCTCTCCTGACTCAACAGACACACGTCTTCCCAGGGACCTACACTCATTTCCCACAGGGGTTGTTTCCAAAAGCCCTGCTGCCCTATGGTCCCTCCTTACTCTCCTTTTGGTGAAAATCTTGCTTTACCATTTGGCCCCTTGTTGCTTCACTGTGCGGCTCTTTCTCTGCAGCACAGCTTCCAGCTGCCAATGGGGTTCACATAAAAACTTAACAGTAATACAGTTTGCTGGTTAAACAAGGTTAAAGGAAAATGGAAAAGGTGAGAGGAAAAAAGTAATTTGTATATGGCAGACCTGAGGAAAATGAAGACATAAATCATAGGAACACAGGATAAATTCAGGGTGGGACCTCGGGAGGTCTTTAGTGTGGTCTCCTTGCTCAGGCCAGGGTCAGCCCCAGGCCATACTAGGCTGCTCAAGGCTGTGTTCAGTCAGGGCTTGGCACCTCCCAGGACAGAGCTTGCACAGCCTGCCCTTGGCAGCCTGCCCCAGGGAGAAAAGTTTTTCCTGATATCCAACTCTGAGCTGCTTGTTTCCACTTACGCGTGTTGTTTCCTGCCCTCCCACCATGTACCCCTGTGAGGAGCTCAGCAGCCTCACGAAGGCTCCCTCAATGAGGTCTAATAAGCACTGAGCAGAGGGGAATAGTCACTTTCCTCAATTTCTGGGCAGCCCAAGCTGAGGTTGGCTCTCTTTGCTGTGGCCCCATGCCCGCTTGCTGCTCCCTGCAACCCGCAGGGTCCTTCCTGTACCAACATGGGTGCAATGAGAAGGTCAGAGTGAATTGTGGCCCAAGAAGCACAGCACTGCCTGCGTGGAGCCCCATCACCTCCACGCTTGGGCAGGCTGGAGACACTGCCCTGAGGAACAGGGAGTTGGCTAGGCTAGTAAGTGAAAGGCAAACACATGAGGCAAACTGGTAGGAAAACGGATCGCAAACCCCAGCCCAGAAGGCAAAGAGGGATGTAAGTGACCAGAATATAAAAGGGGATCCCATGAAATACAGGTTTTTTTCTTTAAAACTTAACTTTTCTACCCAGAACTGAAGAGAGATGAATAACCTACACTTGAAGCACAGGTTTCAGCACAGAGGAGAATGACAAAACTGTTGTCACTTGGGACATTTTCTGAATTGGTTTGTGATTAAAATGTTTTAAACATGACTATATCAGAAGATGAAAGCAACATATGCTCTTAAAAACTGACTTGCCTAACAGCAGTAGGAAGTTGAAAAATACAGAAAGAATATGGATGTCTGAGATTTTCTGTAACTTGAAAACACAATGAATTCTCCTTTGGCCTTTACCTCTTAGAAGATTATGGTCTGACTTGAAAAGTTAATACCTTCACCTGAGTCAGTCAAAAAAGGATTTTGGAAAAACCGTGTCACCATTTTTTCTCCATAAAAGCTACACGTCTTTTTTGTGACTCGGCAGGACAAAGGCCAAGCCCAGATGCAGAAGAAAGCCCATTCAGAAATTTTCAAAGCAATCTCCAGTGTGAGAGAGTATGTGTGTATGTAAGCACACACCAATATAGTATCTTTTAAAAACTCTTTGTGAGAAAATTGCCTCTTGTGACATTTTCAGTGGGCCACTTACATAAACACGCCGTTCTCGTTACAAATAAACACGGCCTATGCAAATGACCATATCGGGAGGCAGAAGGGAAAACCCCAGCGCCCACAGGTGACGCTGAGCTGGCGTGTGCTCAGCCAGCCGCCAGGCGACCACCGTGGCCAGGCCGAGGGGTAGGGAGGGAGGGCGACAAGGAGGGGGGCCCCGACAGGGCGGCTCCCGCGCTCCCGCAGCGCCACCTAGCGGCCATGTGGCACGGCAGCCGCTCCCCCCCTCACTGCCCGGCGCAAGTCCCCGTCTCGGGTTCCTCTAATTAGGGTCTTGGTGCTGTCGATAAACCTTAACGTTTCTTTTGTTATTTTTTTTAATTATTTTTTAAATTACGCAATATGTTAATCTGCACTGATATCTTCTCCCGGAGGTTTGTAAGGCTGTATTTTAGCAGAAACAAACCCCTTCTTTCCATGGCTGCAAATAACGTGCTTCCTGCCAAAAAGAGTTTGGGAAGGCAGGACGTTCAGTTATGAACTCAAAAGACAAGCTAATGTGTTTACATGCAGGTCACAGTGCATGCACATTAACACTCACCCATAAGGCACTGATTTAGAAATGCTAAAGCATTTCCCTTTGGACGTACTTCAGCACATATGGATGAAAATTCAATTTATAAACTCAAAGGAAACTACGAATTAAGAGGAATACTGTGTTAGCCCCAGAGAGTATATTAAACCCCTCATAACCCAAGCTTGGAGTAAACGAAGTTTAAAGAGAAGTTCAGTGCCCTGGATGGTTCCCATCCTTTCCCTGATGTAAAATGACCTTGTTTCATTCAGATACACCAAGCACAATGCACCACATACAGTTTCCAGGATTTTAAAGGATTATGTATTGAGATTGTCTCCTGTGAATGAGGAAACTCAGGGAGACATTGCCATGGAGAAATACAGTTTATGAAACTAGTTAAAAACTCATTTCTGCAACTTCTGAACAGCCGGCTAGGTGCAGTAGACTAATAGCCAGACCAGCTCAAAACTCATTTCATCTTTCCTCTGCCACGCACCGTTAGGGTAGAATCAGACAGACAACTTGCACTCACACATAAAATGCACACCTCTCAAGGTTATCACCGTTTCTTAAGAAAATTACCTCTGTCCAGTCTGAAAAAGGAATCAATGCTCCCTTCCAGCCTGTCCCACTTTCAACGTGAATTTACAGTGAGTAGGTAAATGGAAAGTCTAGGATTACAAATTTCTACTTCCAGAAAGAATAGCACAGATATTTTCCCCATGGATAGTTTCACCCCTTGCTACTGCATCAATTGATGCCCAGCAGGAGGTAGGCTGGCACCGTGGTGTTTATTTCACCTAGTATATCAAATGTGTATCACATACTAGCAACTTTTTCTCATGACATCAAACCCCAAGTGAGACTTGGAACAAGCACTGGAATCTGCAAGAAACAAAACAGCTCCAGCCACATCTTCAGTATATAAAGAATTTGAAGATGGCATAGTCTTCTTAGTAAGAAAAACTAAATTCCTCAAAAATAATTTTTTGCCACAGAGGCAGTATTAAACTAGCTTGAATGAGCTTGTCTGCTTTCAGTTTCAATATACACTGTAAGTCTTTGATATACATTTTAAGATTACCTTTGGCCCTCGGTCGAATAACTGTAGGAAAATCCTTGTGTTAGATAAAAGCATATTTCAAAGAACATTACAGCTAAGAACAGGAGAGAGAAATCCCACTATAATACAGTGGGCAATATGGACAATATAAGAGGTGGCAACAACCTGAAGGGATGACATTGTAAACACAATGTTCTCTCTACATAAGAGATATAACAAACAGCTGAGACCTGTTTTTTGTGAGAGTCTGTGAGAGTCAACATCTTCACAACTTCTCTGTGTAGGATTAAAGAAAATCTTGTGCTTACAGAATCATCCATGCAGCTAAAACCTGACAGTATTTATTCTGATTCAGAGAAAATCTCCTTTTAGAGCCTTACTTCATGCCTATTCTAGTTACCTGAGGAGAAAAGGCATCTGTAAATGCATAAGTACATTTAGAAGCCACTGCTCAGTCTCCACCATGTGTAGTGGTGAGGTTAGACGCCAGAGAGGCTCTGATCTCTGATGAGTCCAGTGAAAATTGGCAGCAGGCTTTAATGCCCCCACTGAGGGAAAAGCAAGAAGTCAGCTGTTATCCAGCAGCAGCTGCCTGGCCAAAAGCACACATGTACTGGCCAGCAGATCACCCCGCACGCTCCTCTGCCCAGGCAGCAGGTCAGAGAGGGAGCCTGAGAAATGAGGGGGTGGGAGGGTGAGGAGAGCTGGGACAGGAGAGGGATTGCAGGGTGCTGTGAAAAGGCATAACAGACAGGCTTGGGAGGTGCCGGGACATTGAATAAAAATCAGTAGGAAACCAGATTTTACTGGTTTTATTCCTGAAGGAACAATCTGTTTTTTAAGAAAGAACACTTTATACTCAACTCTGCTCTAAGACATTGTATTTAGTGAGAAGAATGAGTATCATCTTCCCCCCAGTGCACATCAGTCAGTGTATTTCAAGTTTCAGCTGAGTGACCACAACACCTACATAGCTATAGAATATTTTTCTCCTTCTCTGAGGCTGCACTGGCAAATCTGAACAGATAATATCACATATTAAGGCATACTCTCTTGCATTCATAATGCTGCTAGATGACAGTAATATCATTAGCTTCCTATTGAAGAGCATTAGCCATTGTTTACCTATGGAAAAACTCTCCCTTGCTTTTCACAAACAGTATAAGGAGCAAAACAGGCAAAAACAACATTGGAAATATATCAGATAACATAATCACGCACTTCAAGGGAAATCTAAACTGCCCTTAATTCTCTTAAAGGGCAAATTCCACCAGCAAGCAACTTCAGCTGAAACTGCAGAGTCAAAAAAAGATGTCGGCCTCGTTAATGGCTTTGGCAGAAGGGAGTAAATTGAAGGAGAGTAATGTGAAAACATAGTAACAAACAGCTGGATTGATGCCATGAGGTGCTGAGCACTATGCCTCAACGTAAGAACTAATTTATCCATTTGCTTACTTACTCAAGTAAATGGTCTCATTGGACTCAAACTGCAATTAAGCACATCTCAGTGTTTAATTGGATGGGAGCAAAATGCTGGGTACTTTGCGGGACTGAGCCCACTGAGAGTACATTGTACATCCACCAGACACAAACAAAATTTCTAACTCACTAAGAATAAAAGGCGAACCCTCAGCCTTTCACTCTCAAAATCTGCTTCTAAGCCAAGAACTACCATGGTTCTACTGCTAGTTGCTTCCGGTTAAAAAGTCATACCTACGCTTTTTCAGTCCTGATGGGGAAAACAGGAAAGAATTTCACAGCAAATTGTGAGAATCCCTTAGCTCTAAGAAAGTGTGTATTTTCTGTGAACAAGACAGGCTGTATCAAGATGGATGGTTTTTTCATGGTAACCAGAGTCTCTTCCCAGTTTCCCAAAGGTCTCAGCTAGAGTGCATCTTTGGGTGTTTTGTGTTAAGAAGGCAGATAAACCAGAGAGAGCACTGAGAAAAAAACAGAAAAATTATCACAAATATAAAAGCATGGACTATGGAGAGTGACCGAAGGGTTTCCCTTAGCAGCAGATGTCCCTGGATGGCAGTAGGGTGGTAAGATGGTATGTATTGGAATAGTGTTCAAATATGTACAGACTTGTTATAAAAAGAGGGTACTGAGCAGTTGTTCTCCATGTCCAACAAAGGTAAGACAAAAAAAAAAATTACTCAGTTCACACAAACCAGCTTCAGAGTAGCTCTTAAGCAGCATTTCTAACTATGAGGTTAGGACAAGATACTTCAGGAGGGAAAGAGATTTCCTCTACTGAAGGATGCTGATAAAAGGCTATATAAACACCCATCAGGGACCATCTGTTTATATAGACTACCCTGCCAACGGGAATGGACTAGCTCGCCTATGGTCCCAATTTTCTAGAACTCTGCACATGAGCAACTTTACTTCTCCTAACTTGAAAACCACCTAACTTTAACATCCAGAGACAAAAGCAGTAATGACTGAGCCAGTGTTATAGGTGGGGAAGAGCGTTTGTGTTTGTGTAACACTTGATTGCATTGTTTGGTTGATACAGCATGGCCAGCTGCATTTCATTTATTGCCTGCCGTGAGTAAGAAATCCCCATTCACTGTTCCAGTATATTTTGCTCAGACAGAGGATATTACTGCCAAACAGCGGCAGCAGTCTTGGCCGAAAAAATTCTCAGGGAAGAACCCCCTGTTTTGCATCTCTGGAGTTAGACTCACTGTTGTTATAGATAATACTATGGTTATTGAATATGGCTTCCTCACACATTGGCTAGTACACAAAAAGATTTATTTTGGTACAGACATGCCAAGCTATTAATAAAAAAAATCCTGAAGATACATGTTTTGCCAATTAAGAAATTTAGTGTTGTAATGGCAACACTACGTCATTTAATTCCCCCAATGCAGCAGACAAGCTTTGATCCAAACACTACACTCCATCTAATCACAAGTCAAGCTAAAAGAAATAGTTTACCCAGCTATTTTGTTCCACAGTGTCAGAGAAAGGCCATAGTAGAATTCTTCCAACCATCTCTGAACAGTCAGGCACTTAGCTATATTTATTGAATGAATAAACTGCCAGAAATGAACTTAGCCGTTTTTGCAGGAAGATGTCCATAACAGAACCAACAGCAAGTCTGACTGAGGGAATTCAGAAACAGATAAACTAAAGCCCCTATTGTTACACATTTCCAGAATGCTTTTCCATTATAGACATAGTTGCTAAACATTTCCAGAATTCAGCTCTGCAACTTCACAGGATACATACTCTAATGGTCCAGAATACATAAAACTGCATTGTAAAAACCAATAATGTGATAGACTACTACTGTTGCATCAGAAAATCTTATTATGTGAGGATTCTGACATCCATATAAAATGAAACATAGCATAATGGGGAATAATTGAGCTCATTCTACTTACTCACTCACTACATGCTCTGTATTATTTTCTGACTGCAAACACAGCTATTGGAACAGGATCGAGAAGGAGAGAAGAAGAATTGGCAGTCTATCCGTATGACTATTTTGTCATTCTAGTTTTAAAAGAGAGGCAGTTAGGAAAAGAACATGGAAGCTATGTGTTATTTTTTAGTGGGGTAACATATAAGAAAGCCCTTCTAGATCACCTGCAAAATTACTGCTTTGCTGTTAACAGCCTACAACAGATTGTTATTGCTAAAGGTTTTAACGAACATGTTTTGTCAGTAATAAAATCCAAAGACAGCTCTTTCAAACTCAGGAGTATAAAAATGCTCACAAGAAAAGGATAATTATCACTACTTACCAATTCCATATTTTGTCCTGTAATATTCTTTAGTGAATTCATCACAATCACAGAGTATTATCTTCCTTCCCCAAACATTAATTACTGCCCCTATTTTCAGGTCACTGTCTCTGTAAAATTCCTGATGCACTGCTCCTGTCTAATAAGAGGGAACATTTATACAGCAGCTCTATAAATCTCAGAATCCCACAACCTTTCTTAAAATTTAGGTAATTTGGTGTGTTTTAAAACATTACCTTCATAGTCCATTTGCATGTATTTTTCACCCCATTCTAAACTACCTCTCTTTTACAAATGCAGAATTTACATACAATAAATCTCAGTAGTTTTCATTTGAGCTATTGTCCAGTGGCAACACAATTTTATAAATAACTCTCTTTTTTGTAGAGGATAACAGGCACAGAAATTACAAAAGCTACTATAAAGACATTCAACAGCTGGAGGCATTCAATAATATCTGACCTTACGATTGTCCAGAATGTAACGGCCTCTGTTTCCTACTGGTTTTCCAAACACATTGAGAACAGTGCGACTGGTGATCATGCCCGGCTGATACAACCCGGTGGGAGCATACTGCAAGAAAAGACACCAACTCCTAACAAATACAGTTAACAGTGAAGAAAGAGAACTCGGTTACCTTAGAACTAGCAGGGTTTTTTACGGACTTACTGTTATTGTAATATTGTAGTAGTATTCTTGGGAGAATTTTTAGTAAATTCTAAGGTAAGATTACACTACCAAACCTAAAAGCCAGTGTATATGTCAAAAGCCAGTATGTATGCCAGAAGAAGAATTCAGAATCTTATCCAAGAGTAAAGTCTCCTTTTTCTTGGAAGCAAACAGAAAGCAAATGTTAGCACATCCAAAGTAACATATCCTTGTCAACATCTGCTCTAAAGGCTATTATTTTGATTGGTAATAATTATAAAACCATACAAAAGAATGACTCAGAGTTGATCCTACTGTGCTAACCACTACACAAATAGAGGGGATTCAAGTCAGTATAGTATATTGCAGTACAGTATAGTATAGTATTTTTGTTTCAATTTTAAGTTTCAAAATTACGATAGTAATTTATTGCAGTAACAGCAAATTTAATATGCAAATGCACTATTTTTTTTTTAATTATTAACAAACTGCTGATGAGGCTAATAAATGTGGGTTATATTGTCACACCACCTTCCCTGGGACCCCAACTTCCAAATGATCTGCTGTCCTTCTCAAAATTTCCACTGAATTCACAGGAAGAAGCCAGCCCTTAAAATTGTAACGTGCACTTCAATGGTAGAAGGGGTGTGTTAACATAGAGCCATTGCTAAGTCAGCATCTCAGAACATAGGATGCACAAGGTGAGAAAAGTGCAATATTTTGCTGGTAGTTTTTTTACTATAAAATGTCACTTACATTTTTGGCATCACAAATGGACTACCAGTATTAGACGGAAAGGAGGGAAAAAATTCCTCAGTATTGTACTCAATCTTTGGGTTATTCTATCATCAGGATTTGTCTGGAGCGATAAAGCACTGTATCCAGCTCATTAATTTTATAATTATAATAGGTTACAGAAGAATCAAATCCCTTGAAGATTTCTCTGAGAGGAGCCTTCTCAAATAAGCACCTAATTAATGCCTGACAAAGCTAATTCATGGATTCCTATTGATTTTAACTAGCTTTGCATAAGGCTCCCAAATCTAGGAACTCAATTTGAAGAAATCACCCTAGGTTTGCTACAAAGAAGTAATGTTATGGAATACTAAAACTAGACTTTTCAAAAGGTTCCAAATACAAGTCATATGGATCAAATTTGAATGCACCACAGTTTTACATTGGTTCATCTATCAATATTAATTAATTTTCTGGACTTCTGTTACTGCAGAGCTTTATTAATACATTTACCTTAATACATTAATACTGCAGAAAAGAAATCATAGGATATATTTCTGCCTAAACTCTCTTTCCTTTTAATTTAAGTATGACACGCCTAAACTTATTTTTTTCATCACCTATTAAGTTATTATATGAATGTGTCCAAAACCTAAATCATGTAATTATGATTAATACTCTCACAACACTTTCTAAATATTATTACAAACCTAATACAGGATCTTCAAAACAGAGCATTTAATATTTCTTAATTAGTGAAACAATTTGAAATAAACTGAAATTTTCATTCCTCACCTTTGGAAGCTTATCTCTTCTGAGGAAAAGTGGAACTGCATCCCGGCCTGAATTTACTGGCATAATTTCTTTTATATCAATAGTATCATCAGATAAATAATAGCGCAGCACAAGTTCCCGTGGGTCATGAAACATGGATTCTGGGTCATCCCACACACAGAAAAAACGTAAAACTTCTCCATCATGCTCCAGAAACTGTTTCAAAGTGTCAATGTGCTCATAAGGGCGCAATGGATTCACGCTTTCCAGCATCTGCAGATAAAGGAGAAATTAAGAGAAACACCTTTTTAATTATTTGCTTTTCAAAACAGGATACAAAACTGCAGGGTACCATCTAATCTTAGGATATGCTTTTAGGATTTTCAAATAACACCACGCAATTACAATACATGGAACACTATTTATGCTATTATCAACGAACTATTTACAGGGTTGCTGTGCCCTCAGAAAATATATGAAAACAATTTTTGGAATGGTTTTGATCCTTGTTTTTCTTGCAATAAGGTCCTCCAGATCAGAGAATTGTTAATTATTTATAGTATAGCTCACATTTTCAACAAATTGCCCATGGTAATCAGAGAACTACAACTAAAATAGCATCACCCTGTCTGATTTTCTTCCTTGAAAATTATTTTTTTATAGATGATGTGGTATAAAGAATTAATCCTTTAGTTTCCCTTTGGTGTTTTCTTTCTTTTAGCTTTAAAACATAGTTAACTTTTGATTCATGTAATACAGATGGCATATACTTGGTATGTATGTTCTCTCAATACACACACAGAGGTCTGAAAAAGAATAGCAAATTTCAAACTGAAGAACATCGAATCTTAAAATATGGAGAGCAGAACCAAGTTTTGCCAGACACTGTCCTTGCTGATCTGCAGCGCTTTTCCCATTTCAGGCATCATCATGCTCGTGTGCATGGTATTTACCATCCTAGTACTGTCTTTCATCCTTCCTGACCTCTGAAGATGCAATGGGCAACCAAATAAAGCCACAGATCCATCATCCATGGGAATTCATCTTCAACAACACAGAAATACGAATCTAAGGGTCTTCCTACATTTTCCATTGGTCTTATTTTCTATCTCATCATATTCTTTCCTTTCATTTCCTTCATTTTCTGGCCATCTGCACTATTAGGAGTCTGATGCAAGCCCATTTAATTTTCCTCAAAGCAGTCCAGAGCAGTTCACCCTTACTAAATAAAAAAATTACCTTCCACAAATTTCCACAGGGATGTGTGAGCATAAAGCAGCCAGAATTTGCTAGGTAACTTTTCTGTAGTTTCTCAACAACTGAGAATATTAAGACATAGATTCCAGTAATTTTTGGTATTCTGATGCTCTTAGTTCTCAAACATCTTTTTCCCCACTCCATTCTCTTTAGACACACGTGCACAATACTTGGAATGTTTCGCTTGTTGTTTTTACAAAAAAAAAAAAAAAAAAATTAAGCAGTTTATGCAGTACCATATATAATGCTGACATGGTCTGCCAATATCATAGAATAATAGAATCATAGAATCATTTTGGTTGGAAAAGACCCTTGGGATCATCGAGTCCAACCATCAACCCTACTCTACAATGTTCTCCCCTACACCATATCCCCCAACACCACATCTAAATGACTCTTAAACATGTCCAGGGATGGTGACTCAACCACCTCCCTGGGCAGCCTATTTCAATGCCTGACCACTCTTTCTGTGAAAAATTCTTTCCTAATGTTCAGTCTAAACCTACCTTGTTGGAGCTTGAAGCCATTCCCTCTCGTTCTGTCACTAATTACCTGCGAGAAGAGACCAGCACCAACCTCTCTACAGTGTCTTTTCAAGTAGTTGTAGAGAGTAATGAAGTCTCCCCTCAGCCTCCTCGTCCTCAAACTAAACAGTCCCAGCTCCTTCAACCACTCTTCATACGATTTATGCTCCAGGCCCTTCACCAGCTTAGTTGCCCTCCTCTGCACTCGCTCCAGCACCTCGATGTCTCTCTTGTATTGAGGTGCCCAGAATGGGACACAATATTTGAGGTGTGGCCTCACCAGTGCTGAGTACAGGGGGACAATCACCTCCCTACTTCTGCTGATCACACTATGTCTAATACAAGCCAGGATGCCATTGGTTTTCTTGGCCACCTGGGCACTCTGCCAGCTCATATTCAGCCTCTGTCAATTAGAACCCCCAGGTCTTTTTCTGCCAGGCAGCTTTCCAGCCACATTTCCCCAAGCCTATAGTGGTCCATGGGGCTATTGCGGCCCAAGTGCAGGACCTGGCACTTGGCCTTGTTGAAGCTCATACCATTAATGTCAGCCCAATGATCCAATCTATCCAAGTCTCTTGTAGAGCTTCCTTATCCTCATATGAATCAACACTCCTGCTTAACTTGGTGTCATCTGCAAACTTGCTGATGATACACCCTATGTCTTTATTGAGATCATCAATAAAGATGTTAAACAGAAATGCCCTGAGGCACACCACTTGTAACCGGCCGCCAGCTGGATTTAAATCCATTGAGCACCACTCTTTGGGACCTTCCAGCCAGCCAGTGCTTGATCCAGCAGATTGAATGCCACATGCAGCCAGTTTTTCCACAAGAATTCTATGGAGGACAGTATCAAATGCTTTTTGAAAGTACAGGTATACAATATCCACAGCCTTTCCCCCATCCAATAATCAGGTCATCTTGTGATAGAAGGAGATCAGGTTCGTCAGGCATGACCTGCCTTTCATAAGCCCATGCTGACTAGGCCTGATCCCCCAGTTGTTCATTATGTGGCTTGTGATATCAAGACAACTTAGCATGTGTTAATATATACAGCTACCTACAAAGGCCCAAGTAAGGAAAAAGCAACCCATGGCCCAGACCAAGTCACCACTATGCAGAACCAGGAAATGTAATACAAATACTAGTCTTCACTGGGGGATGGCAAAAAGCCTGAAAGCAGGAATGAAGTGAAATCAACATGTTGGCCTCAGAGTGCCACAAAGACGGGCAAATGGTCCTACACACCCCAGTGACAACGACCTTCAATTTTTGTTGCTGAGAGCTGCAGCGTTTTCTCAATAGGGGGATTAAGTTGAATGCAACAGAAACATGGAGTATTTGTTGATTTCAGAGTACGAGGCTGGATCTGTCACAACAGGCTGCATTTCGTGGGCCACAACGAAACGGAGTCAGGTCAAGAAAAACATACAGTACCATCTGCACTCAAATTAACCAAGAAAAACAGAAATGAAAGAAATTGTCATTATCTCATCTCCTACAGAAAACATCACTCCCACTACTATTGCCAGAGAAAAGACCCCAAATCCTGCAGAGAGGAATCCACAGCATTTAGGAGCTGCGAGTGAGATTTTTGGAGGAGATGTGTATGCATTCCTATATACTTATAAAAGAGGGAACTGCATTGAAATAAAACCTCACCTTTAAACTGCAGAGTGCTGGGTTCTGTGTGGCAGTAGAATTTGCTTTACACATGCAAAAAGCAGTTAATAACATATGGGGCAGAGAGGAAAATTGACATATGAATAGACCAAGTGAGTGAGTCTGCAGAAAGCCATAGATGTGCTTGAACCACAACTCCAATTAGACCTTCCTTTAAGCACTTTAAAAGTGTTTATTATCATTAAATTAGGTCAAGCAAAATCCTAAGTAGAACACATAATAGGTTCTTTTTTTTAGTTTTCAGTTTAATATCGAAAGATTTATTTTATTTTTACCAATTAATTTCATTCTGTTTCAACAGAGCTGTGAACACATGAGGAGAAAATCGTTTATATCTGGGACTTCACTATGTTAGTACAATGAGCCATATAATAAAAATTTTAAAAGCAAGTTTTCTCTTGTGCTTCATCATGTTGAAATAGCTACCTCTACATACTTTCTATTTGCTATGAGAGAAATATTTTACATAATGCATATTACTAAAAGAAATGGCACTTTTCTTAAAACCCAGTTTTCACTATTGCTGCCTCATCTGACCTGTTGCCGCTTTTTGGTGTACGGGTCATCTGGACGATCTGCCGGAGGATTTAATCTAACTCCCATCTTCCTCAGGAAATTTTTTGTAAACTGATCACAATTTATAATCTTATATCTTCGGCCATAAAAGATTACTTCTATGTTGATATTAAAATGATGTATAGTATAGAACTGATCTTCATGAGGAGGTGGAAGTGGAATCCGATGCCGCCGAACAATAGTTCCTGTAAAAGAATTAGAACAAATTCATAGCATGAGTATCATCTGCTCTCAGGATCAGTTTACAGACTTGCTAATTTTCTATGGTGATATTAGCAAAACAGATGAAGTCACATGCGATAAAAAAACTATCCTTCATTCAGCAAAAGAACTATTAGGTAAGAGAATCCTTTCTATTAACAAGAACGCTTACACTGATCATCTTCTAGAGCTTTGACTTAAATTAATACAGAAAATTAGCACCTTTTGGAGGAAACAGGAAACCACTGGAATAAATCCCCAAGTGTTGCTGGAAATGTAACAGGTTAGTATTTTTTCAACAAGAATAGCAAAAACACTGCTCTCATTAAGCTAAGAGATGTCTTTTTCACTTTTTCTGAGATGCAAAGCAGTACTTATTAGTAACATTAATTTTTCTCTTTAAGAAACACACACAAAATATTGTGCAAAAAAACACATGGCAGGGGTGTATAGGAGGGACTAGATTTGTCTATGCTCTGCATGGTAAGGAGACCCATATATAGCTAAGGTTAGAGAAGAAAAAAAAATGCCCTACCAAGGAAAAAAGTGTAATCTAGCAAGCATGCAAGGAGGTGCATTCAACTGAACTTCCTGAAGGAGCAAATTGAGAGTAGAGACAACTAAGATTAGCTGAGCTGGGGTGCAGCAGAGAAATGTATATATTGATCCATCTCCAAAATTGAGAGCCAGGAACTCATAACCCATAATCTAACAGGAACACTATCCAAAAGAAAAAGAACAGGAAAATGAAAGAATAAAGGAAAAAGAGAGACATTTTAACTTTGTTAAAGTAAGTACACACTTAAGTTTTCTTCTTGACAGTATTTAAATGAAAGTCCTGTTATTCCAGGAGCATTGTATTTGTTTATATTTACAGCATTAAAAGTGAAGGAATCTACTATTGGTCTGTCAGCTGGAAACTCACAAATATATTGCTGAATTGGGTAATGCTTTGAAAGTACTCACTGATGATGATTAAAAGACCATCTCTAATATGGAAAGGCTGAGAGAGCTGGGTCTGTTCAGCCTGGAGCAAAGATGGCTCGGGGATGGATCTTACTAATGTTTATAAATTCCTAATGAGAGAGCATGAAGAACAGGACAAGAGTCAATGGGCACAAATTAAAAGATACCAGATTCCATTTGAACACAAGAAAACACTTTTTTACTGTGAGGGTGATGAAACACTGAAACAGGCTGTCCCAAAAAGTTGTAGAATCTCCATCCTTGGAGATACTTAGAACCCAACTGGACACAGCCCTGCGCATCTGGCTCTAGCTGATCCTGCTTTGAGCAGGGGGGCTGGACTAGACAATCTTAAGATATGCCTTCCAATCTCGACAATTCTGTGATAGTACAAGTATTTTAGAAACAACTCATAAGCTACAGCCTCAGTAGGTTAAAGAAATGTGTAACACGTACATGAAAGAAAGGCATGCAGCTGCACGTATGACAAGCTATGATTTATTCTGAGTGAAGTTAAGAGTTCACAAAGAGCAGCAGATTGGTAAAGCTGGGACTAATATCTTTTTTTCAATATTATGAGAGAACAAAAAGGACAACAGTGGAAGTTTTGCCACATCAATACCTCAGTATAGTTATATGAAAATACCCTGCAGAGAATAAAAAAATGGCTCAGTCTTCAACCTCAGGGTTTTTCCTCTGTTTATCAACCCAGACACCTCTGTAGACCAGCTTTATAATGTGGAAACCCACTGGTTAAGACCAGACAGACACCACCAACCCATACTATTATAATTCCTTGCCACCACAGGTTCCCAACAAGTTTAAAACTACAAGAATTATGAAAGATGCAACTTTAAGACAATTACAGTAAACACACAAAAATTCCAAAACTAAAAATAGTTCAAATACTAACCGACTACTACAATAACAGTTTACTAGACACAATTATCTAAAAGGTCTGCCTCATTATCTCTCACTACAGAACTGGATCTCTTTCCAGTGCCCTTCAGCTGTGCATCTGGTAGTGTTTCCCACTGAGTCCCGTTTGATGATTTTCCAGCAGTGCTATTTGATTTTGGGGGTAGGTGGGGGTGGAGAAGAGCCTGGGAGAGAAGGGATGAAGAGAGGCAGAGGAGGAGGGACAAAGATATTGCTGTGTGGTTTTATTTGGTGTTTGAATGGCTTGATTTCCAAGTTAGTCCATGGAAATTTTTTATTGTTCACTTTATTTCCCTAGGGACTAATCTGTATGAAATAACTTCCACTACTACATTATCAGAGTTGTTAAATTATAATTCCTACAATGGGAACATACCCTTAATTTTTCAGGGGAATAAAGCAACAAAGCAGATTCACTCCCATATTTAAGACCCGGTCAGCATCCTGATGTTTCATGTGTACCAAATGCGACATTCTGGTTACTGACCTTTGACTGTAAAATAAACTTGAACCTCTATCTGCTTAAACATACACATATTTAAGATGCGTTCTCACAGAGATATTAGCTAGAAAACATGATAATTAGCACATTTTAACATGATGCAAAACAGAATTGCATTACCATTATCAAAACCACATGCTTTAAAATATTACCCGACTTTGGCTAATGCTTGGGTCACTTCTATAAAAATCAAGTGAGAACAGTCTTCTGCATAAATCCAGAACAATGCAAATCCTGTTGAATGATCATTTTAGTGAAAATATAATGGTTGACAATTTTCTAATATGAGGTGTTTTCTGAAGGTGTATTCACCTCAGAACTGGTGAATAAGCCTTCAGCTTTTTCATATCACTTTTCAAAGTATAATACACAAGCCCATTTTGTTCTGAGGGATGAGAACTTCTTTCCTAATGGAAAATGTCTGGTAAAGATAATATCTGTAGCTTTGTTTTTATTAGGTATCACTGTGCCTGATCTGCACATGTAGAGGATACATTTTGTATTGTTGAATTTCAAATTCAGTAAAACCTGATCAATTGAGGTTAGTGCTCAGCATCTTTTAATTTGTTCTTCCTTCTAGAAAATAATTGAATTACTACTTCTAGAAATTTACTACAAGTTGTCATAGGAAGATCTGTTTATGTGCAACACTCAGGTTTCTCAGGACAGATGGCTATTCTTGATGTTTGTTTTGTCTTTTGTCAGCTTATTGAGCAGGCTATACTACTGGACCACCACAAATATTTTAAATATTTGCATCTGGTCAGGCAAAAGCTCTCCTCAACTGTACTCCTGTAAAGGGAGTTGGGGGTATTGGTTTTCTCTGACACTGGTGGTGGTGGCATCACATTCCCACACCATAGTTTGTAGCATATCTTCTTTTCTCTCAGGGCTTCTGACTATTTGGCAACTACTGCAGCAGCTTAAGGAGGCCTTAATAGTAGTGAAGTCCTTTTGACTGTGAGGCAGCAGCTCATGAAGCTGGGCAGCAAATGATTTGGTCTCTCCTGCTACATTGCTCAGCAGAAGAAACAAAGGGGTATCAAGAATTGCCTCAGCACAGCTTTCTGATTCCCTCTGCACTACTTGAGAGTGCATTAGAGAGAGGAGAGGAATGTGTAATGCCTAGAATTTGACTGCTTGCACAGAAAGGAGGAGAAGCAACCACTACTATTTCACCCCAATAAACAAGGGAGCTTCTTACTTTCACTTATTCACCCACCTCAGCACATAGGAAAGTCATGACTTGGCCACCATCAAGTATGGCAAAATCACAATTATTTCAAAACCTCAAGGGAGATCTTAAACTCTTAGATAATGGGTTATACTGGAGGAGCTGACTGCAGCTTCGCTTTCCTGCTTGTACTTTCCTCTTCAGCCAGACAGCCTTGGGAACCCAGCCAGCAGGCAGCTCCACTCTCTTTTTCAGCTGGCTGACCTTGGGGAAACCAGCCAGCTGCTCCACTCTGCTCTGGCTTGCAGAGCCTGGATTGCACTGGAAGCTACAGTCAACCCCATGGGACAGAAATGACCTTTTGATAAGACAGTATCAACCAGCCACAGTCCTGTTAACTGGGAATTAGATCTACAAAACACTTGCACTGCCATATCTTGCCTCACTCTCTATGGGAGAATTGCTTTTTATATGGGAAAAATAATGAGCATTCTGGCTCTGGAAGAAAACAGTGGAGTTAGTTATGTGGTCAAGTTTACTGTCCTTCTCTTCACTCTGTAATCCCTTATTTTTAGTCAGTTTTTGTGCACTGTGATTTTCTTGGTATTTTTTGCTTTGATTCTGGCTTCTCAAGTTCAGGTTAGCCTCTACACTCCTTTGTGTTTGGCATTGAATTTCTCTGTTTGTATAGATTTCTTCAAATGCTTCTAATACTTTCCAAAGTTCAAACTATAGGAAGGCAGTTTCCAAAATTAAATGAAGTTTAAATTTCAGTTATTTGATAGCAAACTTATCTGTCCAAATTCATGTCCAAGTACAGCAGCCAATTCCATAATGCCCTTTCTTAAAGTCCCTGAAATACATTTCCCATAGATCATTTACTGTGTCACTCTGAGATTTTGATCATGATAAAAGCACATTTTTCCCAAAGCCAATTTGGTTTAGCTTTGTAAAATCATAACTGAAGTTAGAAGTTCTTCTAACTTCTTTACAGCTGTTCCTTCACCAAATCTTCCTGCAGTTCGTAAGCTGCTCTACATTTTTTTTCTCCAAAGTCACAAGTGCTACCCAGAGTGGAGAGTACAGTGGGAAACAGCTACATTTCTCTGATCTCACCATGCCCAGGGACACCCATTCTGATAATCAAGGTCTCATTTGTGGGTTACAGCACAAGCACTGGTAATCCCATGGCCTCAAGGCATTAACCAGCCAAGCTAAGAAGATCTACCTTTGATCTACCCTACCACCTGCCTTTTGATCTACCCCACTACTGCTATATCTACTCTGCAAGAAGATTCATGAGAACTGTCAGTTGAGATGTCTATCTTACATCTTTTCTGCTGGGGTAAACATCCAAGTTAAGGTCACCATCACATTCTGCCTTCAACAGTTCAATTCCACTCTTTCCATCACATTTTTTGCCATTCCTCCTTTACACAACCCCTTTCCTGCCACTACAACTTTCCAATGAATTGTCTCTGCTCCTGATGTTCCTACGCTTCTTTCTTCACCCACATCTGTGTTCTTTTTTTCAGTGCACTCTGCCTTTCAACAACCCAAGGTCTCCTACAGCTGAACTCTACAAACCCCTGGCCTTTCAATTAACTGAAACTTGTTTCAGCAGAGGTGCAGAGGACACCATTATGGTTAAGATCCTGAACTTCAGGTCAGTTCTTCATACTGTTAATGACCTTTTCTGCACTCCTTTGTGTGTGAAACACTCCTTTGTGTTTTGGTTTACCAGCTTTACAAGGCAGACAGTTACACTTCTGTTGTTCTCAGGCCTACAAATTCCCAGTCAGGACAGGGAATCTGAATAACGTAAGAGATATATATAACTATAATAAAAGATGCAATGGGCAAATTTTTAATTGAAAATAGAATAAGACTAGCAGTTAATGGTTTGGAATTTCTTTTTAAGAAACACTGCTTTTGCATATATTTAATATTTCAAATTTAATAAATTTAATATATAAAATAAACTTTATATATAAAAACCAAATCTTCAGTGTCTTTAACATAAGAACTTTGTGGTTGTTCTTCAGCTATAGAGCATGAAGCTACTGCTCAAGTGTGTGTGAGTAAAGAATCCTCTGATAGGCATCTCCACCACCTTTTTCCCTCTACATCATATTAATCTCTAGGATAATAAAAATATTTATGTAGATGTTTATGATAAAATATAGGCCCAGATTTTCTCATCAACTGTGAAGCCTAAACACATCCCAAATAGTCCTTGGGCCTTTCAATCTACAGTATCTCTTCCTTCCTAAACACAATCAATATACAGAGCTTCCTTACAGCCCAGGTACCAGCAATAAATAAATTAAGTGCCCTTTCGAGATCCTGTAATGTTTATTTGTAATCCCTCAGCTTAGTATGTTGTGTATACTCTTTTATCTCACACAGAGCACTCATACAAAGCCATAAAGGCCTTTAAAACATCCTTGCATGGAAGACTGAAAGAATTCTTGTTTCTCTCTAACACTAGAGAGTTAGAACTCTAGTTAGAACTAGGGGTTCTAATTGACAAGCGGCTGAATATGAGCCGGCAGTGTGCCCAGGCGGCCAAGAAAACCAATGTCATCCTGTCCATCTATGATTCTATGATACTATCCAGTTAATTTTAGACCTACTACCAAAGGTGACTCCAAAACCATTAATGTAAGATACAACCAAGGAAATAGGGGAAACTGTGGCCTTCCTGTCACCCCAGAGTCATGACTACACTGCCAGGAACATCAGGCCTGAAGGGGCAGCCTGCACAACCCATACAACAAAGATAATGAAAATGACTCATTGCTATAGCTAGGAATCAGCTTTGAATTTGCTTTATCCTGCCCTAATGAGCCTGGCTTCCACCTTCCCTCTCAAGGACATCACCTCTACCTCTCAGGTTAACGGTACTTCCTTGTTGATAGTCATTTGTTCCAAACCACAAAATCCAGAAACAGCCGCTTCCAGTCCCATGACACACAAGTCAAGGAAAACCTAAACCCGATGATGTCTCCAGCCTTGTGCATATGAGGGCAGGGAGAGGATAACTAACTTGCAAGTTCCCAAGAGATCCAACATGTTTTTCTTCAAGTCTTGAAAAAGTACTCTCCCAAGTAGGAGAGGGATAAAGTTCCTCTCTATTCAACATCAATTCCTGCTGAAAAGCCAGTAAGATTTCTGGCAACAAGGACCACTCAGCACAGGGAGAGCAGGGCCTGAATTACTGGTTTAAGAAAAGATTCCCAGGTAATTTCATCCCAGGTCTAACTGTAATGATGCAAGTAACACCTTTAAATATTATCCTACTTTGTAGACAGAGAAATTGATATCATCTGCTCATGTTGGAAAAGAATACAGCAGTTAAAATGTTTACTTATTTTTGAAAATTGCTGTGCTAAGAACTACTAGAACATACAAAATATCTTTGGGGATTGGGAGGCGCAGTCATCCCAAGACATCCTGCTTATCTGGACTATATCCCTTGAAAACTTTTTTAATTCTGGCAATGACCCATAAACACCAAGAAGCAGCAGCTGTGCTCCCCTTCTGCAACAGGATGTTGATCGCTACATCATGTTTTCTTAATGTAAACCAAGTCCATTAATACTCTAGTAAATCAGCTCAATAGACCCTCCTCCAAAAGTCCTCAGGCTGGTCCAAGTGCAGTATTGTGACACTGAGGCAAAGCAGCTTCTTATCTTAGAGGCATCAAGGAAAAATTATTGTGCCAAGGGCGTTTAATCATAAAAGAACCAACAGCCAGAGGCACAAAAGACACTTTCCTTCAACAATGGCAGAGATACTGCAGCAGCTAATAATGAACAGTTACAAAGCTGCAGGTAGAGAACTTACTTCCAGTGCCAAGATGGGAGGAACCAGGCTGAGGAATGGAGATCTAGAACAAAAATCATTTTTGCAGAAGTAACATGACACTGACAATAAGCCCACTATCATATGATTTAAACAGATATATTAGAGAAAAAAATGTACCTCTGAGTGAGGGAGGGGTTTATACCTTACAAAACCTACATCTTCAGAAATGAAGACAATAAAAAAGTTCACATTATGGTCCATAGTAAGAAAAGACAATTATAGCTGTTCACTTACAGCTCATTTTAACTATAAGAAGTCATGTTATGTATCCATTAGAATGGACCAAGACTGTACTGAAGAAAGATATAAAGGGGAAAAAAGGAGTGCTATTAAAAACAAATACCTTGAGGTATGCCACTGTTTTTCACTTGAGGTTCAGTCACTTGAATTGTATCATCCTCAAGGTAGAAGTATATTTTACAATGTCTGATCCTATACAGCTCTTGATTTTTGTCAGGCACTTCTTCCTCAAAATAGGCATCAAAAGACAATACCTATTAAAAACAATAAATAAATATAAGGCAGCAAGATCTTCAATGCTTTTCCAAAATAAACTTGTATAGATTATAGGCAACTAAATATATGGATTCCAGAAGGTAGATTTATTTCTCACAAATGTAAGAATAGAAATACATATTAAATCACATAAATTTGAAATTCTTTGCTGGCATTTTTATTATCACAACATCTAAGCAAAGATAAAGAAAGAAATAAAATATAAAACTATCAGCAGGCTGCTTGGAAAATCTTCAGAACAAAGCACTTTTGATAGCACAAAGAGCTACCTAGGTCCTGAAGCAAATTTTAGACTTCAATGAATTGCTGGAAAATAAAGTGCATTATGACAGAAATGGCTTTACCATTGGAAAGGAGAGTTCTTTTAAGCAGATACTGAAAGATGTTTAATGAATGGTACTGAAGATTATCACAGAGAAAATATGCTTTTTAAGGAGTAATTTAGAGCTATGCAATATTGGCATTTCAAATCTTACCTGGTTCTGCAATTTAGCAAGTGGGGAAATCTCAGAGACCATACCAACTGCTCTTGCAATAGCAATAACGCAAGAAAAAAAAACCTTCACAGATGAGATGTTCAGTGGCCTTTATGTCTGGAGATGTCAACTTAAACTCAGCAAACCATTACAGAATGTTCTTCTTAGTATCATTTATGGTGTTTAATCACCAAGACCAATTTTAAGGGAATGTGCAAGAAGTACCTACCTAGAAGTACATTTTCTATCAGGAGTCTTGCCATGGTAAGTATATGCAAGGAGATAATAATTAAAACAAGCCCCCCCCCCCCCCAACATATTTAGGTCAAATCAGTGCTAATCCATATTTCTTTTTTTGCAATGATTCTATTTAATATCTTAAATTATCTTTATTCTTGATTCATTAGACAAACCAAAGCATTAGAAAAAAGACAACTTAGCTGTTCCCTATGTTTCAGTGAGCATCTGGCAGACCATGGCTTGAAAGTGCTTGAAATCTAGTGAGCTAGCCAAGATCCCTATATAACACAGAACAAACCAGTTAATAGTCTGTATTCCTTTGGCACGTGCCTTTGAGAACCTCAAAGTACTTCCATGAATACTAATGACAGAGATTGTAAAACACCCTAATAAAAAAATACAACCTCTTTTTCTACCTCTGGGGAGAGAGAGCTAATGGCTTGCTCAGGAGCACACAAGAATAGCCACCCTGTGTCCTAGACAGGTTTCTCAATAGGCCATACTCCCTTCGCTCAGGCAAGGTAACTGTAAGATGAGAAAAACTACATATCCACAAACTATTTCAAAGGCTAAGATCCCACTGATTGAACTGCATCAAAAAATATGACATACTTTTGGCATGGAATGTCCTGCACTGTGACCCGCCACTATTAGAGAAATAAAATTTAAATTATAATCAAATGACGTAACTGTTACCTGTTAAACCTGATACCATTAAATCTTCACACAAAAGAACCTAGACACCATATGTTATATTTTAAGTAGCACAACATGTAAGTTTCTGAACAACCTACAGAAGAAAGAGCTGAAAATAAATAAAAATGCATTCTGGCCACATGTAATTAACTGTGGATTTCACTGTTTCATGTATCAAACAGAAAAACACTGGATAAAACATCTGACATACAACAGACCCAGCACAAACAACTCTATCATCTTTTAACATCTCTTCTTCTTACCATTTGTCTAAACATTGATATTTTGTGTTATTTGGAGCGACCAAAGTATCCTTCCCGGCCTTCAGTTACTATTGCGTAAATCTCTTGACTATTCTAGGGGACTTAAAAGGTACTGTGGTGGAACCACTATGTCCCAGTCTGAATATCCTGGGATTCACCTGACACTGAGCTGAATTTCATTCCTTGTCCAGTGTCTGGTAAGCCATGCAACCATTGGAAGCTCCCTTAGATGCTGTACTCTCTTCTCCCCATTCTGCTAATCCCACTGGAGTACAGTTGTTTGACAACCATATTGCTCGAGTGCCTCTTTGATTACTAATTGCTCTTAATTTTGTCAATAACATTTTCTGACAATGGTTGTCTCATAGATCTCCGAGCACAATCAGGTCCTAAATACACTGTATTTATTTCTTTAACTGAGCATACACCTATGTTCTGGTTTACTCCATTTGAGGAGTTTGTGCAAGTTCTTTTGCACTTATTCTCTTCATACCCTTAACAACATGCTAGTATATGAAATAATATGCAGCAGCCAACTGCAATCTTGCAGATCAAAACAGACGATTCAGGAAGGGTGAGGAGGAGAAGGAACAGAAAAGAAGATTACTTTTCATTTTAAAGCAAAGTTAATTTTAAAAATACTTGAAATGTAACACTTCCTAACTCACATACCATGTAGTACATTGCTATGTGTAATGTCCCCATTCCACTCTAAAAAAGTAAATGTTATGTATGAAAAGAAAAAGTAACAAAGATTGAATAGACTCTGTGGCATTTTGTAAACTTGGTACAAGGTTTCCGTGGCACTTGGGGTAGTCAAATTATAAACATTGTTTCAAGCCCAGAAGGCCTTGCATGTGTACTTAATTACAGAAGAAATTAAATTTTCAGCTGCTTCCTATTAGGCATATGAATTGCAAAAACTATTTATTAATCTACTTAATAATGAAGTTTTATGCCTATCCTTCCTCCAACTACTATGGGTACTGCTGAAAGTTAGAAACCATAGAAAAATGGTAAGAAAACAGACTACATTTAAAAATACAAACACCACCTCAAACCATTCTTCGTGTAGTCCATTTTGCTGAGTTACAAACTGCAGCACTGGCGGAAATAGCTGCATTCTGGGCTCTTAACTGGGGATGCTAACTTAGCTGGGTAGTACCCCTTAACTGACTGCATTTAATACAAACACACGAGCCCTCCAGAGGCCAATTCCGAATCTGCAAACTCCTCCCCTGTGGAGGAGTTTGCCCTGTGGAGGAATACGCTGATTAGAGAAGGAATTTTGAAAAGCTAGTTAGTTACTCTCATCTGCTACGTTCGGTGGCAAGTCCCCACTGTGTCCCTACCTAACCACTTTTTTTCATAAACCCGGGCCCAAGTTTAACTTGGCTAAGTTGGCCTAACAAGTTTAACAAGGCTAACTTAGATATGGTCCTGAGAAGCCAATGCATACCTCCTCGTTGAAAGAAGGGAGCAGATAAAGTAAGTGCAAGACTGACTGAAGCCTTAACACTTTGGCCGTCAGACCAATTCATACTTGAGCACATTGCTGAAAACTATGTGAGCAATACTAAGGACTTTGGAGGTAATGCTAACCGAAGTCATGTGTATCTATCTATTCAAGCCTTACATTTTCTTGTAGTAGATCTGGTCTGCCAAAGAGATGAATGCATAATTGTCCTGCAATTACCTGCATAGCTTTTCTTTTAAAGCAAAAATTATGAGATTAGCCATTCTTCCCAATATTTAAATATCACAATCATTTAGTTAGGCAATGTTTCTGTGATCTGCTGAATGATTTCTTTTTCTGGATCATTTTTCTTCTCTGATTGTAGGCTTCTTGCTTTAGAAATAAAATATCACTAAGTAGAATTTAATGTAAATTTAAACATGAAAAGTACTGACAGTGTGCTACAAAATTTGTATCATCACAGATTACAGTTATTTGATAACTCTTTAATGTTAAAGGTTTCACTACATTCTTACATAATAACAAAAATATTAATTTTAAATTCATGTGTCTGTAACAGACACAATCTGGCTATATTACACATGAACAGGTCACACAAAAATCAACAGGACTTTGAGCAAGCAAACTTTATGGCACAAGTGAATTCCAAGCCTTTAGCACTCCGCTGTGGTTAATGGTTCCCGAATGCCCATACACATTTTCTCCTGGACTGGGGCCTACCTTACATTCATTCTTACCTAGTTGCCAAATAATTTGCTTAGTGTCACCATTTTCACTAAAAAGAAATATATCAACCACTCCCTTATTTTTATTATATATCGTAGGAGATGTAGCTCAATACATAAATATTTTTATATGTTGCTGTATGGCATGATACATGTTTATATTAATTGTCCAATATACCAATAAGATGGAAAAATAGATGTTACCACTCTTCTTATCTATTTAGGAGCTTTTCTTTGCGTATACAAAATAATCTTCTGAAGTATTTTACTAACTTCATTTCATCTTTACACGCCTTTGTCATAGTCATAAAAACCATACAGATACAGATTTCTACATACCTGCTTGTCAAATGCTACCCAAGTAGGAGCACCACTTCCCATCCCTTTAGGAAACACACTGTATTCAGGTTTCAGCTTCTGACCAGGTAATGGTTCACCTCCTATTCCAGGTTTATCTTCTCCAAGCAACATAGCAACATTATTGCAGTAACCCCAGTGCTGTGACTTGTGGAATTTTTCTTTCCCTATCTGTCAAAAGTTTGGAAGAAAAAGAGAAAAAAAATCTGTGTGTTTGTTTTTAAATCACGAAGAGTTAACTATCTTGGCAAGGGGAATTAATCATGTAAAAGTTTCTCTATAATTACTTTTAATACTGAGTCCAAAAACTTGTAACAACTAGAATGCTGCAAGCAAAGCGACGTATTTCAGTGGTCAATTTGCCAGCCTTATAGATGAAATGGAAAAGTATTCCACGAATTAACCGAGGCTGATAGACAGGATGATACAGGCCATTTCCCTCCTCTTCCTTCCCTGCAACAAGGATTGAGGTGTGTGGTAGAAAGAAGCACATCACCCACAAGAACTGTTGCAAAAGGTAGAGGGGAAAAGCCCTTTCTATAGATCGCCAGAGCACAAATGGAAACAGTTCAGGAGTACTCAGAGAACAGCCTGCTCTCATTACTTATGTCAAAGATCTTATTTACACTTGCGTCCCCAAGCGCAAAATAAATAGCTCTGTACTAGTGAATACACTTGAATTTCGGACAGTTGGATCTGAATCAAAAGACGGAATATTCATTCCATCTGGGCTTATTCCAAAAGAAGGTCTCTGTAGTGATTTTTTTATATTATTACCATTTTTTCAGGCAATTAAGGATGGAGTGCTTAAAAAAATATGCACTACCAGCTGCAAAGAAACCTATTTTGCCTATTCACATTTCCGGGCTGGGGCTGGAGCCAGACTTGAAGTGATGCAGAAAAGCCTCTAACCTCAAATGAATATCAGTCCTGTCTGTGGAAATGTCCCTCCTAATGAGCTGCCTGCTTTGCTGGCCGGTTCCCTCAAACAGAGGCAGCCGCTGTGAGCTGCACTCGGGCAGCAATCCCCCTAACGACCCCACACATCAGTCGCACACAAGAGGACAGGGAAATAGGAAAAGCCAAGAGAAAGCTCCACTAACCCTTCCTCCCATGAGCAGCAGCTCTGACTCATTAGCTTCTCTCACTCTCCTATTCCTTCCCTCCTCACCCTCTCAAATCCTTAAAACATTTTGCCTGGGAAGGCAGAGAAGGGCCACTGGGTAATTGCACCCCAGCACATCTGGTAAGCAGAGACAGTGAGTACCACCGCTGTGCCCCCCCCTCTGCCTGGGACTGGGTGAACATGAGGGAAACTGAGGCTGAAGAGGGAGGAACTGATGTTATGGGTGAGCACAGAAAAGGCCCTTGGTAGAAGAAAAGGCTGGACAGCAAAAATTTTATAGTAGCACTGGAGCAAATATGTCAGCAAAGTAGCAGAGGGCCAAAATTGCCTCTCATTTGGAAGACCAAGCAACACTAATTATCACACACATATATATTTAAACCAGTGCTCCCTCAAAAGGTGTAAGACAACTCTAAGTTACTATCAGGAATCAAAAAAATGACCAAGAAAAACAACAAAGAAAAGGAACAGATCATTGTTTTTCAACACGGTAACATTCAAGTGTTCCAAGATAACATAACCCGCTCAGCACAGCAGTTCTGGGAACAAGGGCAAGCATTGAAGCAGTAAAACCTGAAAGTAACCAAGTAGCTATTTCATTCTGACCACATAAGAGTGAGGAATTTAAAAGGCAGCTTGCTCACCCTCATGGTTCATAACATTCAACATGTGTATAAGGCTACTGCACACTGAAAGTTACCATCTGAGCCGTTCACCTGCCTTGCAGTGCTCTAAATCCAATGACATAGGATGGAGAGTTGCCCTTGACATGAACAGCTCAATCATACTTTAGCTTAACCTTTGCTTAAAACCCCTTTACATATCACTTATGTTCTTTTGCAAGGACAGTGGTACGAAAAATAATAAAATACTTGTTATTTTTACAAATCATTTTTTTTAATACCATAATAATCAATGACCATACCTTGCTTACATTAACAAAAGCTGGGCCAGCCAGCACCCTTTGGAACAGTCATCGCGAAACAAGATAAGGTTCATATACTGGGGACAGGAATGATTGAGAGTATGGTAGCACTTCCCCAAAGAAGACATTGAAAAGGTAAGCAATGTTTTGAAAAGAGGTGAATAAAGGGGCACATGGCAACTGCCATAGCTTAAAGAATAATACAAAGGAAAATAAAAAGTACTCCTGAACCATATGTTTGTAACTCAAGAACAAGGGTTACTGAATAAAAGAGAAAATCAATAAAAGGAAATACTGAAATACTTGTTTGTGTAATGACTAGTTAACCCACAGGCCCCCCTGCCACACTGCATTGCTTAAGCCAAGAATTTGACAAGATTAAAAAAAGAGCTGTGTATTTGCAGGAATAATGCCCCCCCCGAAAAAAAAAAAAATTTAATATCAGCACATTTTTTGAGCTGTAATATAAAATTTCATGCTGCGGTGCACAGCAGTGTAAGCGCTGACGTTCAGGCATTAGGAGCTGATCTTCATGTGGTCATCCCACCCTTCCCTGAAGAAGTGAACAGAGGCTCTCTCCTGGCACAGGACACTGGAATGGATTGGTACTAATGGGGTCTGGCACCCACTTTGTAATACATCTACACTTGGGATGGTTTTTTCCCTCTCCTTTGGGCACTACTGAGCTGCCCTTTCTTCTTCTATTGCTTTTTATAATATTGTTTTCCTCAGTAAGCTGATAGAGTTGGGGAGAAGTCAAAATGGGAGGGAGCTTTCTGCACTTATCAGTACAAATGTGGAATAACTATAGTCAAGCTGAGTTTTAAAAGGGAAATTTCCAGGCAGAAACATCTGATTTATACTGAAGGTGCTATAGAACAGATCCACTTTTTGGCATGGCAAATATTTAATTATTTTCCCCCTATTACCAAAGCATGAGCTAGGGAAAAAGGCATAGTTATTAAGGCACAGTAAGCATGGCACTTTTCCTGAGCAAAGGAAAGCTCTTCATGACCTCAAAGCTTCTTGTAGATGCATTTGCTATTCATCTGATTCTGGGGTTTGGTGAGCTACAGTGTGGTAAAGTGTTCATCAAAAAAATATAGGTTTGCTCATGCTGGAAATTTTCCAGAATTTAGGGATGAAATTGCAACTTCATTCACAATTTGATATAAAAAATACACAGCATGATAGCTGCAATTCTGCTAAGAATCTTTTGTGGCATTCTTGTTTGACAGAATGGTTCTATTTTAGATTCCTAATCATAAAATTACTTATAAGCCCCTTCTCCATTAAAAGCACCTAAATCCATGTGCAAAATAATGTCTTCCAAAGTTCTGTACAGTTATTTCTTAAAATAAAATAAAACAAAAAAAAAAAGAACAACAACAACAAAAAACAAGAGAGTTTCAGAAAAAGAGCAATTGTAAGTGAAGATCACAAAAGAGAAAAATGACATTTGGGAATGTCATTCGTGGCTAATGAAGTCAGACCACATCCAGCCTAAAATAGTGACAGAACTTCATGTTACCTCCACAGTAATACTAAATGACTTCTAAAAGAAATCTGTGAGAGTGCAGGGAAAGAGCTTTACTGTGTCTTCTTTGCTAATGCAGTTAAACTGCATTAAACGGGCTGTAGATCTGCTGAACAAAGCTGGCCGTTTTCTGTGCGGTGAGCCTGAAATAAATATTGAGGATACACTCAATAGTGACAAATGTAAAGGTCAGGATTCTCTGACTGCAGCTATTGGCTTTGCAAACTCAGCCACTGCAGTCTTTGGGGAACGCTGCCTTGTGCTCCCTCCATCTTGCTCATTAATACTCTGGCACAGAGTCACTGCAAACTCATCACAGAGCTGCACGTTTCAGTGGAACCAAATACAACTTGAAGTCTCTCCCCACAGTGGCTGGAGTGATGAGGGAGCCCTGTGACACACGCTGTCTTGGGAGCTATATGTTTTTAACCAAGTCCCACGGAGAGTTATGATGGAAGCCACTGGTAGCAGTCCGGTTCTCTTCCCTGTGTCCACTCTTAATTCCCACCTTGAGAACAACAGCTGCTCTATGGACACCCGGCTCGAATACTGTATCAAGATGAACTGTGATGTTTCTGAACTACTCTAAGCTGCTAATACACTCTCCTGCTTCCTTCAGCTAAGCAATGGAAATAAATGCGAATGCTGCACACTGTGCTGGTCAAATTCATGTGACCTCCTGCCCTGTGGAAAGTGCAGGTCTCCACCAGACAGAAATGAGACAAACAGCAGAAGTTCCTGCAACACTTACAAGTAGCATCTCTCACAAAGTTAGCACTCACTGCTTAGTGAAAAGCCACACTTCACCTACCAATTTTCAAATCTTTTATCATCCCCAGCTTTCTGCAGAGGTTTCAGTATCTGCAGAGGTTAAGTGGTACTGGAAAAGGAGGATTACCTTAAGACATTGTTCCCAGCAACTCTGGTGCCCCTCTAACACATACCAGAATAAGGTGCATCCACACTAACAGCCTGCAGCAGCACAAGATGAGCATGGACCTGTTGGAGTGGATCCAGAGAAGGGCAACAAAAATGATCAGAGAGCTGGAACACTTCTCCTATGAGGACCAGCTGAGAGAGTTGGGGTCATTCAGCCTAAAGAAGAGAAGGCTTTGGGGAGTCCTTATTGTGGCCCTTCAGCACTTAGAAAAATCTTATAAGAAAAATGGGGACAAACTTTTTAATAGAGTCTGTAGTGATAGGACAAAGGGTAATTGATTAAAACCAAGGGAGGGTAGATTCAGACTAGATATAAGGAAGAAATTTTTTACATTGAGGTTCCACAGAAAGGTGGTAGAAGCCCCATCCCTGGAAACATCCAAGATCAGATTGTTTGAGGCTCTGAGTAACCTGATCTAGTTGAAGATGTCTCTGCTCATTGCAGGGATGTTGAACTAGGTGACCTTTAAAGGTCCATTCCAACCCAAACCATTCTATGATTCTATGATTGTATTAGCTTGCTCTTACTGCCTTAGCTGGTACAGCCTAAAAGAAGACAAGAGATAGGTATAAAGCAAAGGGTCCAAAATGCAACCCAGACATACAGGAAAATTTGGGTTTGGGGTTTGTGAACAGAGACCTGGGGGAGTAGGGCTGAAGGGCAGGAGGTAGTAGAAGGGGTTCAGGAAAGGAGGTCAGGGCAAGGAGAAGGAAAAGCACAGCAGGCAGGCTTGCTTATAAAGAGGTCAGCAAGCACTCTGCCCAGAAAAACTAATGTCCCTTTTTGGCACCAATGGTTAGAGCAGCAGGATTACTTAAGCCAGGAGACCCAGAGACAGCAACAGTAGCGCAGTTGAGGGCAATTCCAGGGTCCTGCAACAAACAAGGAAAATGGGGAATTTGTGCTGCGCCACTACAGTTTGCAACAGAATCTGATTTTCTTGAGGATGAGATCTATAAACTCATTGTCCGATTCTCTGAGAAATGCCACAAGGAAATGTTGCCCAGAATTCTCTCTTTGAGAGGGATTTCACAAAAATACACCAGTCAGCTAGCACCGGTAAATCTGACCGATACAAATATGTGGACCTCTCCATTAGCTGCTGATAAAGGCAAGAAGATCAGTCTGGTATCAGAAGGGGCAGCTGGCTTGGACAATGCCAGGTGGACCAGTAACACTAACAAAGGAAGTAACGATGCTGTTTCATTGCAACCATGTCATTCCCAACACAGTGCAGATTCCAAATGCACAAACTTCTTCCTGCAGTATCAGAGTAAATCTATTTTATGCTACATTTCCACACTTGCAGGATTAAACACAGTTATCAAGATTTTGTCCTGACAAACAGGTGACAAACATATAACTTGTATGGACAAAGCTGAAAATCTCGCTATTGCACAATTTCAGTATCAGTTGGGCTCTGCAGGCAGAAGCTACAGTACATAGGTCTCCCCATGGCTTTTAAACATTGGCTTCAGTGGCAGGAACAAAAGAAAAGAGGAACTTCCCTTTTCAAGGGTACGCAAAAGGTAGTGAAATTTTCAAAGGAGTTACTGTTTGTGAAAATAAAGAAATGAATAAACTCTTGAATTCAACAGGACAGTAAAAGATGTGTGAGTACCACATTCTGCCACTGCCAGGCAGACAAGGGCTGTCAGGACAGAGAAGTGCCAGCCTTGCCAAGGGGGGCAGCAGCACTCCTGGCGCAAACTCTGGCCTCCTCAGCCTTGGAGAAGCGGAAAGGCTGACTTCGGCCCATTAGCCAGCCTGCTGAAGAGAGGGTCCTCAGAAGTGGGCAGGAGATGGGCTAATCTGTACACATAATACCAGCCTGCTCTCCTTCGATCCTTCGATCTCCTGATTGCCCACATGTGAACATGTCAGGAACTGCTGATGAGCAGCTTATTTCTGGACTTTTGTTCAACAAAGAGGAGTTTTAAAGGAGGAGAAGGGGGATTATTTGAGGAGTGGACTTGTAGTGTACACTTGTAGTGTACACAAACTATTGCAATTCTGATTTTAAAGAAATTTGAAAAAATAGGAGTGGTTCCTATTACTCTATATATTTACTTTACTTTTACTCTAATATTTAATGCTCCTGAAGCCTTCTGCTAGTCATCATTCTTCTCCATCTCATCAAACCAAGCATCAAATATGGCACAGCTTGTGTTATGCCTACCCTTGCTCTTCATTCAGCACAAAAGAAACATTACCTTACATTACGGTAGGAACCATTTCTGCTGTTTTAAAAGTGCTTATCACCTCCCGATGTTTCCCTCCAGTCTCGTTAGCTATGATGCCCGAGCAGCAAGATTTTGTCCCAGCTACACAGGACTGCTGCTGAATCGGGCACCAATCGGTTACAGTTAGGGGAGGGAAAAACCGTAAAAACCAGCCAGCGGCTGCTGCCTTTCACAGTTCCGGCACCAGGGGCAGTTGCGAGCTGCCTGGCCTCGCTGCTGTTGCTCCTAGATGCTTCTGCTCCTGGCTAGAGAGGAGGTGCTCCCGGTAGAGCTAGCTAGAATTAATAATACTCGTAACAGAGGAGTAATACAAGAGTTAGTGGCTCTTAGATCCAGAAACCTAAGCACTGCAGAAGGATTTCTTCCTTCCCATTTGTCAGTGCAGTCCCTGCTGCTCTCAAGTTAGACTCCGCATCCATAACCATCTTGAAGCTCTGATTTTCCGGAGACAGTCCAGCCACCTTATTAAACATGCCCAGGGTAGACAAAACGCCTATGTACTCCTCTTCCACTGCCTTTCGTGGGGCTATATATGAGGCAGGTGGAAGCATTAGGGGCAGAGAAAAGAGGATTGCAGCAGTAGCTTGAACAGTGATAAGAGTGGAATTAATACCCATAATTATAAACCAAGGGCTGACAGGAGCAGAAATCCCCTGTCCCCTGCTTGTCCTTCTTCAGGACATGCTTTGCTACTGTTGCTTCTGTGCAGTAAGAAGCGTTGATGGCAATGCTCAGAAAACTAACACATGAAAATACTTTTTTCCTTTTCAATTTATCTATAGCAGTGGCACCTGTTTTTTCTTTAAATATGCTCTTCTTGGCCTCTCATTTGTGGAACTATATGAAAATAAAACTAATAACCAAAAACTAAGCGGAGATCAGAAATGCTTTTCAAGAAAGGCAAGTTATCAGTATTAACTCCATTATCCTAAGGACTGTCAAAAAGTGCAATTTGGAGCCCTGACAATGGTATAATCAGGGTTTTATAATGCTGTCTTGTGGCAATTGTGACTTGGTTTTGATACCTTCAGTTCTCATAATATATATACACACTATATGTACTTCAGCATGAAATGTTCTGGATACAACTCACTCCACCATACTCCATAACTAATAATCCCTATTACGTAAATTAAACTAAAATTTGGAGAACAATAAAGTCTCAGATAACACTGAGCTGAGCTATTCTGCTTCCACGCAGCAGATACCAATGGTATGCACCTATTTCAAGGTTGCTGATATGCCCACTCAGCAGCTACCTGAAGCATTATATATGCTATATGTTGTAGAAGCACAACCAACTCTCTACAAAACAAATTTGAATTCAGCAAGAGTATGAGTATTCACTGCAAGGCCCTTTTTTTTTGTAGTTTATTTTTCCTTCTTAAACAATGGCACCTACCCTGCTGTTTTTAGGGACGAAGTTGCCTGAGAGCTCATCACTTCTAGTAAGCTGGGCTTTTTCCATAAGAGATCCTGTGTGCACACACACATGCAACGCTGACACCCCAAGTGAGGCTGGGAACTTCACATATTTCTAGGCAATTTCATGTTGCCTATACCAACACCTAGGCAGCTACAATTGCCCCTATTAGTCTTGTTTTTTAAGAGAGCTGCTAGATGTTTTATACTGGACTGCTGTCATTGCAAACTGATTCATAGCTCATAAAATGGGCTCGCAGATATGCTGCTAGCATGGGCAAGTCTCATATTGAGGGGGTGCTGATGCTTATGGTATCATTGCCATTAATAAATGTGTCTTGACGAATCATTTGCAAATTGTACATGAAATTCATTATCATCTTCTACCCTCTCTCTGATAGGGTGGACCAGACTCAGGAGCCAGCAAAACACCTCAGCAATCAGGCTGCAGAAACTAGGGCTCTAACGGCCACAACATGTTCATAGTGTGAAAACGAGATTCCCTCCCAGATAATTTAACATCATTAAGAAAGTCTACACTGTTTCATCTGCCTCCTGAAAGTACCAGCTACAGTGCCATGCCCAAATCCTTCCTTCCCTCCTGCACCCTTTCACAGTACAGATTGTATTCAGCAAATTTCTAGCCATCCTTGATGAACAAGTTTGAAGTCGTGATGGCAGCCTTCTCTTTTGTTTGCTATTGCAGCTCGTGATAAAAATACCATCTTATATATTCAGACTGCCATCGGTATTTAATAGTACTGGCAACTCTGAAAAAAACACATTAGCGTTCCTAGCGTTTCCCCCTCCCCCTCTGCAAAGACTCTCGTTTATTTAGAGGGTATCTGCCTCTCCCCGTCTGGCTGTCAGAGACTCAACAAGGGCTCCAACTGCCCTACAGCAGCTGCCAGATCCCTCAGCCCCGGCATAGCTGCAAAGTATTCCCCCTCCCAAGGTAAAACCGGAGGAGGTTTGTACACCAAACACCACCTCACTTTCCCCCTGCCGGGTAAGAAGGTTGGAGGCGGGGGAGGGAGGCGGAGGAAGGAGGGTGAGGCATCACCGTGGCACCGGCGCTTGCTCGCCACCCTCGGGGTCAACTCCGCAGGGAACGCCTGAGCTTCACCCCCTCCAGCCGGCCCCACCGACAGCCAAACCACCTCTTGTTCCGCCCTCGTCCCCCCTCAGGCCAGCCCTGTAGAGACCTCCTCGCCGCCGGCCTGGCCTGGCCTGGCCTGGCCTGAAGGGGGCGGCCAGGCCAACCGACGCCGGTGCCAGCACCGCCCCGGCAGAAGCCGGGGCCCCGGAGCAGGGATGGATAGGGCCGTCCCCCTCCGCTGTCACTCACATTCGGGTCGCGGGAGACCCCGGGCAGGAGCGGCAGCGCCATGGCTGCCCCGGCCCGCCGCCAGCCCCGCACCGCGCCGCGCCGCTCCCGGCCAGGCCCGCCCGGCGCCGCTGGTGGCGCCGTTGCCTGGAGACCGGCCGATGACGTCACGAGGAGGGGGCGGGGCGGGGCGAAGGGCGGCCGGGGCCGAGTGTGGCCCGCCGGGGCTGGGGGTGGAGGCGGGAGCGCGGGGCACCGCAGGCCCAACCCCTCCCCGCTCCCGCCGGCCCCGCCGCCGGTTCCCCCGGTGTTACAGCCCTCCCGGGCAGTGTGGGAGGAGGGGGCAGGCTCTGCCCTTCGTCCTCAGGACCCTCGCGGGGGCGCGGGCCCAGAGGCGGGGGCGAGGCGAGGCGAGGTTAGGTTTGCGGCCTTTGGAACCGAAGCAGAACTAAGTACGAATTCCGTTTTTTTTTCTTTTTTGCTTTTTTTTCTTTTTTTTTCTTTTTTTCTTTTTTTTTTTTTTTTTATTTTTTCAGGCTCCGTTGCTGTCATCTGCACAAATCTCTCCAAAATCATCTCAGGCCCAAAGCCCTGCGTAGTCCCCTCCCTCCCGCCCACCCTCTGGGGTGCAGCGGCCTCTCAATGTGGTGTCCCCCCCGAATAGCTGTGGATCAGGAGAGAGGGACAGTGACAAACCCCACCCCCTCTTCCGCCTAATCCACGAATTTTTTTAATGTTTTTCATTTTGCAACTTTTTTTGATAACGGCACATTTTACTTCAGGGCCCCGCTGGGCTTGAGGAAACAGGAGGGGGTGGGATGCTTTTACATCTTTTTGTGTGTTGTTTTGTTTTGGGGGTTTTTTGTTGTTGTTGGGGTTTTTTTTTGCATTTTAGTCCACCGGGATGGTGAAACTAGGTCAGTGGGTTTCCACTTTCTGGTTTCCCAGTGCTGTATTATGCACCTGCATTTGCATTTGGTGCGGAAAGGTAAACATTTAAAATGTGCTTTAATTGAAAATAAAAGGAGCCATCATTTTAATCACATTCATTTAATACAGTGGGTGGTATTATACTCAAATTTAAATTTCAAACAGAAAATACACTGAGAGGTTCTCACGGATGGGTTGGAGGGGGAAGGGTTGTTTCTGTCTTTAATGGAAGTAACATTTTCCTTGTTAATAAGGGAGGATGCATTCCAGATCGCCTCCAAAGCCTGTTCCAGAGAACAGCAACCATGCTACGTTATGTTCCTCCATTTTACATAAAGCTGTTCATGAATATATTTTTTTAATTAGAACTGCCTTTTACAGAAAATTAGTTTGTGGATAAAATAGTTAGCTGAAACCCAAATATTTCAATTCTGATATGCCATTGCTCTGTCTCGGAGGAGCTGTACTTCAGTTGCTTAATGTCCTTATTCTCATAGATGGAGTGGATCTCCCCTGCCATATTTCATACTCTATGAAGCATCAGGCCATGAAATTCCCCTAACATATCATCTCTCCCCCCTGAAGCAGAGGCTGGTGGAGCAGCATGGGCGATGTGTTCAGTCTGAGTGAGTCTGGGAGGCGCTCCCTGTGCAGCTCCCATGGAGCCCTTGTGCAGCATTTGCTTTCTGAACTGATATTGGGCCAGAATATTCTGATTTCAAAAATGGTGATTTCAGTGAAAACTCATTTTTTATTTTTTGCCAAAAGTTTGAAATGGGGAAGGGAAGGGAAGGGAAGGGAAGGAAAGGGAAGGGGAGGGGAGGGGAGGGGAGGGGAGGGGGGGGGAGGGGTGCAAAATCTGAAAGGGTTGTTGTGGGACACATTGCAGTGAAGCTCTTCAGCATTACCCGTTGTTTTTGCACGTTCACTCGATCCTCCAATATCATTTCAATATGTCTTTATGTACCTGACAAACATTGCAAGGGAGACAGCAGGCATACTCATAAAACATACCTTTCAGTTTTGGCAGGTGTCATTAGAGAGTGAGGATCTTCAGAAAGTGGATCCAAAGCATTTTATAATGTGTATGTGCCACTGTATCTCTCTGAGATTATTGAACCAGCCTGGCTGTGGCTTAATGCAGAATTCTCCTAGGCCCCTTGCAACTAATGGTACAGCTTCTTCTCATTTGGGGTAGTAACCAGTGTCAAAACACAATAACGAAGAGTTAGGGTCTCTTTTCACTTCATTTTTCCTCCAGAATTGGTATCTCCTGTTTAGGTTTTGTGGCTCATTACACAGCAAGGTGGATGAAATGTCTCAATACTCCTCTGATATCAATAATAAACTGTTGCTCCACCAGGCACTGCAGGTTAGTGAAGAACAAGGCATCAGTAGAGAGTCCAGTCCATTTCCAGAAGAAAATCCCATGAAGTGCCCCTAACCTTCAGGTCCAATCATTCTGCATAGGATCTCCTTCTGCCTCACCCAGTAAAGAAGCCGCAGAGAGCTGTGGAGAAGGGGAGCATCTTCCTTGTACACTAAAAGCATGCCTGCAATGTGGTTTTCTACTTGTCTTTTTTTTTGCTTTCAAAATTTAAAAGAACAGAATTATTTCTTTCTACATTACCTTCTCTTTGGGGTTTCTCTCCCATGTTTATCTTTTCTGTTCCTTGCTATATTCACTCAAGAATATAGTCCAAGTGAAAACAAATTAATGCCTTTTCTAGGAAAAATAAAAGTACTACAGGAAAACCATTTTTGATAAAAGCTTTTTATTAACTGAAGATTGTTAATGACAACAAAGGCAAGCAGTTGGCAGTAGTAAATTAACTGTATATTCTGACAGTACTCTACGGATAATAGTGGTAAATGTACATAAGGCTGCATTAGTTGTACAGTTCAAAGGAGGAAGAAAGGAGGAAAGCTAAATCTGGAGGAAACATGGAAAATACTGGTTTTGTGATAAAAAGACAGAGATTCTAGTCTCTTTGTATTGGGATTGAGTTTTACCAGGTACAGGTATTCAAATTGTAAACTTCCGAGCAACCCAAAACTTTCCAGAAAAGGCTTAATCTTTCTAAAAATACTGGTTTTCACTCTGACCAAGATGCTGTTGGCTCCAGGCTCTTGTTAGTCCATTTGTCTGAGTGGAAGACCAGATCTTCCACTTCCAAGTTGTGTCAGTTTAGAATAAGAAAGTTTGGAAAGTCTGAACTAAAATCAGCAAAATTTAGTATCGCTTCACTGTGAATACGTGTCTTTTCTTCCATCATACATGTTACTTCATCCTCTATCTGAGGCTGGTTTTAAAGGCCATGTTATGGCTGGGACGTCCAAAATTAGGTTGTTCCCAGGCTGCCCAGTTTAAAGTGAATTATGGCCCTGTGTGGATCATCACACAAGCACAGTAAAACTTGAACATAAGTTGAACTCTGACATACACTTAATTAGGTACCAGAAATTAACAATGGAAAATTATGATCTATTAATACCTTCTTCTTTTGGCCTGTCTTAGAAAAATGTCAAATACTGTAACAATTGTCTCAGAAATCACATCAAGGATAGAAGTAATCAAACACACATAGACACACACACACTGAGCTACGACCCTACCTGTAGCTACCATAGGGGAAAAAGGGCAAATTTTGAGGTGGCTGTTCATTGCAGTGGAGTGTGGGTCAACTGATACCATCAATGAATGATCCTTGGAAATACCGATTCCTTATGTTTTCCCATGTCTTTTATTACCTCATTCATTTTATTTTCCCTGGTCAATGAACATGTAGCATATGAAGATGCTTCTTCAGTGGCCAGAAAACAATGCTCAGACCGTAAGTTTTGGCTGGAGCTGCAGAGAGCTCCAGACAACTCATACAGGGAGAAAGCAGGTATTTTTGCAGCACATTATTGCTGCAGCTGCCCACTGCCCCAAGAAGGCAAGCTATTAAGTAAGAATTTCCACAGCTCATGGCCTATAGCCTTTTCCTCCTGGTGATGCTGTGGACAATAGAAGAACAGAAAAGCAGTTACGTCCAGCCTGGTCTCACTGGAAGATTTCCTTAGCAGCAATGACCTTTCTGGGGCTAATTGATCCAATTCAGCGTGTCCTAATAAGGCACATTTGCACATGAGTCACCTCACTCAGATCTGCTATGCCCTTTTGGGAGGTGTTGGGCACGGAGAAGGGTGGGAAGCGTAGAACCCCTCTTGGTGCTACCTCCTTGGTGCAGCCTGCGTGCTAGAGGCAGTGCAGGAGGCTGGTTTTCCTCCCCTTCTGTCCCCACCCCATCACACCATGTCCCAAATTTGTCAGCCTCCAGAAACTTGATGGAAGGAGTTTGCTGTCTCACAGAACAAGCTCAGTGGGCGCGTTTCACTTTGCCTGGCCTGTTCAAAGCATTTTGCAGTCCCTACTCATCTGATACTCAGCTCTTTTACATAAGGTGTGAGCTTTTCCGGCATGTTTGCAGTCAGCCTGACTTCCCTGTCATTGAAGTCAGGGCGAATATGAGGGGCCGCTTTCCTAAGTCCCCCACACTTCTGAAAGTACATGAAAAGGAAATATTCTGGGCCTGGTAAATACCTCTGAGTTGCCCCCGCTGTATATATTCAGTGAGATCCACAGTAGGGAGTAGCTGCTCAGTTCCTTTTCGCCCTCTTTATGTGGGCTGATTTGAGATGCAGCACGCTGGTGAAATGAACCTGACAGAAAAGCCTCTAATTCAATTCAGAAGCAGAATGCAGATTTTTTTGCAATTAAACCAAAGGCACGTGTCCACAGCACGCCGTAGTTGCTGGGAAGAGTAGGAAAAACCCATAATAAGTAACGCACCGAATGAAGCAACAGGGAGAAAGTACAAATACAGCACTCGGCAGCATCGTAACCATTTGTCAAAATGCAGTCGAGGCCTCCAAGTTATGTTGTCATCTGTGCAAAGAGCAAAGCACGCGTTCCTCCCTCCAGATAGCATCTATTTCACAGTGAAGACAAATTACCTGGGAACGCGAAGCTGTTCCACAGTAACTGTCTAACACGCACGGTGACTGTCTAACAGGAGCAGCCACCCCCAGACAGCCCCATGAATGTCAGGGAAATGCTGCTGTCACCTCAGCCGCAGCACCCAGGCACTTGATGATGGTGTTAGATGCTGCAGAACGGCCAGTCGCACTCATGGCCACAATAAAGAAGAGAAGCAGCTATTTCTCTCCTGACTGTATTTGGTTTTCCGTCCTTTACTCCTGACCCGTTTGGGATGCCAATGGGACTGAATCCATCCACGTCATGAACATTTCCTAACTTTCCTCTTTTTGCTGTCACACTGCCTTGCTGACAAAAAGGAGGGGTTTGGCTCAGCAGAAGCGTCAATACACGTCTTTCCATCTTTCCACCAGTGGTGTAACTTGCCTGTAGCCAGCATCTCCATCCCCACTGTTAAAGCTCTCCCATCCAGCCAACGAGGCACCACAAGACACTCAAAAACCCCATCCCTGGTTCTGTTCAGCCAGACTTACCAGTCTGCTTCCTTCTGCCTAGGAAAATTCTGTCGGCATTTCTCCAAGTCTTGCAAGTTGCCTTGAGGATACGCCATCAGTTGAGGCTGCATGACTGATCAATTCCTCCCTCTCCTTCCATCCTCCATTTTCTGGTTTAATCTTTTCAGCTGATAGATAAAACAACAAACAATCAAAAAAAAAAAAAAACCAAACAAACCAAAAACCACCCCAACAATTTTTAAAATTCCCATGGCAATAAATTGATAGATATATTACATTAAATTACCAGAAACTGCTATTGATCAAGGCTGGTTTAGAAGTATACTTGCTTTCTACAATCAAGCTTACAATACAATTTGTCCTGCATTCAGCATCTATTTCAATTAAAATGAGAGGGTAGGAAATGCCACTTATTTTAAATAAAAAGCTTTCAAGCTATTCTTGCAGGCTGCTTTGAGGATCTAGGACAGATCAAAGCTGCTTTGAGAACTCATCCATTCCGCTTCAAATATGATAGCGCATTGTCTGTAGAAAAAAATAAAGCAGTGTAGGATATCAAAGCAGCAAGCACATTTTGGGTTCCCAAGCAGTGGTCTCAAAGCTGGTGATGTCTGCCAGAATAATAACAGAACAGGAGTGACAGTAATCCCCTCCATCACAGAGACCCAAACATTGGCAGTTGCAGGGACTGCACCAGAAATTGTTTCTTAAATTAATCAAGCACTGTCTTAATGATAGTGAGGTCATCTGTATGGATCAGAAGTCTTGGTCAATACCAGCTTCCTAAAACTGACTGAAATCAGTCAATTATGAATAGGTTAGGAATTGAGGTTTACCCCAAACCTAATCCCTTTGCTGATTAGGACTTTATTCTAGCTTTCAGCCTAAAGGCATTCATGGGAAACATATCCTTTTCATCCTTCTGTTGGCATTGTCCTTTGAATAATGTGTCTCTTTTTTGCCGTTGGATGCCTCGTCCTTATGTAATGGCAGATAGCAATCTCATCTCCTTTCAGCTTTTTGCCAAGTTAAGTGAACCAGACTTTTTGGCACTCCACTCATGTGATAGTTCATCTTTCTTCTGAACTCCCAGGTCTGCTTTTCTGCCTGCCTGTTCCAGTCTGAGTGAGTCTTCCTTGAATAAAGGTAGCTATTCACAATAACCTAAAAGAAGTCTTGCCAAGGTGCTGCACTGTTCCAGTCACTCTCATCTCTTCTGTCGCTCTGCTGTGTCTTCCTAATATTTCTTTCTCTTGTCTTTCTGCTTTCTTGAATTTTTGCTTCCTCCTACCACTTATTCCCACTTGTCTGCTTTCGGTCCTGCTTCTTTTCTTCACTGCTGCTTTTCTCATTGAAGGCCAAAATAAGTGAGAAAAGTGTCAGGTCCCCCTTTCCAAACCTGTTGATTGAACATGTTGAAGAATAAGTGATCTGTGGGGAATAGAATTTATTGGGCTGTTAGCTTGAATGTCTGGTTCAGCCTGTCGAGTCTCTGAGCACAATTTCTTACTGCACGGCTCTACTGCTGCTCTTCCTCTCTCTTAAATGCACTTTGAAGGCCTTCTGTATCAGAGTGTGTGGAATACAGGTAAGACATAATTTAGAGGATGGGAGAGGCAGACATCGCTATCTGTTGGAGGTGGTTTGATGACCTTAAAATATATTTTTCAAAGCAACCGGTCCTGACGGTGCATACTTGTCTAACTTGGCTAACTTGTCTTCCATCAGTTGAAATTAGAGCCACTGTCCTGTTGGGGTTTTGTCTGTTTGGAGGTAACCCATGTTAGCACAGAGAGAAATGTCTTAACTTGAAGTTCAGTTGAACTTCTGATTAAGGTCAGTTCTTTTTTTGAAGGAGGTAGCTATTCTTATTTGACATGGTCCCACCTTAAAGGTGGGGCAAACTCCAGATCCTTAGGATCCTCCTTTAGGATAAAGGAGTTTTAAATGAGAGGTGAAACCCTTCTGTCATGCGAGGGCATGAAATTAGCTGGTCACGAGCACGTTCCATGCCACAGTGAGGCCGTATTTATTTTTGAGTGCTAAATGCTGTAGCAAAGATAATTATCAAATAAATAAATGAGTTGAGGTTGAATCCTTAAAGGAATTTCAAGTGTAACAAAACTAATGTGAAAGCTGAGACTTTAACAACCTCAACAGTATCCCTTTAAATTACACTTAATAAATACCACGGAGCTGAAGTGTTCTGTGGTTATGCATATATTTGTAACAAACGGTTGCACAAATATTTGGCTCCTAACAATGAACTAAATGGCATGACATTTGCCTGGGAAAATTAATTACTTTAACATGTGTTGTATAAAATATGAGAAAATCATGTAATATATGTGTAAACTGTAGAGTGTTGCTGAGTGACTAACTTATTACCAAAGGAAATTTATGAGAAATAAACAAGAAATACTCAGAGATGCTGTAAATGTCATGTTATGCTCAAGGGCCTTTTGCGGCTGAATAATTTTTATGTGGATGAGGAAGACAGGATCATGCAGTGAAAAGTCAAGATGGAACGAGTTAATCTTTGTATTCACATGCACTTTTATTGGTATTTAATGTAGCTATGATGTTTCTGTTTCAGATTGTAGGGTCAGTTCATAATCAAGAGGACAAGATCAAATCAGACTAAACTCAGTGATCCAGAATATTCTCGGCTCCAAATTTTAAACTGTTTATGTTCAAGAAGAAAAGTTGCCTATTAAAGAAAGCTGGAATAAAGCTGTCCTGGTAGTCAAATCATGGCTGCTGGGCTGGGCAAAATCTTGCTGCCTAATTTATGTGACTTTTTGGAAGGATGAAGCAGTCTCCTGTAGAGGTCTTGCTTGTGAAGAGGCGCTTTTCTGTGCAACTGTCACGTCTCACAAGCAGGGAAGGTTCAGGGACTGCCAGAGTCTCTGCCCTCCCCTCCCGTTAGGATGCTCCACAGACTCTCCATGAGAGTGCGTACATGAGGAATAAATGGAAAGCAGTGAACTGGAGAAATATGAACTGGCGAGGGAAAAGCAGATATGTACATTTCTTCTCAGACAAAAAGTGTCGAGCGCAATGGACCTGATCTCTAAATAGCAGCAGGAAATAATGCAGTAAAAAATCACATCCATTACACTCATCTCCTTTACCCTAAATAAGAAACTCAGATAGATGAGGCTCTTTTGTGAGCAGCTACCAGAATAATTTAAAAAACAGGACTGATTGGTTTAGGGGGGCGGGGGTGAGTCTTTAACTACTCCAACAGTTATGAAGAACGTGCTAAACTAGGGCACAGCCTGCTCAGTGAGTGTGTCACCAGCCTTTTATCATGCAGCAGCACAGAAAGCAGCTCCCCAGGTGGCGATCCTGGAGCCGGTTCCTACCACAGGAGAGGAACCTCTGAGGACCGTGAAGGTGGAGGTCAATGTTGGTAAGAGAGTTCCAGGATTTGTAGGCCTTGGGGAATGAAGGAAGGATAACATAAGCCTGAAAACAAAGGACTTGAAGGCAGCAGACTTTAATGAACACAGAGGGTATTAGCAGGTAAATTCCTCTGGGGATCAAATCTGTGGAAGAAAAGAGCCCCAGAAAGAGCTGATGGTTCATTTAAAAAAAAAAAAAAAAAAAACAACAAAAGACAGTAGGAGCAGAATCACAAAATATCCAAGCATGTAGAAAGGAAAGAAAATGCAGTAAGAGATATCTGTGAAATCACAAGCTCTTCAATGATCTCAAGTGCAAGAAGAGAGTGTACAGAACATAGAAACTAGGTCAAATATCTAAAAATGAATGTTAAAAAAAAACTCAGCATGAGCATACAGAGATAAAATCAGAAATTCTAAGGCACAAAATAAAATACTTCTATTCTTTGCTTACACTAATAAGCCATTCTAAGGGCATTTTGGATAATAACAAAAAGGGAAACCAAGGGAAGAATTACTTTATGGGTAGAAAAACTGGGAGATGATGCTGAAAGGCTCAGAGAGCTTAGTTACCTTTTTGAAGAAGACTAGAAGAGGACAAAAGTAGTGCTTCTGTTAAAAGTAGAGGCAGGGAGTTGTGGAGCCGGGGAACTAGAAATAGTCACCATCCCTGTAACACCTGAGAAAAGAATAAAACAAAGAATAATATAATAATAATATAATCCCATGAAATTTAAAAATGAGATGCAGCTTGATATGATTTGCTTTACAAAATTGCCTTTTATGGCAAGCAAACAGGCATTGTAGGTACAAAAGAAACAAGATGGTGACACACAAGGTTGTGTGCGTGTGTATGTGTGTGTGCACGTGTGCTGGGGGTCAGGGGGACGTTGGCCAGGCATACCACAAATATGCTAGGAGGGGGCTTTCAAACAGAGGCAAAACGTGAGATTCCCCTCTGGTTTCTGCTACTAGAGCTTGTGCAGCTGCCGATGCTGAAGTCTGTGTGGTCTGTAATAGCTGTAAAATGCAAGGAGCACCCAAGCTGAAAGGAGCTGGGAGAGAGAGATGGGAGCGGTGGGTGAGCTCTTGCAGTGCTCGCACGGCTGGGAGCAGTCGTGGCCTTTTTCAAAAAGAGGATGCACAGCAAGGAGGGGAGGACGGAGGGAGCGCTTGGAGGCTGGTGGGGCCATTTGCTGTGTAGCTTTGAGCATCCTGTCCTGCTGAGCTGAATGGCAGGAAAAAGAGAAGACTCCAAAGGCCTTGCAGGTAAGAGGGAGCAAATCTTCCTGGTGCTGACAGGATCTTGTTGTGCTTCTGCACGCTGGGTGCTTGGGCCAATGCCTTAAGGAGAACACCAACTGTGTGGAAAAGATGCTGCATGTAAGAAAGCTCAGTGTGCAAAATATCTCTCTGGACCTGTGATGTGGCTAGAAAGCAGCCCTGAGGAGAAGGACTTGGGAGTGTTGGTGGATGAGAAGCTCAACATGATCTGGCAATGTGCACTGGCAGCCCAGAAAGCCAACCGCATCCTGGGCTGCATCAAGAAAAGTGTGGCCAGCAGGCCACAGGAGGTGATTCTGCCCCTCTGCTTTGCACTTGTGAGATCCCACCTGGAGTACTGTGCCCAGCTTTGGAGTCCTCAACACAGGAAGGACATGGATCTGTTGGAACAGGTCCAGCAGAGGGCCACGAAGATGATCCGAGGGATGGAGCACCTCTCCTATGAAGACAGGCTGAGAGAGCTGGGGTTGTTCAGCCTGGAAAAGAGAAGGCTCCGGGGAGACCTTATAATGGCCTTTCAATACCTGAAGGGAGCCTATAGGAGAGCTGGCGAGGGACTCTTTGTCAGGAAGTGTAGTGACAGGATAAGGGACAATGGTTTTAAATTGGAAGAGGGGAGATTTAGATTAGATACTAAAAAGAAGTTCTTTACAGTGAGGGTGGTGAGGCACTGGAACAGGTTGCCCAGAGAAGCTGTGGATGCCCCATCCCTGGAAGTGTTCAAGACCAGGCTGGATGGGGCTTTGAGCAACCTGCTCTAGTGGGAGGTGTCCCTGCCCATGGTAGGGGGGGTGGAACTCGATGATCTTTAAGGTCCCTTCCAATCTAAACCGTTCTATGATTCTATGATTCTTTATCTATGTTTAATGGCCATAGTGGATAAGAGTAGACAAAAAGTAATCCAGTTACAACAGAGAAATGCTCTAGTGGTGAGGGTGGGGAAGAAGAGTGTCTTATCCCCACTGAGCAGAGCATCCTCATCTTCCAGTGTTGTAACGACAGTTTAGACAGATTTCTGCTAGGTGTGCTTAGGTACAACTGATCCACCCCAGAGTCAGTGGGATGTTGTAAATGAGTTTGTGTAGTCTCTTTTTTCACCCAGGATATGATGGAGTGTATCCACAGTAATGACCCAGCAGGAACTCCACTGGAGTGGTGAGGGAGTGGGTGGCCTCTCAGTCACGGCAATCTGGCTCACTGTTTGCTCCGAGGTGCACGTTCAGGCTTATCCCTGTGGTCTCTTTTCCTTCTGCAGCTTGGAAACAGCTGAGGAGATCACAAGACTGATCCAGCAGGTGGGATATTTTGTCTCTAGGGGCAGCTGTGCCAGACACCTTGGGGAGAAATGCAGAAGCTGTGCGAGTGGGTGAATAAACTGCTCATTGGTGGAAGAAGGGCAAATATGAGAATCCAGCTTCTACATTAAGAATTTAGGTCATAATCTGAAGCACAGCCCTGAGACTGGTGGCGTTTTAACCCTTGGTAGCATAACTGTTGGTAATCTCATCAATTGTGGAGTGCATGACATATTTTTAATCCTGCAAGGCTTTCGAGTCAATGAAGCCTCACCCCCCTCATCGAGCAGAACAGCCTTTCTCTCTCATCCTCTGCCTCTCAGTGTCACTGGTGGGTTTTTCTACCTGATTTTGACAAAGTTTGGAGAAGTGCCAGGTCTACCTGCTCTTGACTTCCTTAGCTTGTATACTCCTGAATGCTCCCTGTGTAAATCAAAGAGCTTCCCTCAATCTTAATTTATTTTTTTCCACAGCTTGCCTAAGAGTTGTCATCAACCATGCCTTACATTTCCATGTGTCTTGATCAAGGAAGTACTAACGTTAGCATCTGTTTTAATGGAGAAAAACAGCTTATTCTGAAGGATGGTAGAGTACAGTAACCTACCACGAAATGCTTGAAACACTTCCTAGGAGAAAGCCTAAAGCTCTCTCTCCTCTGCAGAGGGGTCTTAAGGAAGAGTAAGCTCCTTAAGCTACATTAGCTTTTCTGAGTAGGTCTCTGTAGAGCATTAGGCTGACCAAGTGTAGTATTCAAGGTAAATAACTAAACCTTAATGGCACTGTGATGTCATAATATTGGGTATAATTTCCGTCCCATTCCTTATGTATCCCAACATCTTCTTTGTGGTTTGACTTCTGGTTTACACTGAACTTCCAGGTGAACGTCTCAGTCTTTCCCTGACTTTGTTGTCTGTGATTCAGGACCAAGCACTGTGCAGAGCACTTCAGGCTAGTCCACCTGCTGGACATGAGTTGTTTGCATTAATGAGCACTACCAGCTTTATCATCCCACTGCCCACATGCTCAGGCTGGACAGAACTTTGGGGAATTCTTTTCTCTCCATTGGCTCAGCCTAACCTACATAACTTTGTATACCTTCAAACGTTGCTCCCCCACCTCTTTTATAGATCTCAAAGAGGTACTGCAAATACCACTTATTGTGTTATACAATTCTTTGGCATATTAATATTAATACAGAGTCTAAAAAAAAAAAAAAAAGAGGAAAAGACTGAAAAAACATTTCTGTTATAAAGATAGGCGATGTCAGGATTAAAGCTTCTTATGGAATTGTGATCTAAATCCCTCTGTACAGCAAGATAGGTTTTAGTCATGGGTATATAGAGGATTATTTGGAGGACCCCTTCTCATTTAGGAGGCAGTTTAGATTCCAGACTAGATAGACTATTTTTCTGGCCAAGGACGTAGTCTCTGGCCAAATGTACTATTATTACGTGGACAAACAGAAAATGCAGCACCGTTTTTGATCCACGCTGGCTGGACAGAAAACATAGAAGGGACTTCAAGATGCAGTAGAATATTCTCTCCTGGACTTTATTTTTTTTTTTTCTATTTGCTATGAAGAAGACAGGAAAGAGGTCTGGTTTGTAAGACCTATGTATTTAGGACATTTTAGATGAGTGAACTGCCTTCTTTAATAAAGTAGGAACGTGTTGTATTCTGAGCCAGTTTCATCATAGCTATGATGGAAAAGTATATTTGGAAATGTAAAAAATTTGTGATGCTTGGTAGCCATCACAGCTAAGCTATGATATCAGCCCAGAGACTAGACAGTTTCGAGTAATTTACAAGAACATAATTTATACAGATTAGTAAATTAAAATATGTGTTGTCTGTGAAGTAAAATACATAAGTACGGTTTCTTAGGAATAGATTGTTATTTTTTGATTGTATGCTGGTCAAGGACAACAAGATGGGACAACATAGTCAATTTGAGATTAATGTTATGTATCCCTAAATGGCATCAAGAATCTTGTCATTGCTACTGCAAAGTAAATGAGTAATATCCCTAATCAAAGGTGGTTTTGCCAATAATCAGTTCTGTTACTTTTGCAAAAAGCACTTCCACCATATACTCCGTAGTGCAACTCGATGACGTGAGGGAATTACCTGCAGATGGGTAGAGATAGGACAGAGGACCTGCAAAATGTGCCCCACAGTGTGGCACATCACATGTCCTCCCATCTCCTCCATCTCAGTGACACCCCTGTAGGTGTGGGAAGCGTTCTGTCCATCAGCTGTATCAAATGGGGACATGCAAATGTCAAGAAGAAGCAATTTGTATATTGTAACCATTGCCGCTTCCCATTTTATTTGATTAGTTGGACTTTGTTGGTAGGAGTCGGTGAGACTCCTGTCCCAGGGATATAAATAAACTCACGATTAAGTAAGTATTTTTCTTAGACTGTCATTTAGAAATAAAGTAACATCCAGTTGGGTCTATGCACGGATATACCTGGGTATTGCAGGTGCAGCTGTGTCTACCACTGCCTGTCGGTCTTCTGTGTGGTGGGTAGAGGATGGGACAGTGGAGATAGCAGACTTTCTGTCTCAGCCCACAAGCCTCCATAGCTAAACACAAGTGGGAGGCCCATTCCCTCTGCTCATATATGTGTCCCTGAAGTACCAACCAGGCTTCTGACAAAACGCTGTGTTCAGGCTACTGCCCTCTCACGCATTTCCCCTGTGCTGGGAGTCTCCCAACAAGAGGCAAAAGCGACCTGGTCTGCTTTGTGGTACCCAGCCAGGGTGACGGGTTGACAGCTCCACACAGAAGATGGCAGCCACGATCCCCCTTTACCTCCTATCTTCCTCCACCAAGACTCCTTCAGCCTAGCATGATCTCAAAAACAGTAAAAGGAGAGACTGAGTTCTCGGTGATCTTCACAGTCAGGAAATTAAGCGCTCCCACTTTCTTGTTCCCTGTGGAGAGATCAAGAAGCCTAAATTCTCCTCTGCATCTGTAAACATCTGGGAAAGGCTGATCCTTAAGTTGTGTCCATAGCACTTTTCTTCTGGATTCCTCACCTGGCAGTTCAGCAGATTTCATGAATTTCGCTTTGGAACAAAATCAGATTCACTGAAATGAATAGCAATTTTATTAAGTGTTAAACATGCAGCTGTATTAAATAAGTAAAGTTAATTTAACTATAAATAAGAGCCAAAATTCAGTAAAATCAGATTAATACAATGAACTATAATGACACTCATTGAAACAGAATGATGCAATATCAACTGCATTTGCAGTTTGTGCTGATCTGGAAAGAAAAAAAAAATGTACCTGGGAAGACTGTCACCAGAGTATTACTGAGAGTTTTTTCTGTTGTGTAATTTTTTAAGAACCAGAACTATTTACTTGTCAATTGGAAATTAAACCAGTGAGACTCAATTAATTCATGACACTGTTCCCTTTGAGTACAAACATGACTCAGAAGCAGTTCATAAAGAAGACAAGCTCTTGCTTAGTTTAGCTACATGACCTGCTTAGCTCTCAAAGGGACCCATCAAACTGAAATTAGGCAGTTAAAAAAAAAATCATTCTAAATAAATTCAGGAACTAACAGACCCTAGGATCCCTCTGCTAATTTATATAGCTTTGCAATCACATTTGCCCAATTTTTTATCAAGTTTCTCTCTTAGGTGCGAACATGAAGGTGAGGGGAGGTTGTCTGATCGCAACTTTACAGTCTGCACATCAAGTGACAAGTTGCACATAGCATGATGTCAGCCCATTATCAAGAAAAACAGATTGCAATTTTTCCTGTGATACCACTGACCATAGTTTTTTACATTTTCAGTGCTTGGTCAGCCATGGTGAGGATTGCTATGGTGGCACTGGTAAATTAAAACATGAAGATTTTTGCAGGGCCAAGCTTCCAACAAGAACTGAGCACAGAAAGTATCTGGCTTTCAGATCATATCATATCAAGTCGAGGTGCCAGGAAAGGGAAGGGGCATCATTCCATGTGGAATGTGGTCATTCTGGCCATGACTCCTCTCCCAGCTGAGAGACTCCCCGGGGTGCAACATTTGCTCTATCTTACTGCAGAATATTTACTGGAGGTGTGAGTAACAATGATGATACTTGGAAAAAACCAACCCAGCCCCCTTTTTAAAAAACATTTCAGGCTGAGCAGTTTTGCATTTGGGAAGAAGACAGGTTGGGAGTTAGTTGCATGTTTTCAAACAGGAGTTGTATAGAGGTAAGGGTGAGGTTCCTGCAGAGACAAGCTGGATCTCTTGGGGCTATGATTCAGTTGTCTAAACAGAGTCATCCTGTCCCATGTGAAACCCGTAGAGTACCCAGGTCATCCATATATAGCCAGTAGAGATGACACAAAACCCCATATGGATGGCTTGGATATCCTGCAGTGTCCCAAGGCCACTAGACCCCACCCTGTTAAGAGGCCTGCCTCTTCTGTTGCCCCACCAGAGATGAGGTGGCACTCAGATCTACAACATCCTGAACAAATAATTGCATGAATGTAGGGATGGCACCTTTTACTAAAGAGGTCCATCAGGTGAAATTTTAAGATGCTTAAGAGGGTAAAATACCTGAAGGACTTAATTATGCCTCTACGAATCCCTCAGCAACGCTAGGCTACCTGAAAAGCCTCTCACTGCATCAGATTAGCACATCCCAAAGTCAGAGGAATTCACAACTGGAAGAGACACAACCCTTGCTGCCTACTGCACTGAGAGAGGGTTGAATATTTCTGAACCATCAGTGCTGGATGTTTCCATAATTTATTTAAAAAGTTGAACAAAGCATCCCTGGGTTATTTCTTCCAGTGCAGTATGACTGCTATCATTAGGAAGTTTTCTCTATTGCCTAGCCTAAATCTTCTTTACTTCAGTTTAAGCTGATTTTTTCTTGTCCTTCTTCTGATGGACATGATGAGCAGTTGATCATAATCCTCTTTATAACAACCTTGTATGTACTGGAAGACTGGGAGACGGATTTTCTGAGTACGTGGTTTTGGCCTTAAAATAATTCTTCCAAATTATTTTGCTTTTATACCACTTGGCCACAAAATAGGCAGTTTTCATAAAAGAAAGAGACAGGAACGATCATTTGATAACCATCTCTATCCCTCTGCAAACGCAGGTTTCAGTCCTCTGAGAGGCGACATGTCAGACATTAAACTGATACTCCTATTTATCAGTGTCATGTGTAATCTGTAAATCCTTCTAGTGAGATAACTGTTTGCAGTTTTGTTCCAACAAAAATGTTTGGAGAACTAAACTGACTGGTGCCTCTGATCCCTTATTGAACTTGCCGTGGCCTAAGTGACTAGCTGCTGAGCCAAGGAAAGCTATATTAGGTAATCTGGATAGTAACACAATAGACTTCCCACTTCTTACAAAGCTGGAGATTAAGAGAAGTAGTGCAGATAATCAACAAAATCAAAATACACTGATTTTAGAAATCACTCAGGCTAGAATTTTCTCAGCCATGTAGGACTGATGCTGCCACTTCGTCCCTGAGCATTTGGCTCCTGGTGCCAACCTTGGGCCACGCGTGTCCATGTCTCCTCCTCCCTTCAGAAAGAAACCTCTTGCACAAAACTTGTTTTGCCCTCTCTGAAAAATGAAACCTGTTTGTCAAGGAACAGGAACCTTGTCTGAAATCCAGAATCAGTTGGCGCTGCTGTCGTTCATCCATGAGAAGCACTGGCAGCCTTTGAAAAGCAACGCAAAACCTGTGGGTGCCTCACTACACCATTCCAGTTTAGATTATGGAGCTGGGGAGATCAAGTCTGTCACTGCTTATTATCTTGAAAGGGATCAGTTTGAGGAAGAAGCAAGGAGCAAACAAGACTGTGTGTTTCCTGCTGTTGAGTAGGCTGGAAGAAACTCAAACCCAAAATTGAGAATAATACACATTTGCAGGAATGCTATCAACTTTTACTATTTGTAGAAATACTTGTGCTCTAATTTCACTCAGAAAACACCAATTTTGCTTATTATATGGCTTCTCAGAAGTGTGACATGACAGCAAGGAGCAGCAAAAGGTGGTGGGTGACAGTGGTGGGCACTTTGTCGCCCCCAAATCAGTATGAACTGAAGCAATGCCTATCCATTCTGTGACCTGAGGAGCAAAGCATGGTTTTGTAGGCTTGGTTGTCTTTCCTGGAATACCCATACTATAACATGTGCAGTGCAGGGCTGTGCCCCCCCTATCTCTGTAACCTCCCCCCAGGAAGCTCGGCTTCCTATGTATCAAGGACCCAAGGCCCTGTTCTGATACGGCACAGCTGCATAACCTTGAGTCAGGCTGCTGAGAAAGAGCCATGAGAAAGTCAGCACACAGATAAGAGAGGTAAAGTTACAGACAGAGGGAGGAACGCTGAGATGGGCTTGTGGTGGAGCGCAAGAATTCAAGAGGGAAAACAACACCTGCAGGGAAAGGTATAGAATCCTTTAAAAAAAAAAAAAAAAGAGTCAGATTGTTTGGGGGCTGGTCAGAAATTAGGGTTGCATCGTTGGTGTTACCTCCCACTGCACAGGGACACCCAGCTTTTTCAAATGCCCATCATCCCTTGCAGTAAAGATTCTGTTTTACGCATGGAGAGGTGCTGCTGCAACAGTACCAGTGGTATGCCCATGTCCTGTCTGAGCAGCATGGTGTGGAAAAAAAGGGATTAATTTTGACACCTTGAGGTGAAGCAAGGATGCAGGTAGGTCATGCTCGCTGGCCCAGTGCACAAACTCCAGGAATGTGGTACCTGCCTGGATGCACATACACCTGCACACACACAAAGCCACTCAATGAGTCACTACCGGATTTTCTGGCCCTCAGCCGGCTAATTCCAGCTGGACTCAGTCATGCCTTTATTTTTCCCCCAAGTCCTGAAATTAGCCAAAGATGAGTTTGGACATCCAAACTTGCACAGCAGCTGCCAAGCAGAGCAGAGACCATGTTGGAGGATGAACTGGTGTCCACGGAAAGCTGAGGAGGAGGACATGGGGACTGCCAAGGTTCCAGCCACCATAGCCTTGGGTGGCTGTGTCTCTAGTAGTCCTGACAAGGTTGACCTTGGCAGCTCTTTTGCCACTGCAGTGCAGCTGCACAGTGGTCCCACAAGGTCTCCCAACCTTGAGCATGTGCCTGAACCACACAAGAACTGCAAGTGTCTAATGAGAGTCATCACTCTGCAGTGATGACCATCTTCCATTGACATCCATTCAGGATATGGGCCTGCACAAGTCCTGGAGAAGAAACCCTTCATGGCAGGTGCTGTGTAAGTGTACTGGGCAAGGCAGTCACTGTAGATGGGGAGGCCCTGAAGGATGTCTTTGTGTCCCTGAATGCTCCTTTCATTTCCCCAGTGGTAGTTATTCTAACACAGCCTGTTGCTCCCCCAGCTCTTTCCTCACTGGTTTTCTTCAGCCAGCCCAGTCAGAGCAGTGCTGGGCACTATGGAAACATTTTGGAAGCATCTTTGCCACCCTTTGGCTGGCACCTTCTGGCAGGTGCCAGACCTCCTGCCAGCTGGAGATGGTCTGGTTTATTCAACTACTCTCCGCAGAGGCTGCTACCCTCAAGAGGTTCAGATTTTTCCAGCCCATTTCCTTATCTTCTTTTTTTCCCTCCCTCAAGCACAGATACCTTGGTGCTTCCTGAGGAAGGTACTAAAGGTACTACATGCAGCTCTAGGAGAAGGGAAATGAAACACTCTCCAGAGCCTGTGACCTTCTTCCTACCTGGTCTCACTCCTTCAGCCCCACTTCATCTTTGGAGATGGAGGCTGATGGTTGGGGCCCCTAGGGTAGCCCCCACTGATCCTGGAGCCAGTGCTGGGAAGAGGGATGTAGGAGAAGGAGCTGTGGGCAGTCTCTTTGAGGATCTACTGCCCACTGCAGACCCTCCTCCCGGTCCCCACCCAAGCTGTGTTGCAGCCCTGCCCAACCTTGGGCCCAGTCATCCTGAGCCCCATGTCTCCGACACAGGGAGATGCCCTAGCACTCTTCAATGGGGACACCCCAACTGCTCCCATCACCTGTGGATGGAGGCAGGTAACAGGACCTTGCTCCCCTGTGCAACAGAGGATTTAACCAGCTCGTGATACCAAGCAGAGAAGTTTGCCCATTATTTTTATTTTATTTTTATTTGCAGCAGTTAAACTATTTCATAAAGGAGTCACACTCCTATCTGAAATAGATCAAGCGACAAAAACATGTGGAGACCAGGGGAGGGAAGGTGTGTAGCATACAGTGAATTTGTATTCTTCTCCCTTCTTAATGAACCTGTGGATGATAAACATACACATATTTAGGGACCTTTGCTAAAGGTTAGCAGTTACCTCTTCTGTAATATATATTTATGTAGGTAAAACATCATTTGAAGCTGTAGAAACATCAGAAATCCTTTGGAAAGGTAACTCATGACCATAACATTGCCAAGACCTCTCCTTGTATTAACAAGAAAGGATTTGCACTGAGAAATCCTATTAATAGAGATTATTTGCATACACCTTTTGTGCAACAGACTCCAAGACATTTGTATTATATATACTTCTTCCATGGTATGTATGTTTAAATGATGTATTTTTAATAATATATTCATTTTCCCATTTACAAACATACATAGCCATGACTCACCAGTATTTAGTTTCTCCTGCAGAAATGGAGTCAAGCTTACAGCTCTGCAAATGCTGGGGTTGCAGTGCTCACTTTCATTTTTCAGTGTAAACTTCATTAAACACTCACCAGTTCTCAGTAATTCCCTTTCCAGTAAGTTGTCACAACTGCTCCACAAAAGCTTTCCAGCATCTCACTCTCCCTTTACAATCCTAGGATGTGATTTATCACTCCAGTCTGGGTGCGCTGACAACTTTTAATAGTACTAATTGCCTTATTATCCACTCCAGTGCAAGAGTAAAACCTTTTGACATTTTCCTTCCTTCCCCAAGGAAAACAAATCCCGGTTCCTGGGATATTGCCTTCTGCTGCCTCTGTGATTACTGGGGCGAGGAATTCCTTTAGGCCCTTTGCCTTATCAATCTCATCTGTCACCAACTTCCCATTCCCGTTTCCCTCTCAGTGCTCCCTAATCACTTTGCATCTTCTGCTATTTTGTGTTATTTTTTTTCATCTTCCTTTGTCATTTGCGATGTCAATCTTCATCACATATTCTATACCTTATTTTCTATCAATGTACTTTTTCACATCAGGCTCTGTGATACTTACCTTGATCCAGTTTACTATTTTTAAATTAGTGTAGGAGTGCCTACTAAAAAAAAAAATAATTCATTTTTCTGGCTGTTCCATACTGGTGAATTTGCTGAAACAACTCCAAGCAAATCACATACATACACTAATTCCTATATGTCACCTACCAGAGGATCTTCATTTTCTAAAAGCAAATCTGATATCGCAAAACCAGGCAAGTCTCCAACCTTTCCAATGCTGATATAATAAAAGAATTTGCTTTTTTTTTAAAAAAAAAAAAAAAGAAAAAATGGAATTAATTGCAGTACCATATACCCTCAGCATCTCTTTTTGCTGCTCAGTGTGAATAGTTAGAAGAGACCATCCATAGCAGAACATTTATGATACATATTCAGATGTGCAGGAACACAAGGCTAAACCCAGGAGAAAGACTGAGGGGCTGAGTGGGATAACATCTGACTTTCACAGTCCCATAGTGTTCTACTTGGGGTCTTTTGGTGTAGAAATTTTTGGTGTAGAAGTGATCGCTGCCCTTGGGGTCTGGAAGTGCAGGCAGTTTTTCAGACCATAAGAGTCCACTCCACCATCCACCCCTTCTTCATAACCAGTCATTTCTTCAGAGGAGAACAGGGTGGGCAAGCATGATTTGCCCTTGATAAATCACCTTATTGTCCTTCATGCCCTTGGCATGGAATTCATCTCACCCAACCTTCAGTACCTACAGGTAAGCAAGTCAAGGCTTGGGCTGCCTTTAAAAACAGTGAGGAAAAGTGGGTCCTTCTGTGTCGAATTCTTCTGAATGAATATAGATGTCAATTTTAGAGCAAGATAAATTTGCCACAGAAATGCCTGTTTCCTTTAATTCATATAAGCAGGCTATAGGGTACCTAGCTTGACATCCATATTCAGACAGACAAGTCCCATTTTTTGTGCCTTACCTTCAACCCCTATACATTGTGCAGTCCATGGTTTTCTGATTCTCTGCAGACTACGTGAAGGTCTCAAAGCCTAACTAGAGATTTCTGTAAAAACATGGAAACAGAAAAAAAATAAAATGTATATATCACTTCCAATGTTTGTTCTACCTTTGCTTTTATATGCAAACTAGTTAGTCATTGAAGCATATGCTTAGCTTTACTTGCACAAGCAGCCTCAAAACAAAGCTCTTACAGGAGCCAGCATGCAATTTAGCTGGCTCAAGAAGCTTTTAGGTTTGGAAATTAAGTGTCATATTTGCTGCCATGGAAATGGGGAAAAAAAAAAAAAAAGACAGCAATGTTTCAAAAGGCAGTTTCTCAATATTTTTTAACTTGAACAATCATGCACTGTTAGAGAAGCATTAAAATACAGACTCCCTTGTCGCTGTTAATTTTCATTCCTCCTCTTTGTTGTCCCAAATGGATTCTGAAACAATATTTGGCAACAGTTGATTTTGATACATTCCTTTCATACATCTGCAGGTTTTTCTTACATTTACAGATTTGTTCAGATGTATTTTGGCTTAGATCTGTCTGAACGTCAGCTATCAAAGCATTTCAATTGTCCCACTGGAGAGGATTTGAAATCTAAAAATTAAAATCTGTATTTTTGGCCATAGTATGAGCTTGTTGTCTATTAAACACATGAGAAAACAGCATAAACTTTATGTCACAGAAAGTAAGATGTTTAACTAAAAAAAAAACTACATATGTCGGTTCTTAATTCCCTAGGTCCCATGAGTGTGTATTGGCAAGTGTATGTAGATAGCCTCTCGTTGCGATCAAAGTATCTATGTTAAATAGGAATTGCATGCTTCAATAGCTGTTTATTTCCTCTGTGGATGTTAACATTTTCTACTAAGTATTTTTAAAATATACAACGTGCATATGCAGAAATGGTATTTTACAGCTTAAGGCTGTGAGCAGTTGATTTTGTGGGGGTTTGATGGTGAAGCCAAAAACCTCTTGTATCAAGGATGAGATGTGTGACAATATATTCGAGTTCTTAGGTAAGCATCCTACAAAAAAACCCAGCAAAATATCCTGGCTTTAACCAACTTCCCTCCCTCCCTTTCCTTCCTTCCTCCCTCCCTTTTAGAGCATTTCCACTTCAAGCAGCACATTTCACTATTTAGCAACGATTTCAGGTAAACTCTGAGGAGATGAGACCCAAGTTTCTGTCCTCACTTCCATGACTGCTGAGACACATCCCCCACAACAGAAGGCATCAGCAGGACAGACCAGGGATATCTCATACTGAAACACCTTCTGGTTTGGCAGGTAGGGTACTGGTCTAGGAGGCAGGAAAGGTTTCCCTGGAAGAGGTCTCCAGCTTCTTTGAGCTGTCTAACCCAGAAGCATTAGCTGGCAGATAGCCCAAGAGCTGAATTGACTTGTGGGATTCATTCCCCAACTTCATCCCACTCTCAAGCGCTCTTTTTCACAGATCAGCCGAAGTGAATGCGCTGGTGCCCTATTCTAGGCAGCTGTGGGGGAAAAAAAAAAAAAAAAAGAAAGAAAAAAAAAAGGCAGGAAAAATAAAAGCAGGAGGTAGGACCACTCTGATCAACTGAGGACATAGGGGTCAGGGGACAAGAAGAGAAGGTGAGGGAGGCAGAGGACCTCCTTGAATGCTGAACCCTTGAATTAATGAAATCTGTTAACGTTACATTGGTTTACCCAAACCATAAATGGAGCCAGCTCGGGTCCAACAAGGTTTCTTGGCTAAAGCATGACACCACTTGGGCTAGGATTGGCCCTGCTCTTTCCAGCCCAGTGCATGAGCACAAAAGCCCCCATTAGGTCTCTGCATCATGTTCCTCAGCACTCCAAGATCTAGATGGTCTCTTGGCTGGAATGTGGGGCCAAACCCAACTGTGTTTTCAGGCTGTGCCGGATCAGCAGTACATGCTTTGTGGCAACCCACCCCACAATTATATTAATTAAAATCGGCTTCTGGTCTTACATCAACTTTTCCATTTGTCGCAGTACTGGGACATCCCCATGTATCATCAGACCTGCTTTGTAATCAGACCAGGAAAAAAACAGATCTTTAAGCTGATCATTCCTGTCTAATTTTTGAACTATAATACAAAAAAAAAAAAAAAATCTGCACAAGCATCAATTTTGAATTACATTATTGACTTCTTTGTTCTACTCTGTATGTATCCCCCCTTCTTCAAACCTCATTACAAATGCGCTTGAATACTTGAATGCAGGAGGCATCTGTATCTTTAACTACAATATTTTAATTATCAATCTGGCTGCTAAAATAGAATCAGTTTTCAAAGATTTAGCCAAATTCTAACTTCTTAGAATTCAGTAATCAGATCACACTGGTTTTCACCAACCATCTCACTATACATTAAAACTTACTGCCCAATGCTGCTTTAACTAAATAGAAAGAAAAGTCAGAAAAATTGATTATGCCATTAAGATAATGCAAAATAAATAGATTATTTATTAGCAATCTCTCCCAGAACTCAGTTAGTAATCTTTCAACAGCTGTTCACTAGAGGGATAGATGGTACACCTTAATCAGTCATTTACCTTAGTATTCCGTTTTGAAAAGTGACTGGTAACAACTCTTTAAGGTGAAAAAAATAGACAAGCCTGTAGAAGGCAAAGGCAGGATAATCTGATCCCTAGAATGATTTTATCATGAACTTCACCAAACAGTATTAGCCGTGGCCAGAGAAACCTGGAGTTGTTTTTCTTGCACCTTTAGATATAACTGAGCACTCCTGCAGTTTACGTCTGTGTTCCCCCATCTTTCCCTGATGGGAGTCCGTTCCCTGGGTTCATTAGCACACACTGCAAATGAGCTCCATGGACCAATCACACCTCCTCTGAAAAGCTGTTTCCCCATGCGAGGTTCACATTTTCCACCTTTCAGTTAAGCTTTCAGCTATACAATAAAAAGCACAGAACTGCTGGCTCAGCCCTCCATTAATTTACACATTTCTAACGTGTTCCTTCTTAATTATCTGCTTTCTAACATTGAAGTTCTCTTCCCCCACATCCCCCCCAAAAAAAGCTCTTCAAAAATTTTTTCTTCAATCTTTATTTCATCCTTCTCTGAATCTTCTTAGTCTGCATCAGTTTTTTCTGAGGGTAACTGTGAAATAATTCCAGAGAAGAACTTACTGCCAGAAACATAGTATTTCTGTTATGCTCCATTCCGTTCTCGATAATCCCACTCTTTTTTTCTGACTGTAACTTTACAGAGCATTCCCTTATCCAACAGTGATATACAAGACTCTGTTCTGAGCTGACACGTATAAAATCTCAGGTATTTGTAAGAAAAGTTGCATTTACGCGCTTCAGTACTTTATGTTTATCAAAGTCTGCCACTCCATCAGTTTCATCACCCTGTCAGCTCTAGCTGCAGTTCCTGGAAGCATCTCCTCTACCTTACCAACCTCAGGATCTGTATCAGAGAACTGAGTATTGCTGTGCCAGCAGTCATTCTCCTTAAGTCGTGAACACATTTCCATGAGGCCAATCCTAATGCAAACCACCAGCATTCACCGTTTCAATTATACCGTTTCTCCCCACTTCTTTTGTCCCTCAGACAGTTTTACATCTACAACATGGCAGCTCTTATTCCAAGGGCTTCAAAAAATAATAAAAATCTCAAGTATATTTAATTCAATCAGTTCTTTATTCATTGCCTTACCGAGAATCTCAGACAATGGCAAGAGAATAATAGCGGAACAACTTTCCTCTGCAGAAATCAGTCTTGCATACTAATCTATGTAAGGGTTTTTTATTATTATTTATTTATTTTTAAATTCTAACTACGAGGTATATTCCCTGGTCAAATGACTGGTCCTTTTAGCAAGCACACTAAAAGACGTGTGCTTAAAAATCTTCCACAGAGTACACTTTTTAAAAATACAAGCTTATGGGTTTGTGCTGCTGAGGTGGGTGCTACTTCATCCCTAAAGCCCTTCAGAACGCCCAAGCTCACTGCAGTCGGGGTGGGTGACTCACGTCAGTTGGCTTCAGCAACTCTTCTGACATGCCAAAAATCCATTAGCTTCATCAGCAGAAAAGAGCTGACTCTTTACCTTCCCATTATCCTTTGGACTGGATACTAAGGCAAAGCAACTTTCATGTTTTAATATTTTCATCTTCTTAATTTTTCTTTGAATCCCAGATGCCCCAGCAGGCACATTCCTCCTTTGGGCTTCCCATTTCCAATAAACTGCAACAATTGCATTTACACAGCTTTACCTATTCACCTTGAAACAACATATTTAGGATACTAGCATGTTATTTGTGACCTTGGTTTTGGTTTGGTGCAGGGGGATGGGCGTTATGTTTTACTTTCAAAAGTCTTAAACAGGCTTTAACTTAACTAAACCCTTAAACCTCACAGATACGCCTGACGTGCTTTCTAACTTGCTCAACTTGGCCACAAGCCCACATGTATGAAGTCAATATGTAACACAGATCTCTGAAGTCCACAGACGCGCTAAATCTAAATATATACTGGGTTACTATGTCAAATGCCTTCCACATACAGCCCAGCTGATAGGTGTTCATCCTGTGTCCTGTGCATCCGAAGTTTATATCCATCCATCTGATGCTAATGAATCACTCTCATCGTTCAGACTCTCATTGTTCAGAATCTGCGTCAAAGAGACTCCATATCACATTAACTTGCTGGTACAGTAAAAAAAAAAGAGAAACCGGGGCTGAGCAAACAGTCCTTCTTGGGCAGAAACTTCTAAAAGGTTCACAAATTTGAAGGGCAAAAAAATGCATTAAGCCTCTGTTTGGATTCTCAACTTCTTTAGAATAACCTAGTAACAAATTACCAAAACCACCTTAAAAAACTTACTTGAAAATAAATTTTCCAGCCCATCCAGTTATGCCTGCAATCTCCTTCAGAATCCACTCCCTGCTCTGATCTGTCAAAGGTGGAAGCAGCAATCGCATTGAGGAAATGAAGTCCGATTTGCTTTCTGCGACTTCCCAGACATAAGCACTCTCTCAATAAGCTCAATGAAGCCAAGCTGTACCCTCATTTTTCCATAGCTGACACCCTAGGCAGTGAAAGTCACAGAATCACAGAATGATATTGGACTAGAAGGGACCTCTGGAGATCATCTAGTCCAAGCCCCCTACTAGGGCAGGTCCACCTAGTGCAGGTTGCACAGGAACATGTCCAGGTGGATTCTGAATTACTCCAGAGATGGAGACTCCACCAGCTCTCTGGGCAGCCTGTGCCAGGGCTCTGCCACCCTCAAAGTAAAGAAGTTCCTCCTCATGTTTAGATGGAACTCCTTATGTTCAAGTTTGTGCCCATTTCCTCTTGTCCTGTTTACTGGGCACCACTGAAAAAAGGCTGGCAAAAAGTCAAATTAAGTGACAATGGAGGAAAAAAACGAAATGTCTAAGTTGGGGAGAACATAGTGGTAATAGAGGTGAATATTAAAGTGAGTATCCTTTCCAGCTACAACGGACTGCAAGAGCAGCCTTCCGTTCATTCCAGGCATATCACACCCACATGCTATCGAGCCCTACCAAATACCAGCCTTTGCAGAGCGCTCGGACAGAAGCCTCAATCTCTTCATCTCACCAACTACTGATGTCTGAAACGACCTCCGTGGTTTACTGAGTGCGACACAATTAAGTATCAGATCACTGTGGAGCCTGTGCTCCCAGCGATTACCTGGGTACTACAGCTTTATCAATGAGTTTTACACATGACTACGCATCTGGGAAAAATAACATATATACATAGTTACTTAGCACACAAAAAAAGTATCTCTGCAAATATTTGTACCAGGTGCCTGCAGGCTATAAACATAAGACTTTCTTATTTTCTGCGTACACAAAGGCCAGAGTCAAAGTTAATTTTCATCTTTAATAAGCTCATGATTCTCTGTTATTTAATACTCTGTAAAAAGGTATTACAGATTGATAGATTATTGCAGTACCTTCTAAAGAACATGGACAGCTGTGAGGCTGAAACTACAATATCATATACATTATGTAGTCATTGATACTATTTACTACAGCGTGAAGAAAAATACTTTTAAATAAACAATATTTAACCGAAAACATAGAAATGGAGCTTTCTTTCTTAAAGTATGGTTACATATCTACATTCCAAGAATAACATTTTAAAAAAATGCTAGATCTTGAAAGGTTATAGATAAAGAGTCATGATGAAGATGAACCAGTTTTGCCCAGAAATGCTATGAGCAGCACACTGCACAGTTTTTCAGCAAATCCTAGTTTTGCCAAGCTTCGAGAGGCAAAAGCCTGAAATGTAAGCGCTTCCAAGCTGTCTAGCTAGTCCACTCATCTTGCTCTGGAAGGCCCAGTGACCCACACTGCTTCAAGACAGCACGGCACCACAACTGTTCTTTGCTGCCATCAATGCCTTCGGGAAGAGATGACTCAGGTCCTTATGATGCCAGGCCTAACAAAAAGCCTCCAACAAATCCACTGGACACCACGATGTTCTGTTTGATAAATTCTGTTGACTGAGAAGAAAAAAGGATTCGTAAAGAACTCAGTCAGTTGTATCTGATTGTAACATTTAATACTTATTCTAATTGCCTGGAAACAAGAATACTAAAATTATGGAGGGGGGGTAAGCAACGTTTTTAAAAACATATAAAATGAGGTGGCAATTGCTGCCACCAATGGAGTGAAAACTGACTCTCAGCTGCCTTAATATATTTAAAACACAGTTAGTGTTTTGAAAGTCAAAATACAAAAGAATTGTCAAAGTAATTTCATGCCAATACCACTCCTGTTTTGATTAAAAACTGTTTGATTAAAAAATGTTTTACAAACTCCCTTGGCAAAAAAGCACAAGTGCTACTATCACTTCAATTTTAATTACATGGAAAAAAAGTTTTAAAAAATATTGGGTTTTGGAAGATTAGATCATTGGGAAAAAACCCAACCAAACAAAACCCACACTTCACTCCATCTGAGCCAGTTTCCTAAAAACTTACTGCTACAAAAGGCACTTATATAAGATGACATTTGTATACAATATTTCATTAAGTAATAGCAAAGAGTATAGCATGTTATATCAAACATATGACATTTCATAAATCCTCCACTTGAAACAATTGTGCTACTAGTGCACTATTAAAAGAAAGTAATGTAATTTTTTTCTTTAAAAAAAAGGAAACAACCAAAAACCCCATCCTGTCCCACCCATTTCTGCAGGGTGATGAAGAAGGGCAGGTTATGCTACTTGGGGTATACGAGCAGCTAGAAAACCATCTCTCTTGAACTTCAGCTTCACATTCACATTAAAATTTAAGGTAAGTTGTAGGAATCTTGGTGTCACTCCATACATGTTACATCTGAAGTCAAACCTCTTCATTACAAAGCACTAGTTTGGCTGCTGTTACATTGTTTGCAACATATTCCAAGTCAGGATTCACAGTTACTAAGAAAGAAACTTAAGATTGTTTGTATGAAATTGAAAACATGTAAAAACAGGCTATATATACTTTTTTAAAGATAAATCAATTAAATAAAAGTCTTCAAATGACAGAATGAAACAGCCTCAGTGACACTGATCAGTACCACAGGCTACATAGTATCTAACTGACAGATTCTGAAGACAGATATTCTTCAAACTGTAGAAAAATGAGATAAAAACCCCAACTCTAGTTAGGAAGTGGTTATAGCTTTTCTCCAGAAAGAAAGGTCAGTCTTTTCCAACCAAGTAATTGTGTTATCAGCAATCTAAGACAATTTGGGTTTTGCCTTCATAGCTACCATGTCTTAGCCACAACACCCTCGACTTTGTATGGTGTCGTGACCTTACTGCCTTCTCACTAGCAAAGAAACTGCACAGACTAAATGCCAAAGCCAATGGCAGGCCCCGAACGGTATATCAGCTGTAGAAATGTGTTAACGTTGAAGTCTGCGTATCATCTTTAAGAGTGAACAAAACAGAAAGCTAAATGAATAAAAGAGAGTACAATCTGATAGCTTTTAATAAAACATACAGCTAGACCATTTCTGATTCCTTCCAGTTTTGCACTTGCATTTTCAACTAATCATCACCTCCAGCGGAAGGTAAGAAAAACCAGCTGGTAGAAAACAATTTATCACCTCAGACTTACCTCTTCAATTAGAGTATTGATTTCAGGTGCTGCCTTATTTGCACGCTTTTTTAACTGTTTTTTTGCTTTGTTTACATCTTTTTCAACTCTCTTCCAGTCAACTTGTACATATCCACTATGACTAGCAATCTAGGAAAATAAAAGAGAATTTAGTACAGTTGTAGTTAACGTTTCATGAACCAAAATACAATGTCTTAGTGCCTACAAAGTTTTATTGTTGGGTTTTTTTAATTACAGATACAGAAAAAGACATTGTTCCAATTACTGCAGATACCCTGCTTCAAACACAAACATTTTCCACCATAACAGCAGTTGAAATTAGAACAAGCAATGGTAAAGTTCAGTAGACTACTGTTGATTTTACCAGTTCTCTATTCTTTAGTTATAAAAGCTTTAAATAACAATGTTTTTTTTCTTTCAACATTTACTGCAACTTTAATTGTAAGAAAAGGACATGTTGACAGGACAACAGTGAAAAAACTGTTTCATTTCAGCTTCTTTCAGAATTGTGGAATTCTGATTTGTGACAGAGTATCTGGGGTTAATCAGAATCATCCTTAAAAATACTGAAAACTATCATTTTATCCTACATCATTGAACTGTCCAATAAAAAAGTATCCGATAAAAGATAATTCTCATACTTTCTATATAAAAAAAACAAGCCAGTAAGTAGAAAAATAACATGGCCTATGTACGGCACAAGTTCTGTAACATCAGCAAAATGGGTGAGCTTTGCGGGGTTGTTCATAGCAAACTACACTTAAACTCCCAAAATGCTTAAACAAGACCCATGAGATTTTTAGCATGTTTAACCATCATCCCAACCCCCTGCCTTATTTCTCTTACTAAGATTTGATACTGGAAAAAAGTAAGATGATCTGTTACTTGACCAACACTGACAGTCCCACCAATTTCCTTAAGACAATTCACAAAAGAAATGAAATATAATGAAACATCTATAGGATGATAGCTTAAAAAAAATAGAAATCAGGCAATTACTGCATGCTCTAGAGAACAGTTAAAACAAACAACTCATTAGTTGGGAAAAAAAAAAAGAGGGAAAAAAATCAAAACAAAGGATTACTGCTTATTTTAACTGCTAAGACAAACACAGACTAACTTTACAGGTAAATTACTGTTATACAAAAAACCTCTTTATGAAGACTGGGATTACTCAAGTCCTTCTTAAGGACATTTTTGACAAATTCACGTAACTTATGTAACAGCTTTATAGGCAAACAATATACTCGGTAAATAAAAGCCACAGATAATGAACTTTTGTGGAACAGATATTTAAATATACAATTTATTACATTTGGCATAAAAAGAAATGTTTTGCATCACTTACAGGCACTAAATTTTGACTTTTGCATAGTTCTTTCTACCAAATAACTAAAATTATACCATCTAGCTTGTTTTACAACAGCCACAATAATTAAGCAACATATTTCACCACAAATTAGAATTTCATGATCCTGAAAAAAAAAGTGAAGTGACACAAGCATCATACAGATTTTGCCTGAATTCAGAATGCTCCTATAAGACCAGCTCTTTAAGAAAGTTCAGTTTCTATTTTTGCTCAAGATTCAAAAAACCAATTCCCTGGACAAATGCAAAATGAACTTATTAAGTATTATACTCTCCTTTACTTCATACCTCAGAATGTAAGAGCTTCGTTGACCTTTCTTGTCTATTGTAAAACCATTTGTCCACACAGGCACCAGTGTCAGGCAGGGATAGCTATTAAGAGCTGTCTGTATAGTATGAAAACATGAAACCAGTTTTAAAGCTGTACTGGTTGCACATCCAGCCACTGGATGACATATCAGGAAAGAAAAAAAACCAACACTGCACAATGGGGAAATTTTTGTTTTATGAATTTACCATTACCACAAGAATTTCAAAAAGGGCCAAGAACTGAATTGGTGCTTTCTAACGCACAAAACTGAAAACTAAACATGGACTGATTTACCCAGTCCAACACAATGTAAGAAATTCTAATGTATTTGCTTGTCTGTAAAACAGGAAAAAAAAATATATATAGAAGCAAATGGATTTTAAAAGAAACATTTAATCAAGACTAGTTTAATTAGCTGTTATTGATACAGTAAAAAGATGAGACAGAAGTTTTTAATTAAGTTCTGTTTAGCTCTCCAGTAGGTAAAACTTATATTTGTATCAAAACTTCAGTTCACACAAAAATTATACTACTTTTCTCCCTTAAGTTAGTAGCAGAGATCTTAAGTTCTGCTTTTGAGTGTTTGTACACATCTATGAAATAAGCAAAAGAGGGCAATGTTTCGAATATAAAATTTCTAATTGAGAAAAGCCCCCTATACTTCACTGCAGTGACAGTCAGAGCCTGTGTCAGATCTACTTTGGCTGTAATCCTACTGATTACATAACTTTGTAAGCACAGAAAAAATCCCATTGAATTCAATCATTGGTGAGACAAGACTTCAATTTTTAGACCTTAATACATCATAAAAAAACCTATTCACTTATAACAGTAAATGTACATAAACACAAATTCTTCATGTCCATTATTAGGTTTAAGCCCAGCCCCTAAAATAACAGAGAAACTAAAATAATAGTATTCCATTATCAGTTCCAAAGCCACATAGCTCTATATGTAGATACAGATATATATTCTTAAAAGAGCCGTATAGGGGTGTGTGTGTGTGTGTATATCTATATATATACAGAAAAATACATATATATGATAACGGAATAATATATATTACATACATATCTCTCGTATATTACATTAGTAAAATTTATTTTTGTTCAAGATCTTCCAGAACTGTTGAAAAAATAATGCATTTTTTCCAAAAAGGCAATTGAAAAAAATACATCCATTCAGGAATACAAAAAACATGTGCTTCTTTCTCAACACTAATCAAAGAAAACAGAGATCCAAAGGGAAGATCTCATTTTGTGGGTGATACTGGAAAGACATGCAAATACTTCGTTATTGTGAAACATTATTAAGAGTAATGAGCAACAAACATTTAAGAGCACAAAAAATTATATGGAAAGGTGGAACAAAAGAGTTTTAATTCCCTTAAAGACAAAAGCTCTCATACTAAAAAAGCTGAACCAAGCCCAGAAAGAACAGGTAAGCTCCCTGTGCTCAGCTGCTCGCACAGCATAGAGAAGCCATGGTACACTTTTAGGTATTTTCTGGTATTTAATAGGTAGCAATCCTTGTCACGCTCAACCAAGCTTCCAGAACAGATCTGACAAGTCTCTAACTTCAATATACAGATAAGGATGGACTTGTTTTTTGTCCATTAAGGATGGACAAATTTTTTTAAGAGTTAAAACTTCAGAGAAGGTATCTTCAGCCACCATCTGCTGGCACAGCTCCACTGTAACCAGTGAAATTACTCCAATTTACACAGCCAGAGAATGATGCCCCTCCATTTCCTGTCAAAACCCGCCAGAAAAATGGTATTTCTTTAAAAGCATAACTTCCAACTACCATTTACTGTGGCTGTTCCACTGAATGTTCCCTCAAAGTCTGCAGACATCAACTGTGAAGTGGGATATTCAACACAGAACTGATTACAACTCTCTCTTATTAAGTTCTCACTCCCAGAAGCATGTTGTTCTCACCCTGCTTCACTGAGATGCCACAACATCACCATGGCATGGTATCACTGAACCCCTATACAATATAGAGCCAAGGATATCTTTAGAGTTTATTTTGCTTCTTGTGTTCCTTTCAGAGGTTTAATTTTCTTAAGTTAGGAAATAGTTTAATGAAGAACTGAATTGAATTCATCAATTAAAGGGATAAAGCAAAATACATTAGTGAAAGCACAAATAACAAAAATACAGTTTTATGATTAAATACTAGTCAACACACAATGGAAAAACCTGCAATTTGTATGTTGACTACAGAGCAAAAAGCAATGAAACCATTCCTAAGGATACAGGAGCTTAAAAACACAGAGCACGCATTAAGAACATTTGTTTTTAACTAGTTCATTATAGGAGAACCACATAAATTCGTAACTCCCCACTCTTCAGGATTTCACTAAACTGTGCTGTATAAACTAGAAGTTATCCAAGGCAAATCCCTTACTTGCTATGAGAAAGGAAACATATATTCCTTAACATAGTGCACAGGTATTGCAGCATATTTGTTATATATATGCTGCATATACCAGCATATTTGAAGAACTGCATCTATTTCAATAAAAGAAGGACAGTTAATTGATCGCATCAAGCTGTTGAAATATCTGACACAAAGATGTGATACTGGATCTTAATTTTGAAAACTATGCATTCCTGACTGTAATTTTTATTTTCTCTCTCAGACTACTTCTTGCTTAATCTGTATTAAGACTGAAAAACTTCTAGATCTCTTACAAAAATCTGAAAAATCTTTTTTGTTTCTTGTACCAACTGACACTCCAAAAACATAGTGCTTTCAGTCTCATACTAGATTTCTTGAGATGAAGTCACCACATGCTGAAGAAAAAAATGCATTTTTTTTATTTCAGGACTAAAATGTTTCACTAGATAGGCTTAATTCAAGAATCTTGCCTTCTGTAGTAGTTCTTTTTTAGCAGGTAATTACAACGTCAATATTGCAATCAGCAGTTGAAATGACAGCTGCAACTTCAGAGAAATTTACAGATAAAAAGGAAGTTTCTAGTCATGTGCTGAAATGCTCCTCTGCCCACTCAGGGGAAGCACTGAACATGTATTCATAGGGAAATTAAAATCACGATGTGTGATCTTTAAATGAAAAAATTAAAGACTACAGAAATGTAATTACACTATAGAATTTATGACTCAGCTTTAAAATGCAAAATGTTTTGAATTAAAATGAAAGACCAAGGCATTTACTTCATTCTCTTCCAAGAGAATCTGATCTTACTTAATTAAAGATATAGACAACTCAATCAAAATATGCAACTCATTTTTCCTCTTGGATAATACTCCTTTTCAGATACACTGTAAATGAGATCAACTAAGAAATCAGACACTAACACACAGCAAATCTATCTGATGTACAGGAAAGCTCCCAAAGCTTCACAGCTCAACAAGTAAAAATGCTGCACAAGTACTGTGTTTTAAGCAATTTCCATTTTCCTTTGTCTATAGGTCTTAATTTTGACTTTTTGGCTTTCTGTACCCTGGAGTACTAATGAAAGCACCTGTAGGCAACATTCTGCCTGCTACCCTTGGATGCCAGGCCTCTGTTCTGTAGGCTCTTCAGTCATACTTAGGTAAGAATTTTCATTAAAAGAATTAAGACCAAAGGCATATAACATGGGAAGACAGATTCAGATCTTTAAGTCAACTACATGAAAAAGATGAGGAGTACTTCAAAATCCACTGTATATATATAAAGATTTAGTTCTTCCTTCATCATCCAGAAACACACGTTATGTGGGGCTAAAGAAGTGCAGAGTACTCCACCAAACTGATTAATTTGTTGGCATAGCACATTTTGCCAAAAATTTACATCTGGATGATTCTAAACTGTTTCAGATTCCACACTGTTGTAAAATTCAAGCCCATGTTTGAGTACAAGCCCAATAATCAGTGATTTCCAGGTCATCAATGCACAATCGTGAAGTGAATGGTAATATTATAAAGCTTCATATCAAAATTATTTCTCTTTGACTTTTTACATTGTTGTCGATGCTTGCTTTTGAGTCATTAAAAATATTACACATTTTATATGTTGAAAACAAACCAAATAGCTCCTAGAGCATTCATTCTCACATAGAGTGCTACAGTCCAGTTATATGTTTAACATGGGGCTTAAAAAAAAAAACAAAACAACCAAAAATAAATCCCAAAGCAGCAGAGAACATGATCATGAAGGAAGTAAAAGTCCTTCACACAACTGTGACATCTGGATGCATTACAGAGCAGGAATCAGAGGTACCTCCCAAGCCTTCCTGATGGATAGTTGACTACAACAGCCATTACAATCAAAGGAATAACTAAAAGTGGGATATGCCTTTCAGAAATTGTCCACGGTGATGCTGGAAAGACTTAAAAAAAATGTATATATATATATATACACACACATATATTTCTCTTTAACATCCTTTCTCAAAAAATGTTGTTACTCAATTTAAGTAGGGACCAGTCTATTTCCTCTAGAATGATATAAGGAACAGTGACAAGCTCATAGGTATCAAGACATAGAAGGATACGTGAAATTCTCCTTCATTTAAAGTTTCATCATCTAATTTAAAGGCTTATGGGAAATATGTCCTCCCCTAACCACAATATCTGATGAAAAATACAAATTGGTATGCCAGATAACATAATTTAAAAATTCTGGATTTGAAATCCAATTGAACAGAGGAATGCAATGAAGCTCTCAGAAATCAGCAAAATTTCTGAGATTCAACTAGTAAATACAACATGAAGAGAAAAGAGAAAAATGTAGCTTCACAATGGGATCAGAGCAAGCCTTCCAAGCAACTGCCAAAGAAGCCTACTTTATCTAAAGCACTGATAAAGTTCTCAAACCTATTAAAAAAACCCCCACAGCTTAAATTCCTTGATTTCCCTAACCATAGCTTTACAGGCAGTTAAGCTATGTGCTGTGAATCACACACAGCATCCCAGTTTCTCTACAGAGGTTTCTTTTGGTTTACTACAAACTATTTTACAGGATAACGTAGGTTCTGATTTACCACTGATTTTTAGAAATGTCTCTTTTGTACACAATATTCCAGCTGAAATGTAAGTTTTTCACTGGTAAGACTAAAAAGATGAAGTAGATAAGAAGCCGTCCTAATTAAATTTCACCCAACAGCTATGTTTTTCCTATTGTTTAGTAAATAACATTTGCCAACTTATAAAGCGTGAAATGCTACATACTTGAAGCAGAAGAAAGCCACCACCTACTGCAGTTGCTGCAAGCTTTCCGACTTTCTGGAACAAAAATCCCGCACACCTTAGGAGAACAAAACAAAAAAAAAACAACCCAGTCCAATGAAGTTGTCTGCTGAACATCCCACACTCCAAAATTCCTGACTACAACTACTACTATATTTTCATTTAACAGAGAAAATGCATCATTCACATTTTTAAATTTTAAAATCAGGATATTTAATAAAAACAATATTTAATTAATAATGTCTAACATAAAACAACATGAGTAATGGTTCCTAGTTCATGGCTGTCTGATGGCCCTTTTAAGGCCCCTCTTAAGCTTGAGATCTCCAGACCTTATCTATACAGGAAAGCTGTATGCTGCTATTAAATGTAGCATGTTAATAAAGCACAACGTAGTAATATAAAAGTGCCATCATACCTGTTACCAAATGGAAGGTAAATATATTATAGCATCATTTATGTTAACTACACAACAACCCATAACTTAAATATCTCAGCTAAAAAGAAGTCACATTCCTACCACAAGAGTTAAAATCAGCCCGGCCGCTCTGCTGGGACACGGCCTTGGCCTATTTTTAATGGATCAAGGCAACCAGAAAATTAATTATCTCGTTCGCAGTCTCCAAACACTCCCATGTCAAACAGAGAACAGCACAGATATCAATATCATAGAATAGTTTCAGCAGGAAGGGACCTCTGGAGGTCATCTAGTCCAGCCGCCTTCCCAAAACTAGGCCAGCTGCAAAGCCTGACCCAACCTCTGAGCTAAATCAGGCTGCTCAGTGTCCTAACTCAGGCAAGAGTTGAATGTTTCCAAAGCTGATGGTTCCATAACTTTTCTGGGCAATTCTGCTGGTGTCTGACCCGCCCCCCACCAGCCCACACAGAGGGGAATTTTTCTTCTCCCTGCATATGAATAGTGAATTCATATTCATATACATGAATACACACACAGAGGTATATACATCTACAGATACTGAAGTATACAGTTTCCAGATCCTTCAATAAGCCAGTTCTTAAGGATGCCAGATGAACTATTCCCTAGAAGCTTCAGAGTTTGCATACAGACATTGAACTTTTATAAATAAAAGTTCAATTTTATTCAATTTATAAATAAATTTAAGGCTACAGAGGTAAACAAAAAAAAAAAAAAAATCAGACTGAAAGTTAAGCCTACGCTTCTCAAAGCTATACTGAGCCTGGATATAATTTCACTTTTAGTCTCTTTCATCTTCCAAATCCTGTATAATTCTGTTTTAAAAGTTACTGTGCTACAATAACTTAAATTTTGTTAACTTAAGTGCTACTGAACTTAAATTTTTTAGAATATTAGAATAGACAAATACCATTCAAATACCTTTGACAAATAACAAATACCTTGACATAGCTGCTAAGACTGGCCACATTTTCCAGTTTAAGTTCTCATCTTTGCTGTCTAGCTTTAAACATGAATTCTTTATTATGTAGTATCTCTCTTCAGTTAATATGAAAGCAGACTGTTAATTTGTTCAAAATGGCTCCAGCTGAATTTAGAGGGAAAAAGTCCCTATAAAATGAGGCTCTTAATTAAAAGTATATTCTGCCACACATTTTTTCTTCATTTCTTTTTTCTTTAAAATATGTCTTAGTCATAATAACTGGGTTTCTAAATCTATACTAGTAAGGAAATAAGCTTTTCGATACAAACAAAAGTTATATGCAGTAATTTTCCATTTATTCCTTGCGCTTTTAGAGTTCTGACATTTTCGCAAATCCTTGTCACTGTAACTGGTAAGAGTTCAGTTAGCTAACTGGTGTTTTACCAATGCTACAAAACACTTCAGAATGATGAGTCAGAGTAATAAGAAATAATTCACACATGAATAATCTTGATCAATGATAAAGGAAATCCCATCAGAGAAGATAAACGTATCTGCTTTAAATAGCCTTGGAAAGAGGTCTTCTAACACAGTAAAAGGTCTAGCACGGTTATGAAAAGTGATGTTCTCTCACCAGCCAGTCACGCCGCCCATCACAATCTGAGTAGCTACAGAATATTTTTCTACAATTGGTCCTGAATTCCGGCCAAACATACGATTCCACCAATGGTGACGCCGAGCATACTCTGTTAAATCCAACACTTCATAGGAATCATCATCACTGTCATGTTCTTGAGAAGAAAAAAAAAAAAAAAAGAAAAAGTTACATTCTTAGTTACACAGTGAATTAAGGATCTCTGTAAAAAGCCCAAAAATTAACAGAACTATTTTTGGTATTAACTGGCTAATCCAGTAGTTTAAATTGCAGCACACAGGCTGCCAATGGTCAAGCAACTCAGGATTTTGAGATTTTATGTTATAATATTCAATGTACGGAAGAGGGGACTATACGGAAGGTATAACCTATAAAATCTATGACTTGCACAGAAAAGGTAAACAGGAATCTCCTACCTGTTCAAGTACAAGAACCAAGTGGTATCAGATGAAACTAGCAGGTATGTGGTTCAACACAAAAAAAAAAAAAGGAAGTCTTCCTCTCGTCTCTGTCACCCCCCCACGCACCAGAAGCCCCAGTTAACCCGTGGAACAGGTTGCTGCAGGATGCTGTAGATACCAAAAGCTGACGTGAACTCCAAATAACAACAGAACAAATTGAAGGGGAAAAAAAACCAGAACACCAAGGGCTGTCAGACACAAAGACAAAAATCATGGCTAATGAGGTCCTGGACTGAAAATCAAAAAAATTCTGAGAAACCATCAGTACATGCTTACCCTGTTAAATCTTTCTTAGCTCATCCTGTAGCCGATGGCTTTCAGGCAGTATGCAGGGCTTTCACCTGACCCACTACAATTGCTTTTATGATCTTAAGCAATGTGAAACACCTCTAACTTAAGAGAAAGCACACACATCTTTTCTGGATAGACCAAAATTTCTAAAACCAGATTGAGAACTTCTGGTCTAATATTTTCCTCAGAGGGTTAGATGTTAGCATATGTTAACAAGCCAAGAACACATTTCTGTTCCTTTTCCACAACGGATGAAATAGATGAATCTGGGACTTCAATTAAATTCCATACTTGCAGTACAATTCTGTCAACGTTTTAAAAATAGGCCTCCTACAACTTCAAGATCCTAAGCACCAAGTACACTCAAACGTCAAAGGGTAGAGATGGTTACCTTTTTTTTAAAAAAAAATAAATCTTTAAAGTATATTATAGTTCTATGGACATACACACATGAATTGAAGTCCACTTCAGTTGGATATATTTAAGGTGAAAAATAAGTTCAGTAAAGATGCTGAGACATTCCAGAAAGGAAGAGAAGTTAAGTTACTACCTGGAAATACAAAGAAAGACTGCAGATATAAACATTCTCTTAAGGATGTCAGCCATTTTTTTTGTCTTTCTAAAAGTATAGGTAAAAGGTTGCATAAACCTGAAAGAATGCATGAAATACACGTGTAGGTATGAATTCTTTCCCTTTATTATCACCTAAGTGTTCTTGAGTACTAAAACATAAATAACAAGACCCATAATGCTAAAATGTCTTAACTGAATGTTCTTCCTTTCCAACTTTGAGGCAGCAAGTACTAACAGTTTAACTTCTTCAAATGGAGAAGACCACAAAAACACCATCATAGTGTTCACTTTGTTAATTCTGCCCCTAAATTAATATTATTCAAATAAAAAGTCACACAAGTATAACATCTTGTGTGGAAAATAATAGTGCTAGAACATTTTCCATTGATTAAAAAAAAATAAATATTCCTTTCCTTGCAGGATAATATATGCATACCTTCCACGCACATACAACGATGTCTGTGCAAAAAGGCGTTACACCGTGAGGCCATACCAACGCACTTCAAAAAGATCTGCGCGTTAAAAGCTACGGAGACACTGGAGGCGGGGGAAACGGCTCCTCGTTTCCCCTCTGCGCCCCGCAAGTTCCGTCCCCCGGCCTACGGCCCAGCCCGGCCACCGCCAGAGCCAGACACCTCCGGCCATCCCCCTGCTGCTGTGAGGGCACCTCGGTTTTAAGGCGGCTTTCACCCCCCGACCTGCCGCTCCCACCCCGCCCCCGTCACACCCCTCCCGCCTAGAAGGCAGGGGCCGGCAGTGGGAAGTGCCGGGGCCGCCAGCAGCGGCAGTGGTGGCGGCGGTGGAGGCGGCCATCGCCGCTTGAGTCCGCCCGAGCCCACTGACCTGAGGCGGCCCGCGGCCTCCGCGCCGCCATCTTGGCTGGTGTTGACAGGGGAGCCGGGCCCACGACAGCCTAGCTCCACCCCCAAGGTGCGCATGCGCTTGTCACTTCATGGATTTAACCCCCCTCCGACGGCGCCGCAAAGGATTGTGGGGGCTGTAGTTCCTCGCTGTGAGGGAGGGCGGCCATTTGGGCGGGGGCAACGGCGGGCCCGCCCAAATGGCTGCCCTCCTTCATGGCAGGACCGGAAGGGGGGCTCGGTTTCTCGGCGGCAAACGCTTCAGTCTCGGCGGCAACTCAGTCTCTCTGCCTTGGAAGGCTTAAGGCTGTAGGCTTGTGGTGGTGGCGGCCCGGAGGGCTGGCAGCCTAGGGCTTCTTGCCTGCATGGTGGGAGCCTTACTCATGCTGGTGAGATGCATGAGGTCCTCAAAAAGTCTTAGAATAACTCTTTTAAGTAAAAAGTGGCAGCAGGCATGGCTGGACAACAGGCTGCAGGCAGTGGGGATATTTGAAAACATGGGGCGTGTGTTGCTGTGGGCATTAAGTGTCCCATAAAAATTAATAACCAGAAAAGAAAAAATGCAAGGCCTCTCAAATAACAAAGGTTATAGTCATTGTGAGCTGTCAAACATTTTAAAAAAAAGAAATTTAGAATTGACTGACCCCAGTTTATTCTCTCCTTCGGTGCTGCCAGTGTTATTTTGGTAGCTAAAAGCCACACAATTGTATTTTGCTGCTTTTATTTTGTTTTTACAGTATGCAGCTCCACACAATCTTTATAGCCATAACATAGAGGTAGCTGACACAGTAAGTATAGCTTGAGGAACGTTGTGGCAATATGAGCATCAAGAACACAAGAGAGTTCAATTATTACAAATCATAAAAGAAAATTGGAAATGGCTTACTTAAAAATGTTTATAGTCTCTCATTTGGACTCTCATGCTGCCAATACAAAAGACTGGCAACTATAATGAAAAAAAAACCCAACCCTTTTGTCCCATGTCATAAATTTCTTTTTATAGAGTGAGACATATCTCACAACATGTAAATTAAACATTTAAGATTCTATTTAACCCCCTAATTGCACTAGCCTTAACAAACATACAAAAAAACCCCAGCATATGTTCTACGTGAAGGTACTTCTTAAATCAGCCCTGTGATTGAAGTCAGAGTATGAAATTTGAAGTTAATGTATAAAATAGTGGTTTGCTTATTAACTGATTTTTATCACAAACATCATGATAATAGCATGCCAGACAGAACTAGTTAATATATTGTTTTCCTTAAGACTTTTAATAAATCTATTTCAGTGTGGAATACAGATTTATGTCTTAAAATTTGTTTTGATATCCTTGGACTTTTCACGTTTAAGCATAAAATTTTTGGGTTTTGATATTCATTTCGCAATCAATAATGAAAAAGCTTGTTGACTTTTATTGCTAAATGAATAACAATATTTTTTCTCTTTTTTCTAACACTAGCAGTTTGTCAAAAAAAAGCCAAAAGGCTTTGGAGTGTGTTATGCAGTGGAAGGCAGCATGCTATAAAAACGAAAAAAACGGCTTTCCTGGCTTCCTTCACAATGCCAAGACTGGACAAAAGGTTAAACCTGCTGACTCACCCATGGTAACTAGGAAAGGTTCCCATTATCTAGGTATTTTGGGTCTTCCTGGTTGTCAGTCTGGGTTTGTACCCAAGCATTTACCTGCACAATAGGGGTTCCTGTAGCAGATGGAGAACTGGGAAGGTGCTTCGAGTGACGCAGACTGACCTGTTGGCCCTTTTCAGTTTCACAGCTGTGGATGCTGTTGCAAACCCTGCAGCAGTTTGTGTGGCTGGCTTTCAGCAGCTCTGTTTCTATCTCTTGGGGAGATCCTGGAAGATAATTTTTTACTACTGTTTACTCTTCTGGCTGAGTGCATCCCGGTGGAGCTCTTGCAACCTTTTGCTTCTCTTGTTCATTGTATAGATGAGGCTGTAGAAGAGATAATAGAGAAAAAGGATTTTCGGGATGGTCGTTACAGCCAGCCCTACACTTCGTTTTGTGTCTCAGTCAGTGCTTGAAATTTCTTATCCTGTGCCTGACAGAGACAATCTTAAGTCTGTGCAAGATTTCCAAGTCAGGTGCCAATAATGTAAGAGAGGTGACCAGAAGGTTGTACTTGGATTGTATGAGCCTGCTGGCTGATGAATTTTTTTTTACATTCTGTTGCTCAAAATCTTAATATTTGGTTTCACTATTTTTAAACTATCGTGCTGCAGTACAAACAATTATATTCATTTTTCTTCATAATGGAGAGATTTATATGATCAATACTTTTTTTAAGATTAAGATTAGAAACTGCAGTATCTTCTACATGCATCAACTGAGAGACTACAACTAGTCTGGAAAGCACTGGTTTGCTTGTTGAATGGAGTTTCTTATAAATACTTAGGTGTGCATTGGCAAACTGCTGAATTTCTCTGAAGTTTAAGTCTTGTGACTTATCTGCTAGGGTGTGTCTGCGTCTCACACACAATTAGCAGTCCAATTACTGCTCTGAACTGAATGCCACTGTCTTGAGATCCCTTTGATCTTGGGGCTCACTCATTGGTACAAACAGCCACGTCTGCACCCTTCTCTTGGCTGTGCCCCATGCCGCTGTACTCTTGGGATGCCCAGACATCTCACCGAGGTCATTCGCACATTGTCCAGTTTACAGGCTTCTGCAGCATTTTTGGCAAGACCGTCCTTGCATTTCTTTTGGATGCCACCTGGGTATGCCGCACAAATACACCAGGCAGCCCTGCCCTCCTTTTGCACCCCTCTTACCAAAGCAGGACAGTGTGACTGGCTGAAAGGAAGGAGTTTGGGAAAGTGCCAGCAAAAGACCATTCGGCAGGTTGTGGGACTCTGATATCTCTCTTCTGGGATCAGGATGCACCCTCTTCCTAGCAGAAGACATTTGCCAGGAGGTAATTTACTGTGAGGGTGATGAGACCCTGGATCAGGTTGCCCAGAGAAGCTGTGGATGCCCCATCCCTGGGGGTGTCCAAGACCAGGCTGGATGGGGCTTTGAGCAACCTGCTCTAGTGGGAGGTGTCCCTGCCCATGGCAGGGGGGTTGGAACTCGATAATCTTTAAGGTCCCTTCCAACTCTAACCATTCAATGATTCTATGGTTCTATAGGTACTGGTTGTGGAGGGTGCAGTAGGCCTCTGGCAACCACAGCCATGGTGGGTAGTTCAGTCATGGGTGCTGCTCTTGGGTGGTTGCTGAGCTGCACAGGGTCTGCAGGCACTGCCATGGGATTGGCTTGATGCAAGCAGAAAACACCATCAGGTGTTGCTTCCCACAGACCTCACAACCTGCGCTTAGACATCTAGCAAACTTAGCGGCTCTAGCGATCCAGAATATTTTGGAGGGTTTTTGACCAGCACCACCATGATCTTTGGCATAATTCTGTTAGACCTTATCTATGTAGGAGACTACATGTTACTCAAGCTCTGCAGCTGTCTAAAAAAAAACCAAGCCCATTCAAATTAAATGCACATAAGTGCCTCCTTCAAGCTATACATGGGGAAAAATTTTCAGGTAAAGGTAGGCAATTTCAGGCCACGTTTTGGCTTCACCCTTAAAAGCCCTTTAGAAACAAAGAGCTTCCCTGTAGCATCAGAGGGGTCGTACAGAAAAATTGCTCTCTTTGCTCTATAGTCCCTGGTTGCAACTTCAGGCTGCACCTGCCATCTGCCCATGTACCTGTGGCAAGTAAGTTCACTACCACGGCTTGAAAGCGAACACACATGGGATACTTACCTTGTGAATGCTAAAAAATCCTCCACAATAAGCAACCCAAAGAACAAAAAGCACAAGAGAGGCTGTGTGAATCCAGTTCTACAGCTCCTTTGTGCTGCTGACCAGACTTCCAAGCTGGGATGCACTCACTTGAATTTTTCACCATCTTGCGTGATTAATTATAAAATTTAAAGGCAACAAACAGTACAGGCTACCTTCACTTCATTGAAACTTGCAATCTCTGCAGATTTAGTCTAGTAAATGCAGTTTGAACAAGCTGGCAATAAACATAGGAGGAGGAGTGGGTGATTCCTTTTCAAAAACCGGACTGGACATGTTGTTATTCAAAGCTCAACAGGAGATCAAGTGGCAGAGAAATGTCTTCTCAGATATGGGAAGGGATTTCTCGGTCCATTGAGATCCTGGCCAAGGGCTGTTGTGGGAAGGCAGCAGACTCTGACTCCTGGAGATTACGACTGTTCTGCAGCAGCCACCAGACTGTTTCTGGAGAAGGAGTGAAAGCTTTCACCAGGAGTTATCCCAGCTCTTGATTGCTTGGCAGAGAGGTGCCATAATCCAAACTGTGATGCACTAGAAGGACATTAAAATGAAGATACTCCTCCCTGTGGTTATTATGCAAAGAAATACATATCCTTCTTTCTTGTGCCATCTCCATATGAGACTTTCTGTGGTTTGCTTCTATTGGTTGTCTTCAACTTTTCTTTGTCACTTTTCTTAACTTTGTAAAATGTCATTTAGTTATGAGAACTTTTTTTGGTTTTGTGATCATCGTATAAACTCTGCTTTTCCATTTTGTAGTCTTCTAATCCTGTAACAGTCTCTTTGATCTTAATTTGTTTATTCTAATGAAATTTCAGTTAGAATTTCCCACCGCAATTCATATATGAGGAGAGGAGGAGAAGGCAGAGTCTATTGTTTAGATTAACTAACAGGAGCTTAAACTGTCCCTTGCTGAAGAATTAAACTATTAGGTTGTTACAATCTGAGAAACCCATATGGTTTGAGAAAACCATTTATTGTCATTTAGACAATTATTTTATCACCTGATGACCCCTCCTTACCCAGGAAGGGGAATTGGGGAAAGCAAGGAAACACGAGGGTTGAAATATAACTAGATTTAGTAGGATAAGGCTAAAAAATTAACAAAAATACCAAAGAACCAGCATTGATCTCAATATTACTATAAGATACAAAAGAATTATACTCAGCCAATTCTATCATCAGGAAGCTGTAGGGGACTGGAAATGTTGGACACTGCCAGTGCAATGGCTTTGGGAGGAAGGGAAGGGCTCAGAGGTCCAGCACTGGGGCAAGAAGTTCTCTGGAGCACTGCCATCAAGGGAGAAAGCCAAGTTCATGGTATGAAATATTCCTGTTGGCCAACCTGTGTCAAATGCCCAGGGCTTGCTGCTCCTCATCCCTGCACCTGGCGAGGCTCGAAAACACCAAGACCTTTAATCCCACAGAGCCTACCTGGCTATAAGGTAAATGTTTTCATGAATTCAGACACTAGCGTCTTCTAAAAGTGCAGGTTTCCCAAGCATTAGAAGAGAAATTAGCCCTGTATCGCTCAAACCAGGACATAGGTACAAAAAGAAAAACCTTAAGTTTAGTGTACTGTGAGATGTTTTTTTAACAGGTAAGAGCCAGAGGCATCACCCAAGCAATGTGCACTGGATCCACAGCACCTGCATTTTAATTATTAAACAAAAACGATGGTTAGTGTCAGGTGAGGCTGTGGCAGGATACATTCCCATGACTCTAACCCGGAAAAGTGAGGAAATAACATTTAAAAGTTAAGTGGGGAAGATTGGTCTTTCCACTTGGTTTTATTTACAACATTGTTAATGATGCACACTGATTATCCATTAATCATAATCACGTGATTCCGTGTTAATGATGCACACTGATTATCCATTAATCTCCACACTCGTAGAGTCCCCTTCTCTGGAGATTTTCAAGACCTGCCTGGATACAGTCCTGAGTGATGTGCTCTGGGCAATCCTGCTTTGGCAGGGGAGTTGGACTAGATGATCTCTAGAGGTCCCTTCCAACTCCAACAATTCTGTGATTCCGTGATTTTGATCTCACCTCTGATCTGTTGTTAGACTTGGGCTGCGGGTCAGAGCTTTGACCACGACCTCATGCTAAGGTTGTCTAAGTCTAAGTCTAAGTCCCATCAATACGTTTGGGCAGTCTGTATGGCACGTTTGTGGCAAATGCCAAGATCCCAGCCGGAGGGGAGCTCGGTTTTGCAGTAGAGCACAAAAGTCTGGTGAAGCTGAGCTCATTCTTGCTTTAGGATCTCTCCAGAAGGTAGCTAATACTTCAGCAGTGGGAGCAGGCTGCAGAAGGAGATGACTACTGTCATGAAGGTTAATCTTGCACAGTCAAAATGCTTAATAAAGACTGGAGTGTTGAGCTAAATTTGAGGCTTCTTGTGATTACCTCGGAAAATAAAGGGTTGGGGAGGGGAACTGAGAGTCTTAAAAAAGCAGAATGTCTTGCAAGGCAATGGAAGGTTGTCTTTAATGCCATATAGGTCTCAACAAGATGCAGCTCTTGTCAGATTCTTGTTAAAGTTGTTAAAGACTTTTCTCATGTATATGCAAAGTGACCTTTTCTTTTTTTTTCTTTTTTTAAGGAGTTCTGCAAAGTTCGTGTTCGTAATTTGTAGTTTAGCTACAAGCAAAAAAATTAAAAGTTCTTAACTTTCTAGAGGTAACCTTTTATTTATTAGATATCCAAAATTTCAGAAAAGGGTATTGAATGTAGTACTGTATTATTTTAGAGACATTATTTAAACAGCTCTTAGCTGTGATGATGAATATAGTGATATATTTTATTTTTAAGTTGTCCTTCAGAGACAAATATCTGATTCCCTTGTTCTGTCTTGTAGGTATTTAGGAGTTACCAGCCACTGTCACTCAAGTACTTGGACAAACTAATGGAGAGAGTGAGAACATGGAGTGACAGAGGACCTTCTGGAAGTCTGTTTTGAAAAGGAAACGTAAGGAGTTACTTCTTTAGAGAAGCTGTGATGATAAATCAGTCATACATACCCCTTCCACAGTTAAGAGATGTTCCTGTTAAGTGTTTGTAGCTAAGTGCATATAAACAATTCAGAGAAAAATAAAACTCTTTTGTATAGCCTTTTACAAAGCTAACAGTAATAGGATAATAACTGGGCAGGGCAGATTTAGAAACAATCCACACTGGAAAAAGTTGAGGATCCTTCAGAAATGCCATATAAGCAGAAAAGAACCCAAAGAATTTCAGACTTTTCTGTTAATGAAGCCCCACACCAAGAAAAGGTTAAAAATCCTGAAGAGGGGAAATGGGGTAATAATGTTTTTCATTTTCTTGCAAGAACTGAAAAACAATACAGAACTGTAATGAGTAAACACTAGACAGTATACAAAGAGAGAAGATAATTCATGTGAGTCATCACTGCTGGCAAGGAAAAACCTTTAATCAGATACTTCTTTGCTAGTCATAGGTAACATTCACTGAAACACCTGGCTGCTCTTAGCTCACCTCAAGCTTATGAAGAGCCCTCCTACAGCTTCTTCTGTGCTTCCTATTCTTGGCTGAAATAAAACTAAATAAATTTCCCCCAGATCACTGAAAACATGAACATGGCCAACACAGTCAAACATGAGACTCCCCGAGTACAGGGCTGCTGCCAACTGCTCCATTCCCTGTGGCTGTATCCCCTTCCTAGATGCAGATCTCAAAATAACATTTCTCTAGCCAAAGGACTTGCTTACTTCAGCGGCCCTGAGATTAGGAGAACTGGATTTGTTTTCCAAGGGGAATTTTCCTGCAAAGATTGAGGCACTCGGCAACTGGAGAGAGAGACTGACAAGTTAGAGAGGCATTCCTTATGGCACTCGTACAGAGTAACAGTACTTTGTCACCAAGACTTTTCCTAACTTCACAATAGCAATGTCAAATAAAATTTAAATAATTTCTTTATAACAAAGATTAAGTCTTGAGAAATTCCCCAAAGGATCAGACTGTCATTTAGTTACCGTTCAAAGCTCAAAAACAAGAATAAAGTAGACTGCATCACAGCATTGTTTGCGGTAGCACTGTTAATTTTTCCAGTTTTTAAATACTCCAATCTTGATTTCTGATAAAATTGTAACACAGTTTGACAAAAATTGAAAGCTGCCATTGCCTCTGATAAAACTGCTGCAAGACAGATAACATTCACTTTTCCCTTCTGATTTTCACTAGTATTTATTTCCGTGGAAGTATTCCACCCACCGTGACCCATCGCCACTGAACATCTTCAGCACTTAGGGCCCCTCCAAGGACGTGACAATGATTTTTGCAGACTGAGAGCAACGCCCCCCTAAAGAAAACGAAGCACTACTACGCAGAGCTCTCAGGCCATGGCGGGACAGAGGCAGTGCCATCTGCTGAAGGTATTTGGGACATAATTCTGAGCTAAACATCTGTAGCAGCAGCAATCCTGGGTTTGATTGAACCTGAAAATGGCACTGGTAGGGATTAGAGGAGGAAATTTCATTTCTCTTCCTGTCGTTAAGTCATTGCATTGACAACAAGCAAGACACTCTGGCTCTATCTACAGAAGTTTTGGTTGCCATGTTTTTCTTGGTGCTGATCCCTTCTGCCCAGCCCTACAGGCTGCAGCAACAGTGAGAGCGTGGTAGCAGGGTCTCCGTTTCAGCCACCGGTGTTTTAATGCTGTTCTTGTTCAGTCTCATCTAGAGTTACTCGGAGGAGGATGACAAGCATGAGTGTGGTCCACTTTCCAACTGGAATCAACACTAGCATGCAGAGTTTTCTAGTCTATTCTCCTATTCACAAAGCACGTACTCACTCGGAAAAAGGCAAGCAAGAACAACAGACCTACATGCAGGCAGGATCGCTTCTTGAAGGAATCTGCTTATGTTCATTTTTAAAATTTTGTTTCATTCTGAGGGCTCCCTCTGGGTATTTGTCAGATGGCAAACCCTGTTTTGAATGTCGAGCTTGTTTGCTCCCTTTTTCTTGTAGACCAAGGTCTGGCTGAAGTTTTCACAGAGAGCTGTGTGGAAGCTGCACTGGTTGCTGCTGGCAGCCAAGTTGTTTCTCAGTGCTCAGCCCCAGGAAGCCGTGCATGTGCCGCAAGGACATAGGTCATACAGGAAGACTGATCTGGATGTCACTTGGCAGAGAAAGAGGTTATGGAGAAGCCGCCATCTTCTGGGCATGGTCTCCAATCTATGCATGAAAAGATGCAGTAAGCAGAGACAGATGTGGTGAACCAAAGGAGAAGGGGAGTCTTTCCAGTCTCTGGAAAATCCTGACTAGTACCTAAAAGGTGCTCAAAAGTGGTGAGAAAATTAAAGCTCTGAAAAGGTACAGGCCTCATGTATGTGTGTGTGCATGTAAGATCAGGAGTGACTTACAGTTCAAAACCTTTCTGTGTCCATTTACCTCAACTTGCACATTTCTAAAGACGTGGATGCTTTTGGGACTGCCCCAAGACCAGGCTCCTGGAAAGCGCAGATGCTTATGATGCCAGAGTATTTTCTGTATTAGTGTTAAGCTGAAGAAGCCCAGATAGATGTACTTTGGGACTCCGCTTCTCTGAAGTGATACTAACTCATCGGTGTGCACCAGAGCCACACCGAGCTGGCTGGAGCCACAGAAAGGTGACAGGGGTCTGTGCCTCTCAAAATAGTTCACACCCATGTGGTCACCACTCAGCAGCATCGACCAGAGGGAAACACAGCAGGGATGCACATCACCCACCAGCTCTTGTTCAGCTGGGACCTCACCCTGGAGTTACCAGGAAGGTGGTGAAACCAGGGAGGATGTTCTGATAATGATCACTTGTTAGATGTACTTTATCTCTTTCTTGCTTACTCATCGTGTATCAGCGAAGTTAAAAAGTGAGTGGATCATAAAGCTGGGCACCGGCAGCTCAATACTTTTGAAATACAACTTCACAGCGTATTATCTGTAAACTTTGCTTTACAGTGTTTGGTAGTATTTATGGTTTTGTATTTTGCATATTTTATGTGTATTCTGTATCTCATAGGCAGTTCCTGAATTCAATTTAGATTATTTTTTTTCTTCTGATTGATCAGGACCAGTAAGTAATCTTTAGAAAATGTGTTTGTTCTGTTTGTTCCTGTCTTCTTCCTAAATGTGTTTGATGAGTGGGTGATTTGTTTGTGCTGTTGTTACGAAAACCATATGTTGATGTGGTCTTATGGAGGAGTGTTTTTATTATTTTAAGAGTTCAACTAAGGATGTTTCCAAAGGAGTCGTAATTGCTCTTCTAAGTACAAAGGCTGAACAATGACTGGCTTACAAATAATGCCAAAAATCTGTTCAGCTCAGTCTAATTATTTCAAAGACTAAAATCTGTTTTTCAGAAATGTCTTCTTTCCACAGTCTGAATTTTTTAACATACTAAGAAAGTTATGCCTACTCAAGTTCTCTATGAATTTATAGTTAAAGTGCCTGGAATGAGGGAAAGTATCCACTTTTCCTCATATGTGTCAATGTGCGCAAAAACCTTAAGGCTGTTCTTGTTTTATTGTGAAATGCATTGTGCCAGAGCATCATCGAGGATGGATCCTGTGAGGACTTTTGGACATAAGTGGGTTTCCTGGGTGAACAGACTGAGGAAAGCATCGCTGCTCAGCTGGCTGAATTGCCTGGGGGGGGCTGTGCAGGAGCCAGATCAGCACCGAGTTTTGAGTAGGGTACTTGTGACCTCCATGAATAAAGTGAGGCTGTTTGGCATCGCAGGTGAGCAAGAGGCAAGTGCTGAAGACTGGGTTTTGACATAGATGAGATCAGTTTAATCCATAGTGACGAGAGACCGGTTGACATCTGACAGGCTACATGCAATATAAAGAATGCACGATGAGTGTAATGGTGGTAGTATTGGTCCCTAAATTGGCCGGTCTGTAAGGGGCTGAAGACCGTGCTGGCAAAAGGAGTGTCACTGAAAGTGTCTCTGTGCCCAGTAAAAGCTACTGAAGAGGGAAGTATATGGTAGAGATTCAACTACGTATTTTATATGTAAAATGTTAGATAGGGACTATTATTCAGTGCTGCAGTAGTAAAGAAAATGAAAAGAGGAAAATAGCTGTGCAGCTGGCCAAGGCCTTGAAAAGGACAGACTTTTCAGAATATTTTTCAGAAAAACAATTTCAACCCTCCCTGCTGCAAAGCCTCCTACACAGCCCTTGCAGAGAGCTTTTCAGAGGAGAACTTTAAACAAAGGAGCGCAATAGCATGGCAACATTTTGTGAGCAGCAATATGGGAAATAAATGCTACACATTTATAGGTGCATGTCAGCCAAAATAAGTTACTGATGAAGCTGCTTTCTTATGGGTTGCAATAAGAAATGACCATGGGGGGGAAAGTAGAAAATACTAGCTCTGCAGTGAGAGACAACGTGTCAGAGTAAGTGTCATACTAATGCGCTTTGAAAACATGCATATACATATTTAAATGTTTTATAAATCATGCATATGTTATATAAATTCCATTAGCTTACAATAAATGTACATGGATTTCTAATTTGTGAGTGTCTGTCTTATTTCTTTCTGATTTGTGAGTGTATATAAAAATATACCTAATGTAAAATATATATTATTAGATTATTGGTGAAATGAACTGTTTCTTTTCCTCCATAATCCAGGCAAGATTATAGTTGAAGTTGGCCTGGTGGTCAAGGCCACAAAGTTTGGGATTTGGGTTCAGGTGTTATTTTGTCTCAGACCTCCTACATCATGTTAGGTAGGGGTCTCTATGCCTTAGCAGCAACATATCTCACAAAGAATTTAAGAGGATAGATAATTTAAAGAATGAAAAACTCAAACCCACAGTGATCAGGTCTAGCTAGATACAAAATAATAATGGCTAATTTTTTCTGAAGGTTTCCTTTGAGGGAATTACTGCTCCATGTTTCCTGGCCTGCAGAAATATAACTTTTGCTGATCATTGACTTTTGGGATATCATATGATTGTGGCATGGGGTCTGAAAGGTGGTGTGAATGAAGAACTCTGTCATGGTTGTGGTGGCGCAAGGAGACGAGGAGCAAGGGCAGACGAATACTGCCTCTACAGTGCGGGCTGCAGCCAACCAACACTTTCATAGCCTGGACTCTTCCAACACATTTTCTCTGGTTCACAATTCAAACCCAACCCAAACTACTGTTCTGCTTTGGAAATTATGCTGGAAATAATTCCCTTTTCTAGGGTTCAATGAATAATAGAGTCCCTGAAAGTCATCCTGAACCTAAGGGAACAAATGCCATTGTTCCCTACCCTATGGAGGCTGTAGGTTACAAACATAAGGATGGGCAGAGATGGGGTGGGAAAGGAGGGCTAAGAAACAGTTTTTCTTTTTTATTTTTTTTTACCAGGCACGTCTTATTGCATTTCCAGGCTTGGCTTGGTATGGTACATTTCCATTGCTCAAAAGACTGAAAGCGACTATAATGGTGGTGTTTATATTTGTTAAACAGACCAAAGAACAGAAACCTCTCCCTTAGTTGGCTGTGTCATAGCAAATAGACAAGCAACTTTAAGAAAGAAATAAAAAACCAAAGTAGAGCTCATTGCAGGATGTTTTCTTGTTGAATATTCCCAGTGCGTCCTTTTGGGTTGTAGAAGCCAGAACAGCCAACTGGAGACACTGCTGAGCCTTGTTAAGTCTAAAGGAGTGGATCACTCTTTTATGAAAATGAAGCTGTGTTTGCTATAGACTGTGTTTCCAGCACGACCAGTGGGAGAGCAGGTATTGTAACGACTTTGGTATAACCTGTCTCTCTGTCTGCTTCTTGGCCCTGTGTGCCCGTTCCTGGTGGAGGCTGGTAGGACGGGAAGGAAGGTGGGCCTCCCCAAAAGCTGAACTGCAGCTAAGCCCTAGGGCAAATCTCTGGTTTAGCTCCTAGGCAGAAACCCACCCACTGGTTTTCTTTGGGAAGAACAAAAATTCAAATATTGTTTTGGCCTGAAAACTGTTCTGGGTACCCTGAAGGCAAAGGGAAGGTGATTCTGCAAAGCCACAAGAAGAAAGTATTTTAAATCACAAATCATTTCACTGGTTTAAAATGTTAATTTTTATCTAACATTTTCCTTACTCCAAAACCACATCAGGTTTCAGTTACATTTCCTTTGAAACCAGAAAGAGATCATACTGAAATGCAATAAAATGAACTAAAAATACATTTTTTCCCCCCTCCTTGTGCCTTTCCCTGCCTCCCCAAATGTTAAGAGGAGCAAAACCGGATGCTAGCATTGCAGGAATTTGGGGGCAGGAGCAAATGGTGCAAGACGCCATCAGAGAATGATTCTATTTAGCACAAAAGGGGTATTTCAGAAGAACTTCATAGCTAGAGCTTCGTGCAGATGGGTTGTGGCTCAGGTGGAATAGCTGGTAGGTGCTGGTTTAACTGGGCTACCCCAACAAGGAGCAGATAAGGCCCTCCAGCTGGGCTTGCTCTGTGCAGTTACACACTTTCCCTGCACCACATGGATTAAAAACCCCTGGAATGCTCAGGGTAACAGAGGGAAAGGATGGTGTGCCCACCGTTGGCGCTGGGGAGAAGGCAGCGGCTGCTCGGGCTGCCTTGGGTGAAGGCAGGGCTGGGGCTGGCCAGGAGACCAGGCGGTGGTTTCACAACCCATTTGTCAAGAAGGATAATTCTGAGGTAATCCGCATCGGAGGCGCTGCCTTCGTGCCACTAGCCTGAAGATCATGTCCCTCTGTCCCTGTAGTGTCTGTTTTGAAGGAAAGGAGAGAAAAGCGAGTTTCTCTCTATCCCGATGCCCTGTTAGCCTCCACAGAGGCAGAAGTGCACACGAGCTGGTGTTCTGATGCTAAATGTTCTTCCAGCTTGCACTGCTGCTTTCACGTGTGCAACACAGGTATGAAACACTGCCAAATCATGCACTTAGCCTTTGCCCACGCTTGTGGCTACAGATTACACAGAACAGAGGAGACACGGGCCTGGCCCTAGAAGGATCCATTCATTGCCCTGTAATGGCTTTTTATTAGTTTGTAATGAAATGTGACAAATTAGTCACAGCTCAATTACACTTATAAATAGACTGATGTATTTTAACGTGTCCATGCATGTTTGTCCGCTTTTAATTACCAGGCAAATGGGAAGTTAGGATACAAAGATCAAAGAATTCAAATTTGTCCCATGATGAACAGTGTCTCTGCCTCGCCACACAAAGCCAGGCTGGCAATGGGCATAAAGAAGCAGGGGAGAAGGGACTTCCCCTGTTGGCAAGCAGGAGGACTGGCGAATCCAAAAGGCCAGAAAACCTGATGAAAAACTGATCCTCGTTCTCCCTCCTTGTTTTTTTTACTCCCCCCATCTCTCTTTCTCAGCCTGAAATTCACTGTGCTTATTTCCAGCCAGTGCCTACCTTGACCACTCCATCATGCTTTTGAGGGGTGCTGCATCCTCACCAGTTGGGGAGCGCGACTTCAGGTTCGGGCATCTCTGTCCACTCAGCTGCCTCAGATTTATCCCAGGGTTCTCTCTTTTTTATCTGTCTATCTGGATCGGTAGTACTGGATAGCCCAGTTTACTTTTTGCCTTGCCTGTGGGGAATGTCAGCTGAGAATAAAATTAAAATGTGGGTAGGCAAAACACAAGGATTTTTCTACAGTGAATTGTGACACATATTAAAATCAACTAATTCATTAACACTCACACTGTGAATTTATTAAACGCTCTTAGTTAAGATAAATTTTTTTAAAGAGTTCCTAGTTTAATTCTAGTGCCGCAAAGAGCTGCTTTCTGTTTACAAAATAAATGGCATCTTCCACAGAATAAAGAAAAAATAAGATAGGATTTTTTTTCTTTCCAAAATCTGTAAAAAAGTCCTTTGGTACCTCACACATAGAGCAGCCACACAGTCTGCTCTGAGTAACTGTGTTCGCTAAAGGGCAGTCTTGTACAAACACTGCTTAACATCAACTATCGTGCCTTTTCACTTCTGCATATTAATTTATGCTGACATCAAAATAATTTGAATAGTCTTTTGCAAAATCTCTTTAAATTCTTAACTCATAGTGAGATTGCTGTGCAGTGCTGAGGTCTGTATCTAGCTGTGGTGAAAGTTGCTCAGGCAGTACCAATATTGAAATAAGGAATGGAAGTGCATCACTGAACTTCGGAAAGATACCAAGGGTCACCATTTCACACTCGGGATTGTGGTACCTATCGATATAGGTAAAACACAGAAGCAGTTTCCATGCAGGGGACTGCTCAAAGGTAGAAATAAGCATAGTTTGAATAGACTGCAGGTTACCCGTCCATATTGATCTATGTGAATAAAGGTCTGTCATGGAGAAAGTGAAGGGTGTGAACATTTGATCTCAGAAAATACCTCCAGCGACCTGAGACGGATCTTATGTCCTTTCTTCTGTCTTTGACCATTTGATATATACAAAGCAGTTACAGAAAGACACTCCAACCTCACACAAAACCCACACACCTCTGTGAGGTCTTGTCCAGTCCTTTTCTCCAACACAAACCATTGTACCTGCTCACTTTTCTGTCTCCCAGAAGTCTCTACCCACAAGTCCCAAGATCCACCTTTGAGGGGCCTCTAGGACAATTTCTGTAGTCAGTTGCCCTCCCCTCTGGGTCTAGCAGTGTGGTGTGCCTCTTCCACCTCTGTGAGTGACATGGATTCAATCCCAGTCCCCCTCCTCGCTCTCAAATTTTCCCAGCCCTCAAGGGCACAGACCATCATGTGCCTACCTTTGGCAAGGGTCCTCCTGGCCATCTGCAATCATTACATAGCAGTCCCTCCCTTCCCATTCCTGATTTTAAATACAGATGTATGTACATACCCATAAAGTGGGTTTTTGAAAACAAATTGCTTCTAATTTACACTGAAAAAACTTCATTTAAAGAAGTTTTCCATCTGCCCCTCCCCAGAAGGCTGCCTGATGCAGGATCGCCCGGTGGGGCAGGTGTGATGCTCCGTCCCAGTGGTCCCCTGTGAGCACAGCCCCGTAGAGCTGGTTGGGAAATCCAGTACAGGACCCCACTGCTGGCCACTCCCAATCAGGCCAGAAAACACCTTCTGTCTTGGTTTCAAACTGATGTTTAGAACTACTTGGCCATAAAGAGAAACATGAAGGAATTGTTTAAAAAGAAAAAAAAAAAAAGTAGTAAAATTAAAAAGCTAAATTGCTTCTGCTTTTCAGGTGAAAAAAATTAAAACAGGCAGCAAAGTACAGTGGAGGAGCAAGAGAGGGGATGTAACAGGAGCATGATGTGATCCAGGGAGGCAGCTGCCTTCAAGGGCTTCAGCTGGGCACCCCCAGAGGTGCGTGCTGGAAGGTGACTCGTCCGCCGTGCAAACTGGCACCACGTAAATCAGGAGAGGGGCAAAAAGCTGTACACACCTGCGCTGAGCCGGAAGCTTTCTGCAGTTTCTTATTCATTGTTATAAGACACGTTGTTTTTCTAAAGATAGAAAAACATACTGTAGAAATTACTACAAAGCACTCTCGATTACTTGGGTATGAATAAGGGCGATTTATGTTCCACTTTTTATTGCAAATGCTATTTTACTGCGTCATACCCTGCACTAATTTTCATAGTTACACAATATGTTACTGTTACATCAAGTCAATAGGACTTTGGAAGTGTAAATGAGGAAAGATCTCAATCACAATGACAAATTAAACAACCACAGGCAATTATTGTGAAATGAGAAAAAGGGTATTTATACCACACATAAAATTGAGCCAGTCTGTCTCTTACGATAGTCAAAGAAAGTGCGTGCAAATAGATCCTTTAGAAGACAGGGGTGGTAATCACTGATTACACTGGAGTTAGGCTGTTTATGTCTGAAGTATTAAGTACAATTCTACAAGGTCTTAAGCCATGTTTTATAGCAGCTTCTGATTGATGTTGTTACTGTAAAACATTGTGGTTTTTAAGTTACCAAACATCACATTTTTTCTATGTTAACTTCCATTTATTTTTATTTGGAAATGAAACACTTTTTTGAGCACTGTGGGCATTATATCAATTTCTTTCATAGTGATCCTAGAGTAACCTCTCCACTAATGGCATCTGAATTAAGAACAACAGAGCAAAAGATTTTTCACTCACAACCTGCCAGCAGACAAATAGATCAATAATCCAGAATTATCTGGCTCTTCCATAATTCCCCATTTAAAATAAATACTTTATGCTTGATGTAAGAATGAGATGACTAATCCCGGCTGTTCTAGAAAGCAGCTGTTTGCTAAACCCATCTTCAATTTACTGCAGATGAACATGTCATCTGTAAAGGTCTGTGATTTTTTAGGACAATTCATCACAGTGATTAGGCACCTCCTGAAGCAAGACGTTATCGACTCCTGGTTTGGAAGAGTTAATTCACTGTGCCGCAAACTGACGTGAAATGGAGGAATTGCAGGGAAAGGAAGTTTTAGTTTTGATATGAAAAATGAGCAGAATGAAACTGAGAGAGACATCAAAAGGGAACTTTTTATAGAAAACACACTGAAATTCTGTGAATTTCTGCTCTGGTCTCCCTGTTCACTCCCAGCACTCCGGTCAGCAGAAATACTTACTGATGACCAGTTCTTTGTGCTTCTTGGGCTCTGCTTACAACAGAGAAACCTCCAATTCACCTACCGACCTCTGCAGCATCAAAACTACATAAAATGTTCCTATTGATCGTTATTTGCTTTCCTTCTAGTGAATCCTCAGCGTACATCTTTATACAAAGGTATACCTATATCCCATAGACCCTGAATTTAAGTAAACAGAATGCCATTTTAATTGGGACAATGCTTAATGAGAAGTACTGCCACTTCTGCCTGTAGGTAAAGGGATAACCTCGCCAGAAATTTTTTTCCATTAGATTTGGATTTCCAGAGATTGAAGATCTTGCAGTCAGTCTCTCCATATGTACAGCCTTTAAACTGAACTGAAATAGATGGCAGAACTGAAAAATAAGACTGACACAGTAAATCACAATGATTTATGAACATTTAGGAATATGGAAAAATTTATTCTTTTCCATTTATTTAAAAATAAATACATTACTTATTTATAGTCTTCAGCAGCATAGAATATTTTGGGATTGTCTTGCCAAATGGAAGTCATTGGATTTTACCACTTACAGGGTCAAATTCTGGTATCCTTTGGATGCATGTGTAAGCAGTTTCAATTTCCTGGATGGAGTACAGATTTTAGATATTAAAACCCTATTTTATTAGTCATCCTCATACATCCAACCAATACAGAATTAATCACTGATTTTTTCCATATCTTTTCCTATCTAGTTGCAAATGTTCAAAGCAATGATTTATGCTGCCACGTAGACATCACTAACGAAATGTTTGCTAATAATGACCGTGACTCTTATGTTTTTAAATTTCATCCATTTTATTTCATTTTACTTAATGAGTTGCACTCTAGTTCCCTTCTTGATGCTGTTGAGCTTCCTCAGGTTATGTATTTCAATTGCATATCAATCCTGAATATTTAAATCTGTTTTAGAAGAACACAAAAATATCTGGCGAATTTTGGGAACAGGATAACCAGGAACCACAAGAAACATGGTCAATATTCCCTTTTTTGCTGACAGTTTTAATCTCTGAAATTGTAAACACGTAACGCCAGACCTTGGGATCTAGACCTTAGGGAGCTTACTAACTCCACTCCACTCCTCAAACGATTGTTAATTAGGATAATCAGTACCAGTTTAATTTGTTTGGGTTTTCACATCTTCTTGTTTAAATAATAGATTTTAATCTCCCTGACAGTTTTCTGTTCTTTTGTAAATCCCCGAGTTATTTTTCTGCTGTCGAGATGAAACTGAAAGCAGTATTTCAAATGTGATAGCAAAAGTCTTGTGAAAAGAAGGCAATCCGCGTTGGTCTCTCAGGCTGTATCTCTGCTATTCAAAATTGCATTGGTCTTTTGCTGTATATATTTACCTGATGCTGCTCCTTGGTTTCTTTACATCGTTTCTGTCATCCAGCTCTGTCCTTCCCCTGGAACAGTGTTGATCACATTGCCTTAGCGACACTAACTCGCACTTGGCCAAGAATTCTGCCGTTTGTTGTTTTCAGCCCTGCATTCGCATTATTGCATTCCTCTGGTGTTCACATGTTAGAATTCATGCTAACTGATAATAATCAGCTTCCTTCCCTTTTTTTTTCTGAATGACTTACTAAGATACCAAATAGGACAGAACAGTGCTCCATGTCCCCCAGTGTTCCTTCCAGCCTGAGACATTTATCCTCATCCTTGGTTTAGGAGAGTGCTTGCAGTCCAGGTAAACTTTGCTAATCCGTGTAAATCCGAATGACACATTGTCAAATGTTCCACTGAAGTGCCAGCTATATTTTACTTGCCTTGGTCGCTTCACTGACTAATCCTGTGTTTCTTTACTCGGTAGTCAGGTAACTGCATAGGTTTACTAGGTTTTTCAAGTTTGTTCTCTTCTGAAATAATTACGAATCTAGAATTCCAAAGGACACATAACTAGGAATAGGGAATTGTATACAGAACTATTTATCAATGAAACAAATAAGTCTGAACCACAAAAAGTCCACAGAAAGACACTAGGAAGACAGTCAGACTTAAGAAAGCAGCAAAAAAACCCCATTTCAAATACAAAAACCTCCACAACATACACAGAAACTTAGACAGGGTTCCAGACATCTATGGTAAAGAGAAAACACCAAAGAGTGTGTTAATACAATAGGAAGAAAACAATAAAGGATTCATTAAAATTCTTGACAGAAAGAAATTTCAGGAATATCAGATTCTGGAGTCTGGCCTTCACCCTACGAAGTCTGCTTTTTATCACTTAATTGAGATAGCAAAAAGTACTGACACTATTTTAATTAAATAAGATATGGGCACTTGGAAACATTATTAGTGTATGTTTGGCTGAAAGTAACAGAGCTTTTGAAACCTATGAAAGCAAACTAAGGATACAAGGTTCAGATACTTCCATGATTACTTTGACTTATGGGAATATCTGGGGAATAAACCCAGCTTTTTTTCCCACTGGTATCAAAAAGCTACTTACCTTTTGTAGTCCATTAATGGCATTTTTCTTATTTGGTATTTCTTGATTTCACAAAAATGGATGTGGTGCAAAAAATGACACGACATAAACACAAATGCAAGACTATTTTACTAGATGCAGTAGCAAAAGAACCACAAGAAATAATTTTATAGATGATCCTATAAATGTTTAACATATTTGCAGCCTTGACAACAAACAAAAAAATGGCTAGAATGTTAAAAGAATCTGCATCATTGACTAAGTAATAATAGAAATGCTTGGGGTTTTAAAATCACTTTTATGCACTGTACTTCATGATGTACTAATATGTTAGGCTTGTTGATGATCCTCAACCTTGCTTAAAAGCTTCTGTGCTGCAATGCTTATTTAAATAGCCAGTCAGATAACAACTACTTTTAGCTAATTCTAGTTTTCATCCTATGTACTGCTCAAACTTTTGTGCTTTAAACATGATTTTCTTTAGCCTTTTCTGGCTGTACTTATATTGGAAAACTGTAATAATGTGACTTTACGTCTTCTCCACAAGACTCAGCCTGTGTGTTTTGGTTTTCACAAAGTACTTAGTATTTTCACAAAGTATTTAGTAGTACTAAATTTTGTGCTCTCAGTTCTTTTTGTATTGTATTTAAGTATCTTATGGATGTTGATTCACAGCTTGGAATCTGCACGACGTGAATGATAACTGACACTGTTTGCCTTAGTAATTATCACAAGATCACACAATCATACAATAGTTTGGGTTGGAAGGGACCTTAAAGATCATCAAGTTCCACCCCCCCCGCCATGGGCAGGGACACCTCCCACCAGACCAGGTTGCTCAAAGCCCCATCCAGCCTGGTCTTGAACACCTCCAGGGATGGGGCATCCACAACTTCCTTGGGCAACCTGTTCCAGTGCCTCACCACCCTCACAGTAAAGAATTTCTTCCTAATATCTAAATCTACTGTCTTCCAATTTGAAAACATTACCCCCTGACCTACCACCACACACCCTTGAAAAAACTTCCTCTCCAGCTTTCTTGTAGGCCCCCTTTTAGGTACAGAAAGACTGCTATAAGGTCTCCCCAGAGCCTCCTCTTTCTTTCTTGTGATACTCTTCATGTGGATCAGCAAGCTGACCTTGCTTTCTGCACAGCCACATGATCGCTAGGTGGGCATGAATGATGGAACCAGAAATATGGCCATCGGTGGAAGCAAGAACATGACTTCCCTGTTTGGCAACAGCACGGTTTTAGATCAGCTTCAGGAGGAAGCAGTGTTCTTCCCCTGCCCTCTGACAGCTGATTCCTGATCCCACTGAAGCCAGTGGAAATGTTTCACTGATTTCAGTACAACCAGAATTTGTCTCTGATGAAACCACAATTAATATGGGGGAAAAGAATTTCCAAATAGCTCAGATGCACAAAATACCACGTCAGTTTTGACGTATCACTCTGATGCAAAGATAGGTCACTAATAAAATATTTAACTTCTCAGTACACTGATTTGGAAAAAACAACAGTACCACCTGAATTTGGAAAGTTCCACCAGCTGAACTGTGATACAGTAAAGCAAGCATCATCTGTCATTTTATTTTCATTGTAGGGGAACAGGGTACTTCAAAATAACTGGTGTTTGTACATTACATTATATGTCATCATGTCACGAATATGCAATCTCCAAATATTTTTGTTTACATGGGCTTTGTATGCAGAAAAATCTGATTTATGAAATGCAAGATAGACACTTGTTTTTTTCAATAGATACAAAATAACTGATTGCACATAAATCACGACTACATCTGCAATACATTTCAAAAAGCTTAAACAGTTGATTTTTCGAATTGGCTATGATTTTGAAAAAAATATAACTTTTTTTAGTTGAAATGGCTTAAAATTTCTTATTATAGTTTATACAAAACATTTTAATATGCTGGATGCTTTATTGCCAAAAAAGGGCTGAAAATACAATTCTGATGCAGTAAGATCGTGAGTGAAATAAGACAGCGAAGAGACAGACAGGAAGGCTAAAAAGGCTAAAGGCTGCAGCCCTTCAGTCTGGTAACTCAGATACCATATGCACATCTTGTCAACTCGGACGAAGTATTTTAAAATATATTAAGTATGGGCTAATATAGTAGCTAAAGTTTGTGCAACTTGTCCTCAATTGACCTGGGTGAGCTATGCTGATTTACATCAGAAATTACTGCGATTTAAAAAAAAAAAAAAGACAAAATTACTGTTATTCCATATAAAAGAACTGTAAACCCTTCAAATAGGATATCTTTTCAAGTTAAAAGTTTCCATAAAAAGTATCAAGTTTTTTATTTATTTTCCCCTGGTTTGCTTTTTTTTTACCATTTCCTGTTTTCAGCCTCAGCCTTCTCATCCCCCCTGTTCTGTTTTGCCTCAGAAAAAGACAAAATACAGAAGAACAAATAAGGAAGATAAATAAAGATGAATATAGCAACAGTTTTTCATTTTTTAGGTTCACTGAAGATAAATGAAAATAATAAAACAGGGAAGTTCCACAATAATTCCTTACATTGTCTTTCCACTAAAAATGTCAACAGAATAAAGGGTTAATGTAGAGGTGTTACGATGTAACAATCTAAGATCATGTCTTACACATTTTCTTTTGTAATTTCTAACAAGTGACTCAGAACACATGAAGCTCAGAGTAAATTTCATCAACTGAATCTAATAGCTTAGACTATCTGAAAAGGGAAAACTCCTGCATCAGGAAAAGCACTGAAAAACACTCTGGAAGAAGTAGCTTAATGGAGCACTGCTACTGGCATTAACCATCAAGGGAAAGGTAAGTTCCAATGAGACTTGGTTGACTAATTATGGCCAGAGTTAAGAAGAACTTGAAAGCTGAGATTACCTATGTTACAAACACCATTCTTTAATTGCTGAATAATCTTTAAAGTTGACAGTCTTTTGATATGACCTGGTCTTGCTTACTCCTGCAAAATTGTATCTTTTATTGTCATCGTTGCCAACAATAGCAATAACTATTTGTTATTACTTTACTACTTGTTAATTACATGATAAAATGCATTTTCTCTCCAAGAAGCCACAATTAGTACTTCAAATTTTATGTATAAATTGGTATGGGACACAAATTACGCCAGATTAAAAACAGACACACCATGTACCCTCAGACTGGTACCACCTAACAGCAATACTCCAGCCAACACAACCTGGGCTTTAGTCCTCTGAGCACTTTGGAAATGATCGCTACCATCATTACGCATTCAGACATTTCTCTACAGAAACAAGACTACTTTTTAACAGACAAACAAAAATGAAAAATGTCAGTGAAGCAAAATTGGAAGACGCAAAACCAACAGCTGTGAAAGCTCCACAGAGCAGTCATTGCATCATGCCAGGAAACACCTCTGGCCAAAGACAGAGTCATTTTTCCAGACATAGCACAACAGAGCTAAGAACTTCTCTAGCTTTTAAGAATAACTCGAAGTAAAGCATTTGGTGTATAACCCTTTGTGCCCCACAAGCTTCCTCTGTGAGGAGTACAATCCTGAGCACCCCTTCCCTTTTCTCTATGCATTACAACCTTCAGTGTGAGGTTCCTAATGCTTATTAAAAATATGGGCACATATTGCTGTTTGCAGGTACCTACTCTTTCTTGATGATTTCTAGCAACCAGTTTGTTTGTTGGGGTTTTGTTTAGTTGTTTGGTTTTTTTTATCGCTAGAGAATAACCCATGTTTTGAAGCCAACTACTTCACCTGCAAAAATGCTAAGTAACTTTTCCAGTTGCTTATCCGGTAGGGTATTTCACTGCAGTAAATGTATCATTTTCCCAATAAATTACAGTAGACGTTATCATTTCTCTCCATGAATGATATAACTGTTACTGACAGATTATTTGACAGCCTAGGTGTCAAAATATTTTTCTTCAGTGTGTACTTGCAAATGTTAGAACTGACTGTCAGGATTTTGAGCTTGGATGAAGTTCGCTTGATTTCAGAAAACAAACTGATTTTTAAATATTATATTCAGTTACTTTGTTATTGAAGAATACATTGACATGAAGCAGGGGCAAAACCACATAGACATTATCTGCCTTTTTCTAGACTAAAACACTTTTCATGAAAAAGTACAATTACCTACAGATAGGACTTAAAAACAGTGGATTGTAGACAGGTCAAGTGGCAATGAAGCATCTGGTCTACAGAGATTATACAATTTCTCCCTCTGCTTAGAAAAATGGCAGGACATACTTTGTGTTGATTTTACAATGTGACAAGGAGGAAGCCCAGAAAAACACACTTGTAAAGCACACATTTCCCCCAAGAAGAGTGATAAATTTGAGTTAGAAATCCAAAGGCTGGGCGGAGAACAAGAACTGTATTTCTATTAAAATGCTGTGGAGGAAGACCAAGAAAGGAAAAAAGAACAAGCGCCAATTAAGAGCATGAGGATAGGTTCAGCTGAGAAGTTATTTTTAAAATACTGATTTCTATGTGTAAAAAATAAACGATATCTTTAGGCATCAGTCTGGGGTACAATCTAGCTAATTACATCTATTTCCCCCATTTCTCATATGTATAGGAAAGAAAGACTCCCTCAGTGAGATGAAAGAAGATTCTACCCAGATCTTGTTTAACTGTAGAAAGAGTTGCTGCTGTTTTGTTCAAGGATTTTGCCCCAGACTATCAGGCCACTATCACATGCAAAAGCATATGAAAGCAAAAGATGGTGTTGACAGAAAGACTGAGAGACTTCTTGTATGGTGCCAGCCCTTCTTCTCCTGACATTAACTGTTACAGATAATTTCTGTCTTTTTCTCTGGAATTTGAGACTACCCAAACTTGCTGCTATGGCAAAACTTGTGGCTCCACTTTGTGCTGTGATGACTTCCCAGATACATTCTGCACATGTGCAACAGATTTGATTGGATCAAAATTTTGAATGTATGTATGTTGTGTAGTATGATGAGGAAAATGAGGAAAGGCAACAATCAGAGCAGACGGTTATTGCAGGAACTATTCATGCAGGTTATTATTATTCCCTGTCTGGATCTCAGAAGACAGGGTGGCTGGGAGTAGGCCAAATGAATTGTTCTGGTAGGTCTCAATCTCCTGAGGAGAGGGTAATAGATTTTCCTGAAAAGAAGTCATGAAGAAATGTAACAGGAAGCCTTTAATGATCTGCTTAAGAGATAAGACAAAACATTACTGGATATCTCTTTACAATTAAATATCTTTTGCAATTGTTGCACTCTGTCCTAATTAGCTTTGATATATCAGAGGACTGCTTTGTGAGCTGTTTGGTTAAAACATGTTTTTCTGTTCTACTTCCTTTCAGATGTTCTATGGATAACATTATTAGGCTTATCTTTGTGTTCATTCACTATACTGTTTCTATGCTAGTAGAACATATGCACATGCTCTTAATTTGATTCAATCTCTGAATAAACTGTCCAACTTTAAAAATGAGATTTATCTCATTCTATTTTAGAACTCATGCATCCACTGATTGCCTGAAAGTTGTAGCTGGTTCATTAAAGCATGGATATTTTTGAATCTGTATCTCCCTTTTTTTAACACTTTTCAAGTGTTGAGTATTTTACTACAAGTTCTCCAACTAATGATATTAACAAATAAATAAATAAATAAATTCGTAATTCACTAATTCTATTCTAATCTTTTCAGATTTCATTCCTTCACTAGGAAGTCCAAAAAAACTGACCCTATTTTAATCTTGAATCTCTCTGTTCTTTGCAATTAATATCCAAAATGCTCTACCTCATACCTTTCACAGCAAGAAGTTATTTATAGCGCCCAACAGTTTAGATTAAGCAAAACTTTGCTGACATTGGATTATGCAGTTACACCATATATTGAGGATAAAAGTGAGAAGCAGTTCTGCTTCTTGGAATAATTAAAACTCATTTGGTAAGCCAGATGATGAATGCAAATTAATTTTGCCAGGGCCTGAATGGGAGAGCCTACTGACATTAACCAACCTAAGGAGCTGGGAGGTCTTCAGAGTAGGTGTGTGTTTACTTTGAGCAGAAGAGGATGTTACACAGTTGAAAACAGCCAGAAAAGCCATGGAGCATTTTTTTAGAAAATACTTGGAACTTTGAACAGACACTCCTCTAGTTTCCTTCTGTATTTCAAAATGACTCAGTCCTTTCTGCAAAGGAATGTGCCTCTGTCTACTGCTGGTAAAGAAATATGTTTGTTTGTGAAGATACAGCAAGTTCAATAAATATAATTTACTAAAGAAACCTATCTGCAAGACCATATAACTGTTTACGTCAAAAAGAAGTAACAATGTTTCAGAAAAATAATCAGAAATTTCTATAAAGCAGAACTGTTTCTCCCTCAAATAAAAAGTTAACCAATTTCCACACATTGCAACAAATAAGCCGGTACACTTTCATTTCCTCAATATATGCTTGGTTTCATTAAATTTTACGGAGCTAAATCTTGTATATTTCTCATCAATATAAATTTGTCCAATCTGCAAAATCTGAAATACTCTCCCTGATGTAATTTTACTAGTTACACTGAAGTCATTAGCTGGTATTATTCTTCCATTTTAAATACACATAGGCATGATTCTAATTTTGCATACAACTGTTAAGCTTCTAATACAAACAATCACATGTTCATGGTAAAAAACTTTCTGAATGCTAATGTAGACCAGGAATCATATCCCACATATTAAGGCTGCAAAGCAAGCAGATAGTAGTTAAAAGTTTAATTTTTAATCTTTAACCCTTCTGGTATTTATTGTTTATTTAGCATGACTTTAAACGCTTCCCAGACATCTTTGTTGTGATTCCTGTGCCTCTGAATGAGTGTAATGGAAACATTTCAAAGATAGGCTTAGTTCAAGAAAATAAACTTTATACTTATAAATTTAAGATTTAATATATGCTTTAAGACAGAAGTTATTTCCTAAACGTTTCTGTGAATAAGGAAAAAATTGTAAAACATGTTACATAGGAAAAAAAGAGAAGTGTATGAACAGTAACATGCATGAACAGATGAGAAAACCCTGGTGTTTTCTTTAGGGTGAAGGAAGAGTGTGGATTATTTTCCTACATAATCTAGCAATTGTATCATTTGGTAGATGCTGTTTCCTTTTTAACCTTGCCAACTGTGCTGAATTGTGCTCCTTTTTGACCATGCTCCATTAGGAAAGAGACGTGTAGATAGGTAACACAGCATTCAAAAGTGTTATCTTGAAAAAAAGAGTTATTCCTCCTTGTATGTGGATCAAGGTTGTGATTCCCAGCAAAATCTGCTGCATCAACACAATATAAAAAAAGAGCTCATGACAAAGACCAACTGCAATTTTCCCAACTGTCCCAACTTAAAAACCGACTAACTTTGGCACCCAAATTAACAATTACACAGAATTATAGAATGGTTAGAATTGGAAGGGACCTTAAAGATCATCGATATGAAGAACCTGTGTTCATAGGAGAGGTGCTCCAACCCTCTGATCATCTTTGTGGCCCTCCTCTGGACCTGCTCCAACAGGTTCATGTCCTTCTTATATTGGGGACCCCAGAACTGTACACAGTACTGCAGGTGGAGTCTCACCAGAGTGAAGCAGAGGGGCAGAATCACCTCCCTTAACCTCCTGGCCACGCTGCTTTTGATGCAGCCCAGGATTTAGAAGTAGCAAGAAGTGAGCAATAGGTCATTTCTATGGCTCATAAGCTTCTAGAGGTTCCAAGTTTTTTGTAATTTTCAACTTGGTTTTTACTCCTGAGATTGCATCTTGTGAGGTTGACTGGAGATGGCTACCATTTTACTGTGTTGTGCATCAGTTGACCGATTCCTGGGGCACTGTTATGAACAGGTTAGATGCCCTCGCAAAACAATCTTAGGATTCTTCACAGCAGCAGCCAACAATAGTTGAGATTTATTAACAAGACAAGTTTTAATTGAATACAGTATGCTACCCAATAAAACAATCACTGTATCACCTGTTCTGACATTCAATTTCATATTAAAGTGATGTTATTCTTAAACATTTAACAATATTGCATGTGAGTAACTACCAGAAAAGATGTCTGGAAGTAGCTGTCACCTCCGTCTGAAGTTTGATTTTTTTTTTTGTTGTGGTGGGGGGGAGTGGGGGAGTGGTGCTGGTGGAAGGAGGCTGGTTGGTTTGGTTTAACTGAGGCTACTTCAATGACTTTGCCTCAGTTTCCACCATGGCATGCGTCGCTGAGGAAGGGCTGGGGCACACTGCAGCGCTGGGCTGGTAACAGCGACCAGGAAGGGACCTTCGGAGTCAGGGATTGCTGTTACGGAATGACACATGACCATGTTCTGAGGCACCTTCATGTTGGTTACACAGCTGTGTAACTTTTGACAACAGCCTTGTTATAGTCATTGGTTTGACTAAGACTGGGGGAAAAATACCCAAACTGCCCAACCAAACAAAACCCAAACCATCTGATCACTTGTGCTTTTTGCCAGACTCCTTGTAATGTTAACAGAAAATTCACGTTTTACACAAGCAGTGGAAAATCACGACAGCAACAGAAAGAAGAGTTGGATTGACTAGTCAAGAATTCAGCCGCAGAAAAGGCCTCTATTCAACCAGTGGTCAAATCCATCTCATGCACTTGGCTCCCTCCCCCCCCTCACCTGCTCGTTCGTAACTCTCCAGCTGCTGCTGTGATCTCCATCTCCTGTACCCTGCCAAACCACCCTCACACACGGCAAAATCCGAAACCAAACGCCTGCAATCAGGAGACAGAAAATCCTGCTTGTATTTCCCCTGTATTTTTTACAGACCACTGGCAGTTAGCATTTACTTTGCAAAATTAATAACTCTAAATAGAAACATACTTGCAAAAATTCAGTTGATTTGTAAAAGAGGCTTAATAGTAGATAGGTAAGATTTGTTCTTCACTAATGATGCATATTGCATTAAATTACGTTTTCAGAGAGAACAGAACGTCTCCTTTAGCATGGGCTGATGTAACAGAAACTAGGAACAATGAATTTGCAAGAAAACCTGTTTCTTGCCCCATCTCCTGAATAAAGGAGTCCTGATAAGCATTTAAACTTTGCAAGCTTATCTAAATTGATCCATTAAAATGGGACTGGATACTGCCAAGTGCTGAGCAGAAACTCTCTTCAGATTGCATTCTGTAACTTGCAGGTTCAGGTCCTTAGCAAGGTGGCATTATTCATTAGACATGTGCCTGCATTGAAGGGATATGTAATAAAAGCAAAACTAACCACTTACTAAAAAAAGAGCCAATGACATGATTGGCAACAATAGTATTTACATTTTATAATAAAACTTTTGTCCTTTTTGTATAGAGAACAACTATAGCCTGAGCAGGACCAATGTAAATTTCTTAAGATTATGGCTCAGTCATTTTTATAAAGACTATCCTCAAGAAGAAGAAATGTATCCATATACTTTCAAAACTTTGATGTCTTTAAAATAGTGCCAATTGCATCAATAATTTCATGGTATATAGACAGCTTTGAGACTTGGATGCTTACATGTAAATATGAGAATTCAATAGGGGATGTGGATTTTTTTCTTAATTGCAAGGGAGGAATGTTAGAGAGGCTTTCTTCTCATTGATACTAAGAAGCCACTGGTGAAACATTGATTTTATGGTATGAAAGTATATAGTAAAATTTTGTGTATCCACTGCTGGTAGAAAAAGTAGTGGCTTAAACATACCAAGGCTTTGGAAAATATTGCCTGTTCTTTGTTGAGGGGCCCCCTTTCCCAAGAGGCCATTCTCCCATTGAGACCAATGGCAATTTCCTTCCTCTCACTTGGCTTTCAGTTTGGGACTATATATTCATGGAGAGAAACACTATGCTTTGACTTTCCTCACAAGAGTAAACCACCACAGGACTCACTTACAGCCTAAATAACAAAGCAAGACAAAAAAACACTAAAGGAGAAATGCTTACACACTGACTTTAGTAGTACTGCATATATTTACACAAACAAATACACAACTGCAAATGTTCAGAGACCAAATCATACCTTGAGAAATTTTAAGATAGGAAAAATGCCAAACCATTCCTAAACTAGCAAATTCCTGTTTCACAGGTTCTCAAGTGAAATGCAGCTGATGGGTGAGGGAAGCAAGGGAAAACATACACCTAAAGGCAGAGTCAGCTCTTGGTTTTATGAATGTCAAGTTTATGGTAGAAACTTTCTCATGCCCTCCTGGTTAGAGGCCTGATCCAACTCTTATTGACATGCAGAAGACACAGTGGAGCAGGAACCGTTAGAGAGCTTCTAAATAGAATCCACCTCTTGATAGAAGTAATTTTATGAAAAAAATAAAAAAGATAATTCAAATTTCAGTTTGGTGTTTTAATATAGGACTTGGTTTATCTTCCAGTCATACATGATGATGCACAAGCTTACATGCTTTGACTATTACACTCTTCCTTATTCATTGAGTCCTATGCATCAAATTCACAGGATGCCACCCTATTTTGATAAAATTCTAAAACGTAAGAGATGAAATAAAGAGTTGCATGCCCTACAGCAAGTGTCTTCAAATTTAAGCATCATATTTTATTTTATTTGAAATGCTCCCTGACTCAACAGTTGCTTTAAGGGAGTCCTGAGCTGTGTTTAGACAAGGTCAGAGAATTATCATTGTGTATAATAAGTGTATGACAGAGCTTCTTGAGCCACTGCCTTAGCTCTGGACAAGACATACCCAGTGTCACAGAGCCCCTTCTGCTATATGCACCATAAAAACTTGCATCTGTATACAATTACAAGATTTATATATACTATTACTTGTGCAAATTACTTTAAATGTCGTTGCATAGGCAGATGTAGTAGGATTATCATTTGAGACATACCCAAGAATGTTTACAAAAAGCAACATACAAAACATTAGAGGCTTTTAAAACAAGTAGTTCTCAGATACTTCCTTGAAAAAAATTGTCTATAAAGCACTAAATTAAATGCAGTAAGAGCATGTGACATCCTCTGCTTTACAAGAAAACCCGAAATATCAGATAATAATGTATCTTGGATAATATTGCATTCTGTTCTAGTATTTACAAAAGTAAACAAGATATCCGTGCGTCTAATTTGCTAGGCATCATTAACAGCTCCTTTCAAATGTTTACACAAAAAAGAACCCCATAACTTTGTTCCAGAACTGTTTTAGAAGTGTTGTTTAATTTTTTTTACTTACAAGCCAGAAAACTGGTGGGATACAAAAGTATTAGCCTGGCATCTTATACTAAATCAATACATATATAAATACCATATATAAACCATAGAAACACAAAACTGCTTCCCCCGCCCTCCGCCCCCCTCCCCAAGCATTGAGAGCACTTGCCAAATTCTATAATACTACAGGGAAGCTACGGCTGTCAATATGAAGATGAATACAATTTAATATAAACACAGTATTATCAATTTCTCAACAGCTGTATTAAAGTTCTGGATAGTCAAAGGCAAAAAAATCTCACTTTCTTTGCATTGTTTCTGAAGAGTAGAGATTCTTGTTCATGATCATCTTCGGTGAAAGAGCTGACTTCTTTGAAAGGTGGTATATCACAAGCTGCCACATCCATTTCCTAAAGGGAGGGTGAAAATTTACCTACTTACCTTCTGAAACTATGAACATAAATGAAAGCATGCCCATGTTTGGAATACACACCAATGGACGCAGCCAAAATTTGGGGAGGGGAGAAGAAGCGAAAAAGACAGGGAAGGGAAAGGAACTGATGCAGTTAAAAAAAAATATCTACTTACAGAAGTAAAGGAACCACTTCCTGGACAAGTTTAATTTTTCATATTATTTATTTGTCAAACTGCACAAATTGTCAGTATAACATTAGAGATCTATAGAGTACAAAAAATACGGCACAGTGGTAGCTCTTCTAACAGTTGCTTCTTCTACCAGTAGAACTTAAGCAAACAGGTGTGTTCATGCTAGTGCACAGAGAATTACTCTCTCTTACGCAGAAAATCTACAGTATATCCAAAAAACCTGGTATCTCAATTTCATTAAACAGCTCAAAATACAGTTAAGGTTATGTATAAAAATTCATGGTTTCCCATGTTTAGACTGAATTGTTGACATGTTGTTTATTATTTTTAAATAAGTAACAATTCCTTTGACTTTTCTATTGCTCAAGGGAAATTTTATCATTTCTGCTGACACACTGCACAGTGACAGATATTACTGCTTAACTGATATCTGTGTGTACTTCTTATGACTATGAATTACCACCTAAATTCCAGATGAATTCAAGCATTAAGCCTTTCAGATACAATCCAAGTTTTAAAAATCAAGCTGACCAAGGGGGGAGAGGGCAAGAGACAAAAATGACTACACGACTGAAGCAAGACAGAATGACACTAAGTAAGTATAAGGTCTATAACTAAGGCATTTAGTAATTACTAGTTTTCTGGCACTTCCATAAGGAAAGAATATCTTCACGATAATACTGCATTTCGTGATTAGTTCACCTTTACTCCCCTTGCCACTCAAGTTAGTAAGGTATTTCTGAGATTGAAGAGCAATCTGCTCATCAACAGCGATAAAGAGTATTGGAACAATGTTTTAAAACATTTTCTAGTTTCAATAACTATTTCCACATATGTATTGTTATTCCTTAAAGCTAGCAAAAGAATTTGACTTTTTTGTGCATTTTTGAAAAAAACCCCACCAAACCCAAACCTTTGCGTTTTACATTTTACTTTACTTTCTTAATCATCTACTGTCGAAATGTAACATGGATCATCGCACAACACTCAACAGAACTTTAATGAGGGTAGTACAGGGAACACACAAATTGCAGATCATTTTATTATGAACTCCTGGACAATATGGAAGCAACTGCTAAAATACAAAATGAAGTACGGCAGTTTTTTTTTTGTTCCCACTTCCAAGAACACCACAATTTAGTAATTTAATCTTTTCTGCATCTACCTTGGAGTAAATGAATAAAAGAACAGTAAGAAAAAAAGACAGAAAAAAAAGCCCTGTTAAAGAATATGGAAGGTTCAACAAAAAGGCTACTTTCTCCCTGACTTACCTATTCTCAGATTATATTATTTTATGCTGCTTTCCCTTACATGCTAAATAGTCACAAATTTCAAGCAGCTTGACTAAAATCTGGCAAAGTGGCAATAACGCAATGTTAGAATTTATATTTTTAAGACACAAAATGGCATCCCGTGGTTTCCTTCAGTTAACTCCCTTGTCTATTTGATGTTTTTTCAATATGTATACTTCGTTACACAAATCCAAGATGCCTTTCTTGTCTTGTCATGTCTCTCCTGGGCTATTGCAAAAAGATTTTTGTTACAGTTAAGAGGTCTTCTGAGCTATTAACAGCATTATGTTGACTTCACACTTGAAAAACCTTTTTTTTAATTCTTTAAACATTAGCATCAGTAGAGATCACATGTGCATCCTGAGCTGCTTCATACTTCCGTGTGACAGTGGAAGTAGGTGACTGCTATCCTCACTTCCCTATCAGTTCATAGTTTGCACCTGCAAAGAACTTCAAAAAGCAGGAATGAAAGATCAGTCTGAGCTGATATGCCTAACTTCAAGCACCATAGTTTGTCCAGGAGTTAAAATAACAAATCTTGCTGTAGATGACTAGCAAGTATGTCTTGGACTACAGAAGACCATGAGATTTCAATTGTATCCAGCAGGGATTGCTGTACTGCTCATTCAAATTTGCTACCTGACTTGGAGGTCACACCAAATATCTTAATAATAGTCAATAAATTCTGTTAATCGCTATTCTTATAAATAAGCATGTATTTGAGAAGGGAACTGATGAGGAGGTGAGATAACAAGAGAACCGTAGTTGTCCATGGAAAAACACTGTGACGCAGAAGATCTTCATCTACCAAGCCTGGCTTTTCAACACACTTGACAGGACCACAGAAGTGGTAGCTACTACTGTCTCTACCTTTAGAAAAAAAAAGAAATTTTGTATGATACCATACAAAACAATTGGAAAGTTCAAGAAAAAATTATTTTCATGTTTTAAGTTCAAAAGCAAGTACAAAGAGGCATGAAGGCAGCTCCACATCATGAGTTGTGATAAGATCAGTTATGGCTAAAACAAACCAGTGTGGTATAGTCCCACTATGTAACCCTTTTTGAGTTTAGGTCCACAGATGTCTTTTTTAAGGAGATGCATGTGTTACAACTTTTTAATATTTATGAGTCCATTTGGCTCCCCCATATTTTACATATAAACAGCCCAAAACACTTCACATTTTGAAGACCAAGTCTTCTTTGAAAGCATAATACTCTCCAGAAAAAAAAAATCTATTGAATTTGCTGGGCTCTGACCTCTAACAAACTGCTAGTTTGTCTTGTCCTGGAGCATAACATCAGAAAAACGAGACCAGGCTTCGTGTGCTTGTCATTCAGGAGACTTGCAGCAAGGAGCTTCATGCTTGTGATAAGTAACATTCTCAACACTAGGTAGTATTTATTGTAGCAAACAAACTTACAGTCAGGACATTCTATCAGCAGATTTACAGTGAATTGATAGTGAATATACATTCATGCCAGTCTACCATACTCTTGCTCATAAAAATACAGTAGGATCACCACCATCTTGAAAAAGCTCCTCCCTTAATAGACAATGGCAAGCTAAGCACCTTATGGCTGGAGTTGATGGCAGTGACAAGTAATATCAAAGTGAAAGGAAAAAGTAGATCTGGAGTAGGGCACCCTTCCCCTGTTCCACAAAAATATTTTCTTCAGAGAGTTCTTGTATATGTGCTCAGGCTTGTCCTACTTGCCAATGAACCCAGATGCTTGAGATACCACAACTACCTTTGACATCAAGTGAGATGACAGCTTGAAACCCAGTGTTGAAGCTGAATCTTTCTTCCATATCAACTTTTTTACAGTAATTTCAGAAGTTGCTTTTCAGCTTAACAAGACATCAGGTGATGTGTATTTATTGATAAGGAGAGCTCTAGAATTAATTTTTGCTGCTTCTAACATTACTTTTCAGGAAGTGGTATATTAACTGGGCACCTCAATTTCAAGCTGCAGAGAATGATCGGCATGCTAAACACCTACCTGCAATACAAAGCTGTCTCTCTGGCATAAACTACTCTGCAACTGTACACAGACTAACAGCGTTCAGTCTTTTAACAGATTGGGCAAGTATTGCAGCACGACCAGGAAACACTTGACACAGTGCATATTGGAATTCACAAAGCAACTCTGCATGGAAAATCAATGGTGAGTGAAAACATATAGGAGAGGGGGATCCAAAAAGTTCAGTGAAACTGTTCAGTCCTAGAGCTTCATTGGTCCACAACTTTCATATAAAAAGTAGTGAAGTGGGTTTGGAGACTCACAGATTACTTTGGAATTTTAAAAAAAGCTAACACCTATGGAGTTAACTAATACTTGATAGATACAGAAAAACACTGAAGTTTCCTTCTTTCTTCTTAAGAATTTAAAGGCGTATTCCTTCCGGGGCCACCTCACTAGGCGTATCTTAGAGTGCGAGGCCAGCATCACACTTGTCCAAAAACTCTCTCTCTCCTTTCATGCAGGTAATAACGTATCACTGTTAGCTCCCAAAATTGTTATGGGACTGTTTGCAAGGGCAGGCAATGTTAGTTTCAGGATGCATTGTCAAGCCTTTCTTGCTATTATTAAAGCTGAGCTTTGGATACATCTTGAAGAGCTGACACAATACAGAGGCCTTCATGGTATCTCTTAAGTCACCCATACAGTAGATCAAATACTCCCCCCAAAAAGCAACTGGAAGTTCAGTTCAAGCAATACAGACAGGATGCAAGGGGGTAAAAGTGGTGTTGAGAGTACCAGAGGAGTAACTGAAGTGTTGTTACATCAGGTGCAAGGAAGTTCAACTGAAAGTCTAACAAGAAACTAAGACATTAGTATGCTTCTGTGAAGTCTCCTGAGTTGCTTTGCAATTTAGAAGTTACCTTCTTGTACTAAGAAATAGTTTTGTCTACTATTTTTTCCATTGGTTCATACTCGGGATACTGCAAAGCAGAAACACAAGACCTCATAGTCAAAATCCCCAGAAGTACCTTATTTTTGGCACATTAACAACCAATAGACTTCTTGGCCCCAAGTTAGGCACCTAAGGAAGCACTGCTGAGAAAAATATGACTGAAGCCACATAAAACACAGATGAAGAAAGACATTTGATCATAGCTCTTTTTCCACTATTAATAGACTATGGCCCATCCCCAGGACTGAAAGTAACTTGTTTTTTATCCGGCCTCCAAGCTCCAAAGTACTTTAAACACAAATGGCGGACTTTTATCCCAATACTCTATCCAACTAGCTGCTGGCTATTTTATAAAGATATGCAACCTTAGTAAAGTCAGGTGCTTTTCTGTTCTAATTGCATTTGCAACAAAAAACATGACAAGATTTTGCTTCTTAAAAGAGCAAGGACATACTAATTTGAGTCTTCTTTTGCATTATTCAAGACTTTGTCTTGACCAGATTTCCAATCAGTATGCTGGGTAGCAGTGCAGGCCTCACACACTTCGGCCAGTGTGTCTACACTGTGCTACAGACACCATCAGGACCAGAACACATTTGAGGATCCATTTGGAAACTGCCACTGATATGTAAAAGTTAGCTGTAACACCTACAGAGGCAGAAACATGCTTCAATTTCATGAGTACAAGATTTGGTTGTGGCAATTAAAAAAAGACGATACAACCAGCAAGCAGCAGCATTGTAACTGAACACCCCTTGCAGAGTTTGGCCTTTGAACTTATTAATCTAATTACTAAAGGCAGTTAATAGCATCGTTGATGCTTTAGAGCACTTGGCAGTCATAAAACAGGCATTTCTCTGAGGGGAGAAGATTCAGCTGGCAGAGAAAAGTCTGCCTGGTCATGGGGCTTCGGCTAGACATTGGAGAAGCAATACTGTGATGTTACAGAAGATTGCTGCTGATTCATTTTCAGCAAAACAGGTGTGAGAAGCGTGCCACCACACAGCTGCAGAAGGCTGATCTTCTCATAAGCATCACAGCAGAGGCAAAATCTAATGATTTTTCAAAAACCTCGCTGAGAAAACTCTAAAACTTCCTTGCATTATTCACAAATTCACAGGACTGTGAAGAGAAAACAGGATCCTGAAGTTGCTGGCTAAGATGGGAAGGGTCGAGGACTCAAGGATGCCCAGCTAACATTTAAGCCACTTGGAAGACTGTGGGTAGGCCTGGCCTTACAACGGAGGGGCGGCAAGCACAGCACGCGAAGCCCCATTCCCCCCAGCGTCCAAAGAAACTCAGAGGTTTACTCACGCATAAGACGCTCCCAGAAGCCCGGCTTCGGTCCTTCGCGCCTTCCTACGGCCCAACCCCCGCACCCAGCCCTCCGCTCCGCACCCCTGGGCCCCAGCCGAGCCCGACCGGGATTCAGGAGCCGGCGGCCGCCCTCAACCCCGGCGCCCTGGCCCGGCCTCCCTTCCCCGCCCCGCCCTCACGCCTGCGGCCCGCCGCGGCCTCGCGAGAGCGCTCTCGCGCGGCGCCCACCCCTCCCCCGCCCCACGTGACAGCCGCAGGGGCTCGCGCCCAGCGGGCGCCGCTCCACCTGTCACTAGCTCCCGGGGAGGGGCGGCTTTCCCTTTCCGCCCGCCCCACCTCCCGCGCGCAGCGTGCCTCGCGCCACACCACGCGCTCGTCCGTTAGCGGGGCGGTGGCGCCTAAGGGAAAGTCCCCACCCCGCTGCTGCAGCGGGCGAGCAAAGCCGCAGGCCGGACACCGGCGCCTGCGCTTCCCCGGGGCGGCTGAGGCCAACTGCCGCGGCATGGGGACGGTCCTCGCTTCAACTGCCACCGCTCTTCTACGCGGGCGTTACTCGCCGCCCAACCACCCCCTCGGGCAGCTTCTTCTCTTCCTCCTCGCCGCGGTCCAAACGGACGAAGCTTAAGCCAGTACCGTCCGCGCTCGGGGCAGCCATTATTATCCGCTCGTGCCAAAAGCGCCACGCCCCGCGCCCAAGGCAGGGCGGGCGGGCGAGCGAGCGCGGCCCCCCCTACTCGCGCGGCTCGCTTCCTCAGCGCCGTCCACTCCCCCACAGCCCGGAGCCCCCGTTACGCAACTCCGCCCGTGAGTGGAGCCCGCCCTTCTCCTCCTCCTCCCGCCGCTCCCCAGGCCCCCCCCACGCCCGCGCGTCCTCCCGTTTTTAAAGGCATACCACTAAACCTGCTAGCACTGGGTAATCGACAAACTCCTCTGACTGACGGTCCGCTTCACCTCTCATAAGACGGAGATCCTCGAAAGCCCGCCCCCTCCCTCAGAGGCTGACCAATAGAATGAGGCCAGGCGAGGGAGGCGGGCGCCGACGGCCAACCAAGCCGAAGCGCCGCGGTGGAAGAGCGCTATGACTGACGTAAGTCAACAAAGGTCACGTGCGGCGCCGCGGGGGCGGTGATTGGCTGCGCGGGGCCGGGCGGGGCGGGAGGGGGGGTGGGTCACGGTGGCGGCGTGGGGCTGGCGGTGTGACACAATTACAACAACTTTGGGCCGCGGCCGGGGGGGAAGTTTGTCGGGGCGGTGAACGCTCCCCGTGCGGCGGGGCGGGCCGGGCCGCCCCCCCCACACCCCTCCTCGTCGTCCCCGCTCCCCGCACCCCCCTCCCAGCGGCGATGTAAACACCGCTCCGCCGCCATCCGCCGCAGCAGCCGCCGCCTCCTTCTCCTCCCCCCCCCCACCCCTCCTCCCCCGACTCTCCAGCGCTGGGGCTCCCTCCCTCCCCCCTCCCTCCTCCTCCACCTCCTCCTCCTCCTTCTCCGAGCAGCGGGGCTTCCCCCCGCCTCCCTCCCTCTCCCCTCCCTCCCTCCCTCCCTCCCTCCCCCTCCCTGCCGGCTGTTGTTGTTGTAATAAAAGTTGTGGTGTGTGTGTGTGTGTGTCGGGCACCCCGCCCCGCCCGGCGCTGGGGGGTGTTGGGGGCGCGCAGGGGGGGGGGGGTTTGCGATCGTGAGTTAATTACGCTGCGTTTCCATGAAATCGTGCGGAGTGTCGCTCGCCGCCGCCGCCGCCTCTGCTGCTCCTTTCGGTGATGAGGAAAAGAAAATGGCGGCGGGGAAAGCGAGCGGCCAGAGCGAGGAGGACTTCGCCAGCTTGACAGCCGAGGAGAGAGAAGCCCTATCCGGCCTCGACAGGTACCCGCTCCCCACTCCGCCCCGGCCGCCTCCGTGTCCCGGCTCGGCCCGCGCTCCCTCCGTGTCCCCCCCCCCTCCCCTGCCCGCGGCTCCCCGCTCCGGGAGTGCGTGTGTGCGCCCGGCTGCGGGCTGCCGGCCCCCGCCGCCGCGCTCTGCCCCGGCCCGCCAGGAGCGAGCCTGCCCGCCCGCCCGCCTGCCCGTGTAGGGGGCTGACTCTCGCTAACGCTTGTGCCTCTCTCCCCTCCCTCCCGCCCGCTCCCCCTTCTGCAGCCGACTCTTCGGATTTCTGAGGCTTCATGAAGATGGCGCCAGAACGAAGGCCTTGCTGTTAAAGGTAAGCGCGAGGGTGGATGTGGAGCGGGGCTGGTGGTGGGGGGGTGCTGGAAAGAGGGGGGGGGGGGAAGGGAGCTGGCCCCGCCCCCCCCCCCCCACCCACCCGTCCCCCCGGGACTCACGGTGAGTGTGTGTGTGCGGGTGCGCATCTGCGGGGGTACCGCCACATCGGCGGGCGCAGGTCCCCGCGGAGCGGCAAGGCTGTGTGCCTCGCTCCCCCCTCCCCCGCCGCGGTCTCCCCACGCGTGGCTGCCGCCTCTGCCCCTTCCTCCCCTCCTGCTCCCCCACCACCACCTCCCCCCCAACCTGGGGCGGGAGGGCGCCGAGCGGGGTCGGCAGTGGGAGGAAGGGAGCGCGGCCTCGTGGAGGTTCCGCTCCGGACACTTTTGAGGTGGCTCTGTCCTAAGCCCCGGGACGGGAAGGCGGCGAAGCGCCGGGGTCTTGGAGCCCCGGTCCGGGAACGAACGCAGAGCGGGGCGGGGGAGGGGGGCGCGGGGGCGGGAGTGGGGGGGTGGGGGGGAAGGAGGAGGAGGAGGTGGCGGCGGCGGCGAGGGGGGGGGGAGGGCGCGCGCGCGCGGCGCTGCTGACGTTGGCCTCTCCCCGGACCCTCCCTCGTGATTTTCGCCCCGCGCGGCGGGGGCCGGCGGCGCGCGCTCCCGCCCGGCGGCGGGGGGAGCGGAGCCGGAGGGAGAGGGGAGGGGGGGACACGGGGGACCGAGACCAGTCCCGAGCCGCGGCTGGGCGGTAGCGGCGCCGAACGGCTTCCCCGGAGCCCGTCGGCCAGTGACTTGTTTACTCTCCCGGCCCAGTTGCCTCCAGCGTGCTACGGGGTCCTCCGTCGAGCGCCGCCGCCGTGTCCGGGCCGGTCGGCAACCCCTCCCCTCGCCCCCGTCTCCCCACCGTCTCCGCCGCCGGGCGGCTTGTCAAGGGAGCGGGACGGGCCCGGCCCGGCGTATTGCTGGAGCCTGCCCGGCCTTTCGAGAGAGAGATGTTTGTTTCTGTGAAAAGTTGTTGGCCCTGTCATTTAGTTAAGTAATGGCTGCTCCTGTCGGCCCAAGATGGCCGGACAGGGAGGAGAAAGAGAAGGGGGGGGTTGGGGGAGGCGGGGGGGAGGTAAACACGAAACAAATACCGGGAACGAATGTGCACGTCGCCTGGAGCCTAAAGCCCCCGGCGAAGGTTGTTGAGGGGAAACTCTCCTGTGCGTTGCAAGTTCTTTCTGGGTGCTTCCCTGCTGCAGGCAGGGCGTTTGCAGCGCCGGTGTCCTCCTTATCAACCTGTAGCACATTCTGCTGCCCATCCGTAAGCTATTGACAAAGGCCGTGCAGGCTGAGCGCCGGCCGGCTGTCTTTAAAAAGACCAAAAGCAAGGAAAAACCTGTGCGTGACAGAATAACTCCCAACTGTTTTTAAAAACACCCCACGGTTGGAAGCGAGGGGGACGGTGTTCTCCTGGTTCCTGCTTTCTGACTTGTTCCTGTCAGGAGCGCTGTGTTTGACACTTTGTTCATCCCATTGTTGTGCCCGTGCCGTATGCTGGTATTTTCATGCGGAGAATCTTTTTCTGTCGCTGGTCTTGGTTGATCTGAAGACCTAACTGTAAAGTGTGTTGAATCCGGTAGCCTAGGCCTCTACTTGTGTTTAGGTGTTTATTTCTGGCATGATTGGAAAAGCTCAATGTCAGGACGTGGGGGGAGGGGGGCAGGATGGAAGGAAAAGCAAGTACACTTTTCTTTGTGCTTTTATTTTAAAAAATCTCGTGGTTTCCTCTTGATTTTCAGAGTTATTTATAAAAGTACTTCTTCCGATAAGTCAAAAAGGTAGGGGAGTGACATGTCAGAGAGTTAAATAATGTACGTTAACTGTTAGTGGGCCAGAATTAATGTCTGCTCTGTGAATGCTGTTGAGACTGTCAGAAATGTTACAGAGAATCATATATGGGACAGAGCTTAAGGATGACGGATAGAAAATAAAAGCATTCTATGTAATTAGATGTGTTGCCTGACATCACTAGGATAAGTTTCATTTTGTGTACTTAAAATTAAGTAATGCAGGCAGCAATTCAACATATTAGTTATTTTTTAGCCCTTTCTCGTATATAATGCGTTTTCTTTTTTATACCAGTCAATTAAAGTTTTAGTATATAGAGACGGCCTGTTTGAGATGACTGAAGTTGTGCGGCATCTGGATAGTTTTGCAGTACATTTCTAAAAATACTGTTGCATGTACTCCTGCTGTATCAATGTATGGATCTATGTAACAAATACTAAAAAAAACCCTGCAACCAAATATTTTGCTATTTTGCCTCAGTGTTTTGACAGTTTTGAACGTTTATGAATTGCACACTTAACTCACAAAGCATATTGTCCGTGAAACTTGTTTCTGAGAAAAATAGATTATTAAAGAAGTAGAAAGATTAAAGTGTTACTGTTCAGTGCAAAGATGTTTGAGAAGAATTTCTTGGCTTGAACCAGATTAGGTTTTGTTTGTGCTTTTTACTTTCAACATGCTTGCATGTTTCAATTATTGATAGGTAAGAAGTTGTTATTTTTAAGATGTTTGTTACTTAACTCCCTTTTTTGTGTGTGAAGCTCTGTACAGTCTACACTGTACAGGGAGGTTTGGAGTAATTAATCTAGCAAATCACTTAAACTCCATGTAACAGTTATTTTTATTGTAGAAAGTGTGGCTGTATATATGCGGGTTTAATGAATAGGTTTTACACCTATAGTAGCAAAATCTGTCCTTTTGTGTATGGAGCAACAACAGCTAACAAAGACCATAGACTCCATAATTATGAAGTCCTAACTGACTGATTTAAGAATCTACAAGCCAGGGCATTATAAAGTAATGTGAGATTTATGTGCAAGTATAGCAGGTAAGGAAAGCCATTGAGTCATGTTTCCAGAGGAATCCTTCCTAAAGGAAAAAAAATATTGGTAGTCCTCTCGATGTGAGAATAGTACACCCACTTTTGAAGCTTTTAGAAAGGCAGGCTGTAGCAGCATCTCTTCTGTGGACACTTGACAGACTTACCTGTGGTTAAAGTGGTAGGAGCAGTGTATGTCCAAGGAGACTGACTGGTGAGGTTCTCGGTTGCGAGTGTTGAGGGAGCTGCTCCGTTATCTGCACAGGAACGTGTGGAGCAGCAGGATTATGTTGTCGTCTTAAGTTTGGTGACTCAATACGAGGAGATACTATTCTTGATTTTACTGGGGTTCACTCGGCAGGAGGTAGTGAGTTGGCTCCAGCCACTTGCAGGCCATTCAGAAGGTTTCATGAAGCCTTTGCAGTGGGAACTCTGGTTTAATGAAGCCACACCCTGACAGAGTTTAATATGAAGAAATCTGGGATCTCTTTCAGGGATGGAGGAAGCTTTGTGTCCAGAGCTTTAACATAGTTGTGAGTTTTATTCGTGGTACAAGTTTAGGCTGCAATCCCCCTTCTTTTGGTATGTTTTGCTTTCTAGGATGTATGGCTGTAGTATCATGATCTAAACTTAGTCCTGCTGCTGGATGTAGCAAATCAAAAGAGCAGATAAGACATCAGATCTACACAATTTTATGAATTATTGAAGATATAGACTAAAGGTCAGGAATATTGTATTGTTGCTCCATGTATCGGATATGTAATAAGCCAGAAGAAATCAAACTTTCCTGTAATGGTGTACATGCTGTTTGTACGCGTGACAGAGAAATAGACTTTTCTGCTGCTAAAAATTTTATATTTATTTTGCAGAAAAGGAGCCTGAAAGTCATAATTTGCAGCTAGTGTGGTTTTGCGGGAGAGCAGAGGGAAATTAAAAGAGAGGTCACCTTTCAAACTGGTTGAAATGCTGAAAATCCAATGTAGACAGTCTTGTATAGGAGAAAGTGCTTACTGTTATTCTTCTGTAGCTGACAAGAAGAATAATGTAAAGGAGCAAGAAAACATCCAAAACAAATCCAAAACCCCATGCTGTTATCTTGATGTCTCTTTCTCCCAGGAAGATGTTCTCCCGGGATGTGAAACTTGAAGATTACTTGGGGGAGGGGGAGGACACCCATTGTTTTGGAAGTGAATTGGAAAGCATTTAAGCATTTCCTTTTTCTTTCTTCCTGCCGCCCTTTCTCTCTCTCTCTCTTTTTTTTTTTTTTTTTTTTTTTTAATGTACTTCCAGTGTTTATCCAAAGTTGACTTTCTTGCAGTGACAAACCTACATTTTATAACCATTAATTATTGTGGCTTCTGTACAGATTTAGGTTGATATTGGTCTAATGTATTGGCTGTAAGATTTCTATTAATTTGTATTCATTGCGTTTAATCAGTTTGTCATATCCCGTAGACAAAATTTGAAGCATGTTTCCATTTAAAATTATTGATGTTGAAGTTCATCTAAAGAGCCATGAAGTAGTTCCATGCAATATGCCACTTCATGGTCCCTATTACGTTTTGTGGTTTTGCATCCCTTTTGTTTTCTAGCTGATTTAAAAAATGGTATTTCCTTTGTGTAAAGGCCGCATGTGTTGACAAAATTAATGAAGTGATTATCTGTGCTTTTATTAAGCATACAAAATAAGTGCACAGTGACAATATTCTTTCATCTTTCTTATAATTGTAGGTGTTACTTGTTTGAAAATAGTTCCGGACAGTGTGAATTAGTGTATATTGACTTTGTCCCTTTCGTGTTGACTTTAATGTTAATTTTCTACTAATCTATAATTAAATATCCTCAGTTTTAATTATAACAGACTGCTTGAAAAATAATTATGCAGAAAAACATCTTAGCAGATTAGTCTAGGTATAATAAAGTTATGTTTTTTAATAACTTTGGAAACATTTTGGCTTAATTTATTTTCATCAAAACAAAGAAATATGCTTTAGAAAGGATTATAGTGTTTGCCTTATATAATGGCAGTGCTGAGAACTGAGAAACTGGGAATTGGTACCATGAGACGTTTGTAGTGCATTCCAGGAAGTGGGCAGCCTCTCCAATTTCTGTAAATTTGTATCTGAGCTGTTCCTTTATGGTTTTTTAAAAACGTTTTCTGCATTTCTTATCTGTTTATTATCTAGTGTGTGTTCTGTTAATGTGGAACAAGTAGAAGTTGGCTAAAATTTTGTAAATTGTGTTACGGGTCGAACTGGTTTTCTAGCCTTTTGTGCAGGTATCTGGAATTGGAAAGATTTGAAGTAAAAATGTTAAGGGTGCGTATTGGATAACGGGGACTAATGTATTAATTAAGATCAGTATTTTTCTGTATGCAATTTGGATTTGATGTTAATAGTGTGTTTTTTTTAGGATACAGTTAAGGTGTAATGGATATCCATGTATCCTGGTACTTGAAGACATAGTTATAGGTTTGCAATATTTGTATTTCATCTGGTATTAAAACCAACTTTCTTTTTTTTTAATGGACATTATGCAGTACTTTCTGCTTAAGTATGAGATACTCATCATGTTTTTGATACTTTCAAAACTAGTGTTCAAGGCATTTTTCTTTCTAATAGTGGTTTTTTTTTTTATTGCTCGAAACATACATTCTTGAATGTCTTTTAAATTTTAAGTGCCATGTTGTTACTGCTTCCAGAAGACAAGGAAATTGAGGAAGTTACAAAGGTTACAGTTGTCATTTTAGTCTGTTAATGAAAAGGCAAAGATGGACCTCATCTCTACAAACAACATGCTTTTGTAGAAGTGTAGTTAAGATTACAGGACAGCTAGCATATTGGCATTTGCATTTCAGTAAGCTTTATGTTTGCTATCAGGAGACTATTAGTAGGGAATACAATGTAAGGTTTGTCCTTGTTATAGTAGCTTTTCATGTTACTTATAGAATAAATGTTACATACTGTAGCTTTTACATAGTGATCTGCTGAGTCTAGAGGCTGAAGTGGCCCATTTTTTTTAGGTGACACATATGCATAGACTTAAGATAATTCATGCCCTACTGACTTAATAATCAAACAGACAATGTGGGCAGCAATTTGGGATGAATAAGAGAGAGAAATATTATGCATTGTATTTTAGCAGCTGAGGAATAGGGGTTCTGATAAAATATTTATTTTTTTGAAAGTGTGAAGAAGACCTGTGGCAACAATGGGATGCAATTGTTTTCCTTCAATTCCACTCCAGTAATTTAACCACTGAAATCCTTCCCTTGATCCATTTGTGGGTCACAATACTTTTGGACTCTAGTTTTCAAATTTCTACACAGATAATCTTGGGTACCATATGTGAAGAAGAAATAGATAATCTAAAGCTTTTGCCTATACATAGTATTCAGGTGAGCTTACTGCTCATGAAAAGCATGGTGCACCACCTCTTACCAGCCTTTATAGCTGTTTGTTCACTGTAGTGGGTTGAGTGGACTTGATAATTATAGAGATAAGACAGTCTGCAAGTGTTGATACCATCTGAAGTAGGTGTTGAAAGCATCATCTAAAAGCTATACCATATGTTTGTTACACCATTTATTAAAAAAAAAAAAGTAGATGTTTCATACTTGAATAACTGTGTGTGTGGAACCATTAATTTTCATTACGTTAGTAAGATCGTACAAAATTAAGGAGAGTCATGGAAAACATTTGTGGCTATAAAGTGATTTTATGCTGATGAACACTTATCACAAGACTTTCCTGAACCAGAATTATATGCCATAGCCCACTGTTGTTCTTTATCCCACTGGGAATTAGGCAAATTTATGTTCTGAGAAGAAATGAAGCTTTGATTTCCAGTCTTACGGACCCATGATTAAAACTTCAGGCTGATCTCTGGTTAGTGGAAAAATATTGTTGTTCTTGGTCTCAACTGAGACAATTTTTGGGTAATGTGAGGGATTTTGCAATATTTTCAACAGACTGAAAGGAAAGGAAATATCTGTATTTGTAGTTTCAGAATACTAAAATAGTTGTGTAAAAACTAGTTACTGCTGTGAAGGGCTTAGGTCAGCTTCTGCAGAAATGAATTAAGCAAATTGGCTGTGAGTCTGAGGTGAATACATACCTGAGCTGGGTGCCAGATTTTAGTACTGGTTCAAATAATTCCAGAAGCTAAGCCATTTTCATGCCTACTGTGAATGCATGTAGGTATATGTACAAAAATTCCAGTCATGTAGTTTCATACCTTTTACAAGTTCAACTCATGTAAGTTATTTTTTGTTTCAACTTCGCTTCTTGATCAGATTCTGCAACTATGGTGTTTAAAGTGTAATGTCTGAGTAACACATCTTCACAATTACAAGTTGAAGTGGTGCTCATTAAACTTCAGGTGTCGTTAGAGAGACCAGTTGACAGTCTTTGTTGTAAATGTTAACAATGTTAATAGTGTTAATATTTCTTTAGTAGCAGAATACTACTTTGTAGCTAAAACCAGACAAAATTGAACTAAGTGGTCCTCTAAGGAGTCCTGCGGAAGGCTGCCAGCATTTGTGTAGGTGTAGCTGAGAGGATAATCTTGGTGCTTTACAGAACATTTTTGTTATGAGGAAAGAGCGGAACTCTGAGTGATAATCTGAGTTTGTTGGAGCAGGGAAATTCTGTAAAGTATGAGAAAATAATTAAATATTTTATTTTATGTTTCTGATACACAGATAGGTGCATTAAAGAAATAGCTGTAGTAGTCGTAATTCCTCTTGCGGAAAGGCTATTTTCAGGACTGGTCTGTTCAAAGCTTATTTTCAAGACTAGTTCTATTGATACTGTCAAATGTGTCATGTACCATTTGATGGTTTGCTTGTGGACCTAATAAAATTTCTTGAATGGTCTATTTTTAAAATGAGCTTCTGTTTGTTAACATTTTGCAGTTGTATCAGGTATTATTCTTGATACTGAATACTATTCTTTGTATCTAAATAATGATAGGAAAGTATTCTTTATGTAAAGAAGGTACTGTGTTAATGAACTGAAAGCCTCTTGGTGTGTTTGGGAGTTGAAGAATATTCTTTCTCAGCTACTTTCACTTTAGAGTATGAGGACACATGGATTATCATCAGAGCTGTTTTGACAAAATAGCTTCCATTATAGTTCTTGCATTTGCTACGTAGCATTCATGGAAGAAGCTTGTTTAATTAAGATGTAGAATTAAGAGCTCATTAATAGTTTTGTAAAGAGTGACTAAAAGTGTGTTATGAATTACAACCAGAACACTATATGTCTACATATGAATTTCCTTTGTGGTAAGTTGTTAAATTAATTGTTGTTTGTTAAATTGGCTTTAAGTCATTTCCTTTTTTCATAGTGGTGTTTTGAGGATAATGATTCACTTCTCAATATAGATTAGTTATTAAAGTCTAAAGCAGATTGAATAGTGAATGTGCTTTTCATTAAATTTCTGCTTGCAGTTTGAGAATTTAAAAATTCTGAACAGTTGCAGGATATAATTTTCAGCATTAGTCAGAAGATCCAGTGCAGTGGCTTTTATAATAGAGCCAATAGGTCTCTCTTTTTTTGGTAGTATTACATTACTTCCATTGCAGTTTCCATTTTAACTTTTTAAGCACTCTTTTCATTATCTTATGATTTGAAAACTAACTTGCACAAGAATCTAGAGTAGAACAATGAATTGAAGTTAAGACTTTAGTTTAATGTATTTTTCCTCTAGGTAACAGAATTTTAAGTGCTCTCTCTCTGTTGCTTTTTGTATGTGCTAGTGAAACCATTTTTTGGCCTATGTGATGAATCAGGCTGAAGAACTGACTCAGATCAAAAATAATCTAGTAAAAATGGAAAATTCATTAGTTTTAAATAACCAATACAGTTCATTGTGCAGACTCAAAATAGGCTGTACAGGTGCTTTAGGAGAGATAAATTTGAGAGGTTAGGGTGGGTCCATCTTAGTGTGACACTGCTTCTGTAAGGAATATTTATAAAACTATTGCTGAAGCAGAAAGGTTTACTCTCTTACCTACTTATGGAGGATGGAATTATATACATATTTTTGAAGCACAGGTTGCTGGGATTATTTCTTTTTAGATAGGAGGGTGGGAAGAGCACAGTGGCCTGGCTTCGTTTACCCTCTCTGAAGGAAGACCTAGTATTTTGTGAAGTTAGTCTGCCACTAGGAGACTTGGGACAGGTTCAGATTTGAACATATGTGCAGCAGCAGAGGATGCCAATTACATGTAACAAGGACTGTAGGAGAAAATGAAGTCTTTTTTTATGAAGCTGTTTATGTCATTGCGGACATGACTCTGAATGAAAGAAAGATGCTGAGGGATCTAGTTTGAGTACTTAATGAATTTTATTTGAACCTCCATTTTATTTTGGGGAAGAGGACAAATGAAACAGTCTTCTGGGAAGGTTTTCCAGAATATAGTGTCATAATAAAAGGAAGAGATTTTCAGTTAAAGGAAGTAGAGGAAATGTTGTAGAAGATACTTGTAAGATTAGATGTGAAAAAGAGTGGGAAAACAAGGAATTAAATGGGTGACATAGTGATGCAGACAAAATTGGGGTGGGGAGGGGACAGTGGAAATCGTGTCATATTTATTCTTTCTAGCAGCTACCTGAATCTTGTTTGGGGATACCATCTAACTGTTACTGCTAATTTAAAGTAGCATATAAGCTCTTGATGGTGCTGGTCCCTGCCTCAAAAGGTTTTAAAAACAAGGTAAACCGGAACAAAATTGAGTTAATAAAATTGAGGAGGGTTTGTGGAGGGTGTGAAAAAGCTTAGTAAGTTCTGTGCTGTAAGTTCTGAATGTAACATTGCTTCTGCTCTCTCCCATTTTTGAAAGAAAAGGCATGGTAGAGGAAGGTGCTTCTTTAACAGACGCATTGGCTGCATTATCTATGTCTTTATCTTCTATTACTGCTTCTCTTTTCCCTCCTAACCCCACAAGGAGGGGAAAAGTAGAGAAACCTACTGCTTCTGCTCTTCCCTCAAGTTGAAAATGAAGGCCAAGCACTGTCATGTGTCTGTTCTCATGTCATGTTTTGCTGCCTTTAGATTTGAAGGATGAAGAAAGCCGAGCAAGTATGGAAGATGTAGGTGGAAATGTTAAAAGGGCAAGAAATAGTTTAAAGTATGGAATTGAAAGCCTGTGTAAGGGAAAATGATGCTGATCTAGAGAATGTAACAGTGTAGTTTAATGCAACAAAGTGTAGAAAAAGCATAAGATAAAGTGGAAGGATAAGAAAAATGGAAAACATCCATTATATAACATCATAAAACGTGTCATGAGCAATTTCTGGTAGGAAAGAGAAAGTGGAACGATATTGAGAAGAATAAAGAAGTGCAAAAATTGAGTGCATTGGTTGGTCAACTTTAATTGATCTTCTGCACAAGTTACAAATATAGTAACTAATTTGTAATTGTAATGGAGGGCTTTCTTAACTGCAGTTACTATGTGGAGGAAATTGTCGGCTGAGGTGGCTTTAATGCCTCTTGTTTTTGCTCGTGGGGAGGATTTGGGGGTGGTTATGCTTATAGTGTAGTTCATTTTTGTTGCTTGAGTAAGATGAGATCATAGAGACCATCAGAGTCCATGTTAACTATTGTGCAAAGTAAGGTTTCATTTTCAACCTTAAAAAGTTGTAATGTACAAGTTCATGTTCCCCCTCTACTCTGCGCTTGTGAGACCCCACCTGGAGTACTGTGTCTGGCTTTGGAGTCTTCAACACAGGAAGAACATGGACCTGTTGGAACGGGTCCAGCGGAGGGCTGTGAAGATGATCAGAGAGATGGAGCACCTCTCCTATGAAGACAGGCTGAGAGAGCTGAGACTGTTCATCCTGGAGAGGAGAATGCTCTGGGGAGACCTTATAGCAGCCTACCAATATCTGAAGGGAGCCTACAGAAGGGACTCTTTGTCAGGAAATACAGTGACAGGACAAGGGGCAACAGTTTTAAATTGGAAGAGGGGAGATTTATGTTAGACACCAGAAAGAAATTCTTTACTGTGAGGGTGGTGAGGCACTGGAACAGGTTGCCCAAGGAAGTTGTGGATGCCCCATCCCTGGAAGTGTTGAAGGCCAGGCTGGATGGGGCTTTGAGCAACCTGCTCTAGTGGGAGGTGTCCCTGCCCATGGCAGGGGGTTGGAACTCGATGATATTTAAGGTCCCTTCCAACTCTAACCATTCTATGATTCTATTCTGTGTGTTCAGAAGTTTATTCAATTTGACAGTTTTCTGGGGTTAGTTATACACTGTCCAATTTGGCTGTCTCTGGGATTTTTTTTTCTATGTGTAGTCTCAAGACATTTTTAAAAGTTTGATACAAATAATTTGAAAAAAAAGATATTAAGGGTTGAATGGAACATGGAAATGAGATATTTATGTTAAAAAGAGAAAGCAAAAGCTGTATTGTAATATGGAAATCTATTGTAGAGGAAGGTGGATGTACTTGGGACAGTTTGGGAAGAATTATGGAAGGTTGTGTAAGGATTCCTTAGATAATTGTGTTTGGTAGGGGTATGGTTGTTGCTTAGGTCTGTGATGCCTAATCTTGAAGGTTGTCTTCAGTTAATCTGGGAATGTAGATGTGATGTGTTCCAAACTGTATGAAGAAAAAGCTAGAATTGGAATGTAGCAATCTCTTTATTCCCTGTCAGTAAAAATTGTCATCTTAAGTTGTATTTTTCTTTATTAGTTGATTTTCTTTCCTTGTGGCAGCTTGCTTTTTGCTTTTGAGTGGTAGGATGTTTTCCTGTAATGCCAGTTGCAAACTTGGAGCTTGCTTGCATTGTGGCCAAAAATCTGAGAATAGCGATGACTCCATTATATCCAGTGAGAAAAGAATCTTTTGTACTGCTTACTTTTAATTGCTAATTAAGCTAAGTCCTTCGTAGTTTGAAAGAATGGAGTAGTTTATGCCCTCCACTTTAGACCAGTATTTGCTACTCGGTTGCAGAGAATGATGGAAGGGGTGATTTTTATTATGATTTCTAGATGAAAGTGACCTTCCTGAGAGAGTGAAAATGGGTGAGAGCACTTATTTTGCACAAGAAGCTCTCAGGATTCAGGAAACATGTGGCACTTGTGGAACTGAGGAGCAGCTTAAGACTTCTGTGCTGCTTGAGAAGGCCTAGAAACCTGCCCCCTCCCAGGCTCTATATGGGTTTTGCCTGACTGCTGTGCTTCGATTTTGGTATTTAGTGAGTAAAGGTATTTTAGATTGTCCAGACAAGCTTCAGGGATCTTCTAGAGAAAGCTTGTTGATATTCAGAGATTATTTTTGTTTATCTTTATATTTTTAAGCAATGAGATTAGAGTGAAGCTTCCTTAATAGTGCATCACTCATTCCAATGCATTAGAACTCACTGATTTTAAAGATTCTTCAGCACAGGTAGATAGGAATTTTCTAACACTGGGAAACTGTGCCTCAAGGGGAGTGGGTAAGCAGATACGCAGATTTACAGACTGAAACAGGAAAACAAGTTCCAACTACAGGTCATTTCACAAGTTTTTCCTCAGGGCCTTCTTGCTTCCACAATCAGAACTCAAAAATGGAACAATTCAAAGCAATTCATCAAAGACTAGTTTAAGGTCTGTCAGGCTTCTGACAGCTGGAAAGGAGAAGGAACGCACTTATGCTCCAATGACTTCATTTTCGTGATTTTTCTGGAGCGTTTGAGGACCTTTCCAGACTCGTGTCATGTGATTGCTGAAATTAACTCCTGTGTTCTCATAAGCCGATCACCTGTATGGCTTAGCACCTTGTTTGCCAACAATTCCTTTCTCTAAATAATTTAAAAAAAAATACTGAAGAGTAGTAGTTATCAGTACCATACATATTGGTGCCTGGGTTTAAGAACGAGTGTACTGTCAAATTCAGATAACCTTTTTGCGTTTGTGCTCACACTTGGGTCTCAGTTGGACAGTAGTCTCTGCTGCTGTAGCTGTGCTGACATTTTTCTCTACCTCGGCAATCCCTCCACAGCCTGTGCTGACAGAAGTTATTCTGTTAGCATCATTGCACTGTTATGTGCAGTGTCAGAATCGAAACCCATTAGAACTCTCTACTGTTACCCTAGTGGGAGGGTTGAGCCAAGGTGTATGATATTTTTTCTTACCTACTGTATGAGTAGACAGAATGTGGTAGAGCTGATTTTTGTGAAACAGCAATGCTGTTTTACAGCATTGGAGCCTTCATTGGAGCATTACATCTGGAGCCTTCATGTGCTGTTGTGATACTATTAGTGTTAATTTTAGTTTTCAGTATCTTCCATGTTTTCTAAAGAATGAAAAATTCTGATCAGGCTTAAATCTTGTTGCAAGTAGTGTAATTTGGAGCCCAGGTCAATGTGATCTTGTTATTTGTTATCTCAAATGACCAGAAAAACTAAATAATGTTGTAATGTAGCATGATTGTACAGGATTCAACTCTGGTTAGGACGGAATATTCTGTAGATGAAAACTATTCTGAAATAGTAGCTTTTAAGGAAAGAAACATTTTCTTAGTGCCATTGCTTCTTGTCTTTAATAAAAGGTGTATCACAAGTTATGTAACTTCTTTACTCTGTTGCAACTGCTGTAACAATTCACATATTACATGTAAGCTACTATGTTTTTCCTTGTTTTTTAACTTGGTTTGGACAAAAGATTGGAAATTACACTGTTAAATCTGTAGTGGAAGAGGGATGACTAGTGCTACTTTGGCAGTTAGAAGAACATTATTAATCAACAGATACATTCTTAAGATGATGCAACATTTCTGTAACTATGTTTTGCTTATTAAGTTGATAATTCATTTAAGTAGAACAAATTCACATTTTGCATAGAAATTAAAGAACAGATACTAAATGAGTAGGGCAGGTACCATGATATTGCCTCTCTTTCCACAGTCAGATAAGGGAATGAAATTAAATTGCTACTTCTGAATAATTCTGGCTCTTAGTGTAAAGGTGAGTTGTGTAACTCCTTGAAGTAAGTGCCCATTGAAAATGAAATGTTGGTTTTTTTTCCTTCATGTGTATTACAATTTTGGCATTTGATTATCTGTTTGGTTGGACTTCTTGCTTTGAATGCAGAAGTTAAAGGGAGATTCCCTTAGCTTTCGAGAAGGAATACCTCTTGGGAGATACCATTGCACAGCACTTGCACAGGGGATCGAGCTGAGATGAGAGGTGAAGTTTCTGTTGCTGAAAGAAAAGTGAAGTTGTACTTACATGTCTGTATGAAGCTGTAGATCTGTGTAAGTTATCTTTTCTTTGACTGGTTAGAAAAAGTTAAAGCTTAAAGCTCCATTGCTGGTGTATTTTTTGCCTCCTAACCTCTCCAGTGAATTAACAGTTGTTGTTTTTTTCGTATGTCCCTCACCATCCCATCCCCCCCCCCCCCCCCAACATTTTTAGCTCTGCTTATCTTAACTTCTGCATTCACCTAGCCTCCTGTCACATAAGTGTCATGATGTGTGAGGTGTTGGTCATAAGTTTACATGTAGTGTTGTGAAAGGATGTGGATGAGGAGGAGACACAGTTATTAATTTTAGAAAAATTAGTTTCAAACAGTGTTTATTTTCAGTAATACTGGTGAAATTCTTCACATTTCCTTAAGTCTATTGTTATGTTTTTTAACTAATAAACACATAAATACGCAAAAAAAACCTATTCAGTTGTAATAGCACTTCTTAGTATACACATATATTTTTGAATGATCCTCAATAGTTTTCTCTTGGATGCTATTATGAAAGTATTTAGTGTTTTATTTCTATGCATGTAGCCTGCATTATCCGTGGGGAAATACCTTTAATTTAGTATCATCTACTTTTATGCAGTCAGGATGTAAAAGCCTTGAGTTTTGGACTGCTGTTATGTCTGAATTCTTAGAGGTCTGAGCTGTTTTCTGTGTTCTCAGTGAATGAAATGTTGAGCTCTCATACCCTATAAGCATATATCTGAACTACCACGAAAGCTTTGTAGATACAGTTACCCAGAACTATCTCCAGTGAGCTGAATTTAACTGTCCTGTGAGACTTTGCCATATGTAGCAGATGTTGGCCTTGGAAGTAGTTTTATGTCTACTTTCTGGAATGAAAAATACCAAAAAGTGTGTGATTGGAATGGGAGGAGGGAAGAAGGGGCAGATGGATAAAAGTGGTCTGTGAGCAGCAGGAAGATTTCTAACACAGCGAAGTGTAAGTAGCCAGATAGTGTTTCTGGAGGTGTCTAAACACAGCCCAGGTATGCATTGGGGTTGGAGGTAGCATGCAGCTTGGGCCACATAAGTAAATCAGGAAGTTACATGCTTATCTTTCACATTTTTAAAACTATGACCAGGGAAGGAGGATTTTGGGTAGTAGCCCACATTTGGGACATAAATGTACGCATTAATTGTGCACGCTAAGTATAAATTTCTGAAATAGGAAAGGTTTTGTTCTCACCAGGCTATTATAGTAGGTGAGGAAAGGAGATCACAGGATGGGAAAGGCTTGTAATGCTAAACTTCAGTACCCCTTAGAGTGTCACTGTTTTTTTGGTCTTCAGGCGTAACTAACTTGCAAACCTCCTGTTGTAGTGGAGCAGTATGTGATGTTTGCCTCACCTGTAAACATGTACCTCAGATACAAACTGACAAGTTAGTTGCATTTGGCACATGAGGTCATGGAGTAGGTGAGTGCCAGTGATTTTAAATGAGACCTGGAAATGAATGAGATACAAGCCTAACTTTCTTGGGGGATCTTTGAATGGAGAACCTGTAAGTCCTTTTAAACTATCTATAACAGAGTTTTCAGGAGGAGGGAAAGATATTTTAGAGTCACACAGTGTCCTTTATATGCTGACAGGTTGTCCATATGAAGGCCCCCTGGAATACAACTACTCAGATGGTTGCAGTATGAGAAAGGATTATTTCTTTTGTCCTTCCCCTCCCCAGTAAATTCCTTGTTAACAGCACAAAATTATGGTTTATGTAGTGAACTTTGTTCTTTGATACCTTGTGTCCTTCCAGACTGGTCTGGCAAGACTTTTAAAACTGGGAAATGAAATTGTTGTGCCTATGGACATAATTTTAACTCTGACTTCCATGTGTGACGCTCCCTCTTTTCAGATGTGTAATGTGCATGTGTTCATTTGCCACTGTCTACAACAGAAGTAGAGCTGACTGTGGCATTCGTATAGCTTGGTTCTTAGGCTGCTTTCCAGGAAGATTCAGCTTTTTTTTTTTTTTTTCCATAAACTTGTTTTATTCCCATACCTGATGATATACCTCTCTACACCAGCTTTGAGATTTGCATGTAACCCTTGTCTTGTGCAACTGCTGATGGTTGTAGTGGCTTAGGTGTGCCCGAGTCTTCCTCCTGTCTGTACAAGGGAGTACTAAATAAATCATAGTGGTTTTCTTGAGGCACAGAAGTGTTCTTTCATTTGATCATGTTAGCAATGAAGTTTATGATGTTTCTCAAGGGAAAATCTTTCTGCATTGCATCGCTACCAACATAACAGTTCATACTTTTTGTACTTAATACCTTGACTGTAGAGTATGGCCGTCCCTGATGCAGCTAGAGTATTAACAGCTGCTTCCCAGTGACTGTTGCCAGATCTTTGTGTACAGAACTGTGGTTACATGTATTTCCTGTTTTCAGGATATTATTTAGTTGCTCTAAGCCTTATGGAAGCCCTAACACAAGATTCCACTTGCTAACAAACTATGTGTTAAATTTTACTGACAAAGGTCTTTTCACTTAGTATTTTGAATACTTAGCTGTCACTCTGAAAACCTTTTTCACCGACCTAGAGCTACAGTTTCTGTTTGAAAGGTATATTACATTTTCAAATGAACTGTACAAAAACAGTCATAGAGATTTAGCTATCTGTATAGTCCTACAGGTATCGCTTTAGGCAATGATAAGTTTTTCAAAGTGAAAGCAAGTCGTAGCATTAGGACATCAGTACTGAAAATAGCACATTTCAAATTTTAAAATACTGTGCCAGATTTAGACTTGGGTTGATGAAAATGGATACTAAGTTAGTTACTTAGCTACTTAGATTCTTAAGTCCTGAACACAAATGACAGCAGAATCCAACTGTAATGCTGCATTTTGCTGGATCCGTTTCTTCTGTTGTCATTTCCTTCTGTTCTTGTTGTTTTTACTCTCTCCAGTTTTGGAGAGTAAAATTGGTATTCATTGGCTTTATAAGAACAAAGAGCAATTCAAAATAATAGGTGACAGTGGCTGTTTATAAGTGCTTTTGGCAAAAAGAGTAAGTCTGAGTTAGATGCCTATCAACTAGATAAATGATGCAACAGAAAGTAAATTGCATGCTTCTACCCATTTGACTGTGGGTGGGGGGAACATTGTTGGAAAAAAAATGCTGTGAACAATTACTTGAACATACTGCTTTTGGAGAACGTGAGATGATAGCTTAGCCTTATAAAACTTTTAAAATACCCTTTCTAATGTAAGCGCCATGATTCCTGAAGGTCTGCTTTTATAATAGCATATTATTGATAGCTCTTGAGGTCAGAGTGCTGTTCCTTCTTTTGGCACTATGCTATGGGTGGCAATGCATGTTGGGCATGAGACATTGAAATTTATTTAGAAAGTGATATCCAGTCTCATTTTGGTTGGTATTTTGTGAGGGCTGTGTGGGTTTTTGTGAATGTTTTTACTTTTTCATTTTTCTTTTCTGGGGAGTTGCTAAACTAAAACTTTTATTCAAATTTAGGAGAAAATAATTTCATAAGCAAGTTTTGAAAAGCCGGTTGCCCTTATGTATGGGAAAGCTAGTTCATATGAGGATGGGAAGATTCAGATGTTATGTTAGGTGATACTGACATACCTTCAGTGTTAGTACTTGTCTTGTTAGAATAATGCTGAAATTAAAGCCAAAAGGTAGTCTGAAAGACCATAATAGGTATGTTTGGTTCTTAATAAACTGAATATATCCACTAAAAAATTGCATTCCTTCATTAATTAAAAAATAGAGATTTGCTAGAAAGAATCCAAGTACTGAATCTTGCATTTATCTTGTTGAAGATTTCAAATATTATCTGTGGGTCTGGGTTCTGCAGTTATACTCTGAGCTTAAAGACAGTGTGTTTGCCTCCTGTCTGGACAGTAGGGTTGCGGTAGTTCAAAATCTTAAGAAGTTAGTTCAATCTTTTACCCAAGCTTTCCCAAATACTTTTATGCAGAAGTGCCTCGAGGGTATAAGCCCTTTGTTTCACAATTTGGCTCTCTATAGTAAATAATTAGTATTGGTTCTGTTGCATTCAGATAGAAATTGCTTACAGAAATTCTGTGCAGAGTCTTTTAGAATGAACACAAAAGAATACATTGGTTGACACAAGAGTTTCCAGCTGTTTTTGAAGACTGTCCCTTCGTGTTGCAGGCAGTTATATCACAGATACATAGATACATGTAATGCCATTACAGTTATGAAAATCACTGTCTTAAAAGTTATTAAAAAAAAAGTAGTACTTAAAGGAGTCTTTTTGCTTCTACTGCTTCCATTTAATGCTGTGCAACATCCTAATTTTCTGATTCTTCAAATCCTTTTTAAATTTTCTGTCTGAATTTATACACATTTGTTTGTCTACATTGTTGTTAGGCTGAAATAGCTTTTCTCTTTCCCTGATGTTTGTCCTGTTGGTGCTTGTACAAAATAGTCATAGTAGCTTTTGATTTGCTAAGCTGAATAATTTGAGCTGTTTTGAATTCCTTTTGCAAGAGAGGCTCTTTGTCTTTCCTCTTACCTCTGCAGTTCTCTTCTAAATTTATTTGTTTATCTTTTCTGAACACAGGAAAATTGTATAAAATGTTATAGATCAAATCTGCTGAGAAGGTATGAATATTTCTGCTTTTAGAACAGGTTGTGTACTGTCTAATACTATAAGAGCTTGGTAGCATCAACTGAAACTACCAGGAAGCAAATTCAGAATAAACAGAAGATGGTTCCTTGCAGTTAATCTGTGAAACTGCTCGCTGATGAATATTGTTAATGTTAAATGAACAGATGTAGTTTTAAGAAGTGGTTGGGCAAATTAATAGAAGGAAAAATCCATCAAGAGCTGTTAAGAACACCAGTACCACCTGTGCCTAGGAAGCTCCTGAACTTAAATTGCTGCAGTCTGGTAAAGTATTAGAAAAAAAAAATTATATCTAGACTTTTTCTTTTTTTTTTCAAGAATGTGAGTTCATGTAAAACCTGTTCTAACCCTTTATTACTGCTATTTAGTACTTGTGCTTTTGAAGTAAATATGAAGACAGGATGCTGCAATAGACTGACTATTGGTCTGACTTATCAGGGGCATCTTATTCTATCTTTGTTGGAAATTTATCCTCTGTTGAACTCCAGAATTGCGTATGATTTTTTTCATCTTCCTTATGTTGGCAACATATACTCATCTGGGTTTGTCGCATCATAATTCAATAATTACTGTACTTTAGGGGTTTGTTTTAGTAGTTTTAATAAGCTTGTTGTGAAGTTCAGGATCTTATATGGTTGTATAATGTTTTACCGCTACAATGCTTCTAGATTGCCTTTGAAAAATCCATCTGTGGCATGCTGATGGGTGTGTTTTCAAGTTCTAATATCCTCACCTCGTTTATAGTTGATAGACCTAAAACAATACTGTAAATTCAATCCAAAGGCCAATATTGTATCACTGCAAATTATGGAGATAATGATAGGCTACTACCAATAAGCATACTTAATATTACAGCAGTTCACCTTTTATGTTGAATTTTGTGGTGCTTGGACACTATTAAATACCTGTGAAAATGGATTTTAGGTAGAGCTTGGTCTGATTCACAGGAAAAAAAAAAAAAAAGCATGTTGAACTGTATGTGAAACAAGAGCAGGAAACTGTGGTCCAGCATCTCAAATTTTATTCCATTACTAGAGACAAGGAATAAATTTTGAGAATTTTATTTACGCCTGCTGCACCTTCTGCGGTGTCAGGAGAATGGAGTTGAGATTCTGCTCCTTTCAGTCTGCCTGGGTGTGAGCGGGACTAGCATAAAGTCAGCAGCCAAGTCTTTGTATCTGGAGAGGCAGGGCATTAAAATTACCAAGATCTGCAAACTTGATTTTAATATTCCACAAAGACTTTCCTTTTTTCAAGTTAACTCACAGCAAAAAAAAATTTCAAATATATTTTCAGTATACTGTATTTTTTTTTCTTAGCCTAAATTAAGAATCAGGTCTGTGTGGTTTGTCCTACTAGCCTGCAAATAGACTAACAAAAAATTTAAATTTTATGCCTACGGCTTGTAGCACATACATCAAATGTGCTTTCCCCTGTCTCTGCTCTGATTCTAGGACTCCTTGCATACCTCCTGGTTCTACTTTTGCTGCCGGGCTGGGCCTTCCTCTCTTCAGCTGTCAAAGACTCCTCTTACGGAGTTCTTCCACTTGCTCAGCATGTGGAGAGGAAGAAACAGCAGATAAGAGAGGAAGCCTCCCTGTCTGCTGTGCTCTTCCCCGGTCAGCGCCACCTGGCCCTGACTGTGCTGTGCGGGCTGGGGGAGCTGCTTCTCCCGTAGCTGTTCGGTGCTAATTGGCCAAGAAGTTGAAAGCAGTTGCAGCCTTTCCATGCACTGGACAGCAGCACAGACCTCGCCAGTTAGGAGTTTTTCCCTGTAAGCCACACGCGCCTCGTGCGATGCCAGTTTTCCACCTGTGGCCTAAAACCAACTTAAGTAATCTCTCTTGCACGTGCACGTTGTTCATGTTTCCAAGCTTAAGCGTAAAGCTTGCACACCTTGTGTTGGTTGCACAGAACAGGCCACAGGCGGTCCAGAATGATGGGGTTTACTTTTTTTTGGATATAAATGAAACTATGACTGCAGAAGACTAAAAAATGAACCTTTTGTACTACAGTTGACACATTAAAATAAAGGGATTTAAAAGATTGACATTTGGGACTGACTTGCATGCTACCCTTTGCCTTTTATGATTACTTGAAAATATCTTTAATTTAAATTTGATGCATTTTAAAATGTTCTTAAACTCTCTCACCTTTGTATTTTTTCATTCTCCCCAAAAATTCCCTGCAGAGGGCTAATCACTTGTTCTCTGAGTGACTGGCATGACTGAAATGGTTATTATGTGGAGATACTATGTATTGGGGGAGTAATAATAGGGAGGCTGTTGTGCTGCTGGATGGCTGGAATGATAACATAGTGAAGAGGGTGCTGTCGTTCTGGGCTTGAGTAAACTGTGATCTGTCTGCTTCCCTTCTCTGCTGTTCCCCCTTGATAAAAGTTTCACCTCTCATTTGCGTGTTCCCTCTTGCTTGTGCCTTTATTCTGTCTAAGCTCTTTTTTGCTGCTGCTGTGGTTATGCCCAATGGGTTATTTAGAACTTTATTCAGTGTCTGACTCTCATGCTTGGTTCATAGATTTTTGTTTCACTGTTTTCCATGTTTTCTCTCTAGGGGAATTGCTTGTTTATAGTGACATACTGTTTTCTACAGTGTGTGGTGGGGGTTTCATGTATATTAATGAAGGCGAGTGTAAAAGTGTGTGCATCTTTCCACATACCTTTTCTGTCAATGATAGTTCCACTGTTTGGGACCAGTAATTGAAAGAATCAAGTCTTCTGGGGAAATCAGCTTTTCTTGCATTGAGAAATGTTCTTGTTGACTACAGTTTACACACTGATGTATTCTGGCAATTAAAAGATCTTTTATGATCAGGCCATTGAGCCCTTCAGAGGTGAGGGCAGAGCTGCTTTGAAGGTGAATTTAAACTTTTAACAAAGATAGGTCAAAAAATACATTACACTAATAACAGTGACATGAAAGACACGAGTATGCCTCATTCGTGCAAAAGCTTAAAAAGAAATTAAAAAAAGAAAGGAAGACAGTTGACTTTTTCGTGTTCAGGAACTGTCTTTAATGATAAACTCTTGAGTGAGTTTATGCCCTGGTCACTGCATCAGTGCATTTTTGTGGTCTCAAGTTGGTTGCGTTTTGGAAACTATATTGCCTGTAAAACTGCTCAAGTTCCTTCTAAGGTTTTGCATTAATGTATACTTGATATTGATGCCACTGTTTTCTGTGGAGTCAATCCTGGGAATACAGCATTTTTTAAAAAAATAAAAGCTTCTCAACAAATGTCTGAAATGTGTACAATTCAGTTATTTCTATCATTATTTTATTTTAAATGCAAACCTTACAGTAATCTATTTTAAGGAGGTCTTAAAAGGTATTTGATGTATAAATGGCGTTACACATGCTGGTTTAGGAATGGTATGGATAGCCTTTGAACTTCCTGGTGTTAAATGCCGTACTACACATCTGTTCTTTTGGGATACTTTGTCCCATTTCAAATCTCTGGTGATGGAGTTGCACCTCGGTGGGTTTGTAAAATGCCTTCTAACAGTTCGGTCATTTAAAGACATTTAAATTTTCTCTCTGGTTCTGAGAGGCAAGCAGTGGTTTTAGCGCTTAGAGATACTGATGTAGTCACTCTGAAATGGGTGCAACACAAGATAAATGTTGGGTTAAAGATTTGGGTTCCATACAGTGGAATTGTACTTACATTGTGTGGTTTAGTCTATGTTTTTAGTCTACAAGCAGACTTTTTTTTTTAAGAAATACATTTTTTTAAGAAATAAAATAAAAAAATATTTTTTTAAAAAATAAAATCTTCTGTGAAGTTTGAGACTGAAAAAAGCCCCCCAAAAAACCCCAAACAAAAATGCAGCTTACATACAATTCGCTACCTTTATATTGTTGACTACATTGGCCAACCTGAGATGTTTAGCTGGTTTAGAGGCTTGGCCTTTGGAAATAGGTATGTTAGGGATGTGTATTGGTTTTTCTGAAGTGTAGTGACTTGTTTTTGAGGTGGTTTTATGGTAAACTCGTAAAATTCTATAGTTAATCATGGTTTGAAGATGAAGATGTAAATTTGATATTTTCAGTTACTTCACAGTTTTTAATGCATGCCATTAAAATTGAAATATGACACAACTGTTAGTAATACTTTTTTTTTGTTGTTAAATTAGAGTTACGTATTAAGGAGTTAGGGTTGACTGGTTGTAGAAGTCCTGGTTACTGAGCACTCTCTTATTAATGGTTTGAATTGATGGCTTCTTGCCCACAAGTGTTGGAGTATTGTGCAGTTAGAGTTTGGGGTAACTGGAAGTTAGGGCCAACAGAAGGAGATTATTGTTCCTTTTCTAACTGGGCATTGTAGAAAACACTATTTGCAAATCCTTCTGTTGGAAGGAATAGCAGCATGAGGGAATTGAGAAGAGTGCGTTATTAAGGCTATGTTGATTAAGGTTCAACCAAGACATAAGGTGGTGTGACCACAAACTCCTCAGTACCTTCCTTTAATGGACTGAATTCTTCTTTGTCCAGATGAAATCACAAAATCCACCTTGTCTACACAGAGTTATACTGTAGTTATGGATGGGGAAAGTATAGGTGGAACAGAGTTTTCTGTGTATAGGTGGAACCTTAGTCTTTTTCGTTCTGCCTCTGTCCTGCTGTGAATCATTGTGGTGAGTTTTGGTTTAAAAGTAAAGTTGACTCTGCAGTCTCGTACTTAAGGCACTTGGTGTGAGTATGGACAACTCAAATTTAAATCTTTGTTTCAAGTTAGGCAAAACCTTGAATCTTGGTCTTTTGTATCCTAGATGATTGTCCTTATTAGATGGTTTTAATGTTTTTTTGTGAATTTTTTGGGCATCCCCTCTCCAATAATACAATTGGTTTCTGATCATCTGTACTTACTAGGAGCTGTGTCTTTTGAAGCAGGCTCTGTTTTCTAGTTCAGTAGTATCCCTGAAAAAGCATGGAGATACATGCGGAATTGGCATTAAGCTTGGTATTTTGTTAATCTCCATTTCTATATCAGACATCAAATTTGATAGGGCTTGGGAAACATTATTCAAGAAGGAGGTCTTCTGTCCACCTCCAGGGGAATGTTAATAAAAACATTCTGTGTTGACAGCCTGAATGGCTATTTACGCTGCGGCTATGGGAGTCTTCAGGATGTATTGCCTGTGAAAATTCAGTACAAAGTTTTACTCATCAGAAGACTCTGTTGGCAATTTCCTGAGCAATGTTTGAGTATATTGTCAATTTACTTGTGTTTAGTGCATATTATGGTGCAAATGCACACAAGCAGCTAAAATAATTTGGACTTGCACTTTGTCGTGCATCAATACCAATTCTGAAATCTATATGAATGTACCCCACTCCTCCATTATTGCTACATAGCACAAGTAGACATTATTGCTTCCTGGAATGAGGTACACCAGCTCTTCCATTCAGAAGTGGTACTGACCATTAATTGTGTGAATGCATCCAGAGGACTGTGTTCTTGTTTCCTCATTGCAATTTTTTTTTTTTTCTGTTAGACTGCCACATGAGATGGGTGGGAAAGCTGAGGGATAAGGCTGGGTGTTTGCAGGCATTAGCAGAGAAGAGTTACAGTTCTTGACAGGAATTATTATAGCACTTTTCAAGGTGTTTACTGGACATAAAGTTCTTCTCCAAACCATTTTTTTATGCAAGCTTGTTTTCATACACATTTGGTTATGTTCCAGCGTTGCTCACCTTTATATGTGAGTGGCATCCACATTGTCTAAGCATAATCAAGCAGCCACTTATGTATGAATGGTAGTGGAAAAAGGAACATCATATGTAGAATAATATCTCTGTGAGATTTTGGTGATGTGATGAAAAATCATTGTGGGGCACCCTTACTGGTATATTGGCTATGCCAGCTTTAGAAGTACCAGCATTCTTAGATTCTTTGAAATAATGACATTTCAGTATTTGAAACCAGGTTCCTTCCATTTAGATGTAGGGTTTTTATCCTTTGTGTCTTAATGTACATTTACCAGTTTTACGTCTCCTGTGGTGCTGAAAACTCCATGCTTCCCACCCTATTAGCGTTTTCTTTTTTACATTTTCTTTGTAAACAGCTTCTGACCCATTTTCATCTCTGTTCTTCTAAAATAAGTCTTCTTTTTTTGTATATTTTTGGACTAAGCTACAAACAATATTTATTTCTGAAAACAGGGCCACATCTAGTGCTTGAACTCCTTTTGGAACTGAATTTTAGACTGCGCATTTAGCAGAGCAGAGCGATTGGTGGTAGTTTTTAATATTTTATAACAGCTGCTCTTCTATATCAACTTGTATTCAAGCAACAATGCAGAAAATCATTCTGTTTAGTTTGAAACAAAGTATTTTTGCAGGTAGATATTTGTTGTGTCATTCTTTGTAGACATTTTCTTCTGTATGTATGTGCGTTGTTCTCTGTTTAATCCTTTCCCAAGCTCCTTTATTCAATGCTTTATTGTTGCGTTTATGCTTGGTAGCTGATAGTCAGTGTTACATTTCATAGAATCATAGAATCGCTTCAGTTGGAAAAGACCCTTGGGATAATCGAGTCCAACCATTCAACCATTTCCAAAGACTTGTGTCTAGTTCAGGAGATCTTTGCATAAATAACAGTTATTCAGATTTCAACTTTGGGTTTTTTTTCTCAGGTAAAACAGGCAGCTACTAAAACAGACTCTGGCTTTCATTGGTTTTTCATTGTGTTGGTTTTAATTGTATTTCCAAAGATATTTTCCCAATGAAATTGAAAACAGCAATTTATTTGATGTATGGTATCTTAATAAAAACTGTAGCCTCCTAGATGCAACTGGCTTCACATTTTCAAAAAATATAATTTTATCAAATTTAACTGTCTAAATGTTCTGAAGTATGACATGGTTACATCTCAGTTGTGATGTTTTATGTTGGTACAGTTAAGAATTGCTAGAATAAAATCAGATTTAGTAGTCTTAATTTTTTAGTGTGGTGAACTGTTCATTAGCTTTAGAACAATTGCTAAAATAAGGTGCTGCAATTCTACTTGAAATGGAATTATTATGGTAAAAATCAGGAAAAGTGTTCCTGTTATTCTCAGATAAGAATCAGCCATTTCAACTGTCTTTGAAAAACCTACTGCTATTTAAAAAAAAAAAAAAAAAAAACAACAAACCAAACCAAACAAAAAAAAAAACAACCCAAAACAACTTATGCAGGATTTGGAGTAATGAAATTCTATACAAAATTTGTCCTAATCTCCTGAGTCTTCATATTATAAAATGTTTTCAGAGACAGAATAGAGAACACTTGGTTTGCTGATAGTTTATAATTTGTTTTAATTTTCTTTATAATGTAACTTGTCTGTGCATACATACACATCTATATTTGTAAGTATATCTTACTGTATTTAAAAGAAGTAAGAGGGAGGGGTGCTGCATCCTAAAGGTGATCTCAGAATTAATGCAGAGTTTTTCACTACATTAACTCAATTCAACAAATTTTTCATCAAAATGCAATTGGTTATGAACGCAGTTGGTTGAAAACTACTAAGTTTCCTATGTTTTTGTTTGAGAAGCCTATGCTATTGAGTTTACATCCATCGGACAGAAAACACTTATAAAGAATGTCTCATAGTTGGTAATAAGTATTCTTGATTTAGTGGTGACAAGTTGTTTTTCTTTTCCCCCTACACTGAAACATCATTTTTCTCTATTTATCATTGATTCAGAGATACTCTATTTTGTATTCTGTTCTGTAGTTCTGTGCTTTTTATGAAGAATTATACCTCATTTTTCAATGATAGTTGTCTTGAGGAATACTTAATTCTAAGTTACTGATGAATCCTATTCTCCATCTGACTAGCATTTATTTTGATGATACTAATTCTCTGTTACAGGTTTCTAAATTGTTAATTATGTTTTTTTTTTCTTTTACTCTTTGTTTCTCTTGGTGGTAGTGTGCTGCTTTCACTCCAGTCTCTGGAACATTTTTGGTTTGTGCTGTTTACCTTTCAATTAGTTTTTGTGTTAATCTTTACCTGTAAACTTTGCAACCTTAGCCTTACTTCACTGTTTGCTGCTTCATCTCCTCCCTTCTACGTGCATGTTATACTGAAGATGTAACAAATATTTTTTTCAAATGATGCCTATGGTAGATAAATCCTAGACCACGGCAGTGACTTTTAAAGAAAGTTAATCTTAATTGTTATCATCAAACTATGCATAATATGTGCAAGTGCTTTTCTTCTTTATTGCTTGCACTGTTTATTCTTGTGTCCTGTTTCATGAAGCAGTAATCGTGGGAAATCAAATTAACCTAAGTTGATGACTCATTTATTGAGGATTTGTTATTGAGGAGGATTGGTTTCCATTTCTCTATACTACTTATTGTCCACAGAATGATAAGGACTTTTGATGAACTTAAATATTATTAGCAGATTACTGGAATGTCAGGGAGTTACTCTATACCATAGAATTTATCAAGGACAAAGTTGCCAAAAAGCCCAGGTCATGTTTTTCCTTCTTGAGGCCTAAGTCTTTTTGGGAATGGGCATGTTTGTTTGTGTCCAGCACCCCGTACTTTTAACACTCTTATGGAGTTTTGTTGGGTTTTTTTTTAGTAATTTTTATAATATAGTCCATACTTCAAATACAAGGAGAGTAAACTTATGTTGAGAGAGAAATTTTATGAGTATGAGCTTCACAGAGAGCGAGCATATAAAGAAGCTTTGAAAGCTGTAGCAGGAATTGATATTGCATAGGAAAGTAAGGGATGTTAAGAGTATTTTGCCATTCATGCATAATATGAGAGCCTTCAGTGGAGGATCTGCTGAATTAATGTAGGTTATCTTCAACCAAATCTGAATTTTATGCTTTTCTCTGCAGAAGTAAAGGAGGTGTTCTTTGGTGTTCTTTTATGTCATCTACAGCCCAGGTGGTGGTGTTTATCCAGCCAGTCATTGATGGGGCGGGGAAATAGTTTCACTTCTGTTATTGTTATTAGAAAATCACGTATGCATTTTGGTGAATTGTGGTATGGAGAAAGATACGGAAGAGAAGCCTTTCAGAACATGTTCTTTTGATACTAGGGTGGGGAGACTGAGCTCAGCACATAAATTCTGCTTTTGTGGTCTGTAGATAGCCCTCAGTCTGACTGGTAATAGATAGTGTGATCATCACTTCAGTGTCCAGCACTGTCTACATAATTACTTTCTTTTCCAGAAGGGTAAAATATCCCTTAAGAGCTAATTAACACTTCATTTCTGAGCATTAGTGCAGTATGTATTTCATTTATGAAGAAGCTACTGGTGTCTTTACAAATTTTTTTCAAATGAAGGTTTTTTTCATGCTTCTACCTGTTTGCAAAGCCTATCCATTCAGGTTTTTGCTTTCTAGAGAAACAAGAGAAACAGCAGAAACAGTTTGTCTGTTCCCCCTGCCCCAACAGAAGGCTTATCTTACGTACACAATAATGTTCTTTGTTGTGAATTTTAGGGTTCTAAGAACATTTTGAAGTTTTGGATTTTTGCAATATGCTATCTCCATTAAAATACTACCTTTTTCTTGAATGGCTTATTTATTACCCAGTAAAATTCAAATTATTTCTTTCACTGTACATTTTACTGCCCAGCTGTTTCTACGCTAACAGTTTATATTGCTGGGGTTTTTTAGGTTTCTGTGGTTGTCAATGTTTTTTCTATGTTTTAAGTAAAAAATTGCTGACTCAGTGCAGTCCTCCATTTTCATATCATTAATATATGGAAGAATTTATTATTAACTTTTCATCATGTTTGCCATTTGGTCCTGCTACTTTCATCTTACTCAATCATCCTTGTCAAGAGTAAGAAAGGGCATCATTACATCATCTTTATAAACTACTCAAAAAAGCTGTATTGATTTTTTTTCTTTTTAGTACAGTTGTTTAACAGTAATTTGAATTTTGCTGTAAAATACAAATAATTGCAACTAGTGATAATGGTAAAGTTTTTTCTTCATATTAGTTGGAGTAGAAATAACATCATTTTTTCTTTTCCTTTATGAAGTAGAGCTGTACCTGTGTATCAATGACTTCTGTATGCAATATTTAGAATTCTGGGTTCGTCTGTTGGAATTATTATTATTTTTTTAATATTGCCAAATCTAGGGTATTTTCTTCATTAGAAGAAATCATGTTAATAATAGCTAAAAAGCAGCATTTATTTTATGGGGTTGATTTTGTTTGGCTTGGGTTCTTTGGATGGGAGTGGGTGGGAGAGAACTATCTCACAAGAAAGGAAAAAAATGTTCCTTTCCCTTTGGAATAATAAGTAGTGAACATACAGATATTTGCTAGTGCATTTTAAAGATGATGATGGAATTATTTTTTCCTTTTGTGAACACGTAAGAATGTTTTTGCTAGCCTTTTCCCAGTTGACAAATACACTAAGCTTTTTCCCTCTTCACTATATTGTATTTAAACATCGTATAAACTGGTGGTTGAATTTGTGAAATCAGATTGCCCCCAGTCATGAATTATGATGTCATAAGCAGGGTTGTAACTGTCACTTCAGCACTGTTGATAGTGATGTATTATTTCATTTTGCTTTTAATCAAGTGAATTTTTTATCGTATAAACCACTTTTATGTTTCCTGAAGCTATCCCTGTATTTGTTTCCTGTTTCTGCTCTACTTGCCCCACTGCAAAACAGCCATGGGTGATTATTTTGCCAAGTTTCTAAATTTTTCAGGTTTCTCTTTTATCTTCGTGCAGCCTTGAACAAAGGGAAGGAAGTGTATGACGTTCTGTAGCAATCTTCCTTTTCATTTCAGGGTCATTCTCTCGTTAATTTGTCAATACTAGCAATTCTCAAGGCTGGCTCCATTGAGTGCACTTAAAAATCCATACAATGTGGAGAAATAACAATACTTAAAATCCTGAGGGGTTTTTAACTTCCTTAGAATTCTTAGCATCTCAGGATGATTTAAATTGGTTGCACGAGTGGTTCCATAGATGGCCTTTACAGTTACAGATCCACTGAAATCAGATCTTTTGATTATTCCTTCAAAGAAAGCATGTACAGATACACGTACTTGTGACCTCCCTCTTCAAAATGCTTTGTGTCCATTCATTCAACCAAGAGACAAATTCTTATCTATAGACAAAAATACCTCTTCGTTTCTAAAGATGTTTGATGAGGAAAAGAGTTTTATGACCAAAACCAAAGGTGGATAAAACAGTTTCTCTAGATGAATCTGCTCTGGCTACTGGGAAGAGCAAGAGCCACATACTGACCAGTCTGCTCATCCCTCAGAGGGTGACTTTGGTGTTTTCACCGAGGAAGTACAGCTTACCCTTAGTTTCTGTTTCATTTTGTTAGAATGTGCTAGAAGAATTTTAAAAATTCACATGAAACAACTGTCACGATTTAAGTTTGTGTAAATCTAGGTGTTTTTCTGATAACGTTGCAAATAGCTTTGAGATAACCGAGAGGGTGTAGTTGATGTAGTTAATGATGTAGTTGAAATGCTCCTACAATAACAGTTAACTTTCAGTTAACAGTTAACTGTTACTTAAAGAGGAAGTTCTGTTTTGCAGCTCTGGTGCCCTTATACCTTGCCTGTTGCTGGCGTTAGTAAGATGGCTTAGTGGTATTTGCGAAGTGTATTCTAAGGCAAAGGGAAAATCTGCCTTGTTGAGAATTGATCCAAGTTGTGTGTGAAAGACTTGGGTACAGCTTTTTGTATCCCTACAATATGTAGTGCTTCAGATACTTGTGATACATCTTTTAATAAGGATTTACATAAGAAGTGGCTGGGGAAGTGTTAAGGGTCCCTGGATGCTTAGCTGTTTAAGTGCATGGGATTTATAATTTCCTTGAACATCTGTAAAAAAAATTGTGTTACCTTTGTTCTTAAAGTCAAGTTCCTTTTAAATATCTGCAGCCATCTAATTCAGGAAATAAACTACCCTAGCTCCCTCTCTACCAGTTTTTGCAAGCTGCCTGTTATGGTAGCAATTTCTATGTGCTCTGAGCGGTGACTGAATTGTAGAAGACAAAATATTAGTTTAAGAAAATGTCATAGTGTGAATATTCTCTTCAGCAGCTGTAGCAAGTATTGCATATAACCAGAAAATGAAAGGCCTATCTGCAGATAGGCAGTAACATTAGGGGCACCATCAAGAATTGTTACGATTTGTACAAATCAAGAGATGAGACTGAAAAGTGGGGAGAAGAAGCAAGGCACAAACCCCAAGATTCTGCGTTCGAGCATTTGCATGTAGGAATAAGCTCAACTGATGAGCCTGAATGTTGGAGAATCAGTTCGTACACACATAGCAATTTTAAGAAACCCACTTCGGGCTTGTGTGCTTTGTGTCTCATGCCAGGGGTGGTATTCTTATGATTGAAAGGTGCCTGAATCCAACAGGCATTTACAGTAGTGGGAATAAAATTAAAGGAGTAATAGCTTTGATTAGGCATCAACAGAATTCCAGTCTTCCCAGTGCAGTATGCTAAAGCAAAACTTGCAACATAAATGACAAATTCTGCAGCAGTTTTTCAATGTAGTGGCAAATACACAATTTAATACCTACAGAATATGGCCAAATCACTGCAGTTTGAAATATGTAATTTAAATGCTTTTATTAAATCATTTTAATACCATACATACACCTATTAGATTTAATATGTGTTACCCATTTTGCTGAAGTTTTGTGGCAGTATAGCTTTGTTTTTATCCATCAGAACTTTGTTTCTGGAAACAGCCAGAAAATAAGGCTGTTCTGGACTTTGAAGTGTGTGTAATACACCTCAGTCTCGGAATGCAAACTGAGATCCACTCATCTGGGTGCATACATGGCTTTGTGTCCATTGAGTACAGCAAGGCCTATATTATTATGGCTTACCATTTAAAAAAATAATTTTGAAACTACCATAGCAAAGTAAAAGTGGCAAATTAAAATAGAGATTAGATCAGTAATTTGGATTCTCCACAGGTGTGTTTTAACTATTTTTTAACATTTCCTCATTTTACGTTGGCATTTCACATTTCCATGTTTAATTACAAGTGTACACAAAATAAATCACAAATATGGTCAAAACTATTAATTTAGTATTTGGACTTAAGTATTACAGGTTAGATTGATCTTTTTTCCACTTTAGAATTTCCAGTTTTAATAAAATGTCTTAATTAGTCATTTCAGATTAATTGTTAAGGTCTTTGATTACTGTGATATTTTTAAATCAAGCAGTTCATAATTGCAAGCAAATCTGAAACGCAGACAAACCATGAGTTGGTGAAAATCATGGATTAACCAGCTGGAATTAGAATTTGTTGGAAGTATGTCAAGCTTTTGAGAGCTGTGAAATTTTCTGCTGGTGCAAAGGACCTTCCCTCCCATTTAAGCTTTTCCAGCTACTTCATTTTAATGGCTAATTTGTTCAAAATCTAGAAACTAGAGGTTCAAAAAGTTGGGAAACTGATTTTATTTATTTATTCCTAAAACCTATATAGGATTATGAGGTAAGAATACAATAGGTTAAAGATCACAACCATTATGGTGAATAGAAGGTATCAGTTCAGTTGATTATAAATGTGTATTTGCAGCAAAGAACATACTTTGATCATATGTACCGCTTAAAATCTTTCTTGGGCAACCATTCCCACGGTAAAATTATTTTCTAATTGGATTTACATTTTTAAATTAGTTAGTCTACAGTAGCTGTATTGAGTAGAAGATAGTAAACTGCATTTTATGACATGATAGAGGTATATGAAAAGAATCAGATCTTGGGAAAATGGATGCTAAGGTATATAAATGTAAACAGTATAAGTTGCCTAAGCAAGCAGGTTGAGGTAGTGTATTCTTCAGTTTGGCAAAAGCTAGAGAAATAACTGGTACAATGAAAAGAGAATCCTTTAAAAAACAAACACAGGATGAGAATAAAATCGGAGAGGTTTATTTCTTGCAGATTGGAAAGAATAAATAAAATAAATACTTTTGCATTTCATGGATTTTTAAATTAAAAATTGTCATATATGTTTGAGGTTTGTTTTGTGCTTGGAAAATTGAACACTTCTTGAGTCCACAAATAAACCAGAGAAAACTATTGTTCATTTGCTGTCAATTTGCATTAGAATCAGTGATCTTCCAAATTTGTTCTGTCTTAAATGTTACACTTATTCTTTGAAAAGTAATGTTAACTATGTTATAGTGTTTGTAGACTTCTTGCCTTACAGACTAATGAGAAACTTCATTATTTCTCAGAAAATGTATTATTTGCTTTAGTTAAATATAGAATTGTGAAAACCTTGTATTTCTTTTTCCCAGGCTGTTCGCTGCTATGAATCGCTAATTTTGAAAGCTGAAGGAAAGGTCGAGTCTGATTTCTTTTGTCAGTTAGGTCACTTCAACCTCTTATTGGAAGATTATCCAAAAGGTAAGGTTTTTTTTTATTTATTACTTCTGTTAAATGACATTGGGGGGTTGTCGTTTGATGTTAGTGACACAATAGAACAAAAAATATTTGGATAACTCGCCATTTCCTCGGTTTGTGCTGAATTTCAAAGCCCATAACGGAATAAGACTGATGATGTCTTCACAAAGGCAAGTTGTTTTTTTTTTTTTTAAATTGAAAAAAAAAACAAAAACAAAAACCCCAGCAGTTTGGGAGTGAACATGCAGTTTCTTCACTTTATACAGCAGTACCACAGTGCCTACTTCATTTCTTTGGTTCATTATCACATGACTGTACAAGCAGTTGAACTGGTGCCTCTGAAGGTTTGCTATGGGGGGTGGGAGACTCTGGTGCATGGGACGAGAGCCTCTGGTACTGCTTTCATGTATGGCCACAATCTCAAGGCTGGGCTGAAAGCGTTAATCCAAAAGCAAAAATCTGCACTTAAAGCGTGTTTCGAGTTCTGTTTTAAATACCAAGTGGAAGAATGGGTGTAGGGGTTTGTGGGGTGGTGGTGGCTTTTTTTAGGTCTCTGCTTCGTCAAATTTTGAAATTTATGGTTTTTGTCATCATTGCAGCTGGTGAACATGGAACCTTATGTACACTTTTGCTTTGTTGCTTTTGGGTCAGTAGAGGACTTTCTTTGAGTGGTGTGGATTCCCAAAGGTACTCAGATACTCAGGTGTGTTGCTGACTGAGACATATAGGGGTAGATCTTCAGCTTCATGTCATGCTAGGTGTCGGGCCTGGTGTCTGATAGCTGCCTCCCTCCCAGTGACTGTGGGAGGTATGAAGGAGTAGAAGTTTTTTTGTATCTTTCTCTGTCTAGCTAATTAGAACAGATCAGAATATACTTTTTTTTTTAATTATTGTTACTTTTTAGTTTTAACGTGAATGCAGTTCTGTTTGACTTTGTATGAGGAAACAACCAACACCTCCAGCCCAAAAATATCTACTTCCATCCCACCGCTTTTTCTAAACACACAAAAATACTGGTTTACAATTACTTCAAGATGTAGAAATAGGGAAATGACGTGTAACTGATAGTAGTTCAAAAGCACTGCTTAGTGATTCAGGCTAGCTGGGGACTGGTTCATAACAGTGTATGTATATGTCCACTTGTTCACTATGCCTGACATAAAACAGTGTGAGTTAAGGTTCCTGGAAACCTACCTCGCCTTCATTTTTTTGGTGAGCAGTGTTTAGATTTGATGTAACTGCAAACTCCTCCCTAGTAACCTAAATTCAGTATGTAAATCAGAAGGCTTTGATGATGAGGTGTCTTCTGTTGAATATATTGGGAGCTTCAGAACCTTAGTACCCTCAACTTGTACCTACACCCCATCCAACTGGTCTAATATAATCACTGGTATTTCCAATTCCAGAGACATGGGAAAAACTGAGGGGAACATGGCAATATGCTGACTATAGAATTTGCTGAAGAATAGTCTGATCCTATGGTTTTATATTTTATTTTATGAAAATTCACGGCCACCTGCTCTGCAAACAACTGGCACTGCTGTTTGTGATTAGCCTAATACAACTTGGTATGATGTGAGTGTGGTATTGGATATACTTTACTTAGTAAACACAGTGCAGGAGTGTGGGCAGAACGGAATTAACTTTGCTGTTGAGTTGGTAACAGTTAAAAGTGACAGGATTAGGTGTTGCTATGGATCAGTTTATTGATGGAGAGTCTGCTTTTTACTATGTATATAGTTTTAAGAACAAGCATAAAAAAATATAAATGATGGTTAAAAATAACAGTTCTTCAGAACTGTAGTCAAGCATAGGCTGAGCTTTGTGGGAAGAAACATATAGGCCTTAAAAACCTGAATTAAAATTCTTAGTATTTCCTTAAATGCTTTTTTTAAAGTCTCATCTCAATCATGAAATAAGTCTCAAGAAGTGGAAAAATCTTGACGTAATGAAGTATAAAAGAAAAAGTGTATCTGTATTTTCAGAGAAATAGGGTAGTAGTGAAAATAATACTGGAGGAATTTTAATTGATAGGAAAAAGAAAGTTGCAGGGGTTTTTTATTAGGTGAGGGACACATGTTCGTGTTCACAACAGTTGTTGAACTCCAGTGCCAAAGACCATAAAAGTATAATCCACAATGCAAAAAGTTATAAGTGTTCTATAATTAATTTACAACTGTTATTTGAAAGTAGTAGAATGCTGGTATGTTTAAATAATAAATTTAAAATAAAAATAAACTTTATGCCATTCTATAAATTCTATGGCTTTAATTGTCATACATTCTGATTGCAATTACAGTTAAAATTTAAATGCTTGGGAACTGAAAAGTAAAGGGCATTCAGTAATGTTTTAATCTCACTAATGTATATTTTATTCAATTTTTAACTGCTGAAGTTCCAGAATTGTAAAATGCTGAAGCAGAATGATCTTCAAAACTGTAAATCTGTCAAGTCTGAAATTAGTCTTGGACAAAGTTGTGGAGAAATTGATGGATATAATTAATAAAATATCACAATATGGCAGCATTACTAATGCTGAACAACAATTTTTTTTTCCCTTGGAAGCCTATTATTTATTAAATTAAACATCTTTAATAAAGACATATCTTTCCACATTATATACAGATGTATACATGTGTATTAAAGGCAAATGTGATAGTTTTCTTTGTTTAAAAGTGTTTGCAGTATAGTTTGTGTGAAGTAGAACAGAATTGTTAGTTGACTGCCAATGTTGAACCAGTGAGCAAGATGAAGCAATGCTTGGCTGATACAGTTCTGTTAGGTTTCACGTCTATAGTTTCTTCTGGTTTGATCTGTCTCATTTTTTCACAAATGTCTTGACAAACGTGGAACATTCTATTGGGTATATTTGTTGTGTGTTAGTATTTTCATGTAGGTAATACCTTCTTGTAAATGTAATAAAAAAGAGTGTAGGTCATTTCTTTATAAAAATTAGGCCTCATATCCCAGAAAAGAGGGACTTTGAGAAAGATTCATGGCAGGTTGCTGTATGTTGTTACTGGAACTAACCAGGCAAAAACTTCCCTTGCTGGATGTAAGCAGGGAATATCAGGTAGGGGCAGGCTACCTTTGAATGTGGAATAAGTTGATGACTGATGCCTTGCTGAAGTCTTAAATACATCTAGCATGGATATTTATATTTTCAAATGAACCTAATTTCTCTTGAAGGGCATTAAATTTTCTGTTGCTTGTAGCCACTGAAGTCCAGATTTAATACACTTTTTTTTCATGAAAAAGAGGTACCTGTCTCCAACAAAAGTTGTGAGTTTACATCAGAAATTACTGGATTCTTTCTTCTCTGCATTATATCTGAGGTTAGGCTACAGTATCACAGTGTTTTTTCCTAGCCTTTAAAATATCTGAAGCTGGTCTGCAGCTTGTAGTTTTCCCAAAGTGCGGTTTGTTTTGATTGCTGTTGTTAGCTGGAGCTGTGAAATTGAGTTGTCTTGTTAATTGCACTCTGCTACTCTTAGGAGAAGGTCCTAGGCAAAATCTCCATCTTTTTGAAGATTTTGAATACTGTGAGCTACTGACTTGTATTCAGATGATTATAGCCAAGGTAGATTGGTTCAGCTTAGCGAGTGTGTTCAAGGTGGTTTCTGTGCCCAGCTTTTGACGCCTTGATCGTTTAGCTTTAGGATTTCCCAAAATGAGAATGTTCGTTCCTCCCCATGAAAAAATATTGTTTCCTCAGAAGCATTTTCTGAACTCTAATCAGATGTCTTCCTTAACCCCCCCCCTTTTTCTTTTTTTTAACTGAAGCAGCTATTCCCCAGCTGTTCGATTGTTTCAGAGGTTTCCAAACTGGTTGTTCCCTGGGTGTGTCTGGTGTCACCCCCCACCCTACCCCCGTCTGCTTGTTGCTGCTCTCTGCTTTGTGCTGGCACAGCTGAACCTGCAGCTGTGTGGGGAACTGATCCAACTGAAAAATAACCTAGCAGAAAAAAAAGTGACGCAATTGCCCCAGAATGTGAAACCTCAGCCTCTGGTCTTGCCAGAGGAGGTTGATGAGTTGTCGTGGAGGCTTGTGGATGCTGGCAACGTTGTGAATCCAGCTAGGACTCCATGGCATATACCTGTGAACTTCGTTTGATACTGCGTTCCTTGGGAGAGCTGGGATTCTACGAAAATTATTGTACGGCTAGTATTGGAGGAAACTGATGCTACATGAGTAGATGGAGATCTTTTCATTAATATTTTTCCCAGGACTCTGGTTTCCATAAGGAATACAGAGTGTAGACAGTGATCTTCAAGGTTTGGGGTCTAGTTGAATGCTCTTTAATGAGCTCATGGACTCTGACATCATCTGTGTTTCTCTTGTAATATATATGTTCCAGCCTGTGATTTGGAGGACAGCTAACAGTTGCACAAGTGGAGACATTCTTTTATCATTTGCCTCCTTCATTTGCTGTTCTCTAAGCAAAATTCCTGGACGTAGAAGTAGATAATACAATTAATGAATGATTTGGGGGAAAACAGGCAATTATTCACATCACAGTTACTAAAGCATAAAAAATACTGCACTAAAGTAATTCTTACTGCTGTACTGAAGTGGTGATCACATTTTTTTATGTGCTATGGCAGAACAGTTTTAATAATACTTATTTTGTTTGTAGATACTGGCTGCAAAAGCACTAATATAAAAATATTGTAAGTAATTTATAAGGCAGTGTTAATTAGTCCAAGGGCATTTTTTAGCAACTGTTAAAATTTAAAACAAAACTGAAAAAAGATACAGAATGATTATTGAGGTGCTCATTTATTAAGTTACAACCTAAACCCAAAATTTAAACACTTCTTGATTGTTCTTGTGTAAAGTTGTTTGGTTGCAAGAACACCTACCAAATTCAACAATGTATTTATGTTCTTTTGTACTTACTATTCCAGCGATGGACCGAATTTCTCTGTAGTGGTTAATGTCTTAGTCTTTTAGGACTTTGAAGGAAAGTATTGTCATTAGGAAGCATTTAATTGCTCTGTGTTTTGAGGTACAGACTTGTAGGAGTCATCTTAAAAAATCTAAGACTTCCCAGCATGGATAGGATTGTGCTGGTTGCTGCTGGTCTGTCTTTTACTGATGAGATGTGAAGAACTGGAATGTGTTTTAAGTAGCATAGCTGTCTGAATGAGTTGAGGAAGAGGTGACTGTGTTTCAAATGAGTTTGATTTTTAGGTTTAAGATTTTTGTCTTGGTTTTTTTTGTAATTGTTAATAACTGGCAGAAGTTACTAGGCAGAAGGGTTGCTTCTATTTAGAGCTGTTTATTTCATCTTCAGGATGCTGTTGTTAAATTTTGGGCCGTTTACTTTCAGGTTGTTCAAACCATTATGTGAAATTCCTATAGACAGAAGTAAGAATGTTACCTTAAGCTTAGAACATTAAAATATTTTTTTATAAATGAGGGGGGATAGCAGTAGAAGATTATTATTATATGATAGGGCTGTGTTTTTTTGCCTGCCTGTCTGAAAATTTTCATTTTAGATAGAGTTCTAAAAAAACACTTAATTGTTAAACATCATTTTGCGGAATACGCTCTTTGAAAGATTTTTGAGCTTCATGTGATTCCATTTTGCTCCTTCACTGATATTCTCAATTTTCTAAGACCTTTCATAAAGTTCATTATCTAAAGGGTTAATGTAGCAGTGAACTCCTCCTCAAACTCATGTATGTCTTAAACATTTAATATTTTTTTAGTCTCCTGTGCAATTTATAGTTGGACGGGATCATGGGACAGTGGGCTTCTCACCACTTTGCTGCTGCATTTTATTTCCAGATGAGGATGTGTGGTTTTTAATAAAATTACTGGACGACTATTTGGTGATTTTTTTCTTTCTTAAGTACAGGATTGTGTTGCCTTTGTGTGCCTGCTTTAGGCTTCTTTGGTCATCTCTTTGGTACTTTCAGCACAAGTCTCTGGAGGAAATGGAGAACAACCTCTTTCCTGAGGCCTTTGGGCAAAAGACCTAAGCTGCATTTTGCTGCTCAAGCTTCCACAACATTTTTTTTTGTTCATTATAGGATCATAGAATCCTTTAGGTTGGAAAAGATCTGTAAGATCATTGAGTCCAACTGTTAACCTAAGCTTTAGTCCACCACTAAACCATGTCCCTAAGCACCATATTTACATGTCTTTTAAGTACCTCCAGGGATGGTGACTCAACCACTTCACTGGGCTGCATGTTCCAATGCTTGATAGCCCTTTTGGTGTAGAAATCTTTCTTTATATTGATCTAAACATCTCCTTGCACAACTTGAGACCATTTCATCTTGTCCTATTGTTTGCTACTTGGGAGAAGAGACTGACACCCACCTCACTATAGCTTTCTTTCAGGCAGTTTTAGAGAGGAAATCTCTCCTGAGTCTCCATTTTTTTCCAGGCTAAACAACCTCAGCTGTTCCTCATAAAAGTTGTGCTGTAGATCCCTCACCAGTTTTGTTGCTCTTTGGACACGCTCCAGCACCTCAGTGTCTTTCTTGTACTGAACACAGTATTTGAGGTGCAGCCTCACCAGTGCTGAGAACAGGGGCATGATCACTTCCCTCGTCCTGCTGGCCACACTATCTCTGATACAACCCATGATGCTGTTGGCCGCCTTAGCCACCTAGGCACACTGCCGGCTCATTTTCTGCCAGCTGTTGACCAATGCCCCCAGGTCCTTTTCTGCCGGGCAGCTCTCCAGCCACTCTTCCCCAGCTCTGCAGTATTCATGGGGTTGTTGTGACCCAAGTGCAGGACCCGTCACTTTGCTTTATTGAACCTCATCCCATTGGCCTTGGCACATGGATCCAGCCTGTCCAGATCCCTCTGTAGACCCTTCCTACCCTCAAGCAGATCAATGCTCCCACCCAACTTGCATGTCACCTGCAAACTTACTGAGCATGCATTTGATCCCCTCATTCAGATCTTTGATAAAAGATATTAAGCAGAACCAGCACCAATAGGGAGCCCTGGTGAGCACCACTTGTGACCAGCTGCCAACTGGATTTAACTCCCTTTACCACCACGCTCTAGGCCCAGCCCTCCAGCCAGATTTTTACCATGTGAAGGGTCAATTCCATTGACTCAATCTCGGAATTTCTGTACCTTTTGATGTCTTTAATTTTATGACCCAGCAGCGTTCATCTTCCTAGGTTAAAATACAATTGTGGATAAAATGTGAATTATGTAATACGCTGTTTCCATAATCTACACATCTTCTAGGTGTTTAATGAAGATTTATTTTGCCTGGAAGCATTATCAGGTTTAAAGCAACATATATGCCTTTCCTTTCCTTTCCTTATGTAGTTCTTCAGCTAAATTTCTGTCTTACTGTTCATTTTCACATTAGATAAGCACTAAGAAATGTTAGTGCTTGTTTGAAAATTTCTATTTAAGAAAACAAGTATTGATTTACACAGAAGATTATGGAGCTTTCAGTTGTTTTAAAGTTCTGTTTCCAGGGGTATGTCATCAAATTAATGCTTGATCTTAACTTTTTTAAGTTTAGCAAGCCAAAAATCTATTAGTTGCATTTAGCCTTGCAAAGTGCCACTAGATGGTGTCAGTATCTAGTTCACTTTTTCCTTACTCAAGCACTAAAATACTCAAACTGTTTCATATTTGCATCACTTTCAAAGGCCTCTTAAATTTTTAGGTGTCATAAACTAGGTTTGTTAGAGCAGATCATAAAAGCCATCCTTCTGCTACTGTGATTCCTGATTTGATGTGTTAAAAATGACAGGTAGGTGGATCTCAGTCTAGATGTTTTGCTTCCTATTTTTACCTTACTTATATGTTTAGGTTATGGTATATGGATACGAAAAGAGATTCTCTTGTATTACTGAAACAGTTATGTATTTTTAAGTTATACCATTTTCTCATGAAATTAAATAGATTAAAAAAATAATTCCTGAAAACACATACATGGCAATTACACAAAATTTATTTTGTATTCTCTGGGTCAAATCAAGGAATCTTAAACAGGGGCAAATAAGAAACCAGAATCATCTCTTTCCTGATTCTGAGATATCCCTTAACCCTAGTCATTGTAAGAGAAGCCATCAAACTCTTAGGGGCAAAAGGCAAATAATAAAGGCTGTCAGTGTTAAAGTAATTGTAGATATTGCAAAGTGGATAGCTCTGGTAGTTCTATGAACTCATCAAGGGTCAGCTCTTCTCTAGGTGGCAGAGGCTTAAAGACAGATTCCAAAGTGAGCCTGAGCTGAGGAGGTTTCTTACTATCCAGCAGTTTTAATTCTTTGGATAGAAAGAGGGTTTTTTTCTTTTCAGAGCTCTTTGAAGTAAACATTCTTTTGTTCTCATCAAGCAATGTAGCTGATGGTGATCGATCTGAAAAGCTACATATACCTTTGGGACATACACCACTACTACTCCCCGAGTCCAGCCCCTGCTCTTCCCTCCTCCCATTCAGAGAAGGCTGGTAAATGCTTTGTCTGACACTCAGAAGGTGGTAGGGTTTTCAAGAGTCTGATCTTAAGGATTACCTGTTAGGTAAATAATGTAAATTGCCAGGTTTTGGAGAGAGATGTTACTAGGATGAGTGTAAACTGATACAGTAAGTAGGGAAATACTGGGCAGAAGGATGGAGATAGTAACTATGAGCACCTTTTTTAGGAATTCCTGAATCACTTGTCATTGTTTTAAATGTGTGAATGTGGTCTCTCAGCTTTGTGCTTTTAAGAGAGTTTTCTGTGGTTTCACTGAATTATTATTTTTTTTAGAGTTGGAAGGGACCATAGAGATCATCTAGTCCAACTCCCCTGCTGAAGCAGGATTGCCTAGAGCATGTTAGTTGTTTAGATCATTTTATGAATATAGTTGAGGGTGAAGCAAGAAACATTATCCTACTGTTGATACTGAGTCCTGTTCTTTCTGATTCCAGATGTGTATTTTCTAGATACTCAGGGTGGTTTGCATGCTGAAAAAAGAAGTTTCTTTGTATGTGGCCTCCAAAAATTCTATATATTTAAGAATTTCAGTGGCAAACTTCTAGGTTGGAAAAGCTCAGTACCAAGCCTCTAAGTAGAAAATTGTCTGCAGAATTCTGCTATGCCCGAGTGATTTCAAAGCACTCATTTCAGTATGTTCAAAAAAGGAACATCTTAACAGAAATGGGGTAATTCAGTTGCATCTGTAAAAATGGGAGTAGACCCTATGCTGAAAGGGACTGTAGTTCATAGAATTTTTTTTCTGACAGAAGTTTTCTCACTTTGGAATAACCAGTCTTGGATGAAAAGCAAAGGTGCAAATGACATTGCAGCATTTAGTGTTGTGGGTTTTTTTATTCTATTTAATTAATTAATTTTATTTGTTTTGTTTAATACTACTAATGTGATGCATGACCCAAGTGACTTTCTTTTCACTTTTTAATAAACCAGAGAATATAATCCTATAATTAGAATCATAGCACTGATGCCTATGTTCCAGACAGGGACTTGTGCAAAATTATTGTTGCTTAGCAGATTCACTTGCTCTTTTTTTCTTCTTAATCTAGAATAAAGTTTGTAACTTGAGGGGTTTGCACTCATTTCCTGTATCTATAAACTTTATTTAAGGGAGAAGTTGCTTGTAGTTCCATACTCTTTTTAGATGAGATACTCTATTTCTGCACCATAGAACTCAGGATGAATGTTTGCTCTCTTGAATCCCTTTTTTCTGTTTTTCTGCCTGTTACTTCAATCCTTTTTAGCAGAGCTTGAGTCCCTGTGGAACACGTGTTTAATCTAGATGTAAAGGGGACTGAAATAAACTTTCACAGGTAACTAACTAAGTGGAAGTTGAGTACTTGTTAAATATTGAAATTGTGCATCAATAACAGTTTCTGGTTGTCTAACTTGAATAAGCAGGAAAGGGACATTTAGCTCCTGTGCAAGGGATGCCTCCACGATTCGTTGTCGTGCAGTTTTGGTACAGCACTGAGCATTTCAGCATTTCATCTTTGTGAAGTAGAAGCAGAATACTGTTCCTCCTAGAAGGAAAGGCTGGATCCCTAGGCAAGGTTGCTGAACCCAAAAGTAGGATTAGGCACTTCAGATGCTTTAGAAGAGAACTGTAGTGTCTTTGTTCCTCTGGAAGACTCAGGTGACCTTCCTTAGATTGAAAGTCTTCTCTTCTAATCATGTAAACATGAAATATTCTTCAGCAGTCCATGCTTTCTACATACTTGTTTTTAATTGCAGCATGAACCTGGCACATCAAAGCAGTCATTTCAACTACTAATATGGGACGTTGCTAAATTTTATTGAAGAATGGAAGAGTTAGAAAAGAAAATGATTTGCGGACACTCGTACTCTAAAGAAAGCTGGTAGAATATCATGGATCAAAGACTCTGTTTTTCAATATAAGAACTTTTCCCTGTGTTAAATGGAGGTGCTAGAATTTCTCTGGGCAAATATTAGTGGATCCTAGCTTCCTGTGCCACCTCCTCCCCTGACCAGGGGCTTTATGAGGTCTGAATGGGTGAATACTCTCAGATGTCTTCTCTCCCTTTTTTCAGTGCTGCTCACCTCTGTTCAGTTGATTTTGTTTGGCTGGGGAGCAGGGCTGTGCATGCTGTGACTAGAGTTCCCAGCAAGAAGATAAGCTTGAGCTCTATACCTTTTTGCTCTACTTGCACAAGGAATGTTTTGGTCACTAGCAGTAAGACTTCCCTGTCCCCCCACACCCGTCCTTCTCTGGTTTTGTTTTGTTTCTTTTGGTTGGTTGGTTGATTCCGCCCCCCTTGTCTTTCCTTTCTGTCTTCTGTTGCTTCTCTATTTTTGTATTGTTTTAAAAAACTGTTGATGTTTTATAAGCTTAATAGTACCTTAACTGCTATAGGGAAACATGTTTCAGCTCTCTTGTTTAATCGATATGCTCATGTGGGTACTCCTATATTATTTGACAGGTACACTGAAAAAGTTTTCTATTTTCCCAGTACATATCCATAGCATTGTATTTAATGTTCTCTTTAATGTTCTCATCTTTTTATTTCATCCATATGCCGTGTGTAATTGACTGCAATAGTTCAAAAAAAAAAAAAAAAGACAAGAAGTTCTCCGTTTCCTGAATCTTGCATAATAGGGTGCTGTTGACTTAAGTATTTGAAATATGCTTTAACCCTTAAAATTGAGGTATGTACTGCTTGTTTCTGTTTGGGAAAGCAAATTCATTCCCACATTCAAAAAGCCAGTTATGCCTTTCTGTTGAAAAATCATTAATGATAACTGGGAGAAGGTGAACCAGGAGGGAACGTTTGTGGTAGGAGATTATTTTGTGTTATCGTGAACATCCTTTATAACATAATTACAGAATGTGACTGAGATATGCTTAGTCTTAACATTCTTAAACTTACATTGTTAGACTGAAGTCATATCTTTCAGTTTGTACCATTTTCTTTGGGGGGGGAATTGTATTCTTAAGTTGTGAAAGACACTAGCCTAATTGACTAGATTTTTAAGTGATTTTATTCGTCTAAGTTGCATGTAAACATACTACATGTTGATAGTGTAAGGATGATGAGTATTCCAGGTTTTTTTTTCTTTTCTAAATAAATCACAGTTTAGAGCATCAAAATGAGAAGCTGGCTTCACAAGTAGTTCCAGTGGTGAGGGGCACCTTATGGTCATGATTCAGCATGTGTGAGTTAGGCATTTAAAAATATAAGGTTGTGAGTGTCCCTAGACAGATGAGTGCAAAGGTATACTTTGTCTCTCTTAAGTGGAGAAAGCTCTGTGTGCCTTGTCATTATGTGTATGTTGTTCTTATTTTGCTTAATCTTAAAGACTTCTGTTAAGTTGTGGAAATGAATATGCAAGACAGGTGTTGAAGGGTGATAAAATTTAGGGACGTTTATCCATGGTACTTGCAGGAAATGAATGGGTACATAAAATACATATTGTTCTTACCATCTTAATCTGTTTAGTGATTGTTTAGTGTTTGTAGTTTTTCAGAGCAGAGGTTGTCTGTTGTCTGTTTTGTTGTTTGGAAAACATATACTGTGTAGAAACCATTTTTAAATCTTAAGAAGCAAACACTTGAAAAATCAAAATCTTGATGTTACTGCAGTGAATCATTATTTAGAATTCGTCATTTTTGGATGATGCTTCGTGGCAACGTTCTTGCAAGAATGTAAAGCCTGTTTTGAGTTCAAGTCTTATGTGGCCTCTTATCTTAGCTGAAGGGTGAGATGAATCAACCAAATTTTTAGTGGGGAAGAGAAATGCAGGAATGGTGATTTGAGGAATTTGTTACTACCTAGAGCTAGTATTCTACTGAACAGAAAACCTAGTGCTGATTTCCAGGTTAGTCTTGGTCATAGATGTTGAATAAAATGTAAGCTTTTTTCGCTTTTGTTTCTGTAGCTACTGAATGAAAGGGCATGTGAAATTGATTTCTCTTTGTATGTCCCTCTGCACCAGTTCTTTAGAAATTACAGAACATCAGGGAGCATGGTAAATGAGCTACATGATTAAATTTTTAAATCTTACAACAGCTTTGTCCAGGGTGAAAATCCCCAAATTTCAAATTATTTCTTTTGTTATAGGCTTTCTTTAAAATATTGCTTGATTTACATTTGTAAGATTAATAATAAATATACTTTCGTGTTGACATTTCATAAAACAAAATTATAATCTTAAGGAATGCATTACCCACAACAGTGTACTTATCGTGGCAGTGTTACTTTTATTAAACCATTTATCATTTTAATGTTGTGTATTCTGACTGTTAAGGTTTGTAATCTTTTTCTTCAAAATGCAACAAAAGAAATTCAACATTCCTTTTTCTTTCCTACAGCATTATCTGCATACCAGAGGTACTACAGTTTACAATCTGACTACTGGAAGGTCTGTATATGCTGGTTTTGTTTGTTTTTTTTAATGTATTATTGTAAATGATTGAATTTCTAGAGTAGAATAATTTCAATATGTTTGGAGTGTCTACTTGCAGTTACTTTTTTGGCATATTAATTGGGTCTTAAAGGAATTGTTCACCTATATGCAATTTGTTATAAGTCTAAGTGGAAATAAACATGCACTCCATTCATTGAAACAGCAGATCAATTGACTTGACACACTTTAGGTTTTTTTTATTATTATTATCTATTACTTCAGGTTTTCTTATGTAAGCATAGATATTTGGATATGTATGAGTATTGAGAGAATCATAACTAGTGGAAAGCTGCTGCGCAGGCGTTGGACATGTACTAGGAAAAATGTTCTCAGGTTGCTTTTTAGTTCCACAGATGCCAAATCGTTTAAAGTCCCTTTCCATATTTTGGATAACATTCTTATGTAAGGCAGGAAACAAGTCAGTATAGCTGTCTTATCTGCAAGTCCTTGTAGAGGTATTGTGACTTTAAATGAATAAAATTCCAAAGTTTCTTAGAACAATATTGTGAAAAATAGTTAGCATTGTTATATTGTCACATGAAGTAATTTGAAGCTCATGACTTAGACAGGGGTGCAGAAAGGCATATAACACAGTTGATATGTGTGTGGTCGTAAGCAGCTGTTTCCCTTAAAAGTGTGCATAGGTGTAGATCTCAAATGGGGAAGGCTCACTCTGGGAAGCCATCAATATCACGCATACACCGGCATTAAAGAAATAACATTTTCTGTGTTCTTAGCATTTTATAGGGATGTAAATGCTTTCTGAAAAATCCCGAGACATACAACTTCTCCCAATTGGGAGAGTGGAAAGGGAGAAAGGCAGGGTAAATAAAGGGTAGAGAGTGAACTGAAAAAAGTGTCTTCTGGCACGTGGAAGGAGAGGTTTAATTGGAGGGTCCTAGGAAAATTGTGTATACTGTCTTGGAAAGACCCTGGTCTAGTAAAGTTGTACAAGTATCATTTTTGCACCAAGCTATTTTGGAGTTGAAGTAGTTTTTTTCAGAAATAACCCCTGTAGTTCAAAAATTACAACAATAAGATCATTCATCAATCCGTACTTCTTAAATGCTCTTGGGGAGTTAGTTTAAGGATTGCTCTAAATGGGTGTTGAAGTTGATCAATTAATTAAATGTCTGTTGTAGTAGCTTCTGTTATTTGTACTCTTTCTATCTTAAGCATTTCAGAATAGTTTGTGACTTGAATTATTTTTTTCTGGCTTTTGTTCTAATGGCTCAATATTAGAAGTGATAGGTGATTAGTAATTTATTTTCCCTGCATTTTCAGAGAGTTCAGGGTGAAATGTAATTGTTTATATGTATTTCCATAGGTATAATGTTTTAGCGTGGCTCAGAATATTATCTGCAATTAAAATAAATGCAAACTCTCATTGCTTTGCAGTTCCATTTCAAGAGCATGGATGGCAGTAAAATGTGTGATCTGTGCTTGACTTAATGAAAGCAATTTCTGTTTGTATGCAATGTGCTGATATTTAAACATACCAGTTTTTTGTGTGAATCTCTATTTTATAAATCTTTTGATATAATTTCAAACAATTCCACTTGCAAGCATGAGAACATTGTTTGGTGCCGACAAAAGAGCATTTTGACTTCTACAAAGGAAAAAAACCCACAAAACCCCAATAATTTTTCTTCAGGTTGGTCTCACCTGGGAAAAACATTGTGCTTCTTGATCTCATTATTAGCTTCCTTATTAATATGTAGCCAAAAGTGAGGTCTTTTCCATAATAATTTTGGAGATTTTATTAATTTTTGTATGTATGAAAAAGAGCCTGAAAAAGTCCCAAAACTTTTTTCAGTTAAAAACATTTTTTTGCTGAAACTGATAAAAAATTGCAGGTGAGTCATATTTCATCTTATTAATGGATGATTAAGCTAATCTGGGCAGGCAGTGGAAGACTGCCTGGATTGGGTCTAGAGAAAAATCTTCCCCTCCTGCCTCCTTCCACCCTGTAACTGAGACAATTTCTTGTTATCCTTAATGCCTTGTATCTACAAGAAACTATTTAATCACAAATAGTAAGTTTGTACTGTATTTTTGTTCACCCTTATATGTTATTTTATTATACTTTTAATTAATATTATTTTCAGCGATATGTATATAGATGACTGAAAAAAAAATCGTGTTTCTTTGTTTTACTGTTGTGGGGCTTTTTAGAGTTTTGTTTTTTTTTATTCTTACAGAGTTAAATTTCATCAATTAAGTTGTTGGAATTTGTGATGGAAAAGAGAGAGAGAAGGGTGTGAAGAAACGGTGGCATTTATGAGCTGTGAGGAGAGCTGTGTGAGAGTACTGAGAAATTGATGGAGAATGCTGAATCACATGAAGGTTATTATATAAGGCAGGTTTAAGAGCAGACAGGCACAGTCTTAGAAACTTAGGCAGCAAAATTAAAATTATTTTGTGTGGTGCAGTGCAAATTTAGGTGGTGAAAATAGGTGTCCTGTATCTTCTTTGTTTTATAAATAGAAATCTTCTGGAAGGGTTGTGAGAGATCTTAGGTTGCTTTGAGTATGGTTTGGTGTCCTCACATAGTACTTTTTAGTCTCTGCTGCTCTGTTTTTTCACCGTTGCACAGGGTTGGTGAATGAACATTGTTTTCATGGATTGTTCATTATATTCATTCTACAATTATTTTTTTTTCATAAAGAAACACATTCCCCCCCCCCTCCCCCCGGGATTTCTCTCATTGTCTGAATTTTATACCAGGTTGTTTTCTGTCAGAATTTTGTGCATGGATTGTTTTGTTGGTTAATACAGTAAGCATTTTATTGATCCTATGGAATAAAAAGAGGCAGAAAAAACATTTCAGAAAATATATTCTGCGTATATTTTATAGTGACAGAAGTCAAGGTGAAAAGTTAGGAAGATGCTCCGTTCTGATGAGATAATACTTCCTTTCAAAGAAGTAATACCCGTGCGGATAGTTTTGAAAGAGCTGTGTTGCATTATGCCACATATTCTTAAAAAGACCACTTTTTGCAGTAATGCCCTTGGGCACCCACAGATCAGCATAACATGTCCTGCAAAATTACTGAGTTTCTGTAACTTTTGTTCTACACACACACTGTAGTACCGTAACTCTGCATTTAAAAAAATCATTTGACTTGAGATCTTATGAAGTAAAGATATTAACTTGGATAAAAGTTGAGATAAGTTAATTGAGTTCTTGCATTCAAGTAGTTTTCTCAGTGTTTCTTCTTCTTATGTGCCTATGCTAAAATAAATCTCCCTTCTGTGCAATGTACTTCATTCTGATTTTTTTAAAACTTCCCTGTGTCAACATGTTGGGGGAGGTGAGGAGGACTGTGGGGGATGAACGGATAGGAAGGGCATCTCAGGAGAGGGAGACATCAACTAGAACTGCAGTTTGTAGATTTTGATGCTACTGAGAAAATAAGTGTCTGCCACGGTTATCGGTTTTGACATATTCTGAGGAGGCAGGATTAGAAGCTTAGCAAGGAGTAAGATATTCCTGATTTTATCCAAACACGATGGCAGATATCTGGCACCTGGAAAAAGTTATTTTGATCATCTCATGCGGTTGTATCATAATGCAGTTGATCATACTGAACTCTTTTATATAATATCTGCATTTGGGTACAGCTGTCTTTATAGACATTACAGTACATGAGTGAATCGAGTGTGTAAGTGTAAAACATCTGGATCTGATGCATTAACGTGGTTTCCTCCACTCCGGGCTACTTAAAAACCTTTCTTCACAGATGTGGGGCTGTGAGAGCTTTCAGTGCCCACTAGGGTGATTCGTTGGAGGATTTTACAGAAGAGCCTGGTTGTGTGATACTTTGACCAAATCTCCTCTGCTTTGGCATGACACCGTTACTACAGCCATTATTTGATTTGTTAATCTCGATTAAAGGGTATTTGTGGCCTTGTGCAGGCCTTTTTCACATTTGTCTCTTAAAATAAAGGATTTTTAGAAATCTAATTTTGGCTATATGTTTACAAATAACAGAATTTCCTCTCTTTATAAAATTGAAGAGAATCTAAACCCATGCAGAGTTATCAAAAAAAACCCAACCAACCTAAAAAAACCCAACCCAGATTAAATTCTCTTTAGAAAGCCCAGGAAAATGCAACTGTGTATATGTGTGTTAGTCATGGAAGAAGGATGTGGTCTTAGTCTATGCTGAGTTGTTGGTTTGTTACATAAAGTGATTTCACAGTGTTCCCTGTTATGTAGACATTAGTGTAATTTAGTACCAGGTATTTTTTACAATGCTGTTTTATAATTAAATCTGTGTAGAAATCTGTTACTAGGAGTATTATCAACCTTACGGCAAAACCACTTTAAATTAGCAGTAAAGCTTGTTTATCCAAAGAACAAAAGTACCAAAAGACCACGTTTATGAATGTGACCTGTTGCTTTTTTTAATATTATGCAGCTTCTTTTCATCTCTCTAACTTTTTTGTTTTGATAGGCCAAATGTCTCTTTTTGGTATGTTTTGTTAATGCTATAAAATAGGAAAGCGATTAAAAAAACATCAATGTTTTAATTTTGTGTGTTTTGCTATCTCTTTTTCTCCAAACTGTAAGTCTATTTCCCCCTATTTAAATGGTTGGACAAAAAAGCAATTACTAGACACTGATAACAGAAAATAAGAGAACATTTTGCACCTTAGAGGATCTGTTATAAGACGGCAATTTTCCACTTCATTGGCTCACAACTGTTTTATTTTCTGCAGTAACCTCAAAATACCAAGTAGTGTTTTTAGACATAATTCATCAAAACTTCCATTATTTTTTTAATTAGATATAAATGCTTAGTTTAATTGAAACAGTACAGTGGTATAGGATCAGTAGAAATTGCAGGAGCAGACACTTTCCCTGAAACGAAAGCTGAAGGCAGTAGCATGACTTGTGAATACTTGCTTTTTATTTAAGCCCTTAGTTTTTTGGAACGTTTTAAAAAGAATGAATATCCCATATAAAGAGACAGATTTCCCTTGAAGAGTCCTCAGATTTAAAATGACACAAAAAAGCCTTTAATATAAATTATTGCCTTGTAGCAACATAGGGCTTGCACAGGAAAAGCAGAAAGACAGAAACAGTCCCTTTGATCATAGAAGACTTAATCAGAGAAGCATTTAGAAGAAGACTTGATCAGGAAAGCAAGTTTCAAAAATCTTGAATGAAGGTGAAATTTGCTGAGATTAAGTGCATTACAGAAGAAATTGGGAAGTATGGTAGGTGACCTAAAGATGGATAAGATGAAAACCTACAAATCAGAATGTATTTGCAAAGTAAAATAAAAATGATGAGGTGGGAATGGAATAAATAGGCATTTCAGAGAAAATGGAGAATCAGAAAGTGAATAATAAAACCAGAAATTGAATAAAGATTCAGTGGCTTTGAATGTGTGGAGAAGGGAGAAATTACTCATTTTTTCTATATGCTCTTTACTTCTGTCTGAAAATGTGTTCATCAGCCCAGCACGTGGGATTCTGTACCATGCCTCACTTTTGACTAAAACTATGGTTTTTAGATTACAATTCTTTCACTAGAAGGATTTTGACAAAGATGTTCTGGTCGTGTTCTGAGAGAGGTCCTGAAACAGTTGTATTTTATACTATTGTAGACTAAGAGGGAGACAGAATCATGAAATGATGTGTTATGGAACAGCAAATGCAAAATGGAGAAAGTTTGAAAAGAATGTCCTAATTTTTAAATACTGAAGACAGTAGGTCATCATAATGGAGAGAAAAAGCATTTTTAGGTGATGTAATGGGATGAACATTTTCAAGATACTGTTATGGAAAGCAATCTGGAAATACAGTCTGAGTCTGATACAGCATAATATAGGATGTCAAGCTATTATTCACAGAAAAATAAAATAAGAAAAGGGGAGGGAAAAGGGTTAGGAGAGAAAAAACTGTAATGCTGAGACTGAACCTATAACATGAGAAAAGTGTAGCTAGAGGAAGAATCACAGGGAATGGGAGACGGAAAGTTTTAGCCCTGCTGAGAATTTGAATGTAAAGAAAATGAGAGAAGTAAAAACATACTTTAAGGCTAAGAGATCTTGGGAGAAGTGAGGAATTTTTATATAGAATAATACAGGAGTGGACTGTGGGAAGACTGAAGTTAGACTTTGGCCAGCTTCCTCCCTAACATCAACCTCTGTGCCATAAATTGACCATGCTAAGTGAGAAAATTAAAAAAAAATAAAATAAAAAATTCCAAGGAAGACTATAGCTGTTCAGTGAGAAGCACAGTATCGCAGTCCATCAAAGGGCCAGGATGTCTTTGATTTTGAGGAACTCAGAAGAAGGTAGAATATGAAGCACCGAGGATCACTTGGAGAGCTAGATAAATAGTTAGTAAAAATTCTGTATGTTTGGAGTGAAGGAAGTTACATTAATGGGGTTTCAGCTGATAAAAATGAAGTTTCTGTCTTGGACTTGCTGGAGCATCCATGGTGAGGGGAGGAGTGGGTTAAGATGACAAAAACTCCTCTCTTACTAATTAAACAATGAAGATTTTTAATGTATGTTAGATGCTACTGGAGCTGGTAAATACTGTTTTCTGTCACAAAAGGGTTTTACGGGAAATCAGGAACAAAGAATCTAGCAATTGCACAAAGTCTTTTACTGAACTGCTGATGAAAAATATACCTGAGGATGTATTTTCCATAATATTTAAATTTTTGATGTACAGTGGACAGGAGTGGTAATTCTGTTGGTGAAAACTTTTTACTTTGATCCTAAGATATACTGACAAAACAAAGAGAGAGGGGAAAGAAAAGTTCATACAGTATCATCAAAGGTAATTTTAAAGAACAATCAGTAAAAAAACTACAACAAAGCCCATAGCTAGCAATATCTGTTTCTTCAAAGATTTTTTTTAAGGCTATTAATAGATTTAGATCATAAATGTATCCCTTCAGAATGTCAAGATAGATAGAAATTGCATGTGAGAAGATATTTGAAAAGCCAGAGAAGTTGTGGAAAGAGCAAGACCTAAGAGAAATTTGGAGTATGAAGACTGCTAAATTGAAGGGCTAAATTTATGAATTGTGCACCATATAATCTCTCTTCTGTATCAGAATACTTGGTAGCTTTGGTAACACTGTAAATGAGGTTATTACAGCATCCCATAGGTGTGATCAGTTAGCATGATTACTCAGTGGTGTTAAAAAAATTGGAATTCTTAAATGCAAACTATGTTTATGAAGACTAACTGGAATTCTGCCTCTTAAGGGTAAAAGAATTATGTGTAAGCTTTCAAAATATTTCATGTGAAATTATTAATAAATAAAGAGAAACTGTGGAATGCTGGAAAGGTAATGATGATTGTGTTACCAGTAGCACTTGGTCATCTATAAAATACAGAAAAAATAAAGCAAATAAATAACTGTATTTGGGTTTCAGAAAAAGATCTTTTAATATTGGATGCTAAAAATAAATGTTGCTTCTTTGCTTCTTTTAAATCAGTAAGGCAGACAAGTTGAAAGAAGTATAATTTTTTTTCTGGAAACTTGTTAAGTGAATGTCACCTAGAAAGATTAAGGAGAAAATTCATTGTATGTTGTGCTCTTAATTGCAGTCAAGCAGCACAACTGATCCCTAGTTTAGAAAAAAGGACCATTTATCCAGATATTCCTTAGACGGTAGATCTTAAGAGTTACAGTTTTGGATTTTGTGCATTCTGCAGGTGGTATGTGCATGTGTGTGTCTGTGTCAGCTGAAACAGAGAATTCTTAGGTAGTCCCATGACAAAGAACCAGATACTGTTTTTCACTATTGTTAATGCAGGCAAATAATGCAGCATGTCCAATTTTGTGTACAGTAAGATTGTATGAGGTTCTAATAATTTTCTCTCTTATTAAATGATTTATCTAATGAAATTATGACAGGAGAGCATATTCCCTCACCTTGAAAGGAATCAAGAGTAGGTGTAAAATCTTAAAAATAATGAGAGCAACCAATTTAACTAGTAAATTTTGACATGTTGACTTTGACCTCCAGATAAATTAGATAAATTGCCTCTTTCTTGTGTCTCTTGATATTACTTGTCACCATATAAACCAACAGAATCCTCCTCTGCACGCATAAACCATGTACCTGTTTGGGTCACAGTAAGTATTAGATCATTTAGGGGCCTAAATGGCATCTCTGTGGCGATTTGCCGAGAGATCTTTTGCTTTTGTGTACTAAATTAGAAAAATGTTTTTATTTCAGTGTCTGCAGTTCTGAATTTTTCAGTTGTATATTCATGCATTAAGATAGTCATCCCTTTTAATCGATGGATTTACAAGAGCTCAAAACTTTGGCAAATCTGTAATATACTCAGAAGGTTAAGAGGAAAGAGTGTGCTTTGGGGAGAAACTTTGCTTAGGTTGAGAGAAGAAAAGACAGAATCTTAAAGGAAACACCCCCATCACTCTAAACATGGTATCTGTTTCCAAACAATATTCATAACATTTTCCAATGGTGATGTTTCACCCTGGAAATTCAGCAGCAATGTTCTTCTTGTCCCCCTGTATGTATGATCTCTGTCTAGAAGCCCAAATACTCTGGGTGGAAATAACATAAATATCATCAGGATTGATGGAAAGGTCTCTCTAGAAGTGCTTTTCATGCATGTTGCATTCTCCTACTGCAGAAGTTTCCTTTGTGCAGAATAAAAAACTGTCCTCCCTTAACTATTACTACTTAAAATAATATCATGCTTCCTTTCTTCAATCCCTGTGATGAGAAAGTAGGATGCTAAAATATGAGACGTGCTGGAGTGTGACAGTGGAGAAACTCATCAATTCAGATTGTTCAGAGAGGCGTACTTAGTTGAGTAGAAAAGTTCTGACTTGAAGGAAGGACACATCTTCAGTAGGCAAGAATATTATTTGAATGTTGATAATATTGAATGAACAAATGTTTCTTTTTCTAAATATAAACTATATTGACAATGCAGACGATGCTTACTTTTTCAAAAGCATTCTGTTGCTTGCAGAAACCACAGTAATGGTACAATTACTTCATGCTCTATAGGATTGCTCTTTCATTGCATGGAAAGGTTAAAACAAAACACCACCTTATTTTTCTTATTTGTAGTTTGTATATTCCTGTTTGATCATAAGCTTTAAGTAGATACTGTGCCTCATTAATGAGTGACATTTTTCTTCAGAAATGAATCTTTTACATGTTGAGGTTCTTTATTTGGAAGTTGAAATATTTGCTTAGTTTTAGAAACAAAGAATTGGTTTATTTTGAATTTGCTCTCCCCAGAACTGACATTTCAGTTCTAGTTTTTAAATACTCTTTCAAGCATATACCTAATTAGTGTTCTGCTGCATCGTTTCCTCCTTTTCCCAGCGATAGAGATTCAGTCTTTTCTGTGTGGTTGGGGTGGATGGGGAAGGAGTGGTTGAAGTGCGAGTGGATCTAGTACAAACAGATGAAGGTGGCAGCAGGTGGGAGGATGGGGAGACATAGAACTTGGGGTCTTTTTCTTAAAGACCCTACGAGTAGTCTGTGTGAGACTTATAAGCTCGTGCTTCTAAGAAAAGACAAATAATTTAAAATGTTTTTAGAATCGTGTATAAGCATGATTGTGCCCTGCTCTGTGAAGCACTCTTACAAGGATGAGTATTTAGAGGAGAAATAGAAATGAGTTCTGCATCTCATGTTTACTTGCATAAAGGTGTAATAAAATAATCTCTGGTGCCTGCTTGCCTTCATGGGGCACATCAAGGGAGATCTGTGCTGAAACAACTGAGTGCACTCCTTGAAGGGAAGGCCAGACGCTGAAAAAATACCAGAGACTGAAGTGCTAAAGCTTACTAACAGCAAACAAAACCTCTCGGTTTATATTATTTCAAGCAAAAGTATTTTGAAATGTATGCAGAGAAGGTCTTGCAGCTACTTAGAAACCTGTAGCTGATCATCTTATACATTTGTTCTTACGTATCTCGCAAGCTTGTAGTAAGTGAATAGGGATTTACCAGCATTCGGAAGAACTTGGGAAAATATTTATTTGTCACCCTCAGCCACTTCTCTGGGCTGCTATATTCACATTATTTGGCACTAATTCCTAAGTCACTCTGCAGTATCATTTTCTTTTGTACAAGCTATCTTTCCCAACTTCTGAGGGATAACTTGGAACTCATAACTTCTATTCCTCATGCTGTGTCATTTCTCTCTTCTCATTTGCCAGAGGAATGGGACTGATGAGAAATCCAGCATTGCAGATACAGGAGAAATAACAGTCAGTTATGGATCTTTCACCCTGTTTTCTTTTTTCCTCGTTCAGCCTTTGTTCTGCAAGGCCAAAAAGTTCCTCAATTAAATTTTATCTGATATTACCAGCCAAAATAAACCAATCTTGGTTTCCACATTCAGTCTTTTTTTTCTGGATTAGGTTTTTAATTAGGGGTTTTCTTATTGCAGGCGTTGTTCTAGCCTCTTCTGAATTCTCAGGGTCATCAGAAAAAGAGCAATAAAACTACCAGACATCCTAACAATACTGATGCTGCCTAACACATTTTCTAAAAGCATTTCAGGTATTGTTTTTCTCTGTTCCCAAAGAAGACTGCATTTCATGCATTTATTTGTCAGATTCTTATTCTTGGGATAAGACAAAGATCCATTCCCAGCTAATCAGAACTTTGTGAACTTTCTCTGAAAACCAGCAAGCTGAAAAACCTGATTCCCATACTGGTGAATACTGTGGAGGGGGAGATGGATCGAACAGGATCCAGTAAAAGGGGGAGAAGAAGGAAGAAAAAAGAAAGAAAGGAGGGATTAAGTCATATGTGCAGTTAGCTTGAACTTTGTTTTTAGAAATGAAGGAAAATAAACTGATCATTCTGAATGACTATTTTCATTATAGCTAAGGGATGAAAACCCATCCAAGTGACAGAGAAGGCGGAATCACATTATTTAAAGGAAACTAGTGCTGATGGTGTTTTCTATTCTGTTGTCAACTGCTGCAGTAAATTCATACACTGCATCTTTCAGAAGTTTTTGTGTCACTGGTTGTGTAGAATGTTACATCAGTTCTGCAGAATGCTGCGGACTTGCAATGTTTTAATGCTTTCAGAAAAGCAGCTGGACAAATTCAGGGAAGAAAAATCCATTAAGAGCAATTAAACATGAAGACATTTTGTCTGGCTTTTAAACCTCTGAACCGTAAGTCACTGGAGGTTGGGAAGGTATTCTTGGGAGGGGAATGCTTAAAATAATGATAGAAACGTGAATGAAGTTACTTTTAGCAGTAACTTCAACAGCAACATTTTAAAAGTTAAATGTTACTGTTGAGTTATAGGATAGCCTTCCCCTTCCCTCCAGGTTCACTTTCTCTGAATTGTTTATGTTTAGTGGTGTGGTCTTTACCTTTTGGGGAAGAAGGATAATTTTCTGATTAAATGGAATCATTGGATGTTGTCTAGAGCTGAATTACTCTGTGGAGCTGCACAAGAATTTCAGTACACTTTATCCTGTTCTCTCTGAAATCCATGAAAATGTAATAACATAAATGAAATCATCCATCTAGTTCATAATGGAGTATTATAACCCTGTCTCAATTCTGTTTCTGATCTCAGAATCTAGGCAGACAGAGCCCTCTATCTGTCTGAAACTTGTAAATAAGTCCTGAAGAAAAGCTTGTCTTGAAGGCACTGCCACTTCACTTGGACAGTATGTCTTTCAGAGGAATGTCAGTCTTTACTGACCTTTCTTCCTTCTGTGTTGGTGTCAAATTCAATTCCTTGTGAGTTTCTCCTGGATCATGATGGCTGTAACACTGGCTTTTATAGAAAAAGAATGTAGGTACTCCTTGCTGGTGAATTTTTCTGACCTACCCTTTGAGTAAAGATAAAACTGAAGCAAACAGATCATGAATGTCACTTCTGAGTTCAAGACAAAGCTAGATAAGTGATGCCACAGGAAGTCAACTAGTCTTGAACTGAGATTGAATATTAAATGCTGCCTTGGAAAATTAATGCAAAATATAAAGGCCTCTCAAGGACTACAACTGATATTTTGAAATTTTTTTTAAATGGTTTTGCTAATTCTGATATTTTATATAGACGTGTAACTCCATGTGGCATCTTTGACTTCCCTGTTAACTAATCTCTCTAAACTTTAATTTTTATCTTCTCCTGGGATTCTAGTTTTAGTTACATATTCTTAGTCTTACAGCCTGTACGTACAAAGTGGGAGATATTGTGTGTGTCTTGAGATGCTTTGGCAATTCACGTTCAGGGAGCAAGTACCAGGGGTAGGACTTTGCTTCAGTATTTGGCTGGAACACAGTGAATCGGTGAGATATTGGATCACTGTCTTGAAGCACTGCTCCTTCCCATGGTAACTAATTTGTTCTGGCTGTGAAAAGGAAAGTGGTCAACAGTGTTGTAATTATTGAGAAGGATGTGATCTGCCATGTCGACAAAGGGTTACTTTGTCATAAGTGGAACAAACTTTTCTGTCTCTGTGCTATGTCGGTCAAGTGTGAGATGAACAGCAATTCATTGGTCTGGGTTAAGTCCAGAAACGTACCTCTTCTCCTGAGTCACTTAGGTAGACTTTGCTTTTAGAATCAGAGAATGAAGGGTGAGTAAGTGGCTGTGTGTAAGAAAATCTAAGACATACATCTCATAAAGCTAATTTACTCAAAATTCTTGGTATAGAAACTCCCACTTCATTTAAATGCAAGTAAATGAAGTAGGATTTTCTCTTTCATTCCTTTCACCCCATGCATATTGCACAGACATCAGGGTTCTCTAAGGAGCTTGGGGAAGGCTGAAACAGGTTGTTAGCCTGTTTCTTTGTTTTACTGAAGAGCATCTGAATTTTAGACCTGAAAAGTATTTATTGGAGGCCAGTCATGCAGTGAAGGCACTAAACAGGTTTAAAAATGATTGAGAGGCATAGCTGTTACCCTGTGAAATCTTAAAAGAAATTGAGAAGTACAATCTGTCTACAAGCTAGTACAGAATAAGATATTTAATTGCCATGTTAAACAATTAAATATAGCCTGGACTTCCTAAAGCACATCCTAAAGTAGATGTGTTTGTGTTTAAGAAAGGGGTCAAATGGAATATCAAAGCACGTTAAAAAGAGGGAGGTGTTCCACAAAGCTTCTTCTCTTAAATGCCTTCTGCGTGGCATCAAGCACAAATTAGACCTTCAAGAAAATTAATTCATATTCTCTCCTTTTCCTTGATATTGATAGTTCAGGGACCCTGTTAAGCTCCCTGTCTGTCATAAGCCCTACGTGTCAGAACAGATCTTCAATGGCTATGGTCTGTCTCCCAAGGAATAAGTTTATTGTATTAATTTATTTAATTTTTTTTTGTATTGGGAGTTCTTCCTAGCAAACCAGTACTTAAGTACCCTCATTTAATTCACATAATATTTCGATGTTAGGATTCATTCTTCTGTACATTTGAGAGACAGGTTAATTCTTTGGTTAAGTGAAGTACTGTAAAGAATATTGAGAATTTCAAGGTAGGATATTTGTGCCTGCCCATTTTGAGATCTGTTACGTGACTGCAACTCCATGATCAAAGGCTGCTTATGTCATTGTCTTCATGCCTTCGAACCGTCTTTGTCTTTCTGTGGGTGTAACTTATTTCATTTTTATATATCTGCTATTAAAGAATGATCCTCTTGATGCGAATTCTGTTGTAATAGGTAACTGGACCTTAAAATAACATATAGGAAAGTGGTAAAGTCTTTTTTTAAAATGATACTTTAAATAAGAAGGTAGAGAGATTCAGGTTACACTGGAGAAGAATCACATATTCAGAAAAGATGGGAAGTAGCTTACAGAATATGTTTAAGCAGTCCTTAATGTTCTCAGAGTGTTTGAAGTGATAGAAAATTGTTGTTAATTGTGTTGTGAGGATGGAAAACATATCTTTGATCTAGGAAATTGATGTACGTTAGACAGTGTCATATAGAAGAGTTGTAAATGTAGGGGTGTGTGGTGTAAAAATTGAATATCTTTAATGATTTAATGATTTTAATGAGTGGAAGTGAAAGTGAATATTGATATTTTAAAATAGAAGATAAATTATGTGTATTGAATGGTAGAAATTTAGAAGTTCAAAAAACATTATGGAGAACTAAGATCACAGGTGGAATTTCATATGGATGTTGAGATTTTTAAATGGAAATATTTGAAACTATTTGTATCCACTATCTTATGTATACATAGCTGATGGTGTTCAAGAAACTGATCTTAGGATCAAAAACAAATATAGAGTGTAATAAAAAAATTAGAAACTCAAACAAAATTTAGTTTAATAAAAAACAATATAGAAGTCTATACTGGAAAGCATACTCTTATATAAAAGATAAGTATAGTTCAGCTTGACATTTTGCTAGAATCTAGTTATCCTCCTCTCAGATGTAGAACTGCAGAATGAAATTTGAGAGAAATGATAAAAGCATATCCAAAAACTGTTTGCAGAGGAGACAGACGGGAAGGAGGGTGAATAAACACATACCATGTATATGGGTCAGAAAGGGATTCTGCTGACTTCTAGTACAACAGTAAGGGGGTATCTACTCACACCGAGGAGCAGCAATTATAATGTAAAATTAATTTATAGAACTCAACCTGGCAAGGTATCTTTAAATAAGAGCTCTCTAGAGTCTTGCAAAAGGATGTCAAATTAACACAGAGAAGGAGAAAATCACTGTCCTATGGCATTGGTTAATTGGCCCCCTTCTGCTGGCCTCTCTTCCCTCCTCCTTCAGGTTCTGAGCTAACTGCATAAGCAACAGAGTTTAGGAATAAACTGCCTAGAGGAAAAAAAATTAAGAGATTTCTTATAACCTTTCCTTGTAAGATAAGGTAATAATCAGAACTGAGGAGGCACTAGTGGATTTAAAAATGTTCACATTTCTGATTCAGGACAGTTGTGATGTTTCCTTTTGCAGGTTTTGAGTTAATTTTTCAGAAGTTAAAACATTGACAGAAGTAATTACATAACGTCAGGTAGAGCAGCAGTGATATAATGGCAAGAAAGAGAGGGATTAGCGAGGGAAAGAAAGCTGAGCTCTGGAGTATATGAAGAAAGCAAAGTAGAGCAGTGCAGAATTGCAGAATTAGCAGAGAAGAGGAGGTGGAGAGTGAAAGAAGTGTCCTATAGTTTGGCTTCTTTGTCTTTTTTTTTTCCTTTGTTTGTTTTGACTTTAGAAATTGAAGGCTCTTAAATTCACAGAGTTTAAGAGCTGAAAATTTACTGATGTACAGCTTTCTGCTAAGAAATGATGATTTGATGGAATTGAAATATTCTGTGGGAATGCTTGGTGGGCTGCCCAGCTGCTTTGCTTTGCTCTTGGCTGCTGGCCATCTTGTCTGCTCCCCCAGCTGCCTGTCATGTGGGCCTGCTGCCTTGTCTGTTGTATCCTATTTTAGGTATTTGTACATTCTAACAAATAAAACAGCAAATCATCAATTAGTATACCAATTAGTGATTACTACTAAACCAACTCCAGTCTTAATTGGAAAATCATTTTCAGTAATAGTTGGTTGATACCTAACTAGCAACCATTAATCAATGATCTTGCATTTTGATACTTCAAACAATTAAACCTTTAAAAAAATAGCGCATTTAAATTTTGATATATTTAAAACAATGCATAAAATATATATACCCCATAATATGCTATTCAGTAAGATTTCCCATTTTAAAATGTTACTAATGTCAAGTCAAAATTGACGTGATGAGTGAGATTTATTTTTTTTCTCAAGTTGATACTCAGAATTTTGTTCCAAATATGCAATTTTGTTCAGTTTGCAGTTTACAGAACAAACTGTTATTTTATGCTAGAGCTAATGAAGCCTCAGTAATGATGGGCTGGAATCTGTTGTCCTTTCACACCTCCTGTCCTTCCTTCTCCTACTTCTCCTTGTAACCACACACAAACTGGAATTCCTCTAGTTTTTCTAGTGAAGCATCCTGAATGACACCTTGTTGCTTATGACAGCTCTGAGCAGAAAAAGCACATACTTGATTTAAATATGTGCTAATGGGTTAAGTATCTCTTCCCAAAGAAGAGAGAGTAATTAAATTCTATCTGCTTTCTGAAAGTAGGCCTTGGTTTGGCAGCTCTTTTCTCTATGCAGCAGGTCTTTTCAGTGACATTCCTCAAATTTTTCATCTTTAAAATGTCTTGCTTTCTATAAAACTCATTTGAAGGCAAGTAAGAGGTTCAAGAGTTATTCAGCTGGAAAGAACAACATATTAGTAGCAACAGCATTCTTAGGGAACTTTGTTAAAAATTCAACTTAAAATTTTTCCATCCAGATTCAGCTTGGTTCTAGTTACTGCCCAGCACAATGTGGCTTAAGATTCAAGGGAACAACCATAGGCAGTTTCGCCACTTCATTTAGGTAATTGTTTTCCTTTATTTTTTACTGATTCTCTTGCATGTATTTGAATCACTTTTGTAGTCATTCATGCCTTAGTATACCCAGCCTTTCTACTCCCATTTTATGTGTAGTGCCTCAGGTAGAGCAGCTGTGTAATTAATGATATTAAGGTTTTTTTCCAACACAGTAGTGATTCTCCAGCAGCGAGAAACTGACAGGGAAGTAATGGCGCTACTTGTAATCTCAGTGGGATTCTTATCTTTGCTGGAAAGAGTTAGAAAAATGGTGAATCAAGAACACAAAATTCCATACTAGTAGTATCTAGTAGTTCTATTTCATAAAATATTTTGAAGATGATGGATATAAATAGTGATAATCACTTACCATGTAAAAGGGAATAAAACATTTCAACAAATTGTCCAAATTTCATGTTCCAAAAAAGATGTTTCAGTAATCTTTGTGTATATACATCAGCATACATTAATCTATGTACTCTGATGTAAAACATTTGGAAAGAGTTCCAATAATTTCTGTTAGGCCATTTCTATCTGGAAAAAGAGGAAAACCAAATACTTTAAGAGGTATGAAATAAGAGCAGTAGTCGTCAAAGAAAAGCAGAGATCAAGAAGAACTGCTCTGTATTTAATCTCCTTATGCTAATCAATATTGGGTTGGCCCACCTCAAGGATGAGGACAAAATAACGAAGTGCGTACAGGACAGCATTATGGAGGCATCTCTGTTACCTTTTCTGGAAAATCGGCACAAATGGTGTCTCTCTGTAGTGCTTGGGCACTAATGGATGTGGCATGGAGAATAATGGGAAGAGTTAGAGGTCCATGTGCAGTTACAGGGCTATGGTTCACTGGGTCACAGAGATGCAGTGTGATAGCTCAGGCAACTGGAGTGAGAAGCCCTTTATGAAAGAGCAGCTAGAATGCATGCAGCCCTGCTTTTAAACACTTGAGAAGCTAGTTGAGAAATTATGGGTCAGGATTAGTAGATGACCAATGTGAGTGACATTGTGGTGGTTGTCTGCTGCAGATAATCTGGTCAAGAAGTAGTAGATGAGGCCTTCTTCCAACAACGGGAAGAAGTCTTGGATTTGCAGATGCTGGCCCTAATAGTGGATTTAGCTATGCCTGTGTCTCTTGGGAGGGCAACACAATAAGGTACAGGCAATCCAGGGAGTTTTTGAATTGTACTGATGACAAGTTCCTGACACAATTGGTGGAGGAGCCAACAAGGGGAGGCGGTCTGCTCATCTCATGCTTGCAAACATGAAAGAAATGGTTGTGAATGTGAAGGCTGAGGGCAACATTGGCTGTAAGGACTGTGAGATGATGGAGACCCAGATCCTGAGACAAAGCATCAAGGCAAATAGTAGAATCAAAACCCTGGACTTAGGAGAGGAGACCTTTGTCTGCTCAGGGATTGGCCTGGAAGAATCCCTGGAGAACAGAGAGAGCTTGTTAATTTTCAAGAATAACTTTCTCCAAGCTCAAGAACAGTCTTGTAGGAAGTTAGATAAAAAAGAAGGGTATCCTGCATGAATGAACAAGGTGCTTCTGACAAAACTCGGACATGAAAAGGAAGCCTACAAGAGCTAGAAGCAAGGATAGATGACTCAGGAGGAGCATAGGAGTATAAAGACATCATCAAAGCATTTCAGGATTGCATAAGGAAAGCCAAAGCCCGCATGGACATGAATTTGGTGAGGGATGTAAAGGGCAACAAGAAGGGCTTCTAAAAGTATAACAACAGCAAAAGGAAGATGAAAGAATATGATTCTGCTGCTGAATGGGATAGATAACAAAGGACATGAGAAACACTGAGGTACTTAATGCCTTCTTTGCCCCAAGCCTAGTCTTTATTGGTAGGGCTTGCCTTCAGGTTTCCAAGACACTTGAAACCAGTGGGGACGCCTGGACGTAGGAAGTCTTGCTCTTAGTAGAGGATGATCAAGTTTGGGAACATTTAAATAGACTGGATATCTACAAGTCCACGGGGCCTGATGGGACACATCAATGAGTGCTGAGGGAGCTTGCCCGTGTCACTGTGAGATTGCTATCAATTACCCTAGAAAGGCCACGGTGATGAGGGAAGGTTCCTGAGGCCTGGAAGAAAGCAAATGTCACTCCTGTCTTCTAGAAGAACATGAAGGAAGATCCAGGGAACTACAGGCCAATCAGCCTCTGCTCCATCCTTGGGATGGTGATAGAGCAAATTATCCTGGAAACTTTTTCCAAACACACTCAGGGCAGGCAAGTCATTGGAAATAATCAGCATGGATTTATGAAGGGGTAATTATGCTTGATGAACTAGAGAGCCATTTGCAGCACGACAAGCTTGGAGAAAGTGAGAGCTATGGATATTGTTTATGATTACTTTAATAAGGCTTTCCACACTATCTCCCATAGCACAGAAAAAGTGCAGACTAAGTGGTCAGTGTAGTAGGTTAAAAATTGGCTAACCTGAGCTCAGGGGATTGCAATCAGCATCAGAAAGTCCAGTTGGAGGCAAACTGCTACTGGTGTACCCCAGGGGTTGATAGTGGCGCCAGTGTTGTTCAGTATCTTCAGTTAATGATCTGTATTACAGAGGTAGAGTGCACCTTCAGTAAGTTTGAAGAGAAAACAAAATTAGGAAGAGACCACGTAGTTCTGCTGCTGTTCAGAGGGACCTGAACAGAGGGAGATGTCAAGTCCTGTATCTGTGGAGGAATAACTGTATGCACCAGCACAGGCTGGGGCCTCACTGGCTGGAAAGCAACTTTACAGAAAAGGCCCTGAGGGTCCCTTGTGGACAAGTAGACTTAAAGCTAGCAATGTGCTATTGCAGCAATGGCAGCCAACGACATCCTGGGCTGCATAAGGCAGAGCATAACAGTCTGGTTGAAGGAGGTGATCTTTCATTTCTACTGAGCCCTGATGAGACACATGTGGATATCTGTGCCCGGTGCTGGGCTCCAGAGTAGAACAGAGACAGGGAGATACTGGAGCAAATCCAGTAAAGGGCCATGAAGCTGATTAATGGCTTAGAACATCTGTTATACAAGGAGAGGTGAAGAGACCTGGGGTTGTTCAGCCTGGAGAAGAGATGGCTCAAGGGCATCTTCTTGGGGTTTACAGATACCTGATGCAAAAAGTAATGAATACAGAGCCAAACTCTTCTCAGTGGTGCCTAGTGAGAGAAGGAGAGGCAGTGGGTGCAAATACACAACACAAAAGTCCTTTTAAACACACTTTTTTTTTCCTTGTTTCAATTATAAAGGTGATTAAACAGTAAAGGAGGTTGCTCAGAGAGTTTGTGGAATCTCTATACTTCAAGGCAATCAAAACCCAACTGGACATTGTCCTGGGAAACCTCCTCTGGTCGATTCTTCTTTGAGCAGAGAGAAGGGTCAACTCCCTGGTCGTCTAGAGGAGTCGTCTCCATTTTTTTTGTGCAAACGTTGGGCAAATTGGTTTAGTTATAAAGCATCTAGTCTCAAATATGGCTTTCTGTTTGGGATCAGGAGTTTTAGAATCTATAAGGGAGAGTATTTAATTTGGTTAGATGAATCATCTCTGTAAAGTTTCTCACTTGATTTGTTTCAGAAAAATATTATTTTCCGTTAAAATACTTACTGCAAATACTTGTATCAAGTGGAAGATGAAGATCTTTACATCAAGTGAAATTTTATAAGCTTCAGTGGAAAGCACATAAGTCAGATACCCATAGCAACAATCACTATTTAGACATTTGCTTGACTGTTCTTATAACAAATTTGTGGAGGTATGCTAGTGGATCAGTATCCCATTTTTGTCAAGGACCTAAATCTACTTATGGCTAAAGGAAAACCCAGTTTACAAAATAGCACATATTCCTTCATTAATGAACAGGGTTTGAGTTATTTAATGTTGCTTTATATTTTGTCTTTAATATTAAAGTGCTCCCTGTAAAGAGATTATGGCACAGTGTATTATTCAAGGGGTTTTGAAATTATTAATGTATTTTGAATTAGTTATTGTATGTGGGTTTTCATAATTCATTAATAGTCGTGTCTTGATGTACTCTGTCCTTTCCTGTATTTGGGTTTTCTTTTGCTTTGTTTTTTCTGCTTTACCTTCTTAAGAACTCTTCTGTGAAGGGGGGGGAGGAAGAAGTATTTTTTATGAATTAACAAAGATACATTTGCTGGTTTTCTTTTACAAGTAGTAGATGTATTTTGGCAATACTTACTCTATGAAAAGATTAACTTCTTACAGACAAGATGAAATTACTTTGTAGTTATTTACCAAGATGATACATTAATTAATCTTGTTACAAATGCCAGAATATATTTGTCACAGGAATAATTACTTTTCTATATTAATTGCTTTCACATGGCTGCTGGGATGCAGATATATACTCAGTAATAGTTTCTTTACTGTTGTGATTATTGCTCAAGAAGCAGTATAATGCAAGTCTGTTATGTATAGCTGTATTTTAAAGATCCTGTATAAACTTAATGATTTTCCAGGTACTATAAAAATTCTTGAAGACCTTGAAGAAGCAAAACTAATGATATTAATTTGTAATACACTTGTCACAGGGATCTTAGTATTTTTGCATGTGTTGGGAATATGTAGGATGTGTAGATAGGTAGCTCTCTTTTTCATGTTTGTACAATTCTAAAGAAATTTTATTTGAACCCTTCCCTCTTTCTCCTGAACACTTACAATCTTTGTGACTGGAACTGCTAGAGCTTGTCAGCTCCCAAAGGCATAAAGCTGTTTATCCGCAAGAGCCTGAGTGGAATTTTTGATGCAGTACACATTCTCCAGGGAACTGTTATTATATATTGAATAGTGTCAGAAGGAAGTATTAGGCACCATAGTGTCAAAACTTCATCTTTCATTTTTTCAGTGAAGAAATAAACATATTCACACATTTGAACACAAAAACTGTTTATTTGCTTTAAACAGGTGGCTGAGAGACCCTGTGACCACAGGATGCATGACCTGAACTGTACAACCCTGTTTTCCTAGTTAGGTTTTCTGAAGAGCAGTGGCTTCCTGCCCACTTGTGTCTTCTGCAGCCTGGTGTGATGTGGGCTGGTCTGCAGGTTCCACTGGACCCTGAGCAGCTGTGGAAGGGGAGTTCAGAGTCCTGCGGGAGGCAATTTTAATATGTAATCAAAGACTTTTTGATTCCTGACAATAGTAAGCAAATGCAAAACAGTCACTGATCTAATAAGGGTGCTGAACTTTTTTCCGTAGTTTTCCTTCAGTCTTCCACCAACCAACTGCGTGGAGACTTTGTTTCTCCTGTTTTGTTTTTTATTGCATTGTATGGTGGAAATTTTTAATTTTTGTCTAAATATTATCAAATTCTTAGTGAAATAAAGGGATTATTTTACGTGTCTGGCCCTACCCCTTAGAATCATAAGGAAGAAATGGTGAATTTGCCTATGTGTTTCACTTAGAATCATAGAATCATCTGGGCTGGAAGGGACCTCTAAAGGTCATCTAGTCCGACCCCCCTCGCAGTCATCAGGGACACCCCCAACTAGACCAGGTTGCCCAGGGCCTCGTCGAGCCTCACCTTGAATGTCTCCAGGGATGGGGCCTCAACCACCTCCCTGGGCAACCTGTTCCAGTGCTCCACCACCCTCATTGGAAAGAACTTATTCCTAATGTCTAATCTAAATCTGCTCTTCTCCAGTTTAAAGCCATTGCCCCTCATCCTGTCACTGCAGGCCTTTGCAAACAAGCTCTCCCCAGCCTTCCTGTAGGCCCCCTCAGGTACTGGAAGGCCGCTATAAGGTCTCCCCGGAGCCTCCTCTTCTCCAGGCTGAACAACCCCAGCTCCCTCAGCCTGTCCTCGTAGCAGAGTGCTCCAGCCCTCTAATCATTTTGTGGCCCTCCTTTGCTCAGTCAGGTCCATGTCCTTCTTACATTGAGGGCTCCTGCACACGGTACTCCAGGTGAGGTCTCACTAGAGCAAAGTGGCAGAATCAATTCTCTGGACCTGCTGGCAACACTTCTTTTGATGCAGCCCAGGATGCAATTGACCTTCTGGGCTGCAAGTGCCCACTGCCTGCTCATGTCCAGTTTCTCGTCCATCATCACCCCCAAGTCCCTTTCCTCAGGGATGCTTTCTAATACCTCATTGCCCAGTCTGTATTGATACTGAGGATTGTTCCAGCCCAGGTGCATAACTTGTTAAGGGCCTGCATGGAGAAGTCTGAGAGTCAGGTTGTGATGTTATTTCGTGGTTTTATCCTTCTTGTACTGACCCACAGAAGTTGATTTCTTGTGAGTCAAACATTTGTATCTGGCTTAGGAGGTAATAAAGTATTGCTTTGCTTTTTTTTTTTTTTTTTTTTTTAATATACATTGCCAGTTTAAAGTCTTTATCTAGGATTTCACTCTTTCTGTTTGAAAAATTCTAGGTTTGATATGCGTTTTGCTGGTAGCAGTGTAGGCTTAAAGAGCTTTTCTTTATTTTGCTTACATTCCACTCTTTTGCTTGTGTTAATGCAGTTGTTTGGGGGGAAAGGGGGGGCTACACAATGAACATGGCTGGGAAACTGATCTAGTTAAAAATAATCCTTTTTTATCTGGATATTAATAACTCAGATCAGTTCTGGCATCCAGTTGGCTGTAGTACTCTACAAATGGTGGTATCAGCAAAAATGAGAGGCAGTGTTAGACAGGGAACGTTTCTAAATCAGTAATGCTATGATTCTATGGCAAAAGCTGTTCCTTTTATTTTTTAAGTTGGAAGGTCCCAACTGGATGCTGCCCTGAGGCTACTTTGACTCTTAGGTATCTTTTCCTCCTCTGACTTTCTAGAAGTACCTGCTAAATAGATTTTTTTTTTTCACTTGCAAGCACAACTTCTTTGTATACTCTTGTATTTATAAACCCCAAATTGGGAGTTGATAACAGGGCCTCAGCTGCTTGTGGCAGATTTTATTACTGGTGAAAAATATCTAGACCCAGATGTGGTAGCTATACGTTTCTAGAGTCAGTCTAAGATGGTAATTTGTAAATGTGAATATGGCCACTTGTTACACAGGGCAAGTGCGTTTTTCTGACCCTGTATTTATAGGTAAAGTGTAACTGTGGAGGTCTAGTCTTATATATTTCTGCTGGAAAGAAGCACTGGCTGCGTGCTTGAAGATGGAGAAAAAGGGTTTGTTGTGAACTTGGCCTGAAATAGCTTGAGAACAGAGCACATGAAATTTTGGGGATCTGTTTCTATCTGCTGCTTCAAGGAGACTACAAACCAGTTAATTCAGTTAATATAGAATGTTTGTGAGATTGGTGGAGCTTTCCTCATTGGTTATTTATTTTTTTCTTCATTGCTGTCTTAAGACAAACAAGACTGAAAAGTATTCAACATGCTTATTCATCTCAGTTACATAAAAAGGTACATACAGATATATTGTTGCCTTCTAATTTACCTATCACTGTATGCTGTGGCTTATACATTTTGTAAAACATAATTGAAATGTTGCTCAGCATTAAATAGTGCATGTAAGTAGCAGAATACACAATGTAAACTTGACAATCTTCTTAAATTGCATAAGCATATAAAATGGAAAGAGGTATTTGAGCCATCTAGTGGTTGGTATGAAACATTTTAATATTTTTGATACTACATAGAAAATGCAAATGACATTGACTTGGAAATAGCATCTCTGGTTTGTCTGCTTTTTAGTAACATGGTTGTGTAATGAAAATACCCCAGACATTAAACTTTGAATTTGAGGTACAGTCTGTTTCAATTTGCAGGTTTTTTCAATTTACTGTAGATTTTAGTGAAGAGAGAAATCTGATAACATAAAGATTACATTAGAAGTTAGTAGCCAAAGAATGAATTTTTGTTAGCATGAGATCTTCAAAAGTTGTGAGGGTTGTTAAGAAGTTCAAGGAAAGGATTGTAATAAGATAATTTTATTTTCTACTTCTTACTGAAAAATGTTAGGAGGGAAAAATGTGGGCTTGCATTCTACCTCACCAGGTATTAATAGCAGGATTTTCAATAACAGGGATTAAATTTGAAAAGTAATCTTTGCTGGAAAACACAGAATGGATATTTTTGGTGATAAACTTGTCCAAATAAAAGTAACAGAGGCAACTGAAAACAGATTTTGTAAGATGGGGTGAATAGTGTCACAGAATCTTATGATGTTAAGAAAAAGGTTGCTTTGTAGATGAAAATTTTGTATAGTGATCCTTCTTGGTCCTGCTAAGATGTTGTAGCTTTTCATATTGGCTGTTGCCAGTAGGAACTTGGCTGCACATTGAACTTGATGGCATTCTGCAATGCAGGCAGAAAAGGTATTTGCTAAAGTAATGAACTTTATGCACATTTTGCCTTGAATTATTCGTGGGAAAATACTGCATACATTTTACCACTGTAATATCTTCTAGTTCTTGTGAAAGTCCCTTCCAGGTTTAAATGCAGATTAAAAGGTATTTTTTAATATTTATTAAGACAAATCTAATAAAAAGTCAACAAGCATTACTAATGGTGTTACGTACAGTTAGAGCTATAGTATTTCAGAACAGATAAATATGACACATACTGACATATCAGCATTTGTACCTTTACACTTGAAGTAAAGTATTACAGAGTCTTAAATCTTGCTCTGTTTTTTATTGAGAAAACAGTGGTAACTTAACAGATTTTTAAAGTCAATCTCAAATGCTTCGTAAGGCCAAATGAGAATGGGAGAAAAATGAGAATACCTGTCCCAGAACAAAGGACAGAACAATAATAGTTGATTTGTATTTTACTGGGGTGGGGACAACCTTAAAGCTTCATGTGGATGATATATTCATTACATTTGGACAAATCACCTGCATCTTGTTGCTGTCGTGCCTTGAAAGTTGATTATTATTAACCCTTAGGATCAAAATATCAGCTAGATTAATGTTCTGAACCTGTAACTTGTTTGGAGTATGAATTCTGTAGGTTTCAGAAGAGGGAATTAAATTCTTTGAAGATTGAAGAGATTTTGGTTGTCTGGCATATTTTTGTTTGGATTTTGCAGTGTGGTGATGAAGGATTTTTTGTGATTAATATTATTCTCCATCTTCATGATGATGAAGTGTTGATTACAGTTGGTGGATCTCTGAAGTAACACTGGATAGTTTTGTTGAGCCTGACCCAAACAGCTTTAAATCGAGGCATTATGTATGCTCAGTTTTTGAGCTTGCCTACTTTCCTAGTCTGTTGTTGCCAGAGTGCGCTTGGAAAGCGGGAAATACATGGGCTGCAGAATTAGTGATCTTTTATCCTGATGATGTCCATGTTGTGTTTTTGTTCAATTAAACAGGAATGTGGCTTTATGGTAGCATTAAAGTGTCATCTTTTATTGTTTATGTACTTCCTCCTCTACTTGCCCTGTTAACATCTTGCAGTTCTCTAATTGCCGTAGTATCTGGTCATACCACAGCATTTCCTTGGAAGCTATCCACTGCTGAAGCTATGATCCAACTGTATTCATGAAAGGATCATTGGCAATTCCCCTGGTTTTAATTTGCATTTAGAAGATGCAAATGAGGTATAATGAAATGGTAATATTGGGTCCTGTTTCAGATGAATGCTGCTCCTTGAATTGTGTTCTGGTTACGAGTTGTTTTTGAGGAGAAATTTGGTTATACCTTTAATATTTGGATTAGGGGCATCACTAGAATTTCTTCTGTGGAATTCCATAGAAATTTGACTTGTTGAAGAAGTGCATGCAAATAGAAGAGGGAGTATCTTGAACTATAGTCTTTGACAATGGAAATTCCATCTCTTGTCCATGTGTCTGAGCTTTGTTTTCTTTAGGATGTATTCTTGGTCTCTCAAAACCAGAATTACACATGTACATTTTTGGGAAAATATGTCATAGACAGCATGTATGTGTTGTCTCCTGTAAATAATGGAATAGCTCTGCTAAATAGAAAACAGCTATGCTGTGGCAAAAAGAAAAGGCAATTTGTTTATTTGTAGTAATTTAGGAAATATGTAATACTTATTTGTAGAACTGGACAGTTAAACATTCATTAAACCTTCTGTGTAACGTCAATTTAGAAACAAATCATACTTTTCTGTGAAAAGAAAATGGGGGTATAATGGGTTTCCAGGAGGAGAATTATTCTTTTATTGTTTTTTTTCTGCTTTTCCCCACTCCCCTTCTGCAAAGTAAGGAAATAGAAAATAGAAATTTAATTCATGATAAAGAAATATGATTGTTTTAGCTAAGAAATATGATTGTTTTAGCTATGAAGTCCATGGTCTGTATTTTTGGTATTCAGAAAAGTAAAGTTTCCTTAAGCATATTTTCAGATTCACATAATTAATGTTCTGCTTTAGGCACTGAGATTAAGACTCTGTAGTTTTGTTTACTTTTATGTGACTGTAGATTATTGTGACTATGAAATGGTGTTCAGTTATAAAACATTTTAAATTATATTTAGTTGCCAAAGACCTCTACTCTGTCATTTCCTTCCTTGCTGTTATACAAGTGGAACAAAGCACATCCATTTCTCTGGTGTAAAAGCACTTGAATATTATTGCTGTTACTATTCCTCCAGAAATATTTTGTGGAAAATCAACTTCTTTTTTTTTTTTAATTTAATATTTACCTGTCTTTTCATTCCTTCTTTTTGGTTCTTCCTGTTTAAGGTGAAATTTAAATATGCTTATCTTACAATGGAAATACAATGTCAAAGGATGAATAAAATACTGGAAATTCAGTCTTACAGCACATGATCGTCTTATCTGGGCTTTAAACATTGTTTCTTTTCTTTACAGAATGCTGCCTTTTTATATGGCCTTGGTTTGGTCTACTTCCATTACAATGCCTTTCAATGGTAAGTTGGATTAAAGTTGTATCAGTATTGTGCAGTGTTTTATTAATAAGTGACTATTTCAATTCAGTTTGAGTCTACAATAGTTTAAATTTTTTTATAATAGTTACAGTGTTTGAAGAGATACTGTCCTGGGTTGCATATCTGACTTATTGTAACATGCCTGTGGCAACCACAGCAGTTGCTTGAAAAGGAAAACACAGACAGGAGAAGAATTTTAGCTCCCTTATAGTTTGATTCAGCAAGGAGGATGAAGCAGTGTAACTCAACAGTTTTTTGTGAATTGTTGTTATTGATAGTCAGTAGCCTGTGTTTTTTTTGGAAGCCCATTTACAAAAACCCCTCACTTTTCTCTTGTAAAAAAAAAAAAAAGTGGTGAAGTGGGATTGTTTTCATTTAGCAGTAATTTTTACATAGCTGTAAAATGTGAAAGTTTTGGATGTGAGAAGCAGTACACTCAGACTTGAATCTGAATGCTTAAAACTGATGTAAAAATGCAGAGTTAGAGTTGTAAATTCAGGCAGGGCTTTGGAAACTTTTGGGGCTGCTATTGAATGTGGGGGGAAGGGTTGGTTTTCAGTTGGGGTTTTGGTTTGGATTTGTCAGTGATGAGAGAGAAATAATGAATGTAATAGATTCGGTCACTTGGGTTCTATTGAAAGGTCCTCGAACTTCTATTGGGGTTTATTCTTGCACAGATACAGTTAGAGTCCTTGGAAAAAAGTCAGAAAGGTGCAATGTTTAGGTCAGTACTTTTTTACACTGTTGTTTAGCACCTTCCAGTGGGTGGAGCAGCAAAGTCAGGTGATTGTGAGGCCTAAGGATTATTAAATTAGAACTTTGAATTAATTTAGATTTTTCTTCTATGCCTTTAAGTAAGCTTGTTGAGAACATGAGAATAAATTGATGCCTAATTTATGTTGTCTTAACTGCATGTAGAGCTCTATGTTGAGCTGTAGAATAACCATATTTGCCATTTCATTCATACATTCATACAACAAAGTTATGTATAGTGTGGGACTAAGGAAGTTGTGTGTCATTAGAGTATTGGGTAGAATTTTTAGAAGAAGAAAATCTAACGCAATAAAATCTTACACCTTTGCGTGTGATTTTTTTGTGTGTGTGTGTGTGTCTGTTTTTAATCCTTTTGACTGCTTTCCCCCCACTTCACTAAGTTTTCTTGGGGGCGAGAGGAGTGGAATGTGTGGTTGTAGGTGTTAAGGTGTGACAAAATCATAATAAACTTGGAGGTGATAGCAAGTCATTTACAGAAGATATGTTCTTTGTAGATCTTAGTCCTCCACAGGATTTTCTTGCAGATTGCAAGGAGAATTCTGCTTCTTTCAGAGTGAAATGCTAGTCAAATGGTCTTATTTCCTGTTGTAGCTATTCTGTCAATCTTAGAGTACAAAAATCTGTATATTTTGGGCAGGTAGAGACCTCTAGACCATTTGATATAGTTTAAACTATTGTGCTTTGTCCTTGGAACTGGTTGGTTGTTTTTTTTTATCCACACCGCTTCAGGTATTCATGGATTTTATTGAGGGGCATGTACATAGCCCTCCTAAAAGGAGGGGGTAAGGATGTGCTTGAGGTTTTTTTCATGTCTTATATAAACAGGGATAATAAAAAAGCAAGTGGGAATAAGGTGAGTTTTATAATACTTGTTTGTATTTTTTACATTGGTTTTTAATTTTTCCAGCTTTCATAAAAGGAAGTGTTGGATTGGTTCCAAGGCACACATGCATTGTAATTCAATGTTGTACACTTCTCTGTATACTTAAGCAGTATTACAGCATTATATTAAGTACAAATCTTAGCTGATACATCATTTTATATTGATGATTTTATTTGACTATTCATCTAAGAACTGAAAGTTCTCAATGTACGTACAAATGTTTGCAAGAGTGTGATCAGACTAAACCTATTTACTGCAATTATTATGGTAACATATGACATAAGAGATTAGCTCCATAAATTGAATCAAGTATAGTAAAATAGGTCTTACGGATCTTAAGTTTTCATACTCTCTTCTTTTATGCCGTTTATCATCAAGCAGTAAATAAAGCAGCAGACTGATTTTTCCCTGTTATTTCCTTGTTTCTCAAGTAGGGTTAGAACACCAATATAGACACAGCTGAGATATTCACGTAACTTGAATAATCTCATAGTCTCTTTAGCTGTCTTTCAGATTGAACACTGAAAGAATTTCTGTAGTTTATCAAAGGCTGCCCTTCATTTCTCTGTAATAGCTGCACCAAAGTATTGTGTCTTGGATGCCAACTTTTCTCTTTTATTTTAGTAAGGATTCTGAACCTGACTAGTCTCTCATTTGCTGATTTACACTGAGTCTCTCCCAGATAAAAAGATGGAGTCCAAGCTCTGGAATTGTGTTCTGAAACTGGCTTTAACACCCTCTTTGGATTCCAGCATACCAGCCATGGTGCTCCAACACCAGCCTGCAGTGTTTTCTATGTCTGTTATTTTGCAAATTGCAGGACCATTTCCTCTTTCTGAGGAAAGACAACTTTACTGGAGACTAGATCAGTCACTCTTATAGTCCCATTGAGCATACTCTGAGGCTCCTCAGTCCAAGGCTCCCTTATCAGCTGTAAAAGTCAAGTGCTGCTACATAAAACTCAGTCCTTCAGGATTGACACTTTTGTGGGACACAGTCCTGAAGAAAGCCAGAGGCTAATGCAAAAGATGATCCAGATCCTTTTCCTTACCTCCATCATGGCTAAAGATGCAAGCTGCCTGAGGAAAATCTGTCATCTCTGACTAGAACTTTTTGGCCCTTCTATAGCCATGCTTACCAAAACAGAAGTGATGCCATCATCTATTTTGTCAAGCGATGTCTAGAACCACTGTCTCTCCATCTGGCTCCTTTAAAGTAATATCACAGCCAGCCCAGTCTGCACTGCTGTGTCCTGGCACTTCTGTAAACTGGGGTGTTCTGTATGCTGGAATTTCTCCTGTTAGCATAACGTGACTCCTTGGAACAGGAACCAAGGGAGTTCAGCACAAAAAGCTTTTTTTTTCCTCTTCAACTCTGATTCAGAATTGGATCTTGACATCAAGAAGACAGCAGCAGTCTCTCATTATTCTTATCTAATTCAGATAAAAACATTTAATGGGAAAGATGGAGCAAGCATATACTTCCATCTCCAACGTACAAGCACTGAGCAGCCTCTCCACATCCCATGTCTCCTGCTGCTGAATTCCACAACCCTCCAAAGGCCAAGCAGACAGCAGAAGGCAGCCCTCAATTATCTCCGGTACTGCATCTGATCTCTTGGTCACCATGCAGGCCTCCAGACACCTGAGAATCACTCTTCTCCTAAAAAGTCCTTTGAAGGCTTCAGTGAGGCAAGAGCATTCTTTTCCATGTACTTACAGGAAAACACACAAAACTTACCTTCAACTGTGAGATGGCCGTAGCACAAATCACATTGGACCATTTACGTGAGCTGAGGGAATCTGTCTCTCTCTTGCTCTCTCTAGCTGTCATTCTCTTTCATCTTTTTCCAGGAAATGAATTTTGCCCTTCTCACAGTCATACTGAAATAGTAAGGCAGCTGTTTAAACTGCTTTTAAAGTGCCCAGGTCTGCAGTGGAACACAAACTTTTTTTCAGTAGTTTTGTGCACCGTCAGTACTTCATGCCTTATTCATTGACCCAAGAAACTATTGTTTCATGGTGGTTGCTCTTTGCCTGTGGGAGAGTCCTGTGCTGCCGAGGTCTGTTCTTTGCCCTTCTTTGCTTCCTTTACCAATAATTTTTTGCTTTGGTTTGGTTTGGTTTGTGTTTTTTTTTCCCACAGGCAAGCTGTTAGTAGTGGAGTAGGATTTGTTCTTGATGGAGTCATTTTTTTTTCCTAGCAGGACCAGATCCTTCAGTTGGTTCCCCATCTGTTTGTGTCAGTGGTTGGTAGATCCAAGGAGCTGGGCTTTTTGACCCATAAGAGTAGCTGAGTGTGTAGCCAGGTGTGTAGGAATGCAAACCATCTATTGGGGACCTCCTTCACTTGCATTGGGAACGCCCCATCCATCATGCAGATAGCAACCACTGGACTACTTCATCAAATGTTATGTCTGCTCTGAATGCCTCCAGGTATTTAAGTAGTTTGTGCTGTTGCGGAGGGCAAGCAGCATTTGTTGAAATAGCCCAGTGGTTGCATTTTGTGTGAAGGGCTCTGAGATTCTCCCAACTGACAGTGACATTGCATTGATAATTAGCAGTCTGTGGAGTTCCTGCTTTGGAAACACCTGCAAAGGAAACTCCAGGAGGGATATAATTTGAGAGCAGGAAAACGGCTTCTTTATCAATAACTTGTGGTCTTTAAGGTGTATGCCTCTTTGATGCTTCTTTCCCTGTTTTGTCGGTCTTTTCAGTTGGCCTGGTATTTGTAGTTAGCTTCATAAGGAGGGCAGAATTTAAGCACACACAATGTAAATACTGCTTTTTCAAGTTCTTCTTAGTTTTAGATGGCTGAGTTTATATATGTATTTTTCAGGTATATAAAATGGGAATGTACATGTAGACCACACATACTAATTGTAATTAACTGTTAACAAAATGGTAATTAACTTTCTCTTTTGTTGTCTGATATTTCTGTGGTTTTGTATCAAACATTCTTCCTGGATTGATGAAAACACTACCTGCTAATGCTGGGAAAAACCCAGTACTCTCAGTTGCTGTTCTAGAGAAATATTTAAAGACTTTGCTGCTCAAAATATTTCACCATTCAACTGTTACAGTCCCATGGATAGAGGAGTGGTATTTAAAGACTGTAAAATTATTTCATAAAATTTCAGTGTCCTGACTACTGCTGTATACAGACATTTTGTTTACATTCAAACTATGATTATGAGTTTCAAATAGAAATTTGTCCTTTATAGTAATGTGTCATTTTCAGCAGTGAGATTATGAAATGACATGAGACTTCGAATAGGTGGTCAGAAAATTGAAAGAGGATAAAGAATAAGAAAGAAAAAATAAAACAAGTATTAATTTTTGAATAGTTAAATCAATGCTATTTTATATTCTTTCACGTAGTTCAAAGCCAATTTTATTCACAGCCTATTCAAGTAAAACCTTCCAATAAAAGTCTTGTGAGAGTTCACTAAATGTTTAATACGATCTTCTATTAATTATTATTCAACTGCTTTCTTCACTTTCGTAATGGTAGGCATTGTTGTATAAATGAGTGGGTGGAAAGATAGCTGCAGTATTGATTTTGGAAGTCTTGATTTGGAGATGATAGATTCATGTAATTTTTTTTTCTTTTTCTGAATTACTGTAGCAGTGCTGTGCAAAATGTAAGCCCAGAGGTGCTTTTCATTCTCCATAGCGTCTGTTTTCCAGTCCCATTTTCAAGTGTTAGATAGCCTTTTCTTCCTGCTAGTGGAAAAGCTCCCAAGCTTAGAGAAAACTCTTATTTTAGACTCAACCAAAATTGGTTTTTACAAAGAAGTTGGTCAGTATCTTCAGAGAATAACCCAAAAGTTGTCTCTTGCTGAATTTAGACTTCTGACATTTCTGTAGTATGAGAGCTCCCAGCCTTTCATTTGATGATTTATCCTTTGGACTAATGTATGTTTAGTCTGCTGAAAGATTAAAATGAAAAGCTCTGTCTGTTCATGAAGGCCAGTTAATTAGTGGTGAAGACTAATAACATATTTGAGGAAGGCTGTGTGTCATCATCTCTGAAGGGAGCTGTTAGCCTCTTAAGCCAAGTCCTCCTTGGTATGTGACATCATTAAGCAATTAGCTTATATCTGCTCTTCCGGTTTTGGTCAAACGATTCGAGAGCTTTGAGGGAAAACATCCGAGTAATTTAGATGCCTTGTATCCTCTAGACCCAAACCGTTCTGGATGTAAACTTGGGCAGAGGACAGAAACAGGATTAGTGATGTTTCAGAGCAAGGAAAGATCTGTACAAGAACCGAGTGACTCCTGTATCCAGAAGGCTCAACTCGAGCAAGGCCTGAGGAACGGCCCAGGAAGGAGTGCAGTTATCAGCATTGAGCCACATTCTTTCTCATTTCCTTTTACTCTACTACATCATGTACTCCTACTTTCTACTTCTTTTCATGTCCACTTCCTTCAGTGTTGTACCAACCCGTACCAAGCCCTGATATTGTCTGCATTGGATGTTACTGAGCACTTACAACTGCAATGGATGCCAGTGGTGTTGCAGATGTTTTGCTATTGATGTTGTTAAGGGGCTGAGTCTGGAGATCTGGGAATGGCACTGGGAAACAGGCAGCCCCAAAATAAAGCTAGTTTCTACTGTAGTCCGAGCTCTTGATGTCGCCTGTAATGTTGAGTCCATTGCTGTTTTGTTTAAATGTTTCCCATGGGCAAAATTAGATCAATACTAATTCAGCTATGATATAGAATTGCTTGTCTGTCTGTAAAAGTTGATAAGTAAATGTGTTTCCAAGTTAGAGTGTTTTATTCTATGAAAATTCTACTGGCTATTTAAAAATCATAGTTACCCATCTAGACATGAACACCTACCACTGGTAGAAGTTGTTGAAAATGCTTCCTTTCAGATCACTTTATTTGTGAAATTTCGATGATGCCCTTTTTCACAGTAGTGGGGGAAGTAATTTGTATTTGTTACTATCGGTGATTGTTATCTTGGAAAAACTGAATTGCATAATTGAAATGGTAAGATGCAGGCCAATATTTTGAATGGAGAAGATAAAATATCCATTTTTTTTAGTTAGAAAAGCTGCTTTGGGGAATATTTGGTATATTCTCATGACATTTTCTCCTTAATTTACTAATGTGTTACACTACATTATAAATATAAATTTATGTTCCCAGACAGAATTCTCTTTTAGCTTTTATTGTGGCATCCAAGGATACAGAATTTAAGCTGCAAGCAAGACACTGACCCAGGTGTCCCAAGCATTTTGAGTGCATATGGATTCATTTGGAAATGTAAATCCATCACATATTAGAAACTGACAGAAAATTTCTAAGTAGGATGTCTTTCACTGAACTCTATCAGTGTGTCTGTTCCATTGCCAAGTCAATGCAATGGATGGGAGCAGTCAATACTCCCTGACTGTGCTCCTTTGAATTTAGCCTCTCAAGGAAATAATGCCCTTAAAGCATCTCTGCCTTTCCTCCCACAGCCATCAGTTTACGAGTGATCAAATGTGTCTGAAATGTACGTTACAATATTATTATTTAGCTTTTAGCATGGGAACTCTTAACAGTGTCTTAAACCAAAAATCTCTGTACTCTTTGACTTGGTTGTTTTCATATATTTTTCCAAGCATCTATCAAAGTGGTTTGGAAAGCATGCCTGTACTTCCTGCATAGGTTGTGTCTCAGGGAGTGATGTCTTGTCCTACTAATTTTCTTCCTCCTCGTACATTTTGGGCTTGTCTTCATTGGAAAATTGTGTTGAGTTGCAACATAATCTCAAAAGACTCATGGTAACTACTAATGTTGAACCTGACTACACAAGCAGCTTAGACAAGGACGATTGGTGTTGCCATGTTGTCTGAAGAGAGATAAACCTTCCACAAATCTCATAGAGGATGTCTGTGAGTAGCAGGTTCTGTGGTAAAAGTGACACAGTCTTTATATGTTGTCCACTGATGATAATTTTACTGGTTTTTAAGTGCTGTGTTTTCTGAAAGACAGGAGACAACATTCTTGTTCTTTTGAATGAATGACAGTATATATTCAAACTGAATTTCAAAACTGTCCTTAAAAGTCGGTTGTTATATTTGTGGCTTTGTTTAACTCAGCTGTGGCAACGAATAATATTTCCTGTTCAGTAAGCAACAGACTATGAAAATATTATTGTCTCTTACAGTTTCTCTTAAGCTGTGGTTGGTTTTTTTTGTTTGTTTTGGGTTTTTTTGTTTTTTTTTTAGAAATTCAAGTTTCAGTGATCCTTGCAAATGAGACGTGACATAGGGGAAATATAGAAAGGCTATTTTCTGACCAAGGAAGCTAGCTAAAACGTGAAGAATGTGAAGTTCACAAAATGTATATAAGCATGGTCACAATCTCCCACATGGCATAGAACCACAATGTCTTTATTCCTGACTTTTGTCTGCTCTTTGATAAGCACCATGGACCCTGGTTTTCTTCTATTTTAGAACTTAGGATACTGTCTTTTATCAAGATGCAAGTAATGGATTTTAAATACCAGCTAACATGCTGGGTACTGTATTAGAATTAAGACATAAAATTTGTACTTTGGCGTAACAAAAAATGTGCCGATATTTAGTGATCAGTCCAGTTTTTGGCTTTTCAGTTTGAACAGTGCTTTACAGAGATTAGATGAGATCTGAGAGATCGCTTAGCTGATCCAAGTTTGTCTCTTTTGTGCTTCAACTGCTCATTTTCCTTGTGTTAGCAGAAAAGTAGGGCACCAGGTAAGGAAAGCCTTTCTGAAGGACTGTGGTAGAGGAAGCTTCAGTTCCACAATAAAAAAGTTGTATTTTTTTTAATGCTCTCAAGTTGTATTTAAACAAGTCAGATAATGCATTAGGCACAGTTTTGTTGCACTGTCTAGAGGAAGTTCTGTGCCTTTGGTTTGCTCTGCCACCAAGAATAAGAAGAGCCTGTAAGAATTCTAGAGAATAAGTGGGTTTGATGATGGAATTAAAAAATGATAATGTATGTGTTTTGTCAATAAAAAGGTCTATGAAAAATATTTATTGAATTTCCCATTGCAGCTGTTATCCTTATAAATAACACTGCACTTGGAGAGTAGGAATTAAATCAATTTGGCTAAACATTGTGTGCTTTTAGGCACTGTGGTGCTCCACAGTGGGTACGATTCTCCCCATAGGCTTACCTGTCATCTGCCTGCTCAGTGTCAATCTCTGGGGTTGCTTAGGACAGTGAATGGGGCCGGGCTCCCTGGCATGGGTGCTTGGATCCTACCCTAAGTGAGACTGATTCTGATTTCTGTCATTGTACGAGCAGTGATATATGTGAAGATCTTTTGTTTCAACCTGTCATTGGATTTCAAGCAAGATAACACAATGAATCTTAGCTTCTTTCTCAGTTTTTCTGTGCATTTAAACCTATTATCTTTTAGCTGCGTTACAGCTGTCCTAATTTTATGCAGTTGGCCTGAGAGGCAAAAGAGTCCTGTTTAGAATCACACTCTTTCCACTTGGAAGATACAGTTGTTACATAGCATTTTTTAATCTGGTAGAGTGCCATCATGGACAGGGGCATGTGTAGAGTGGATTTAAAGGTAAGGAAATAGAATCAGAAGCCATCTTCACCTGTCATGGGAGTATGAAAAGCAAGATAGAGTGGGAGGAGGTGGCAGGTTTTCATATCTGTGTTTTCCTGGAGGTAGTTGGATGACCAGAAAGTAATGGAGCAATAGGCATTAGTTGAGTCCCTGCACAGTGCTGGTGCTGTGCAATGGAGGAACAAAGTGGAAAGCGGAGCAGGTTGGTGCAACAGAAGGAGATGTGTGTGATCTCTTCTTTTAGGCGTTCTGTTCTGCTGCTGCTCTTGGAGGTCTGCACTACCTCGAATCAAAAGCAACCTGGCAGTTAGTAGTGGCATGATCACTCTGTTGTTCTAAAGTTACACTGATTTTGTTACTAATTCCTGAGTCATCCTTTCTGAAATGGCAGATACTTTACTGTATTTCATGCAGCAGATTAGTTTATCTAAATTAATAGAAAAGATTAGACTTTCAAGTATACCTGGATAGGTGGAGTACAAAATTACCCAGTCCTTGAAGAATCAAAAGCCATGCATTGAAAACATTGCATGTAAACCATTATTTTGACTTCTTCTGTAACAGTTTTGTTCTTCTGTAACAGTGCTTTCTGATCCACTTTCTGTTAGTCATATAAATAACATTGATTATACAGTAGTGCTTCAGTAAAAAACAATTTTTTAATCTTTTTTTTTTTTTTTCCAGGGCAATTAAAGCATTTCAGGAGGCGCTTTATGTTGATCCCAGCTTTTGTCGAGCCAAGGAAATTCATTTGCGACTTGGGCTTATGTTCAAAGTGAACACAGACTATGAGTCTAGTTTAAAGGTAGGTTTAAGTCCTTTCAAATTGAATCAACATTTGTTACAAGTTGTGTTACACCTTAAAACTGCAAGGAATAGCTTATAGCAGTTAAATCCTACCTGCTTTAGAAATAGAAGCGCTTCAGTATGAAGCACCTTAGTCTAAAGACTGAGTAAAGGTAGGATTTGAGGTGTGTTAGTTGCTAGAAGTTCTTGGAAAAGCCCAGCAAAATTATAGATGAGCACTGCTACTCCAGCAGTCAAAAATTTGGTATAGGGCTCTTGTTAAAATAATCTATTCTGGGAGGAGGCTGAGGATGTACAGAAAGATGGAAGAAAAATAAGAGAAGAACTAGCAGCTTAGATTTCTTGATGTTTGCTCTTCCCAATCCCCAGCTGCACTATTGTAAACTGGAAGTTCTTAAAAATCATTAAAAATAGAAAGCTTTTATGCAAAATAATGTCTCATATCAATTTTTTATATTGTTTCTACTTTTCTAGCAGTTAATCCTTCTTTTATTTCCTGGTTTAAGAGTCAGCTTCTAAGGCAACAATTTCTGGCTAATCGGTTAGAAATGGTTTGTGTTACAAACAGTACTTTGTTTCTTCTGTACTCTTTTAAATTATTTTTACTGCTTGCATTTTTTTTTGCTCTCCAATTGTAATCTATCATTTTATCTCCCTCCATTCAACATGTTTGCCCATTTTTTTCCTACTTCCATTTTTCTACTCACCATATTCTTTCCTTCCTGACCTCTAAATTTAGGTATGTATTTCTTGGAAAAAGGAAGTGTTCTTTACCGGAGTTTCATGTTGTGTTGAGAAATACACCTGCAGGGTTGAGAATTTTGTAATTCATAATTAAGTTTAATTTATTTTTCTGCATATTAATATATCCTAAAACTAATGAAAACATTGTATGTTTTGTTTTCAAGAATCTTGTGGCTTCCTTTTCCTGGCAGATTGTTTTCTTGAAAGTTCTATTTGTGAGGCTATAAGAATCACATTGTCCAAGATTTGAAAGAGTAGAGTGTTACTCTCAATTTTTCCTTTCAGTATTTGTAATAACAGGAAGCACTTCTCTCATCAAGCTTCCTTTTTTCACCGAGTCCAAGTCTTGATGTACAGAGACCAGTGGAGTTGGAAATTGTGATTAGAGAGGATGATATTGAATAGGAATAGGAAAGATTCAGTGCAATGAATGGCAAAGAGAGCAAAGGGAGGTAGAGGTACATCACTGAGTGGGGAAAGTGAGTATATGTGAGTTTGAGTGGTCCTATTTCCTTGTACTTTGGCACAGATTTAGTATTCCCTGTTGTGAGAAACAGGGAATAAAAGGAGTGCTGAACAATTACATTTTGGTTTTATTTTTAAAGAGGTATTAAGGACAACATGAGAGTGAATTTACAAGGAGGTAGTAAACTTGTAATCAAGTAGTGGAAAGAACTTTTACATTGTAGATTGTAATAGAAGAAAATTATCAATAACTTTTTCCTGTTGTGCCATGAAACATGCAATTCTGTCACTGAATCAAGTATTTAAATAGATATTATGAGAAATCAGTCTGAACGGTTGACCGTGTTTGATCTTCACAACTTTGCAAAATAAAAAGCTCACTGATCACAAGGATTTTGAGTATACAGAACTTTTAGTTTTCAATAAACCAACTAGGGATGAGAAAAGCACCAAAGTAGTATTTTGAAAATAGAAATAAATTAATCTTATGTAACACAGAATTATCATGATTCCATTGCTTTTATGTCCAATGTGACTAAGTCACTTAAGAAAACAAAAGGCAGCAACAAAAACAGCTTAGCCTAGGGCTGAGCGAAGATCCTCAAAAGGGTGATAAAATAAATGTGATGAGGGGCGGGGTTATGTTAAGAATAGTTTCACATTGTCCTTATGTCAATATAACTGCAGGTTGTTGCTAAAAGGTTGCCTCATTTTTCACCTTGCAATCCTGATTGTGTTGTTTGGCACCCTCTGCTGCATTGGATCATGTTTTTCCATTTTCAGACTGAGGTGGAGCAGCTCATGCTGACATGTGCTAGATCCCAGTTGCTAGATCTAATGCAAGGTAGATGGCAGGAGTGTGAATGGGGAAGGAGGAGGGAAAGGTGTATTATCCCCTTCTGCTACAAAACCTATTATGAAGCTGTACTCTAGAATTATCGACTGAAACACACAAGGTAGAGTTTCTGGTTTGCTTCTTTTGCTGGGAGGTTGCAGTCCTTAACAGAGAATCAACAACAGTGAGGAGCAAGAAAAAAAAAGACCGAGTGGGGCAATCCACACGGTCGTGAACAGTTTCAACTGTGTTCAGCTCAGCTGTGGATTTAATGTACAGTCCTGAGACTGATTTACTTTGAAAATACAATGTTACTGATGGAAACATGTCAGCTTATACATCAGAATATATCAATTGTGGAGTAGGCTAAGTGGAACAAACAGGGCAGTAACTTCTTTAAAAGCCTATCTCATTGATCCCTGAGTTGAGGTTTAAAAAAAACACCCTCAAGCGTGAGTGACAAGAATATGAGAGGCTAGTCGGAAAATACTTAGTGAAGAGAACAAAATGAAGTGCTGGTGCGGTGGTTATGCACAAGCATGGGAAGAATAAAATGACGAACAGATGATGAAAGAGTGTGGAAGGATGTTTTCACAGAATGTCTGTCTTGTTCTCTGAGACTGAATGTCTCATCTTTCCACAGAAGATAAGTAATCCAAAATAATGAAAAGACAGAGTTGTCTTGTTGTGCCTTTTTTGATTTTGTGGACCTTGTTAATAGGATTTAGGATTTTAGAGGGTGGTTATGGGACTTAGAATCCAGCCTGCTAGTGACTGGCCTTGGACACAGACCCTTTCCCTGGGGCTCTGTGTTACATATTCCATAGCCCAGTTTGAGCTTCCTATTTCACACTGGGGCAGCCAGTGGAAGTAACTTTTCATCTGATATTCACTTGTGACTGGTCTGGATTTCACAGATTATACCAATGTTGCATTAATGTACTTTGAGATATCATAATATTTTTGATAGTATTTAAACATTCATGTTAAGTCGGTAATTGCTAAGATAAAACCATTGCCAACAGATGAGTCATTGTCAGAAAGAGTCTTCAGGCAAAGGGGGAAAATGGGAGTCTGAAGGTCATATATCCCATGTTTTTCACGATTTTAGACCATTAACATAAATCATTTATATTTTATGTAAGCAGTTTAAGCAAAAAATTAATTTTTACTATTTTAAGATGTTGATGATCAAGGTAATTACTGGAGTGCTGTTTAACAAGCATAAAATCAACTTTTAGTGTTTTTTCAAAATCAATTACTGCTTCTGCATGTTTTTAACATTGCTACAGTTAAGGCTTGCAAATTACTATGAGAACTCTTGGCTGCTCCGTTATCCTGTTGCCATAAACTCTGGCAAGAACACCAGTACTGTTGAAAATTACTTGGCCTTCAGGCTTACATTAAAAGGAAAAAAAAAAAAAGCAACCAGCCTTTCTAATTGAACAGAACAGAAAACAGTCCTTGTGTAACCTGGCAGTTAGGGCAGTGTTACCTTCAGTGGGGATACATGAAAGCTGAATTTGCCATATTCATCAGACAAGTACAAAAAATTAATTCCAAAATCAACTGTCAATGACTCGGGAAGGGGAAAAAGGGAGATTTTATTATTGATTTATTATAGCAGCAACATCCTATTAAGCTTTACCTCGCAGTCCTAACCTTTTCACACTTTACTATGTGTCCTGCTCCTCTTTATCTGTTTGCCATTTCATATGAACAACACTAGGAATACTATGTTTGATGGTGTCAGCTGTGGTGGTGCCATGATGATCCGACAGGAGAATAAAGAAAAATCTCTAGGAATATAATATATCTTTTTATTAGTTTTGTAAATGTAGGTGGAAAAATGTTTAAGCATTTGAGTAAGCGCCACATTATTTCTGACATGTCACTTGCTATCCTAGTAATTTTTCTATTTATTGAATATTTTTTTTCAGCTTTAGCCTTCATTCTCAAACATATATGTAATCATCCTGTCTTATGCATGTGTCTCAGTTCTTCTCTTAAATACTTCTGAATCGTAACCAATTTCTAGCCAATAAGTCAGAATGAAAAAGATTTCAAGTTGTGGATGCCCCATCCCTGGAAGTGTTGAAGGCCAGGCTGGATGGAGCTTTGAGCAACCTGCTCTAGTGGAGGTGTCCCTGCCCATGGCAGGGGGGTTGGAACTTGATGATCTTTAAGGTCCCTTCCAACTCTAACCATTCTATGATTCCTGTGCAACATGTTGCCCCACAGCCATTTGAGCTCTGTGAGCTGAGGACCGTGTGATCTGCTTGGCTTGGTCCACAACAGAGGTGCTGGGTTATGGTTCTGGTCTGATGGGACATGACTGTTCCATCCACACAGGAGTTGCTGTGCATTGGGCAATCCTGATTCCTCTCATACAGCCAGAAGCTGTATGCAGAGCTGGGTAGAGCACAAAGGGGGAACTGGGTTTGTTGCACGGGACCATTTACATGCATGAAAGAGAAGCTGAGGAAGAAAAGAAAAATTACAGGTTTGGTATTATTTAGTTCAGTAGTTGGGTTACGGTGGAAAGGGCGGCTATGGGAAACCAGTCTTCCATCTGGTGCTCATTCTGCTTGGTAAAGTGCCATACTTTGCTATCGGTGGCAAATTAGTGCTATGATCCTGAAAGCCCTTTGAATGTAAAACTCATTTCACTTCTAGGGAAAAAAAAATCTTAGTTTTTCATATCTATTAGAGTGATAACATTGAGGGAATTAGAAGGATAACATTGAAGGTGGGTGTGAGATTTTCTGTGGGTTTGATGTTGTAAGATGGTGTTTTGTTTGAGAGGTTTTTTGTAATGAGTGGTCAGTAGGGACTCTGGACACAAGCAGGTTATTTTATGGCAAACCAAGCTATGTTTTCCTCTGGGAATTTTGTTTGTTTTTTAAATATTGCAGATGCATCCTGTGCCCAGTAACAAAACCTTTAGAAGAATGAGAACTAAATTACTTAAGTTTTCAATTATATGCCTTTTAGTAGAAATACTGATTCTGCCTTTCACTTTGAGAAATTTTTGCTCCTTATTTACACAAAGCACCTATCCCCTAGTAGTTTGCTGCAGGCCTATGCTTTGATCTTGCCCATAAATCATCAATTTAAATACAATTTTAATTTTTTAATTATTTTCCTAAAGATTCTCATTTGCTAGTAATGTTAAGACATACTGGTTATATTAGAATAAGAAAAAGTCTGTGAAAGAATTAGAATTTATTGGGAAAATATGCATGAATTACATGAATATGCATGAAATATACAAAAAATTAAATACTGATATACAGATGAACAGCTTGAAGTACTTATTTATAGTCAGTCAGACACTTTTCCATCACTCATTCAAATAATTCTCCTGTCTATACATACATCTTTTTGAAGATATTTTTAGCTACTGCAGCTAGTGTATGCCAACATGTAGCTGTTATAGCCATATTGTTCAGTTGTTTATGTTCTTTTTCTCAGTAATAAATAAAAATGTAACTATGAAAGTGAAAATTTGTGTTTTCAAGCCTTCAGGTGCTGTTTCACAACCTAGTTATCTTCCATACGTGCTTAGATTAATAATTTTTAAGCTTAAACATCTTCAATTGAAACCTTATGTATTTATTCTTAATTATTAAAGAAAAAGTAAGTAGTCAAAATACATAAAATTATGAGAAGTTTTAAAATCTTATGTCTAGTTTTATGTCCGTAATTCTACCAGAAGCTAATCAGCGACATTTTTAGGTAAAAAAGAAAGCAAAGGGCTTTAGCTACTGTGAGGTAGATATTAGGATTTCAAGCACTTCACCTAAAAAGCATTTTGTAGAAAGCAAGAAGAAATGAGTCAAAAGATTAATTTAATAAAAAAAGTAAGTGGATGGAAAACAGCATTTGGGAATGAAAGTGTTCTCTAAGTCTTTGTAGTTTGCATTTGCGTACGATGGAGAGACATGTACAGGAAGTAAAAACATGAAAGTTCTATATCACAGCATGGATATCAAACTGCAAGAGAGTTATTAGTGCAACTGGTTTTGACAGTGGGTCATGGTATCACAATGTCTGGCTACAGAGTATTTTCTTTTGTTCTCTCTTAGTTTTGCTTGTTTTTTGAGTCATTTTGGAGTTTTCCTAGAAAAGAAGACTGTAGGTGTATTTTAGAAAGGTCATGATTACAAAGAGGAATAAATGCTAAAGTTGAATTTAACATGCTGTGTGGCGTCTTCTGTCGGTTTTGGGGTAAAAAAGAACAAACCATGAGAGGAGAAACAGTTGAGCGTTCAAGCTAATGAGTGTTGGTGCTGGTATGCTTAACGTCATCTGTGGACCTTCTCCTCGTGAGAGAGGTATCTTGGTTCAGGTTTATTAGCTGTAACTAACTGAAAGATTGGTTTTGGGGTCAGCCAGTAGTAGCTAGCTAAGCATACTGGCTTGGTAGCCACAGGTACCCAGCAAGGATTATGCTGTGAGGCAGAGAGCTGCAGGTCCTGAAGCCACCCCAGCTCGGGGTGGTGCGGCTCCCTGGTGATGCTGGTGGTGCAGCAGCGGGGACGAGCTTCCCGCTTGACCCCCTCTTACCATGGCACTTTGTTGCTGCTGGCAGGCCTTCTGACTGCTAACCCATTGCTAAATTCTGATGTTGCACAAATAATGATAAAACGTACAGGCAACGTGAGCGTTAAGATTTATAAAAAATCACTGTGGTGTGCTATGTAAGATGTTGGTCAGTAAATTCAAATGCAGCTGCCTTCTGGCTAGTGCAAATACAGCTTTTCTGATCTTCCTGTTTGAAAAGAGCTTTTCACTTACAGCTAGTCAAAACAAGAGATTCTTCTGAACATACTGCAGTTATTCAGTTTATCTGTATATGTGGCCTTTGTTTCTTCTGTCCTCAAGCAGCCGCCTTCTGCCCTGTCCATGTAACAGTTTTCCTCTGTCTTAAGGGTTGTTTGTTGGTTTTGGTTGTTGGTTTGGTGTTTTTGTTTTTGTTTGGTTTTTTTTTGAATGTTGGACAAAAGTAAGGGAGCGTTTACACTGCACAGACGTTCATTTTAGGAGATGAATTTTCAGGGAGCTGAGGAGAGGCTGTAGCGTGGAGCCGTGAGCTGAGGCAGCAGCGCATAGAGCACGTCCTCTCCTGACCCCTCTCTCTCCCTCTCCCCTCCATGGCCCCAGGCGGGCCTGGCAAATGGAGGCCTGGCGCCCTGCCACCAGCCCTGCCACCGGCAGGTTACGCAAGGCCTTCTGTGCCCTACTTCTCTGAACAAAGGGCTGCTCTGAGGAACACAGCCATCATCACACCTAGGTCACATAGGCAGGAGCAGCCATCTCCTGACATAATTTTACTGAGTCATGATGGAGCTTTCCTTCATGGTAAGTCTGTGGGAGAGTCGTCAGGTTTCAAGTGATGGCTTGCCTTGCTTGCTAAATAAATGCAGAATGGGAAGCTATTAAACTTGCTAATGTTGTCCTCCAGAGGAGGAGGGAGTAGAATCGCTATTTTGAGGTCTCAAGCTTGGATGTAAACAGAGACAGTGCACTTGCACTAAGAAGAAAGCTGTTCGTTGTTGGTTTTTTTTTTCTTTTTGTGTTGGTCACTTATTGATTAAATAAACAACAAAAACCTGGGCGCTTGCCTCTTAAATTGTAAAGGACTAATTTGTTAGGAGAACTGATGTTAGTTCTAGTAGTGAAAACATATTAAGTTACCTAAATTGGGGTCATATTGCAATTATTTTTACTACCAGACCTAATGCTTTTATTAGTTCTGTTTATATTAAATCCACCTTACTTCTGATCCTTGGAAAGGTTACCTTCGAAATTGTTTCCACAATCAGAGGCAAGTCAAGGACTCCAGAGACAAAATAGGCTGTAGATAATTGCGTAATTACAGATGGCTACAAATCAAGGTATACTATGACTTGAGCTGCAGCTCTTGAAGAGAGCCTGTTACTTTTTAACATTCAGAACACTGCCTTCTAGGTAAATCCTCTTACTCAGGATTTGAATTTCTATAGACTGCTGTCTGCCTTGAGGTATTGTATGTCGTCTCTGAACTGCAGCGGCCTCTCCTGCATAATAACTATTTCACACAGCAGTAGCCAGCTTCAGTACTGCAATATTTGAGAGAGGTGCAGATGTTTGCTAGCCGCTTCTGTTTGTTGCAGAAATGGAAGTTGGAAAATATTACTTTTTTTGGTGCTGGTAATTGTGATTAGTGGATCTGCTTTTGGCTGATGAGGTTTATGTGTTAGAATGCATGCATGGTTTTTTTTGGTCTTGATTTTGAATACTGAACGGGGAGCTATGTATTATTTATCTTGTGAGACGTGTAGGTTTGCTTGTATATGTGCATTTCTAAGGTTCTCAGTTTGAAAGATTCTGAGTTTTCTGTGTATTGCTTTGTGATAATTGTTTAGTGCAAATGGTTTATTTTGCTGTAGTTACAGGCTCCGGTTTATCAATTTCTTTACTGTTTGTAGCTTAGTGAACAGTGCAAGCAGAAATTTACTGCACAGAAAATTTTCATAATGTGGATTTTGAAATTTAGAAGTCAGCTAATATAGCAGTAAGAATTTAAATTTTTAGGAGGCATCGCTGAGAATATTCCTGTTGTTTTTATTTTTTTTTACTGTACAGCACTGATACTGCTGGCATATTTAAATATTAAAATGGTTAGATATTCTTATATGGTTATCTGCTTTATCTCAGTGAGTCTAACTGCAATAACCCTTCTGAAAAGCTACTACAGAACAGTTGTCAATTGTTTCTCTTTAGATCTGCTTATTTTCTATAACAACATTGCTAGGTGAAAGCAAATATCTGCCTTTCTGCTTTATCTTTTCATATTAATTATTAGTGACAGTGCAAGATGACACATCTGTGCAAAAAGGATTTTGTACCATTTAGATTGGTATACTCAATATACAGGCCAAAGTATATAGGTCTGTTACTTTTTTTTTTCTTTTGTCAGGCAAAATGCAAAATAAAGTAGAGCATTTTATTTTTATTTAGTCTTTTTTAAGTTGCCTGCTTAGTAGAATCACTATGGTAACCGACTAACGGATGTCTCTGAGGCACACAACCTGCATTGCAATGTAAGTGAGGGGAGATTTTAAGTTGTCTGACTGCTGAACAGTAGAAGAAAGAACAGGCAAGGCAGAGAAATAACCTGATATTTAATATGTATAAGCTATTATTTAATTCTTGCTCTAACGTTAAAAAGTTATTTTACAAGTAATGTATATTTGAGTACATTGTTTTCTGTGCTTTTTCTGGGAATGATATTGCTAAAATGTTCATTAAAAATCATAGATTTGTGTTACCATTTGGGTTTGTTTCCTTTTTTAAAAGCTGTTATATATTACAAATGATGTTGATAGAAGTCGGTGAGGATGTAAGCTGCATCACTGTGCCTCGCAGAGCTAATCAGAGCATTCTTTCTTATGCTTTGCTATGCATAATACATTAATTTTCTAATAATTTTTCTGTTTAAAATGTTTATTTAGAAACTTGGTGATCTGTTAAACTCTTCTTATAAATCTTTGAGGTTTGTATTATATAGACATACTATACGTGAGGTATTATTAGCACCATGAGGAGAGTTGTATAGCTCTGAGTATGACAATACTCAGTGTCATAGTGAGTTGCATATACATCCATTAATAAGGATTTTTTTTTTTTCCTTCACAGCTACATTAATAAGCTCCTGATGCCACCTAGTTTGGCATTCTGTACAGCTGGAGCTAAATTATCATTTTTGTGCTAGCAAAATAAAATATCACTAATATTTTGTGTATTAGAAGCCGCCTGAGACTGTATTTATTAACAATATTATTTTATATGCTACCTCTTAGGTTCCTATATTCCTAGGCCTTATTCTCTATTGAATCAATATATTATTCCAGATTCTATACAGTGTAGGAATTTTCTGAAGTTTATGAAAAAGTTCAAAGGCACTTCAGTGTCTATGCCTGTGTTTAACACGCTTGGTTGTGTTTCAAACTGTAAATAGTGATCACTAATTAGCATGGCACTTGTGAAATGATTGGTCACATCCAGGTTTTCTGGCAGACAAACTTAATTTCTCTGCTTGTGTGACTTTCTAAAAGAAGGAAGTATTTGGCTCAGAACTTCAGAATGCAAGATGTTTTGAAAGATATTTTTCGTATCTCTTGAGGAAAAGTAAATAAAAATAAAGAATCTTTAATATTTAACTGAAGTTATCTTAACTATCTTGAGGAGAGGCTATATGAACTTATGAACTCCATATGAACCCATGTTTCAATGTAAAGGTATTCATTTTAAGTGCTTTTTCACAAGAGATCAATTTTTTAAAAAGACTTCACTCAATCTGAAGGAAGAACATTTTATTTTTCTAGATAGACAAATTGAGAGCTTCGATGTTTATCTCCATCAGCTATATTCGTTCGCAGTTACGTATTCTGAGGAAAATCTGATCTTCCCATTTTAATCATTCATTTGATGGTCAAATAATTCTTCCAGATGCTATCTCAATTATTTTGTGAAGGTATCTGTTGCCATCTTACATTACTAGAAGCATTGCTGATTCTGCAATAGAAAACTTTCATTTAGTAAACAGTTGAAAAGAAATGGAAAATTTTCTTTAAGACACATGATCAAATGCAGTATTGATTTTTCAAGTACAAAATTGATTTATTCTTAGTAATTTGCCAAAGTGCTAGCATTACTTTGTTTGAAAAGCAAATAATTCTTTTTTTTTTTCAGCATTTTCAGTTAGCTTTGATCGACTGCAATCCCTGCACTTTGTCTAACGCTGAAAGTAAGTAACCTATTAGTATTTCAATTTATTTTGTTTCAGATTTTTTTTGTCTTATGCTCACAACTGTATCAATTTTTAATGATCCAATCCTTCAAAATCAAAACAATGAGTACTGACAGAGGGAGGCTACAAAACCTGTCTCCATCTGTTAATATTGAGACAGATATTCCAGTGGAATTATGGTTTGTTTTAGTAAATGGAGTAAGTAAAAATTGAGACTTAAATTATTAATTCCTCTGAAGACTTGAGTTCTGGAGGAAATGTACCATTTGATTGTTCATTTATTTATTTATGTATTTGTAAACATAGTCCTTGTGCCATGGCACACATTTAATAGTAATTGTTTAAAACTTTGTGGTGTCTTGGTAATCTGTCATTTTTCAGCAATCATTTTAATGCCATTTATATATCTAAAACAGCATCATCCTTATGCTGTTGAGGTAAGAAAAAGTACAAAATGAAATACGATTGTTTTATTAGGTGCTAACTATATATTAATCTATACTTTAACACGAGTCTTTTAGTGAAGTATGATCTATCATATGCAGTATATACTGTAGGCTGTTAAAGAGCATCCTGCAGGTATTTATCCATAGTTAGTAGATTTGTATGCAGGAATAAACATATGTTACTGCATGTTTTGGCATCTGTAAGAATTAAAAGACAGTTGTGAATGAAATTACTCCCTCAGTTTTTAAAGGACTTCCATGCTGCTCTTGGTGTTGACCTTGACTTGCCTCCTAAGTCTAACTTCAGAAGCACTGGATAAAGTATTCAAAAGCATTTTTGTATTTCCTTAATTCAGAGCTGGATGGAATTTGAATATTCTATCACCAAGAGTAATGAAAGAGGGTTTGTTTACATGTGTGAAACTGCTGTCTGTATCAGTGCTAAGGAGCCAGCTGTGCTACAAGGTCTTCTCTAAGGCTTTGTCACTTACAAGGAGCAGGCACAGCTAATTTTGTAAAATTACTTGCAAAATTCTTCCTAAGTCAATAGGCTTTTATTGTTTTCTCCCAGATATGTGATTCTTTATTATTTGCATGTTAGTTCATATTCGGTTTTCACTGTATCTCTGAATTTTTGTAAGGTTTTCCTAACCCTTCGTCCACAGTCCCCTCTGCCCCCAGGTTTATGTAGATGTACAGCCCCATGTAAAGGTCATTGCCCTATGGCCTTGGGCATGGTGCCTGACAAACCCAAAGGTAGCCAGTGAAGAGGAATGAGAGATATTTTGGCAGGTTGTCCTGTACTACTTATTGGAAGGAGAACCTTGCACTCTGACCCAGGGTGTTGGGTACTGTCATGTAAATGCTTGAGATCACCTTAATCCTGCCCCTTTCATTTCTAAAGGCTGGGTGAGTAACAGCATTCTATTGAGTGTGCTTCTAGCAGAAATGTTTGAGTACTAAGCACATCTTTCTATTTAGGTAGTCTCTAACGTGACACCTTTAATTTTTTTCCCCCTGTATGGCATCGCTTCCTTTTGTATTTTCACACTGAAGCGGTTTTGCTCTGAGGGGATTTTTTTTTTTTTTTTAGATAATGAACTCCCAAAACAAAAGCAGAGGTTTTTCTTTCCATCAGTACAGAGTTTGATGATATGGCGGACATAATGGGTGTGTTGTGTGCCCTTTAGCAAGGAATACAAAAAATTTATTGACGTTTTAGACAATGCATTTCATTATGACCTGGTTTCTGAAGTGGACTAGGCTACCTTCTTTATAGTGAAGGAAAAAACAGTGCACAAAGGGAGCTTTTCCCCTCTCTTATGACCCACAGAGAAACCCTGGAACTCCAAATTACATGTATAAACCCCTCGTAGCTTCAAGAGAAAGAAATCTGTGTAATGGAAATAACTGAGCTTGGCTCAAACACAGATACTTTCTTACCTTGAGAACATCAGGCAAAAGTCTGTCTCAAAGGAATTTTTCCTTTCTCGTCAAATCAGAATAAGGATTGCGTTTCTCAACTACCTCTGGCTATCTACCAGTTGATGGCTAGTCTAGGTTAGCAGTTCTGAAGCTGTAGAGATCAGGCACTCCACCTTTTCTTTAATAATTTCTGCAGCATGGGGATAATTTTCTCTCTGCTTTCAGTTCATCATTCCCAGAGATTTCATTTTCTTTCTTGAACTAGCAATTTTATTGCCTCCGAGAGCAGCTAGTAGTATTACAGCATTCTGTGCAATTCGTATGAGGAATTTAAGATGCTTTACAGTAATGATCAGAATATCTAAGGCTTTTAGTTCCATTTAATAAGGGAAGGACAATTGCGAAAGAGGAAAAAAAAAAAAAAAACACCTAAATTTAGGATTCTGTATAAAGCTGTCAGTGTATACCATAGTTTTCTGTTCTGTAACCCAGCTAGTCTGTCCCTTGGCAGTTGAATGAAAATAAAAAATAAGTCTTTATTTCTAACTCAGTCATGTACAGAAATTATTACCAGCATTTCTTGTTGTACATCTCTGCTTAGAGAGATTTGATTGCTAAGGTACTGAAAGGTTAATAGCTCTGCATTTCAGAATACAAATAAAATCCATGGACTGCCTTTCTGCAATATCTGTTTGTGGTCTTAATTCTTTGTTAGGATAGAGACTCATTCTCTGACAGTTCTGTTATATTAAGCATAAAATATCAACATAAACAAATAATTTTTTTTGTATCTTCAAAATGTAATTTATCTTGATTTTTCATTGATAGATTTGAAATGCTGTTTATCCTTCACTTGAAAAAACATTGTAATTGTGGTTGTCATTTATTAAAACTAATAATTTTGATTTTCCCACTCTTACAGTTCAGTTTCACATTGCCCACTTGTATGAAATCCAGGTAAGCTTTAAGCTCCTTTTTATAAAGTGTGGTTGAGTTTCTACCTATATGATGTAATCAGTCTGTGGATTTCAGATTATAGGTGCTTTTGTGAAGTTAGGATTATGTCTCAAATAACTAAAGAAACTTTATTTACTTTGGCTGAGCTAAAAGTATTTTGTATGTGGACTGTCGTGCTATAAAATGGAGTAGCTATTTCAATAAACTTGCAAATTTACTAGTCTCCCAAGTTGAGTGCAAAAAAACCCTAAACATAACTTCTAGTAAAATTCCTTTATGAGATTCTATATTTTAAAAGTTTTATATAGATATAAAAAATACATAGTTTCTCAATTGATATAGATTCCTATTGTTTCTCATACATACTTAAACACAGAGTCAAGTCTAGCCAGCTGCCCAGGTACCTTAAAGTATATTTGACATGAAGTTTTCAAATTTAGCTGAACATATGTGACAGAAACATTTGAGATCTGAGGTAAACAGCACATAAAGCTGTGTTATTAATTCTATATCAAACCCTACCACAGAGTTTTTTAGGTGAATCTATTGGGAAATTAACAAACGCTTACCAGAAACATAAGTAAATTAAAACCAGAATATAAGAATATAATTAAATTCCAGAATATAAGTAAATTAAAATCAAGTATCTACTGAAATAGCTATTGCATATTGTAATTTGACTGACTGGTCATATAATGCAGATTGTATGCCCTTTTATCATGTTTATAGGTACTATAGGACTAAGGAAGTGATATGACATGAAAACAAAAACTATTGAAATTAAAATGGATAAGCTACATTTTCAGTCAGTTGAAAAGTAGCTTGATAAATTAAGCGCTGTCTTTTGATGGCATGGTAAAAAATGACTAGCTACTTTTATATAAATAAAATTTATAAATTTGATAAATAAGATATTTTTCTTTTGAATGCTTTTTGTGCAAGAGCTATATGACAAGACAGAACCTCTCTGCCCAAAAACACCATTAAGAAACTTCATGGACTGTTTCGGTTCTTAACTGGCCACTGTCCAGATCTCGTTCTGAGCACTGGAGCACATCTGACAGGTTTATGTAACAAAGCATCCTCAGCACCTTAGTTCTTTTGATCTGCTAGAGTAAAATAGAGAGTCGAACACCCCAGGTCACCATGCCAGGTGCCTTATATAATTTTGTGACCAAAGGTACAAGTGCTTAAGGTATGATTGCTGACTGACAATTGTAGGCAAGGTGAGCTTTATTTTAATGGAAGTCAGAGCAAAAAAAAATTCAGTGCATTCTGCTGTTAGACTTGGTTTGTCTCACTGTTCTGGTAGTGAGTGGTATCCTCTTCTCTGGAATTTGAGAAACTTAGGGTCTTGACTTGATTCTGGGTATTACCTCTCACACAACAAAGAGGTGTTTTTGGAGGCAGGCTGGTTGCTTGGTTTCTTTTAAAGGACACATTTCTACAGTTTCCTGAACCTCTCCCTATCTTTGAAAATTATCTACTAGTCTAGTAGTTAATGAAAGAGTTAATTCATTCCTTAATTATGTACCTTCACCATACTGGATTTTAAATGATGGGTTGCCAGCCTCTGAACAAGAGAATAGCCTGGTGCTGAAAAGAGTTAGCAGTGTTTTTTTGTGGTGTTTAATGCTAGTTTGTATTCTTACATCTGTGGAAGTACAAGTCCCTCTACTATTTAGGATGGTAGCTTATACAGTGTCTAATGAAAGATCTTGTGTTGGATTCCCCTCCCTCTTCCCATATCAAAGACTGTCCATGATGCAGGCAAACATCTAGGATTTTGGATATTTGGAATTAACATATCTAAATAAAACCCAATGTAAACATGACAGTTTTCTGTAATATTTTAAGAAATACATGTAGCCAGATTTCTTAAGGTTAAATAATACAACAAATAACAAAAGTAAAAAATGTTCTAGATCTAGTCCTATTTCAATAGGACTTTCTGAACGCTCCCAAGCATATAAACATCTTTTTCAAAGTGTGAATATTCGACACTCATGTTTACCTATTTCACATCCAGATTGCTGCCTCTGCTGTCATGCTAGACCGTGAACTTGTGTTCATTTGCTTATCCTTCATAGTCATAAACTACAACTTTTGTTCCCAATGCCAGGTTTAAAATTTTTTCCTGATTGTTTTTATTTTGCTAGACATGGATATTTTATTTATTTTTATTATTTGTTTTCTTACCAGTTGTCTGCATTTCATGAACACCAATTTAAAATCTTTTCTACCAACTTCCCCTTGTTCCATTTGAAAGTATGTAATTGCTGCTTTAATTTTTCTTCCTGACTAGAATAAGGTTTTAAAATCAAGAGTTGTCTTTTGTGTGAGATCTCAAGAACCTAATAACATTTTTAACTTCTAGTAGATATTGTTTAGAGTCTTCTTCTCAGTTGTCCCTTTTAAAACACCAGTAGTACTGTGTACTCTTTGCATAAAACAAATGTAACTAATTCATGATCATTTGCAGCTAAGTGGCCCCATTTATTTTAGTAAGTAAATGCCAGAATTAAGCCTGATGTTGAATTACCTGAAAGCATATTTTTCTTTAAAAATTGTACAGAATTTTTAGAATGTTAAAAAACCAGTACTCTAACACACTCTCATCATTTATATTTTCTAGACTTTTGTGGGAGAGGAGGAACAGAAAAATTAATTTTAGATACATTAAGTGTTAAACAAATATTGTTAGGGTAACAAAGATAAATGCTGAATGATCACAAAAAAATTCATTTATTGAGAAGTCTACTCCTTTAATATATACAAAACAGCTGATACTATTCCACAAGTCAGTTAAGACTAAAGACCACTAACCTGGAAGTATGTTTTCTATATCAAGACCTGTTAATATAGGAAGTTAAGAATTGAATGTTTCCATGCTTTAGGCACGCTTAAACCATATAGCAAATAATAAGATGGCATACCTTATTTTCCAGGCATAATCCATGGATATGTTTTAATCCTACACATGATGGGACTCTTAACAGGACAGCAAATATGTTGAAAAGGCAGTTCAAATATACTGAAGGAAAGAGAGAGACAAAATCATACCAGCCACCAATTACTATTGATCTTCATTTCTGTTACGAATTTCCTGGGAGGAATTTGTGTAGGGTTTTTTCAGATGTAGACTCACATTCAAGCATTCCCCTTAAAAAGCAATATATTCATTTTAGTGTAAGGAGCATAATGCATGTATGAGAAGTTGGCCAAATTCGATAATTTGCAAATCTCCCTCAATTACTTTAAGTATCCAATTTATATTAAATACTATATTTATGAAAGTTATTCTCTTACCATATATATATGTCACTCATTAAAGCTTTCATATGCACTGTATGCAAAAAAAAAAAGTTCTAGATTTTTTTGTCAATGTGTTTGTGTGCTGTCAGTGCTGTGAAATCGTTGCTATTGGTGATCTGTTGTAAGCTTTATGATTAATCCATTTACTTTTTTCCTTTTGCAGAGAAAGTATCACTCTGCAAAGGAAGCTTATGAACAGCTTTTGCAGATCGAAAACCTTCCTGCACAAGTAAAAGCAACTGTCTTACAGCAGTTAGGTATGTAAAATTAACTTTTATTTTCCAGTGTGTTTCTTTTTTTCCATCTTCGCCTTCAGCAGTGTTTTTTTGGACTCCAAAATGAGTCTGAGACACTGATTATGATATGTGAGATTTTCACCCAAATTAGAATGCATAACAGTAGATAATTAAGTAAATAAGAGAGGAGGAAAAGATTTTAATTAAACTTACAAAATTAAAAAGCTCTTAGACTTGCTAGAGTATGTGTGTTACAGGTTTTGGGCGATGAGAGGGTGGTCTTTCAGAGAACGAGTGCAACAGTTAGAATTCTGTATTCTCTGTTCTGCCTCTGAGAAAATCCCTTGAATAGTCAGGTTAAATGCAGTAACCCAAAATACTCTGTTGCAGAATAGAAGAACGTGGCAAATGAAAAATTTGTCTTTTCTTTCTCTTTAATTGTAGAACATAACAAAAACTTATTTCTGTGACTAAAAAGGTTTATTGTCAGATTTCATAAAAGAAGTCACATAAAAAGAAAAAAAGTATTTTTTTTAAAAAAAACAAACTGCTATCCTCCATATTTATAGAAAGCTGATAAATAATTTTTAGGCCAAAATTTCTAATGAGTGGGTAGAATAAATTACTTTTGTCCTATATGCCTTAAAATTATTTCCAGGATATTTTGTTAAAATTGTTCAACCCAGTGCAAAGCTTCTTCATTCACTTTCTCCATGTTCTTCATCTAATTTATTATTCTAAATATTAATTTACCTGCTTATGCCCATTTTTTATTTCCCCTGCCCCCCCTTCATATAGTGGTCATTTAATTCAAATTAATAACAGGCAGTAAGCTATGGCCACAATGCTTGCTTTTTTTTTTTTTGTAATGCAGGATGTGTATGGATTTGGAGTGGGCTAATTTGTTTAGCTTTTGATTATTCTGTGTGAAATCACAAATGATACTGCTGGAGGAGTTCACTGCAGGACTCTAGGTGCTGATCTTTTTGCTGTCATATGACAGGGTTGCTTATATTTCAATATCCCCTTTGAATATTTTTTTAACTTGGTATTATCCCACCTAATACAAGTTGTCAGCAGCGAAGACAGGCTTCCTAAAATAGCTGACCAATGCTTTTTCAACTCTGATGTCTGTTGCCACAATAGAAGCAAAGGCTCGTTGTATTTGTAAAATCCTACCACAGGTCTCTGTGCTAGCAATAAGAGCAACGACTTTGAGAATTGTTTGCTGCCTAAAAACTGGATTAACTCCCTTATTTAGTCAGCATAGGTCACCTAGTTTTGGAGTGTGTGTAGCTTCTGTGTGGAGAAAGGGACAGAGTGGTCTTAACCGAACATTCAACGAATTTCTTTTGCTCCTCGCTGTTACAGTGGTATTTATCAGAGTATGGTGCTTATTGCATCTGCCAGAATGTTACTGGCATAACCCAGTATTTCTGTGTTGAACTTTTTTTTTTTTTTTAAACTCCAACATGAAAATCGTTTTGACGTGAAAGTACCCTTTGTTTATTTTCCTTAGCTAGTTAATGTTTATTGAGCCAGAGTTGAAATTTAGGCAAGTTCAGATGTCTTGTGAGACAATTATTAAAATCTTTCCTCTTGTTGCTGGTTTCCAAAGCAGGTCACTGTGGAGGAGAACCCTGTAATTCTCAGATAAATACATACCCATTTAAGCTAATGCATGCTCAGGTAGATGTAACAGCAAGATCTGTTGGGTAAGAGCAGTTTGTTTCTTCTTCTGTGCCATTTCATTTGCTTTCCAGACAACAATTCTTTTCCCCACTTTGCCTAAAATGACATTGAGTTAATGAGACTGAAGAGCAAATCTGTCTTGGCTTTCTTTCTTCAATTGTACTCAGCAGTTGCATAAGGAAGGGTGTAAGAACAATGTAAGCACCTGCATGGACGTTCTTAAAGCACTCTCCCAATGATTTTTGGCTAGGGGCGTCCCTAGGTGATGTCCAGAAATTACGTGAGACATCAGGAGATGCTAAAGAGGCTCGTTTCTTCAGAGACTGAAATGATGAAGTTTGTTGGGGAAAAAGCAATTGTCACAAGTTCAGCATGAGAGTGATTGATCAGCATAAAAAAACCTGCAGCGTGAGCTGGGCTAGCACATCCTCTTACTGAAGCAACAAGGGGATTTGTTACAAATTGGATTGTAAAGACCTGGAAGAGAGTGTGGGACATCTATGAAGCATAGACAGAATCTGCATTTTTGTTTATTATACCAAAAATGCCCCAGGAGTGGAAGAGTAGTCACTGTGCTAGTTGAGAATTTGTCAGGACTTTCAAATGGGCAACGGCACAGCTTACCAGGGTCTTTGTGGCACCTTCTTTCTGAACGTTGTTTTATGCATGAGGAGAAGAGACATCCAGCTTCCTTTGCTTGTGCTATTCTAATAGAAAACTTACAGCTGTTCTCCCTCAGCCTCTGTCTTGCTTTCTGCCCTTTTTACCTCCCTGCACAGGAGGATAAAATGGGGAAGCAACCCTTGTTTCAGCAGCAAAACTAGATAGAGATTGCTAGTTCTCATTTCTGTCTCCTAGAAGTACATTATTTCTTTTTATCAGTGAATCTTGGTGAAGATCTCCTAAAGATACATATTATCTTTCAGTCCTGCAAGGTTCTGATGAAACAAGAAAATAGGCATCACCACACAACATTTCTGAAGATTCAGGAAGTTGTTTAATGTCTTTTTTTACCTTTGTTTAGAATCCCTGAACCTTTACCTTTGTCTCAGGTTTTTCCTGACACTGCACCCAGTACCATAACCCTTAATGTTATGCAGGTACATTCTGACAACCACCCTCACATAAGCCTTTGTTTCTTAAAGCATGGGTATTTTCTGTATGCTTAAGAACTTCAGTGACTTGGGATTTGAATCAAAATCATAGCTTGTTTATGAAGTCCATGAGAGAAAGTTGTGTATGTTAAATGTCTCTGCAAAAATCATTGAGTTTTTTGTTCTTTTTTTTTTTTTTTTTGATGGGTAGGGTTTTTTCTTGGTCCATCTTCAGAGAAGATAAAGCACTCTTTTTTCAGCACTGTAACCACTTGGCTCCTAACCTGACATTTCTTGCAGCCCAGGAAATAGTGAGACTTCTGCTTCTGACCACAGTTTCTAAGCAATACTTCTTAAAAAACACCTTAGGCAAACATTGATAAATAGATACAATTTTCTTTTAGACTGCCTTTTTTAAAGATTGGAAGTTTACCCTTTATTTGCGAAAGTGTCACTGTGACTGTTAACAAACGATAAGTCCATGGAAGAAAAAATAAGCTGTATAGAACAGATAGAGTAAAATACTTAAGGTATAGTCTAATTACAGAGAGTGAAGTAAGGCTGGAATACCCATCAATTCAGTTCTCAGCCATATCTACTTTATCTAGCATTTCAGATGAGATCAGAATCTGATTTGGATCTTTTGAGTAGTATTACCTGCTAATGTAACTACATGTCTAACTAGTCTATATCGGAAAGGACAAGCTTCAGGTGCTGAAGTTTAGCTGATGAAGGTTTTAAATGAACATTTAGAGCAGGTTGTGTGTACTCCATAGGTAACTAAAACTTTATACAGTTCTTGGATATTTTAAGAAATCGGCATGATAGTGTTCCACAAAGGACCATTTATGGGTGGGGCACTGTAAAAACATAGGGACAATCTGTTGTCACGTCTTAGGTTTCACAAATGTTGGCTGAAAAGCAGTGGATTGTTAAGACAAATACATGGAGATTAAACAAACAGCAAGACATTGTTGGCCAGTGTGGTGTGTAGTGATTTCAGCAAGCCAGCTGCCTGATACAAAGGATTTCCTTGTACTCATGATGTTAATGACAGTGAGATGATTTTGTGGCTGCTTAAAGGAATACCATCTAAGCATAAAGATAGATGAGGAGCAGCTTGAGAAAATGATGAAGGTGCTTTATTTGAAATGATAGCTAAGCCTTGCATCAATGCTAGAGCAGAGATGCGTTTTAATAGCATGAAAAAGATTATATGGGAGCATGGATTGGGGGAGGTCTTTAAAGTGGGGATGAATAATTTGTCTAATGTACTGAAACAAAAAAAGGCATTTAACTGAATATGTTGTGTGGTTACATGAGGAAATAAAATTATCTTTTCACCAGAATTTGTTATATAGATGTGAAGTGATTGAGTTTGTCAAGGTGAATGGAAAGGATGTTGTAGCAATGGAGATGGAATGACAATGTAAGAAAGATTTAAGTGGAGATTCAAAAATTCTTACTGAAGTTCTGTTGGGGAATTGTCCAAATGTAGATATGGGGTAAATACAAAGATTTAGAAAAGGTGTAAACTGAATGTACTATACAGATACTGGATGTGTATGCAGGGAGATTGGTGGCATTATTCACAATGACAGGGAAGATATCTCTGTTCAGAGGAGGAAAGAATTAACATTTTCAGATTAACATTTTATAGCAGAATATTAAGCCATTTGTAATTGTGCTACTAACCTTGTAGAAAATTATTTAAACAAAAAAAAAATGCTTAAAAGTACCTGAAAGTAATTTTGACTTAGGGTCATTTTGACCTGTAATTTTTGTATAGAACTTTAAAATTGTTTAAAAGTTTAATTCATAAAATTATCTATAAGTGATATTATTGTTTGATATTCCTATTTTTAAAGAGAAACTAATGTTATGAATATTCTGCTGTGCCAAATGTTAAATGATCTTCGGGAATTTCACTTCTGCCATTTATGGATTCTTTTTGTAGGCTGGATGCATCACACCGTGGATCAGCTTGGAGACAAGGCAACCAAGGAAAGCTATGCTATACAGTATCTCCAGAAATCTCTAGAAGCAGATCCAAATTCTGGTCAATCCTGGTATTTCCTTGGAAGGTGAGAAATGACTTTATAGACACTTTAACTATATTTGTAAGTTTATTGAGAATACTCGCTATTGTGAGTATCTTACATTGTTTTTCTTCATAGTTTCAGAGGAAAAATGAAGGGAAAGGATGTATGTATCTGCTGAAGTCTAGTTTTCTGGAACGTGTATAAAAAGACAAGGTGCTAATATACTTGGGATGAATATAGATTAGAGGTTAAAATGAAGTATGTTGTGCAGGTGGTCCTGCTTTTTTTGGAGTTATTCAGTCTATACATTTACAGTAATCTGAGTCTGCCCTGCCTGGTTTTACCTGTTCCTCTTCCTCCCACCACACCTTCTGTTCTCTTTTCTGTAAATTCTTTGTAAATGTTGATACTTTTCTTCATACCTTTTTCATAGTTCATTTATCTCTTTATTTTCTCAGAATTCTTCTAATTTCAATCAATTTTTTGCACTAAAATACAAATATCTTCCCAGGTATACATCCATTTATAAACAGTGTATATTGCAACTAAATATTAGGCCAAGATAGCTTAGATTGATTAAGTGTTGTATTAATGCTGTACTATCAGACAGTATTTGTTACTTGAAAACTAACTTACTCCAAGATGTATATCATGTAAATTCGGTGGCTCTTCTTGGTATCCTTTTTAAGAAAACAGAGTACTTTATAGAAACCAGCAGTAACTCTTGAAATAATCAGGTTTTGGAGAAAGCTTTGAGGGCAGTTCAAGTCCGTATGTGAACAGGTCAGTTCTGTTGAGAAATACATTAGAAATGAATTATGCAAAATAAAATTAATATCCTAACCTCAGTATCTTCCAGCTGACTTGCTTGGAAGTTCTGTTCACACGCAACTGGAACCCACTTCTGGTTTTGTCATCCTAATTATATTCCTCCAGCTGTTTCCTGTAAGGACTCTTTGACCAGCTGTCTGCAGGCTAAGGGACAAACACCAGCAGCACTCAGTGTGAAGGGCAGAGGGGCTAGAGCAGGTGTGGAGGGAAGAGGGAAAAGGAACCAGCAATCATCATCCACTGGACTAAAATCCTGTTTTTAGCTTGGTAGTCCCCTTGCATGTGCCTTTAGCTAGTTGAGTTCTTACACAGCAGCAGAATGCAGCCAGGGCTCCATGAAGTTTGTGTGCCCAGTTGCCGTACTTGTGCTTCTATGGTGCCACAGGTTTTGGGTGGTTAGAGTGAAACCTAGGACCATACAAACAAGAGGGAGAAATGCAGGAAAGGAGCAAAGCAAATCCAGTGGAAGCATCTCTTATACTTTACAGGGAAGAGTAGAGCAAAAATGTTTCTGTGCCCCATTCTTCCAGTTCATACACTGGCCGAAGAAGAAAGGAACGGGGTTGTGCATTTGCTCTTCCTCTTTTTTCCCTCCTCATGTATTCCTGTGTGTTATTCCTTGCTCTGCTGGTTGTCCAAATTGGATAGCACCACCACACTTCTCCCCACTGAAGAAAATTCATCATCCTGTTTTTTTTGCTGGGTGCTTGATGTTAGTGCTATCCTAATCAGAGTCTTCATGTATTCGATAAGCAGAGACATTTAAATGGGAAATTGCGTTAGATTGTGCTTAAAGTGGCCTCCTGAAACATTGTATTCAGACCTTAATAGATGTTTATAGGCAAAGTACTGCTAGATTTTACTGTATTCCTTTGCTAGTGTGCCTCAAGAATAACATGAAAGATTGTAGCGTGGTTGACAAGCCTTTGCCTGTACTGTTCTGCTTGGTTTTTATTTTCTACTAGAATAAATTTTCTGATGTTATTTATGTGTTTTGAAAGTTACCAGTTCTTTTTCCAACAGGGAAACTTACTACAAACAATATAAGAAGCAGAGCTGTTGTAGATTAAACTAGTAAATGTATTTATATTTTTAATATTGTATTTATTTGAAGCTTTTAATTTTGAAAAGGTAGGTATTATTCCCTGTCATGTAACTGTATTTCTCTTTAGAATTCTGGTTTTTCTGCTTATAATGCCAGAATATGTTTGAATTTGTATGTGAAAAATACTCAGGTAAGAAATTACAAAAAAAAATCCAAGCCAGCAAGATTTTTACAAAAATTTGTGCACTAAAACTTAGTGTTTTGTTGTTCATTATTTGAAATGTTATTGAGATGTGAGAAATGCACATAAAAAGCTTCCTAGGCAATCAAGAATCATCCTGATTGAGTTAGTCAATATCTCTTAATAATTCTGAAACTTTTCTTGTAGAATGTGAAGTTTCATAACTATGTATTTGATAAAATAGGTAATTTGTTTCTTTATAATGCTGCCTGTAGATAAATATTGTAAATACTGCACTTATTTAGTGATAAGTTACCACAAATGAAAGAAATGTAAGTCTTTAAAATATTTTATGACTCGTTCTTACAAATACAGTAAGCTGAGGTTTAAGCAGTTCTGGTGTACTTTTCAAATAAATGATTAGTAATACATGTGATTAAGATGTTAGTGTCCGCCTAGGCCTAGTGTTCACAAGCAGCAAATGTTTTAGATTCATCTAGATGAGTATGTATTTGTATGACAAAACATTTATCAAATCAGTCTTGGTAAACCATGCTCAACAATCACCTTCTATAAATATTACCAAAGTTATTTTTTTTTTCTTTCCTCCCAGGTGCTATTCAAGTATTGGGAAAGTTCAGGATGCCTTTATATCCTATAGGCAATCTATTGATAAATCAGAAGCAAGTGCAGATACATGGTGTTCTATAGGGTAAGAATGATAAGGGCAATATAGTGGTATAAATCAATGCTAATATACGTAAATAAAGTATATATGCTTTTTAACTCTTTTGTGGTCTCAAGGGGACCTTAAAGCTTTTTTATTTATATCTTCATGTTGTCAGACTTGTCTGATTTGAAGTTTAAATAATAAATTTAAATTTGCTTTCTCAATTTTTAAAAATACCAAATGTGCTATGTATATGAAGTTTGCATGTTAAGATTTTATTTGTTGTATATGCTTATTACTGTGGTTTGTATAATAGCAAAGTTTATTAAGGGTTTGGGGTGGGTGTGTATTTGACTTGTTTGTATTTTGACTTTGTTATTAATTCTCAACTTCACTAATCTTTCTATTCAGTGTGCTGTATCAACAGCAAAATCAGCCTATGGATGCTTTACAGGCCTATATCTGTGCTGTACAATTGGACCATGGCCATGCTGCAGCCTGGATGGACCTAGGCACACTCTATGAGTCCTGCAACCAGCCTCAGGATGCCATTAAATGCTATTTAAATGCAACTAGGAGCAAAAATTGTAGTAATACCTCTGCACTTGCAGCACGGATAAAGTATTTACAGGTAAAACTAACATTTTAAGAAGTGGGGAAATACTTTTCCACATACAGAGCAGAGGGGAGGGGAGAAGTAACACACAAGTCTAACATGCAGTTGTTTGTGATGTGTATAACCTGTTTTCATACGTATTGTAAACATATCATAGCCTGTAATATTTGATTTCTTCATTTTTAAGTGGAACTTAATTCCTTATAAGCCCTATTGTGCACATTTAATCAAAGCATACTGTTTTACGTCACTTTGCTTTTTTCTTTGTATTGTCTACATTTTTAAGTTCTCATAACATATAGAGAGAATGCACACACGCTATCTTTCACTCTTGTTTGCAATTTCAGAAAAAAGGAATTATGAGACCTCTGAATCCAGAGCTCATCTTTGTTCTGATTCTCACAAAGGTTTATATTCTGGTTACCCTCTTTATACTTAGCACCTTTCTAAAACCCCAAATTTTAAATCTATCCTCTCTTTAAGACGTAATTAGCTACAGCATTTAGGAAGATTTCATGGACTTGCTCTTACTAAAGTAGGCTTGTGTTAAATTTGCTTTTTACATAATTTTTCCTAGGCTCAGTTGTGTAACCTTCCACAAGGTAGTCTACAGAATAAAACTAAATTACTTCCTAGTATTGAGGAGGCATGGAGCCTACCAATCCCCGCAGAGCTTACCTCCAGGCAGGGTGCCATGAACACAGCACAGCAGGTGAGAAGTTGGGTTATGTTCTGCAGGTGCCCAGCTTTAAGGGTTCTTTACAATCGGTAGTGGTCAAGCTTATTTTATGGAGCACAGGACTGGCTTTCATTAATAAAAAGCCTTTGATTTATTTGCAAAGGGATATTAGATCAAGAAGCTCCCCATAATATGGGAGAAATATGGGGGTACCAATTTAGAACCTTTGTGGATTTTCATGATTTTAAAAGATTTCATCTTAAATAGAAATGCTGCAGTGGTTTAATAATCCCATGAAAGGTACACATTCCTCCATTGATGACCATATGGAAACTGATTTTTCAGTTATTGAGATCAGCTTCAGAATATCTACTCAGCCCTTTTAATATATGTGGGCTGCTAAAATATATAATTTAAAGGAAAGAATTAAGAATATATAGAACCATATTTTTGTCTTCCTTCTGTGATTCTTAGGCTTGTAAACCTCATCATCCAAATACTGAACCTGTACTAGGCCTCACTCAAACACCAATTTCACAGCAATCCTTGCCACTACACATGATTCCTTCTAGCCAAGTAGATGACCTGACCAGTCCTGCCAAGAGGAAAAGAACATCTAGTCCAACAAAGGTATATATTCTGATGAACTAAAGAGCCCCCTACCAAAATTATATGGAGATATACATTAAAATGATGCAGCATGCACAGAATTTGTGCTGTAAATTTTAATCCTTTGGCATCAAGGTGGGGAATGTTTTTAGAAACTTTAAAAAACATTTTTCAGTGGTGTGTTTAATGAGGTTACAATTCAGACATGAAGCGCATATGAGCAACACAGATCAGTGGCACTATACTATAATCACAGTTGTATAAGTGAAAAAGTACAATCATAGTCCGATGATAGAGAGGGAGACGATCATGTCATCCTGTCTATTGCCTTTGCTTATATTTAAAATTCAAGTGTTTCATCATCATGTAATAGTGTTAACAGTAGATAGAGTATTGTTTTAAAAGTAATGTACATTTAACTTAATTGCATAATTTAATTTCATTGTTTCTTGTTATGATATTAGAGACTATTTAAGTTTTTTCTCTGACTACTCTGATACTCTGGGAATGGTAGAATGAGACTTAGCATGTTTTAAGTATGTTATTTTTTTATATTGTTATTCTTGAAACAGTGACTAGTTCTTTCATAAGTACAGTAAAATCGAGATAGTAAAAGAAATAATGCTGACCCTTTGATAGTCACACATTTTAATGTAATGTTCTCTCTCAGAATACTTCAGATGTTTGGAGCAGTGGCCATACAGTGTCACACCCTCCTGTACAGCAACAAATTCATTCTTGGTGCTTGACACCACAGAAATTACAGGTAGGTATGTTGAAGATCTCTAGAAGCTTTGTATATTTCTTGGTTTTTTCTTTCTTCCCTTTAAGAAAATAAATCTGAATGTTTTTTGGTTTCACATTTCCAAAATTCAATGTGCAATAACTCCCACAATATAATTCTAGTTGTGCTAATATTTATGGCTTCTCCATGTGAGATAAGTTCTCTGATTAAAAAAATGATCTCTAGCAGAAACTGAAAGTTCACCTTATATGAATTCTATAATTTATAAAGTAAGAACATACAGTAATTATTTTTTTTCTTACAATGTTTTAGAGATAGGTATGCAAATATGCACACTTGCCTGCCAGATAAATTTTGCTGCTTGCTGTGGTGTGGGGGATATTGAAGGAGTTGTATAAGTATTGTAATATCCTTTGTCCTCTGAGGTAACTTCTTGTATCAAGTTGCATAAACAAACATGCACATTCTACAAAATGCAGATATTAGAATGAAATCTAGTACTGCTTTTCTATATTTTATGTCAGCTAATACATTTATGTGAAGTGCTAGATTTTATTTTTGAAATCTTGTTTCAGGTCTTCCTTGTTATGATGGTTTGTTATCTCTTCAGCTCATTGGGGCTTGTAGTGAGCTTCAGCAGGAATTCTGTATTTTGAAAATCAGGCCTTGTTGGAAACTTATCCATGTATCACAGATACTTCTTTGGATGCAAGGAAAAATAGAAGGGGAATGCACTGTTGAGACAGAAGGCATTCTGATGGACTGAGCAGCATTCTCCTCAGCTCTAATATTGTTTTTCAGCTGTTTCTCTATCTGAACAACATTGGCTTTATTACTTGGTCCTCCCTAATTGCTCTTCTGTATCTCTCTCTTCATGCATTCTCATTATTTCTCTCTACTTATTTTATATCCTACTACTTTCCCCCCTTTTTACTTTTACCTATTTCCAGATCCTCTAAGCAGTATCTAAGTAGGCTTCTCTTGATTCTCTGTCTAAGTACAATACACTGGATTTTCTGGCAATAGCTCAACAAGGTTCCAGCATATATGAATAGGAAAACCAAAAAGATAGGATGGAAGATGAGGGTGAATAAAATCTTTATTCCGTATTCTAAGCCAGCCTTTTAAAAGTGGTAGCTCAGAGTCTGGATGGTTATGGTAAAATTACCAAAAAGAAAATCGGTTCTGTTTACCTCAAGCCCGGACAGGAACACACACCAAGTGGCTCAGCTAACAAAAGCAGAAGGGGAAAGGGCTGTGGCCACACAATAGCTACTGGGACTGCAGCATGGCAGGGGAGGGAGGGATGGGTGTTAGTTTTGCAGAACTGGGGGCAGCAAGAACAGTGCTGCCTGCAAACCCTCTGCAACCATAGCATTGGAAAGTAGTGCAGACGTGCCTCTGCTGACATATGTGCTAAGTCAGTCTTTCTAATTCCTCTTACCCTATTTGGGCATTTTTTAAAAAGCAAAATGACAAATGAAGGGCACTGGTTCTGGCTTCTGTGTACCTGGTGCACACACTCCCATGGTGACCCGGTTTTCATCTCACAAGCATAGATAGATAAGTCTTATTTATTGCAGTCCCCCACTGAAAAGAGACTTCAGAATGGAAGCTACTGTTAATCCAGGGAGTTTGGCGTGAACCATCTTTAACCACTTTTTCAGACAATGTTGGCCATTTTCTTTTAGTTGATAGTTGCAAATGCAGTTGTTCAAAGCAGAATGAGCTACAATTTATTTAATGCTCATACTTCAGTTCCATTTATATATCACTAATACAGCATAATTAAATCAAAGGAGAGGAGATGGATGTAGAAAAATAATACATGCAGATCTGAAAGGAACTAAAAGAAACCTGATGTGTGTTTGGGTTTGGTGAGACTTGGTTTGGTTTTTGTTTAGGGTTTGTTTTTTGGTTTGGGTTAGGTTTTTTTGGTTTTGTTGTTGGATTGGGTTTTTTTAAAGGATTTGTTTTATATGATGTGAAGTAGCTTAGTATTTAAAAACAATCAAGAAAAATGTTTATATGTCAGCTTTTGCCTTCCTCTCCATACATCCCCCCCTTCATTCTCAGATAGTGCTTTTGTGTTGCACAATTTCAGCACTTATGCCATGTCACGCAACGGCAGCTAGCTTGCTGGTAGAATGATGGTGTGTGCTGAGTAGATTAAGATGGATAAAGATGAGATTTTTTGGTAGTTTTGTCAGTTGCAAAGGAGATCATTATCAGAACTTAATATTTTGTTCTCTGTAATTGTATGATTTTCTGGGTTTATTTTTTTATATTTTCTGGAGAAGTTTTAATGTGTGACTAAAAGTTGAATTTGCTTTGTGCTGGACAGTACTCATAAAAGAATAGCACAGTACAAAAAAAGTGTTAAAACATACATAATGATAACAAAAATTCTATATAATTATACTTGAGTGTAGTTTTTCTTTTACAGTACCAGCACACTTAATTTTAGTGTGATGATAATATTGAAACAGTCAAATAATTTAGAAAGTGCCTTTAGTTTTAGTAAATAGTAATAAAATTTGGTTACATAACTGTACGGACAGATGTTTTTCTGCAACAGAAATCTCAGTCATGTTTTCAGCTTTACAAGTCTTGTCTTCATGGATAAATTTTAGTATTATAGGCAAGAAAGTTATTAAGAAGCACATGCAATTTTAATGTTTCTGAACTGTACTGCTGTTTTTTAGCACTTGGAACAGCTGCGTGCAAACCGAAATAATCTAAATCCAGCACAGAAACTTATGCTGGAACAGCTGGAGAGTCAGTTTGTCTTGATGCAGCAACACCAGCAGGTGAGAACAAAAATATTTTTCTCCTACAAAACTTTTGTAAGTAGCAGTGTCTGTTGTGTTTCTTGAATTCTGAAGAGTTTTTATTGTACAGAGTTCTCATGCCCTTTATTATGTTACATTGTCAGGTTTTTGTATAAAGTATAATTATGGCTTACTGGTTGAAATGTAACAGGTTTAGCTGTTTTTTATTATAGGGCTACCAGATAATGTAAAAGTTTTCAAGTCACACTTTGAAACTAAAGTGAGTGGACACATCTAAAAGCAGTCTTAGTTGAAAAATACTTAGTTATAATAAGCCATATTACATCTCTCCTCCTCTCATTGCTAACTTCTCTCTCTCTTAGTATCCAGCTTCTAACAGTAAAACACTAATACTCAAACTGGAGGGCCTAGAATAAAAGTGTACTGATAGCTTTATGTTCATATTCTCTCTGTGCATTTGTGAGCATGACAGTCATCTTATTTCTCAAAAACAACTGTGAAGATCTTAAAATCAGTTTAAAATTGGAGTTGGCAAGTGCAATAAAGTGCACAAACCTTGTAGAATCTTTACTTTTCTAAATTCTGCAGCTAATGTTCTTGTGCTTTGTTCATCTTCCGTTAGATGAGACAAACAGGAGTTGCACAGGTACGATCTACTGGAATTCCTAATGGGCCAACAGCTGATTCATCACTGCCTACAAACTCTGTCTCTGGTCAGCAGCCGCAGGTTGCTCTAACCAGAGTGCCTAATGTCGCTCAGCGTGGAATCCGTCCCGCCTGCCCAGGGCAGCCTATGGCTAATGGACCCTTTCCAGCAGGCCCCATTCCCTGCAGCACAGCAAGAACGCTGGGTAGTACAGACACTATTTTGATAGGCAATAATCACATAACAGAAAGTGGAAGTAATGGAAACGTGCCTTACCTGCAGCGAAACGCACTCTCTCTACCTCATAACCGCACAAACCTGACCAGCAGCGCAGAGGAGCCGTGGAAAAACCAACTATCTAACTCCACTCAGGTATACGATTTGAGTTTACTCATACAGTGCACTAATGAGGCTTGACAAGCAAGTCACTGTTTGAAGTCTCTCATTTGTCAACACATTTTGTGGTTCCTAAAGTTGGTGATCTAGATGCAAATGAAACATACACTAGGTTAAACCTGCTTTTTACTTTTTATTGTTAGAAGTCTGTGTATTAAATTAACTACGTTCAGGATAAAGAAAATTATCATAAATCAAAGAGGGCAGTTACATACGCTTCAGCTGCCTACATTTGCTGAATAGTTTCTTTAAAAAGGATTACTTGTACATCTTTTTGTTGCTTCTTTGTTGTGAGATGTTATGACTTTGCTTTTTGTGTAGGAGGAATGTGCATATTTCATAGGAGGGTGAATGTTGTAGTTACTTTTTTATGTTGCCATCATGTTGCAATTACTACCCATATTTTGTTTTCATATGATCTTTCAAAATTAATACCTAGGAATCAGTCCCACAGATTTACTTGCTGAAGAATACTATAATGCCAGTAAAAATCCATAGGGAAAAATGAGTGTAAGGAAGGGTGTTTCGTGTATATGTGTGTTAG